>CM077090.1:117369925-118569925 GCA_039513925.1 Platanthera zijinensis | reverse complement strand
CGAACTAGATGTAGATCCGAGCTAGAGATCCTCTCATCCTTCCGCCTTCTGATATACATCCAGCAAACCAGCAGTATTCTCTCTGGCAACTCCGATCCAAGCCCTACCCACCTTTTTCGGTATGCTAGCTCCATATCCGAGGCAGATCTCTTCATATCTGGCCATGTTTGACCGAATCCATCAAACTCCAGCCCTCTCCGTCAAGTTTCAAGACCTCAAAGATCTGGCTGCCCTCTTCTTGGAGTCGACCATCATCCTTTACCCTTAAATACTTATTGCACCATCTGCCGATCCAAGGAAGATATTCCAGTTGTTAGAAAATTGAGATCCAACAACAACTCGACTGAAACCGCAAGCCATCGCCATGGATCTACAATTTCCGGCCGCTTCCACATCCTTCCGGCGAACAAAGAGACTTTGATGTTGCGAATTTCTTCATCGTGCTTGTTCGGCCATGGAAAAGCTAAGCCATGGAGGAAAATTGCCTGGAACCTCCAACCCTCGAGTAAAGGTCGGACTTGTGCGTGGATAGTAGCTACGTTCACTAGACGCCGAGCCTCTTGCAAGATATTTCATTGCGCCTCCGCTAAACACGCGTCAAGGGTAATGAAGTTTCTTCTTATGCAGGTGAAGACCTCAATTAACATATTTGCATGGAAGCCCCTCTCCATCAACGGGTGGGGGAAGAGAGCTTTCTGATGAGTCTATGTGTACATCCCCGCAATTAATCACATTTAGTATCCGGAAGCACGAGTATGGATTGAGCCATGCTATATAAAGCCAATCCGGACGTGTGCGCCGGATTGGTGATGTTCTAGGGTTCTCGGAGAAGCCTCCGAAGAAGTTTTGTATTATATATTTGCCGGGAATGCGCACCATAGCCCCGAATAAGGGGTGGGTGCTATATGATCGGTTTGCTTTTAGTCGACCAATGTTTGGCTTGTTGTCGCCATTCGAGACGTTGGCGTACTGGTGTTGTAGTACCAAGTGGAAGGTATCGGAGCTTAAGCCCACGTTTGTGCCAGACCTAGAAGGCCTATTTTGTTTATGTTGCCGGCTCGCGTGCCGAAGTATGGAATTTATATTCCTGTAATTTAAATTACCCGCGATGTTTTTGCTACCCTAGAAGGTTTATATTACATTTGTGACGGCCCAATTGGAGCTGCGTAAAGTAGAATTGCTCGGCGAGGTTATGTTGTTAGTAGGGCAGATGAAGGTCGTTTTACATAGACCCGAGGTGGAACCTCTAGTTAAGAGGGAGTGGATCTTGAGATCGTCCTTAGGTGTTCTGGTCGGCCAAGAGAGCCTTCCAAAGGTGCCTATCTTGCTCAATCTTTGGCTTGGGAGGGGAAGAGTTTGTTAATCTTTCAGGTATGTGGTGGGACCTCCATGCTGAGGCCTTATGCCTTTCCCTTACGTTCCTAGTCTAGTGTCTAGATTGTTCACTTAAGTGTAGTAGGTGCACAGTCACCCCTCTTTTGGGACCTCGAACTCCACAAAGACCAGTTTCTTGTTTCAACATTTATGATGTGGTGAGCGTGGAGAGTGGCCAGCACGGTCTCATGCAAATGCCATGGATTTAGAAGAGGAACGAAGTGACAGTCAGGGTCATGCGCGGATGCATTATATTTAAGGTCCTCATACTTGGAGTGTCTTATCTTTTGGTTGTTGTTGGAATCCCTTTGCCTTTGGAGTAGGATTCACACCTGTTTGAAGAAACAAACTATTCATCTAATTATGTCGCGCCTTAACCCGGGTTCCATTATGAAAGTATCTAGTGTCAACCTAATCCACCTATAGGGGGGGAATATGTGTCGTGCAGTCTTTAGCGGAATTAAATTAACCTGCACAAGTAAGCAAACAAAACACAAAAAACACACAAAGAATTATAGTGGTTCCCCGATTTGGGTACGTCCACTTTCCCCCTTCGACCTATCTCCCACCAAGGGAAGACTTGGTCACTTCTTCAAACGGATTGAAATCCAATCCTCACAATAGGAGCAACGCTCCCCTAACCACGGAAGGAACCCTTCCTACAACGGAGTCACAACTCCACCACAACGGGTTGCACCCAACCCTTACAAATAGGAATGAAAAGTCCTATACAACCAAATTGAAAGTAAATAAGAATACAAACAATGCTTTATGGAGATTCCGATGTCCTTCTTCGTTCGTTGAAGCTTGCACGAAAGGTACGAAGAGTCCACAATCGGATTTCTCACTTGGAATGGATCTTGTCAAGATCGGCGGTGGCAAGCAAGTGCGGCGGCGATGCTCTACAAATCCAAACTTCTTGACGAAGCAAGCTAGGTATTCGAACGATCTCAGTCAGATCAAACGTCTCAACCGATTCGGAAGGGAGAACAAGTCTCGTTCAACGAATCAGAATACAAGAGATCTAGAGAGAGACACGTGAGACCGGGTGCTTGCCTCGGTACTGTCGTCGAGCGATAAGAGACAAACTGAGATCAGCAGCGACGATAACTTCTGATCGGCGACGAGCGTGCGTGCAGAGCTCGCGATGCGCTAGGTCACGGCGGCGTGATTTTGTATTCTGGTGTTGGTGTCTACTGTAGACAATGGAAATAAGTTCATATTTATACCCAAGGGCAAACCATAGAAGACTGTTGTTGGGCCCACCTACGAAATCCCGAGATCTTGCCGAACAGAGAACGGCGACCTGGACCGGTCTAGCGAGCGGAAAAATCTGCCTAAGGCAAAATCGGCAGGAGTCGTTGGTGATTCCCGTCGATGTCGGCGGGAATCACTCCCGACTCCCGTCGATTTTGCCTTGGCAGAATTTCTGATTTATTTTGCAAGTCGGAAGTAGTCGGCGGGAGACACTTAGTGATTCTCGGCGAAGTCGGCGAGAATTACTAATGACTCCTGTCGAAGTCAGTGGGACTCACTAGCGATTCCCGTCGATTTTTACTTGGAAGGATTTTCCTCCTTCCTTCTTTTTATAGCTTGGTCTTTGACCCATCCTTGCTCCTTCTTCTGCTCTTGATCTACCTTGATCCTGTACTTGAAAAAAAGTGCACTCCAATAGAGAGAGCACACGTGGATATACACACCTATCCACACGGGTATATTGACCCACTGCACTCTGACATTAGTGTGTACTTAGCATGGAATAGCTGCAAGTACAACTTGGTAGAATTGTCAAATACATAGTCAATTCAACTTAGCTTATTCATGCTCTTCTTCAAATCAAGTCTATTGTGGATGCAATACCCAACAATCTCCCCATATTTGAAGAAGCCTAAACCCAACAAGCTAAGGTGAATAGAACAGATGGAAATGGAAATCATAAAATGAAAGTTTAGGTTAGTGTGGAATTCATTACCATTTTCCTGAGAGCAACATAGCCTTAGCCGAGTTGATCTCCCCCTATTTGAGAGCAACATTGCCTTTGTGGCCTACTTAGCACCAACTTAGCCTTGGCCGAGAGGGTAATCTCCCCCTTTTCGGCTTCTGCAAACGTGGGACTTCATTTGGAGCAAAACGCTCCCCCTCAGGTCATGCATCCATGCCCGATCGTTAGTTCCTAGCAGACGCTTCCTCTTGATCCAAGAGCCTTGAGCCTTTTAGTCTTCAATCTTCAAGTTTAAGCATGCCGAGTTTAGATTTGAATAAATTTAACTTGGCCTCGTCTAGTGGCTTCGTGAAGATATCTGCAATCTGCTTATCCGTGGGGACATAGAAGAGAGATATATCTTTGTTCTCCACATGCTCCCAATTGAAGTGGTAGCGCACTTAAATATGCTTTGTTCTGCTGTACGACACAGGATTGTTCGCAATTGCAATTGCACTCGAGGAGTCGCAATACATGGGAACTTCTCTGAACTGCAAGTCATAATCTTCAAGTTGATTTCTGATACATAGAAGTTGTGCTCAATAGCTTCCTGCTGAGATGCACTAAGATTCAGCCGTAGAGGTTGCAACACAATTCTGCTTTTTACTGCTCCACGATATAAGCCTTCTTCCGAGGAATTGGCACGTCCCAAAAGTGCTTTTCCTATCATCCCTGCTTCCTGCAAAGTCAGCATCTGAAAAACCTATCAGCTCGACATCATTATTTCTTGGGTACCCTAAGCCAAGATTTGGTGTACCTTTAAGGTATCTAAGAATCCGCTTTGCAACGATATAATGAGATTCCTTAGTGTTCACCTGATATCTGGCACAAACGCATGTGGAAAACATAATATCGGGTCTACTAACAGTAAGGTAGAGCAGGGATCCAATTATGCTTCTGTACTTGGTTTCATCAAAAGGTTTCCCTTTCTCATCCTTGTCCAGAGACACAGTGGATCCCATTGGAGTCCTCATAGAGGTTGCACTCTCCATTCCGAATTTCTTGTGGAGTTCATTTGTGAACTTCGTCTGAGAAATGAAAATTCCATCCTCAGACTGTTTCACTTGAAGTCCCAAGAAATACTTCAGCTCTCCCATGGTGCTCATTTCAAACTTCCCTTGCATAAGTTTGGAAAACTTCTTGCAAGGGTTGTTGTCCGTTGAGCCGAATATTATGTCATCGACATAGATTTACACTAGCAAAATATTGCCTTTGACTTCCCTAAGAAATAATGTCTTATCTATTTTTCCTCTCGAGAACTTCTTCTCAAGAAGAAAACTTGACAGAGTCTCATACCAAGCTCGAGGAGCTTGTTTAAAGCCATATAATGCTTTATTAAGAAAGTAAACATGATCAGGGAGTGTAGGATTAACAAAACCCGGGGGTTGCGCGACGTATACTTCCTCTTTTAAATTTCCATTCAGGAAAGCAGACTTCACGTCCATCTGATAGACAGTGAATCCTTTGTGAGAGGCAAACGCCAGGAACAACCTGATCGCCTCGAGCCTTGCAACTGGTGCAAAGGTTTGGTCCAAGTCAATCCCCTCCTCTTGTATGTATCCTTGAGCCACCATTCTGGCTTTGTTCTTGATGATGACACCGTGTTCATCCAGTTTGTTTCTGAAGATCCACTTAGTGCCGATCACATTGTATTTCTTTGGTCTGGGAACAAGCGTCCAGATGTTGCATCATTCGAATTGATGAAGTTCATCTTGCATAGCCAATATCAACGACGCACCTTTGTTCGTTTCGTCGAACTTCTTTGGCTCAACCTGCGACAGAAAACTAAGGTGCAAAATATCGTTCATTGTACCTCTGCCAGTTCTGACACCATCCTGAGGATCTCCTATGATCTGATATCTTGGGTGATCCCTCACGTGTCTGAGTTCTAAGAGTCTGGCATCTAGAGCTCAAACAGCTTCTCGGGCTCCTCCCTCTTCTGGGAGAATCTCCCCATCCTGACCGTCATCTTATCCAGTTGGTGTTGAGGTGGATACCTTGACGTACTTCGGAGCTTCATTATTAGCAGTCTCATCTAGACTTAGCTGTTCAGGCCTTGCACCTGCATCTTCAAGAATGCCACTAGAAGAATTGTTATGAAGCTAGCTTCCTTCATCAAATACAACATTAATTGACTCTTCTACTACTAGGGTTTTCTTATTGAAAAATCTATATGCCCTACTATGGCTACTATAGCCTATGAAAATGCCTTCAAAGCATTTTTCTCTGAATTTAGTACGTGGGTACTTCCCATTATTGAGTACATAGCATCTGTAGCCAAAAATCCTTAGATAGGACATGGTCGGTTTCCTGCCTTTCAATAGCTCATAAGGCGTCTTACGATGGTTCTTGTTGATCAAGGCTCGGTTTTGCACGTGACAAGCTGTATTGGCAGCATCTGCCCGGAAGTACTCTAGAAGAGACGCGTCATTCAATATTGTCGTACATGCTAAAATGAGCATTCTATTCCTCCTCTCCACAACTCCGTTTTGCTGAGGAGTACACGGGGAGGAAAACTCATGAAAGATACTATGTTCTTCACAGAATTCTATCAAAGCCTCAGACTCGAATTCTGTTCCATGGTCACTTCTGATTTTTGACCACGGAGCAGTTAAGTTCGTTCTGAATCTGTTTGACAAAATTAGTTAATATGTCAAACGTATCTGACTTTCGTTTCAAGAAGATCAACCACGTAAACCGAGAGTGATCATCTACAATCACTAGCGTATACGATTTGCCTCCTAAGCTATGAACTTGCACTGGACCGAACAAGTCCATATGCAGAAGATAAAGACATCTGGAAGAGTCTTTGTCTGCAATGCCCTTAAAGGTAGCCCGAGTCTGTTTGCCCTTCTGGCATGCAGGACAAGGGCTATCTTTGATGCACTTAATAGTAGGGGCATCCCTTACTATGTTCTTAGAAAACAGCATATTAATAGTTTTAAAATTAATATGTGCTAATCTCTTGTGCCATTGTTCACAGAGATGCACTGTCTTTTGCTACTAGGCAAACGGGGGTAGAAGAGTCTATGCTAAGAAAATCTAAGCAAAAGATATTTCTGCTCCTAATGCTAGTTAATACCATCACCGAAGAGGCACACGATATTATCAAGCACTTTTCCTTACAGAACTTTACGTCGTATCCTTTATCACACAACTGGCTTACAATGATCAGGTTATGGTTTAACCCTTCAACATAGGCTACGTCTGTGATAGAGAATACACCGTTGGATATCATACCATAACCCCTGGTGACTCCTCGATCTGATCCTCCAAAGATGACTTTGGTTCCATTTTCGATTGGGGAGTAATCACGCAATAGGCTTCTTGTCCCGGTCATATGTCAGGAACATCCACTGTCCAAGTACTAGATTGGCATTTTGGTGGCCTTTGGATATACCTGCAAAACAAAATTAGTTTCCCTTAGGAACCCAATTGGACTTGGGTCATAGATTCCTTGTTAGCACACTCCCCCTCGGGTGGTTAACCCTACGAGTGGTCGACCTCACATTGATAATATGAGGAGTCTCATTGTTCCTTGGATTAAACAAGCAATCCATGGCAAAGTGACCAACTCTGCCACAGCACAAACAGTCAAACTTGCTGTACAGTTTACTAGGCTCCTGCTTCACCTTTGGAACGGTGGGTCCAGCCGGGGCCTTGGATCTGGAGGTGGAGGCATTATGATGCCAGCTGTCACATGATTTCTTCACTTCCTGTTCCTTCTGTATAACAGGCATGGCCTTTGGTGCCTGCTTCCTATTATGGCCGCTAGAGAAAGGGCCGTAATTCTCCACTTTGATTTCCTCATAAGGTGCCTTGAAGACACTCTCACCGTAGTTGCGGGAGAAGGTCCATCCATCATACCGGCTCTTGGGCTTTTCAACCGAGGGCCGGAAGAGGTGGCCATAAGTTGACTCAAAGTCATGCTCATTGCAGGGAAAGCTAGGCTTTCGGAATGAAATATGACCGAGTGGGGCCTTTCCCTTTTCTACAAAAGAGTCCTTCTTAGTAGCCTTATTTTTCCTCTGATTTTTGTTTATCCTGGATGATTTACCAGGCTCAGCCACATGCTCTAAGCCATCCCCCTTAGCCTGAGAAGAGAATTCATCAAGCAGAGGAAGAACGGTCTTGGGCATAAAGAAGATTTTGACAATCTTCCTCTCGGCCACAAGCTATTCTTCCAGCTTGTTGATTTCTTCCTGCTTTTGGTCAAGGAGCCTTATAGAATCTGAGTGCTCAGAAGTGAGGTCTAGGTTTTCCTATCAGAGAGATATCAAGCAATTGATCTCTTCTCTTAGGGACACTCCCTCAGCCTTAAACAATTTGACTTCCTTTTTCTTGGCGCTCAACCTCTTTCGGCATTCTTCAAAGGTATTGAGCAGGAGCACATACTTTTCATGGAGTTTAGCTTCGCGGGAAGATGGGCTGTCCTCGTGATCATCTTCAGGAAATGGGGGGACAATCACCATCTGAGTCGGAGCGACCAATTAGCCCGATGTAGGTTTCCTCATCATCACTGGAGTCTGATGAGTAAGATTCACTCAGTGTCTTTGGCTTCTTGGCAATGTAGCTCCTCTCCTTCTTCTTGTCTCGAGAGAACTTGTGCTCCTCTTCTTTCCCCTTATCTCTCTTGCTTTGGTGGCAGTCAGCAATGACGTGGCCTGGCTTATTTCACCCAAAGCAGATAATGTCAGCAGAACGATGTTTGTTCTATTTAGAATCATACCTGTAAGAAGAGTAATTCTTTTTCTGATGTCTGGAGGAGGAGCCATCTCCTTTTCTCTGATTCCTCATCTTGAGGAACTTCTTGAACTCTCGAGTGATGAGAGAGAATTCTTCTTCAGATAGCTCAGAGCCGGATGAGCATGGCTAGAGTCTTCTTCCTCAGCCTTTCTTCGAGAGCGGGATGAGGTTGCACCCTTTCCTTTCCTTGAGCTATTAGCTTTCAAGGCCAAAGTCTTTTCTTTGGCTGCAGCCTTATCGACCCCCTCTTCAACTTTTCTGGTGTTCAGCTAAAGCTCGTAGGACATTAGCTTCCCAAACAGAATTTGGGGATCAGTTTCTGCCAGCTTGCCAAACTCTCTGATGGCGCAGATCTTGGTGTCCCACTCTTTAGTCAGGGATCTAAGGAATTTTTCATTTAGTTCACCATCGGTGAACACTATGCCATAACCCTTTAGGGGATTGACGATCTTCAGGAAGTTCTCGAATGTCACTCCGATTTCTTCCTTGGGACCTTGCCTTAAGGCCTCATATTTCTGGTTTAGAAGGGATCTTCGATCATCTCTTACTTCGTCTGTGCCCTCCATCAGAATGATCAGGTATTGCCAGATGTCCTTGGCAGTCCTGTAGTTGCTGAAATTCTGCATCATTGAATCATCGACGGCACTGACTAAAATGTTTTGAGCTTTCTTGTCAAATCCGACAAGCACCATCTCATCCTTATCAATTTCGGAGAGCCTCTTGGGCACCATCTTGGTCAGATCAATGGTAGATGCCTTTGTGGGGATATAAGGCTCCTCCTCCACTATCATGAAGAGTCGGGGATTGACTGCTTCCATGTAGAACCTGATCCTTTCCTTCCAGATGGGAAAATTCAGCTTGGTGCATATTGGAATCTTTCCTGTATACTTGAGTCAATCCATTCCTGAGATCTTCTTTCTTCTTGACACTAGACACATGATCTTACTCAAAGTGTTAACCTTATTGATGAGTAACCTCTCTCTGATACCACTTGAAAGTATCTAGTGTCAACCTTATCCACCTAAAGGGGGGGGGGAATAGGTGTCGTGTAGTCTTTTGCGGAATTAAATTAACCAGCACAAGTAAGCAAACAAAACACAGATAAAAAAATAATTATAGTGGTTCCCCGATTTGGGTACGTCCACTTTCCCCCTTCGACCTATCTCCCACCAAGGGACGACTCGGTCACTTCTTTAAATGGATTGAAATCCAATCCTCACACTAGGAGCAACTCTCCCCTAACCACGGAAGGAACCCTTCCTACAACAGAGTCATAACTTCACCACAACGGGTTGCACCCAACCCTTACAAATAGGATTGAAAATTCCTTTACAACCAAATTGAAAGTAAATAAGAATACAAACAATGCTTTATGGAGATTCTGATGTCCTTCTTCGTTCATTGAAGCTTGCACAAAAGGTACGAAGAGTCCATAACCGAATTTCTCACTTGGAATGGATCTTATCAAGATCGGCAGTGGCAAGCAAGTGCGGAGGCGATACTTTGCAAATCCAAACTTCTTGACAAAGCAAGCTAGGTCTTCGAACGATCTCAGTCGGATCAAACGTCTCAACCGATTCGGATGGGAGAACAAGTCTCGTTCAATGAATCAGAAGACAAGAGATCTCGAGAGAGACACGTGAGACTAGGTGCTTGCCTCGGTACTGTCGTCGAGCGATCAGAGACAAACTGAGATCAGCGGTGACAATAACTTCTAATCGGCGACATGCGTACAGGCCGAGCTCGCGATGCGCTAGGTCACGGAGGTGTGATTTCGTATTCCGGTGTTGGTGTCTACTGTAGACAACGGAAATAAGTCCGTATTTATACCCAAGGGAAAACTCTAGAAGACCGTTGTGGGGCCCTGTAACGCCCCATTTTTTCAGCGATTATTTTTATTCTCGTTTGGCGTTACGATGACGCGTTTCCGTGGCTTGTTCCATTTGTGGAGTGTGGTTTAGCTCCTTAGAACTGAGTGCCCTATTATATAGCCTGTTGGCAAGATCTCCCTAGCAAGCCGAGTCGTTTTGGGTGACCCGGTGTGGCCTTCCGGGGGGATGTTGATGTTTGGCTTTATTTGGGTATAACTCGAGTTCTGTTCATCGAAAATTAATTTCGACTTCGCCGTTGTGTTCGTAGCGTGGGTATTTAGCAACGGTGCGAATTTCGTCGAATTCCGAGGTAGTTCGGTTTTCGCGTCGTTTAGGTGCTTTATGTAATTTTGTAATTAATTATATAATTATATAATTATATATATATATATATATAGATTGAAAGGAGCCGATCCATCATCTTCCCCACTCGAACCGCCGCCCCTGTACGAGAGAAGGAAACCGCCGGACTACCGTTCCCTTCGGACGCCGATTCCCGGAGCGTTTGTGGACGGAATTCGATTCCGAGAGTGGATTCGGATTGCTCTCGTCAAGACCTTCATTCCTGCGATAAGAAATTCGATTTTCGTGGAGTTTTGGGAGGTTTGGAATTTTCGATTTTGAAAGTTTTTCGCCATTAATGGCCGAGTGTTTGTTTTAGGTGTTGCGGCCGTTTTGATCCGTGCGAAGAGGAGGAAAGCAGTCCAAAGCTTCGCTGTGAATTGAGGCAAGTGGTATTCTTGCCCTTGCCAAGTTTTCTTTTCGATTTTCTTGCTGAAATTGAAATCCCGGTTAGCCCAGGTTAGAGGCCTTGTTGTTCTCATTTTCTTGCTAACTATAGGGCTTAGTTCTTCCTACTGAAACCCCCCTATTTTGTGATGATTGGAATCCAAATTGTCGGCGTGGAGCCGTTGTTTTCCTTTATTTTGATTGTTGCTCTGGTTCGGGTGTAGCCGAGAGGGAGAGTTAGGAGGGGGGGGTGTAGTTGCCGATTTTTTTCGTTAAGGTACTACTCAAATGATTAGGCATAGTTCGTATGGTAGTGGTGCGCGACGTTGATAGTTGTCTGCTGCTACTGCAGTGGCGTGAGTCGTGTGCGCGTTCCGGTGTCGCTCGGGAAATTCCAAACGGTACAGGTTGACCGCGCACGGTCATCAACCGTTAGGGCACACGACCACTGGTCGTGTGCCTCTGCTCGTGCGCGGCTGTCTTTCAGTTTCCAAAGTTCTGTCTCGGAAAATCGCACGAGCGCTGGCAACAGTGCGCACGACCAGTGGTCGTGCGACACTGATCGTGCGCAGTTGCTAGGTTTTTTGTCAGGTTTTCCAGGTTCGCTTCGCACGATCATCAGCCGATGAGTGCGCACGACCACTGATCGTGCGTCACTGATCGTGCGCTTTGTATGTTTTCTTTTGCTAGGCAAATTTAGATGGTTTCGAGTGCGGGAGTTTAGATACTCAAGTGGCAGGCAACTACTCGAGTTCTGGATCTTCTGCCTTGGTTGTTCGACTGTCGTCGAGCTCCGTATTCTTTAGTGGGCTTGTGGGTAGTGGTATTATTTTGGCGGCGAGTGAGGCTAGCTCACTCAACGCCAAAGTTTAGGCAGGCACTGAGTGGGTTTCACTCAACGCCTAGTCGTGTTGGTTTATTTCAACACTCTTCCTTTACCTTGTATTTCGTTTCCGAGTGGATTTCCAGTTGTATTTCTGGGTTTTCCTTGTCGGCCGTTTTCTTTATTTTCCTAAAGGCCGAATCGTGGGTCGTGGTTAGTAGTTGTGGTTGTAGCTCTTTATGGGGGTGGAGTTGTGTGATATAGCCAAGGCCACCCATGTTTTTCTTGCTCCAGGTACGGGCTGGGCATGTCGGGTGGAAGGTCCCTTGTGTTTTCACGTGTTGACCCTCGAGCTTTTGACTTGGACATGGTGGATTGGGGGACTGCGTTTGCCTTCGATCCGGTTCCTCGTTATTGTTTTTGCTACTATCACTTCCCACAGTTTAGGGTGTTAGAAGTTTCTTCTTTGGTAGTTTGCAGCATTCTGGCTCTTGGAAGCCTAGTAGGCCCTGCAGGATGTGGTTCCTGGGCTGGGTCGTTGCTGTTGCTTCGCACGTTGTGCATTTCTTGTTGTCCTGTTTTGGACAGTTGTGACTCTTTCTACTGCATGTTTTTCTGTTACTTTGTCCTTTGGTTGACTCTTTCATGCAGTTTTTCTTTGTTTAGCTTGCTGAGGTATTCTGTTTTCTTTTGGAATACCCCAGGTTCTGAGCTGTAGCCAGTCTGGTGGCTAGTTGGAGGTGGTGTTGTTGGTGGACTCCCGGTCCTTGGAGTTCTATTTACCTTGTTAGTGAGGTTGTTTTCAGTACTCTCTTACAGACATATATTTGTGCTAGTGGGTTCGTGTCAGGTTGTTGGCGCCCACTGGTAGTTTTTACCTTGTACTAGATATATATATTATTGCTGCTACCATTTTCTGGAGATAGTCTACTTGCTCTGAGAAGGTTTTATGCTAGGTTGCTAGTTATTTTTAAACTATAATTATTATTATAAATAAAGCTCATGATCAGCATGTTTTATAAGCGAAATCACTATTTTTCCAAATCACGTATAAAGACCGCTTTCTTATATATTATATAAATTAAATGTAGGGTCTTGCATAGCATGAGTGGTTCTCTTGGAACCCTTATGCGCTCCTTAGGAGGTTAAACCTAAATAAAGTATTTTTCCGCAGCGTATAAATATAGTTTTCTTTTGTGGACTAGGTGATCCACTGAGCCGAGGGATACGGTCTCTAAAAATATAACTGATTTTCTATTCATTAAGCATATGATTTTCTTGCATAAAGATTGTAGTTGGTTTTGCCTGAGCGTCAGCAGTTATCCCCTGCTTGACGTGGCATCATGACGCGTGTTTTCTCTTACTCTGATAATTCTTAATTCGGACAAAATGCGGGTTGTGACAGTTGGTATCAGAGGGAGGTTGCTTGACAAGTTAGTTGAGCAACCTTCCTTTGTTCAATTATTAGTAGTTCAGCATCATGTCATTCACACACCGATATGTCATCAGCACGTCTTGGCAAAAGCACGAACACTACACTCATAGCATAACATGAAGTATACGGGGCATATTATGTAGTATGGGATGCATAATATGTGTTCGTATATGGATCCACCATAGGGGCTACATGTGAGGGTTATGTAGTATGGGATGCATAACCTCACCACATGACTGCGACTAGCACGTTTCTTTTCGTTGCATGGAAATGTTATGTAGTATGGGATGCATAACATTTTCATGCGTACGCCACTCATAGCATGCATTAGGGCCTTTTTTTTAGAATGCATAGCACAATCATGCATATCATATCATTGCATAAGCACAACGCGCCGAGCTAAAGATTTGCAGGATGACATATGTACACACATGAGTTTTCAAATTAACATAAGTTCATGCATCCGATCTAGGCACAAGAGTTAGTAAGGTGGTGGTTAACCATCCTAGGTTAGGGCATATCATCTAATTATTGTGAAGAAGATAAACTCTCAGAGCAAGTTTAGCAGCTTTAAGTCTATATCTACATATGTATTGTCTGTACTGGTAATCGGTTCTAGTCGGGGGATTTGGATCTGATTTGTGTTGTAATGATTTTTAGGATGGCTAGGCGTCCTGCGACTCGATTGACTCCCCTGTCTGAGGGTGAATCTTCTGGAGCTCAGAACGATGCGATGATCGAGAGTCTGCGTCAGAGTAGCGAAGCTATGGGCAGGTAGTTAGAGGAGGTGCAAGCCCAGATTCAGTCTTTGGTGGCAGTTGTGGCAGGGCAGGCTCAGGGTGCGCAAGTTCCTGCTGGGGGGTTAGCTGTTCCTCCTCCTCCTGCACCCTTGAGACCTCCAGTGGTGGTGCCAGCAGAGATGGCCTTCATCTCGCAGTTTCAGAGGCTGAGCCCTCCCACTTATGATGGGAAGGCAGATTTCATGGTGATAGACGACTGACTGATCTCCATGGAGGAGATGTTCTCGTACTCAGGGATTGCAGATGATCAGAGGGTGATGATAGCCGCCTATCAGCTTAAAGGTTTGGCTAAGAGTTAGTGGCTGAGAGAGAAGGAGAGCCTGGTAGCCGGATGCTCTTGGGATGTGTTCAAGGAGATGCTGTTGAGAAAGTTCTTACCCTCGGTCGAGCGTGACCGCCTCATGAACGACTTCCTCCATCTGAAGCAAAGGCAACTCACGGTGGGTGAGTATGAGATAGAGTTCAGCAAGTTGAGCCGTTTTGCCCCTGGATTGGTCAGCGTTGAGGCTGATCGAGTTAAGCGATTCCTCGGTGGTTTGAGGAGTGAGGTGCAGCAGTTGGCTAGTGCTTATGGGTCAGTGTCTTATGCTGGAGTTGTAGAGGCTGCTCTTAAGGTTGAGGCTATTGAGACGGCGAAGAGCAGATGCCAGCAGTTGAAGAAGGATAAGAGGAAGTTGGTAGAGGAGAAGAAACCCCTGGTACCCGATGCTGTTCCGGGAAAGAGGAGCAGGGTGGTGTGAAGTTTTTGTGGCCGGTCAGGCCATCCTGTAGAGTGGTGTTTCAAGAAGGCGGCAGCTCAGAAGAAGGAGCAGGTTCATGCGATTCAGGGTGCTCCTAGGAGAGATGCCTCCTGTTCTGTTTGTAAGCGATCCGGCCATGATACGGCCCAGTGTTGGACCAAGGATAAAGTCTGCTTTCAGTGTGGGCAGAAGGGACACATTAAGTCGAGGTGTCCTCAGGTCCAGTCAGCTCTTCCTGCAGTTCCATTGCAGGCATTACCTCCACCTCAGCGTGTGGACAAGGGAAAAGGGAAGCTGAACGTGATTTCTTCCGAGGAGGCTCAGACTTCGACCCAGGTGATCTCAGGTTAGTTGTTTGTTGTTTTTCTTTCTAGCCTGGTAGTTTAGTTGCTAGATTATTCGCGGTACTGTTGTGCTAGCTCCTTAGCTTTGTGCGTTCCTATAGGGAAATTTAAGGTGAAGAACCGCTGGGCGCGTGTTCTGTTTGACTCCGGCGCTACCCACTCGTTCGTGGCTAGAGCCTTTGTGGAGCGTCATCGGTTGTCTCTAGATCGTGTTCGGGATTCCTTCCGTGTCAAGTTTCCCTCTGGTGAATCTGTGTTGTCAGATTTGGGTATTTTGGATTGCCCGGTTTTGTTGGGGGATTTTCTTGCAAAGGCGGACCTGAAGATGATTGATCTAGAGGACTTCGATGTCATTTTGGGCATGGACTGGCTCTCTCGGTATGATGCGGTCATTCAGTACAAAGGAAAGCGCTTGGACTTCATCAGGGACGACTGTCAGCCCGGCAGCGTGTATGCTGATCCGTGTCAGGATTCTCCTGTTCTCTCTGCGGTATGTGTTCAGAGATTGTTTCTTTCTGATTGTTGTGTTTGTTTAGTCTCGGCGGTTGGAACCGTTGTTAGCGTGCCACGCTTGGAGGAGATTCCTATTGTTCGTGGTTTCGCCGATGTTTTTCCTGATGATCTTCCTGGTATCCCTCCTGAGCGGGATGTGGAGTTTGTTATTGATTTGGAGCCGGGTACGCGTCCTATTGCTAAGGCGCCGTACCGGATGGCCCCTCGTGAGTTAGAGGAGTTGCGAATTCAGTTAGATGAGTTGTTGGCTAAAGGTTTTATCAGGCAGAGTTCGTCGCCTTGGGGTGCTCCTGTTTTGTTCGTAAAGAAGAAAGATGGGTCGATGCGGCTTTGCATCGACTATAGAGAGTTGAACAAGGTCACTATCAAGAACAGGTACCCTCTGCCGAGGATCGATGATTTATTTGACCAGTTGCGTGGTAGCACGGTGTTCTCCAAGATCGATCTTCGTTCGGGCTATCATCAGCTCAGGATCCGTGAGACAGATATTCCACGGACTGCGTTTAGGTCGAGGCATGGACACATTGAGTTTTTGGTGATGTCGTTTGGTTTGACCAACGCACCATCAGCTTTCATGGACATGATGAATCGGGTATTCAAGGATTTCTTAGATAAGTTCGTGGTGGTCTTCATTGATGACGTGTTGGTTTATTCTCGCAGTGCTGAGGAGCATGAGCAGTATCTGCGCTTGGTACTATCAGAATTGAGGAACCACAAGTTATTCGCCAAGTTGAGCAAGTGCGAATTTTGGATGCCTCAGGTTTCTTTTCTAGGCCACGTGGTGAACAAGGATGGGATCTCGGTTGACCCAGAAAAGATTGCAGCAGTGATGGATTGGAGTAGGCCGAATACTCCTAAGGAGATCAGAAGTTTCTTAGGGTTGGCTGGCTATTACAGGAGATTCGTGGAGGGTTTCTCTTCTCTAGCCGCACCTTTGACCAAGCTGACTCAGAAGAATGTGGCTTTTGTTTGGAGCGAGAAGTGCGAAGAAGCTTTTCAGGAGTAAAGAGGAGATTGTGTACTGCTCCCGTTCTGACCCTTCCTACTGAGGGCGTGGATTATGATGTATACGTGGATGCCTCGCATATAGGTCTGGGATGCGTATTAATGCAGGATGGAAAAGTAATCGCTTATGGGTCAAGGCAGCTGAAGACTCATGAGAAGAATTATCCTACGCATGACCTTGAGTTTGCAGCGGTTATCTATGCGTTGAAGTTGTGGAGGCACTTACTTTATGGGGCTCAGTGCAAGATTTTTACTGACCATAAGAGCCTGAAGTACGTGTTCACGCAGAAAGAGTTGAATCTGCGTCAGCGGCGGTGGCTTGAGTATGTGGCGGATTATGACGTAGAAATCCAGTATCATCCGGGCAAGGCCAATGTGGTGGCCGACGCCCTGAGCCGAAAGACGGGAAAGATCTTTAACCTCTCCGCCGATCGGTTAGTTGAGGAGTTCCTCCTTATGGATATTTCAGTGGGATGCTGTGGTTTGCAGAGTAGTTTGTCAGTGGCAGAGCCGTCCTGGATTTCTTTGACTAGACTGCATCAGAAGGACGATCCGGATCTGTTGCACCTTTTTACCAGGACAGAGAAGGGAGAGTTGTCAGATTTTGCTATTGATGATGCGGGTACTTTGAAGTACCGTGGCAGGTTTTGCGTTCCCGCTGTTGGGGACATTAGAGGTATGATTTGCAGTGAGGCTCATGGTTCCAGCGTTGCCTACCATCCAGGATCTACGAAGATGTACCGAGACTTAAGGCAAATTGCCTGGTGGTATGGTATGAAAGGAGATATAGCCCGATATGTTGCTGAGTGTCACACTTGCAAGCGTGTGAAGGCCGATCATAGGAAGGCCTGGTGGTAAGTTGACTCCGCTAGAGATCCCGACTTGGAAGTGGGAGAGTATATCTATGGACTTCATTACGGGTTTGCCAAAATCCCCGAGAGGATTTGATTCTGTTTGGGTTATAGTGGATAGATTGACGAAGTGTGCTCACTTCGTGCCTTATAAGATTGATTACCCGATGAGGAAGATAGCGGAGTTGTACTTGAATGAAGTCATCCAACTCCACGGTGTGCCGGTTAGCATCATTTCTGATCGAGACTCCGGTTTACTTCTCGTTTTTGGCAGAGTCTGCAGGAGGGTTTGGGTACGGATCTGAGGTATTCTACTGCGTACCACCCTCAGACCAATGGGCAGACGGAGCGGGTCAATCAGATTGTTGAGGATATGATCCGGTGCTATATTTTAGACCACGGTGGAGCGTGGGATGAGCGTCTGCGACTCATGGAATTTGCTTATAATAACAGTTATCAGGAAAGCTTGCAGATGGCTCCGTTCGAAGCTTTGTATGGGAGGCGCTGTAGGACTCCGTTGTTTTGGGCTGAGGCTGGTGAGAAGCCTTTGTTGGGTCCAGATGCTCTGGAAGAGATGGAAGTCGCCGTGAAGCTTATTCGTGAAAAGCTTCGTTTAGCTCAGGAGAGGTATGAAAAGAACGCCAATCGGCGTAGGTCTGCTTTGGAGTTTTTAGTAGGGGATCATGTATACCTCAAGGTTTCTCCAATGGTTGGTGTGAAGAGATTTGGTAAAAATCGGAAATTGGACCCAAGGTATGTGGGCCCGTTCGAGGTTTTGGAGCGGATTGGTGTGTCTGCTTATAGATTGGATTTGCCAGCGAACTTCCCTGGTGTTCATAATGTTTTTCATGTTAGCCAATTGCGGAAGTGTGTGCGCAACAGTGGGCAACTCTTGGATGTTGTGCCCCAGTTGGAGCCCAACCTCTCTTTTGTTGAGGTGCCAGTTCGTATTTTGGATACTCAGGAGCGTGTGCTGCGAAAGAAGTCCATACCGATGGTGAAAGTTCTATGGAAAAATCAGGATTTGGAGAGCGTGACTTGGGAGCTAGAGTCGGCCATGAGGAGGGCGTACCCTCACCTGTTTCGCTGATTTGATCGGTATGTTTCCCTTTGTAACTTCTGTTTGTTACTTTTCCTTCTTTAGTAGGAGGGTTGTGCGTAAAGTTTCGGGACGAAACTTTCTTTTAGGGGGAGTGACTGTAACGCCCCGTTTTTTCAGCGATTATTTTTATTCTCGTTTGGCGTTACGATGACGCGTTTCCGTGGCTTGTGCCATTTGTGGAGTGTGGTTTAGCTCCTTAGAACTGAGTGCCCTATTCTGTAGCCTGTTGGCAAGATCTCCCTAGCAAGCCGAGTCGTTTTGGGTGACCCGGTGTGGCCTCTCGGGGGGATGTTGATGTTTGGCTTTATTTGGGTATAACTCGAGTTCTGTTCGTCGAAAATTAATTTCGACTTCGCCGTTGTGTTCGTAGCATGGGTATTTAGCTACGGTGCGAATTTCGTCGAATTACGAGGTAGTTCGGTTTTCGCGTCGTTTAGGTGCTTTATGTAATTTTGTAATTAATTATATAATTATATAATTATATATATATATATATAGATTGAAAGGAGCCGATCCATCATCTTCCCCACTCGAACCGCCGCCCCTGTACGAGAGAAGGAAACCGCCGGACTACCCTTCCCTTCGGACGCCGATTCCCGGAGTGTTTGTGGACGGAATTCGATTCCGAGAGTGGATTCGGATTGCTCTCGTCAAGACCTTCATTCCTGCGGTAAGAAATTCGATTTTCGTGGAGTTTTGGGAGGTTTGGAATTTTCGGTTTTGGAAGTTTTCCGCCATTAATGGCCGAGTGTTTGTTTTAGGTGTTGCGGCCGTTTTGATCCGTGCGAAGAGGAGGAAAGCAGTCCAAAGCTTCGCTGTGAATTGAGGCAAGTGGTATTCTTGCCCTTGCCAAGTTTTCTTTTCGATTTTCTTGCTGAAATTGAAATCCCGGTTAGCCCAGGTTAGAGGCCTTGTTGTTCTCATTTTCTTGCTAACTATAGGGCTTAGTTCTTCCTACTGAAACCCCCCCTATTTTGTGATGATTGGAATCCAAATTGTCGGCGTGGAGCCGTTGTTTTCCTTTATTTTGATTGTTGCTCTGGTTCGGGTGTAGCCGAGAGGGAGAGTTAGGAGGGGGGGGGTGTGGTTGCCGATTTTTTTCGTTAAGGTATTACTCGAATGATTAGGCATAGTTCGTATTGTAGTGGTGCGCGACGTTGATAGTTGTCTGTTGCTACTGCAGTGGCGTGAGTCGTGTGCGCGTTCCGGTGTCGCTCGGGAAATTCCAAACGGTACAGGTTGACTGCGCACGGTCATCAACCGTTAGGGCGCACGACCACTGGTCCTGTGCCTCTGCTCGTGCGCGGCTGTCTTTCAGTTTCCAAAGTTCTGTCTCGGAAAATCGCACGAGCGCTGGCAACAGTGCGCACGACCAGTGGTCGTGCGACACTGATCGTGCGCAGTTGCAAGGTTTTTTGTCAGGTTTTCCAGGTTCGCTTCGCACGATCATCAGCCGATGAGTGCGCACGACCACTGATCGTGCGTCACTGATCGTGCGCTTTGTATGTTTTCTTTTGCTAGGCGAATTTAGATGGTTTCGAGTGCGGGAGTTTAGATACTCAAGTGGCAGGCAACTACTCGAGTTCTGGATCTTCTGCCTTGGTTGTTCGACTGTCGTCGAGCTCCGTATTCTTTAGTGGGCTTGTGGGTAGTGGTATTATTTTGGCGGCGAGTGAGGCTAGCTCACTCAACGCCAAAGTTTAGGTAGGCACTGAGTGGGTTTCACTCAACGCCTAGTCGTGTTGGTTTATTTCAACACTCTTCCTTTACCTTGTATTTCGTTTCCGAGTGAATTTCCAGTTGTATTTCTGGGATTTCCTTGTCGGCCGTTTTCTTTATTTTCCTAAAGGCCGAATCGTGGGTCGTGGTTAGTAGTGGTGGTTGTAGCTCTTTATGGGGGTGGAGTTGTGTGATATAGCCAAGGCCACCCATGTTTTTCTTGCTCCAGGTACAGGCTGGGCATGTCGGGTGGAAGGTCCCTTGTGTTTTCACGTGTTGACCCTCGAGCTTTTGACTTGGACATGGTGGATTGGGGGACTGCGTTTGCCTTCGATCCGGTTCCTCGTTGTTGTTTTTGCTACTATCACTTCCCACAGTTTAGGGTGTTAGAAGTTTCTTCTTTGGTTGTTTGCAGCATTCTGGCTCTTGGAAGCCTAGTAGGCCCTGCAGGATGTGGTTCCTAGGCTGGGTCGTTGCTGTTGCTTTGCACGTTGTGCATTTCTTGTTGTCCTGTTTTGGACAGTTGTGATTCTTTCTACTGCATGTTTTTCTGTTACTTTGTCCTTTGGTTGACTCTTTCATGCAGTTTTTCTTTGTTTAGCTTGCTGAGGTATTCTGTTTTCTTTTGGAATACCCCAGGTTCTGAGCTGTAGCCAGTCTGGTGGCTAGTTGGAGGTGGTGTTGTTGGTGGACTCCCGGTCCTTGGAGTTCTGTTTACCTTGTTAGTGAGGTTGTTTTCAGGACTCTCTTACAGACATATATTTGTGCTAGTGGGTTCGTGTCAGGTTGTTGGCGCCCACTGGTAGTTTTTACCTTGTACTAGATATATATACTATTGCTGCTACCATTTTCTGGAGATAGTCTACTTGCTCTGAGAAGGTTTTATGCTAGGTTGCTAGTTATTTTTAAACTATAATTGTTATTATAAATAAAGCTCATGATCAGCATGTTTTATAAGCGAAATCACTATTTTTCCAAATCACGTATAATGACCGCTTTCTTATATATTATATAAATTAAATGTAGGGTCTTGCATAGCATGAGTGGTTCTCTTGGAACCCTTATGCGCTCCTTAGGAGGTTAAACCTAAATAAAGTATTTTTCCGCAGCGTATAAATATAGTTTTCTTTTGTGGACTAGGTGATCCACTGAGCCGAGGGATACGGTCTCTAAAAATATAACTGATTTTCTATTCATTAAGTATATAATTTTCTTGCATAAATATTGTAGTTGGTTTTGCCTGAGCGTCAGCAGTTATCCCCTGCTTGACGTGGCATCATGACGCGTGTTTTCTCTTACTCTGATAATTCTTAATTCGGAGAAAATGCGGGTTGTGACAGGCCCACCTCAGAAATCTCGAGATCTGGCCGAACAGAGCACGGCGACCTGGACCGGTCTAGCGAGCTGCAAAATCTACCTAAGGCAAAATTGGATGGAGTCGTTGGTGATACCCGTCGATGTCGGCGGGAATCACTCCCGACTCCCGTCGATTCTGCCTTGGTAGAATTTCTGATTTATTTTGCCAGCCGGAAGTAGTCGGCAGGAGACACTTAGTAATTCCCGTCAAAGTCGGCGGGAATTACTAACGACTCTCGTCGAAGTTGGCGGGAATCACTAGCAATTCCCGTCAATTTTTACTTGGAAGGATTTTCCTCCTTCCTTCTTTTGATATCTTGGTCTTTGACCCATCCTTGCTCCTTCTTCTGCTCTTGATCTACCTTGGTCCTGTACTTGAAAATAAGTGCACTCCAATAGAGAGAGTACACGTGGATCAATAAACTGATCTACACAACGAGGGATTATGTTGCGTAGACCCGTGTATATTGACCCACTGCACTCTGACATTGGTGTGTACTTAGCATGGAATAGCTGTAAGCACAACTTGATAGAATTGTCAAATACATAGTCAATTCAACTTAGCTTGTTCAGGCTCTTCTTCAAATCAGGTCTATTATGGATGCAATACCCAAAACTTTGCTTAAGAAAATGTTCATACTTATTTTGTTCACTCGGGTTTTGTTACTTGTCGATACATCGTTGAGCCAATAAGAGTATGACCTTTTGGATGATGTTTGCCTTGCGGGATGATCTTCTTTTTCTGTAATACTTTGTTTATTGATAATTTAAATTTTAAAAAAAGGGGGTTCAGCTTTACTGGAATCATCTAGATATTCACAACCTTTAACAAATGCTGGGGAACCTATTAAAAAAAAGATATTTCATAAAGCCTCAATTTGAGAGCCAGATGAGCATTTCCTCGTAAGGGTAGCATGCTTGTTTATTGGTTATAATTATTAAGATGTTACTATTTTATTTATTAAATGAAATGCATATTAACATGGGTTCTTTATTTTATGGATCATCACAAATGCGTTGAAACTGGTAGGATTTGCATTTGGGATAGTTTATCGATTTGCTGAACCTATCATTTTGTTATAGAGTCTAGATTGCCAAACTAACCTGACTATACTTAAACACTAGTAACTAATAATAATTGTGTATTCGATCACTACGGTTTAAGGTTGAGTCTGATCAATTGTTTTCATTCTAAAATCCAGAAAGTAAACTAACCTAGCTACTACAGTTTAAAAATTCAAGTGAATTATCATTTTTGGGTTGGCCTGGGTTTTAATTTCTGCTCAAAACATCTTCATATTACCCCAATCTTCTTGACATCTCATAACTCATTGATATTCAAACTCAATATTTAGAATGGAACGTAGTGTGGTGTGTATCTTAGATATAATCAGTATTGAGGATCACTTACTACAAACAACAAAATAAAAACTTTAAAATAACAAATCTAATATTAGTTCTCCGGTTGGTTTGTGTTTATGATGCTAATAATTTAACTGCAAAATAATAACATCAAAGTTTGGACCAATAACAAGACTGTTAACGGATGATGTTGGTCGGATGGCCATAGCAAAAAAATTCTTCAATTAGCCGTTGTCCTATGATGAAACCTGGTTCTATCTTGATTGAAATCTACAGTAATAATTGTTTTCTACGACCCATCTTGTAACAAATGCATGGCATTGACACTATACCAACTGTCGTTCATTTAACTAAAATGTATAAACAAATTATTATTTGTGGTACACATTGTATGCTAATTCATTATAACAAATTCTTTCATTTACTATTTTAGTTAGTCCATCATTTTATGATGATAAATAGTGGAAAGTGCTAAAAGACATTATGAGAATAAAATACTCCGTCGCATATTGCTTGTAAAGATACTCTTCAGGTGTTTATATACCTCACTCTCTTCTTTAGTTTTGTTTGGAGAGGAGACCCCGAGAAGACCCACTGACCAGGCTCTAACCTAGCTGGCAGGGCTGTAGGCTCACTCGTTGGTTGGAGGTTGTTTTGAGAGGAGACCCTGAGAAGACCAGCTGATCAGGCTCTCACCCAGCTAACAGGGCTGTAGGCTCACTCGGTGGTTGGAGGTTATTTGGAGAGGAGACCCCGAGAAGACCCGCTGACCAGGCTCTCACCTAGCTGGCAGGGCTGTAGACTCACTATGTGGTTGGAGGTTGTTTTGAGAGGAGACCCCGAAAAGACCCGCTGACCAGGCTCTCACCTAGCTGGTAGTGTTGTAGGCTCACTCGGTGGGTGGAGGTTGTTTGGAGAGGAGACCTCGAGAAGACCCGCTGACCAGGCTCTCGCCTAGCTGGCAGAGCTGTACGCTCACTAGGTTGTTGGAGGTTATTTCGATAGGAGACCCCAAGAAGACGCGCTGACAAGACCCTCACCTAGCTGGTAGGGCTCGACCCAAAGTAGACCCATTGTCCTGGCTCGGCCACAGGTAGACCCGCTGCGCAGGCTCTCATCTAGCTGGCAGGTCCGTAGGCTCGCCTGTAGGGGTAAAGGACCTCGAGTGCGCTCGGTTCTTGGTAGACTCGCTGTCCTGGCTCTCATTAGCTGGGCAGGGCGGTAGGCACACCTGGGGGGAAAGGTTTGGTTCATGGAGACTTTTGCACTACCCCGAGCTTGGCTCAGCCCCAGGTAGAGACGCTATGTAGGCTCTCATCTAGCTGGCAGGTCCGTAGGCTTGCATGTGGGGGTAAGGGACCCCGAGTGCGCTCGGCCCCAGGTAGACTCGCTGTCCAGGCTCTCATTAGCTGGGCAGGGCGGTAGGCACACCTGGGGGGAATGATTTGGTTCTTAGAGACTTTTTGCACTACCTCGAGCCTGGCTCGGCCCTAGGTAGACCTGCTACGCATGCTCTTATCTAGCTGGCAGGTCCGTAGGCTCGCCTGTGGGGGTAAGGGACCCCGAGTGCGCTCAGCCCCGGGTAGACTCATTGTTCAGGCTCTCATTAGCTAGGAAGGGCGGTAGGCACACCTGGGGGGAAAGGTTTGGTCTTGTATACTTTTTGCACTACCCCAAGCCTGGCTCAGCCCTAGGTAGACCTGCTGCGCAGGCTCTCATCTAGCTGGCAGGTCCGTAGGCTCGCCTGTGGGGGTAAGGGACCCCAAGTGCGCTCGAACCCGGGTAGACTCGCTGTCCAAGATCTCATTAGTTGGGCAGGGCGGTAGGCACACTTGGGGGAAGGTTTGGTTATTAGATACATTTTGCACTACCTCGAGCCTAGCTCGGCCCCAGGTAGACCCATTGCACAGGCTCTCATCCAGCTGGCAAGTCCGTAGGCTCGCCTGTTGGGGTAAGGGACCCCGAGTGCACTCGACCCCAGGTAGACTCGCACTCTAGGCTCTCATTAGCTTGGCAGGGTGGTAGGCAAACCTGGGGGGAAAGTACTTTGACTTGGAAATGGTTTTGGAAAGGATTTGGGCTCATGTAAAAACTAGAAAATGTGCAATGCTTCTTCAGAATGTGAATAATCATAGTTTAAGCCATAGTTGAGATCAATAATTTTATATTGATGAAATGAACAGACTAATAATAATTCATGACTTGGTTCATACCTTATGAAAATAGTTAAATTATTTGCAAAGTCTGCTGGATCAAAAACATCATCCTCTTTCATGGCATGAAAAGTAACACTATCGGTACTCTTTCTCTTTCTTGATTCTGCAGGTATTATATATTCCTTTCCAGTTTTAAATCTCTCAACATCATTTTTAAAATTATGAACACGTAGTGACCAATCCTTTACAGATCTTGTTTCTTTTAATGTTGATTTTGCTTATACATAAAATGATTGGGAGGTAACAAAATAATTGTGTTTATAAAATGTTGGTACCCTAGTTTGATTTGAGTTTAGTCTTGCCTTTTTAGTCCCTTGACCCAAGAAATATCTATGGTCATTGGTTAGTGGTCTAGCCGTAGAGCCCTCACTTTTCCAGATGAAGAATTTGGTTAAGTAGGTTTTTCATTCGACTATAGTCGAACGCCGCTCGACTATCGTCTATCGGCTGATCGACGATCGTCTATCAGTTGGTCGACGCTCTGTCTGCATTGATAGTTCGACTATCTGTTAGTAGGTCGACTATCTGCTTGGCTTGGTAGTTCGACTATCTGTCCTGATAGTTCAACTATCTGATAGTTCGACAATCTGTTGATAGATCAACTATCTGGTCTGTTTTGATAGGTCGACTATCTGTTGATAGATCGACTATCTGTTTTCTGAGGTAGGTCGACTATCTGCTTGATAGGTCGACTATTTGTTTGTGCTGGATAGTTCGACTATCTGTCCAGATAGATCGACTATCTGAAAGTTTGACCATCTGCTCTGATAGGTCGACTATCTGCCGGGGTAGTTCGACTATCTTCTTCGATAGGTCGACTATCTGGATCGTTCGACTATCTGCCCGATAGTTCGACGATCTCCGTGCATCGGTCGACGATCTCCGAGGGTCGTTCGACGTTTTCTGTCTGCCTTTATATTTTGTATTTATTTATTATATTTAATTAATTAATACATTTTCTGGCACGTTGTTTTAGTTGTTTTATGATAAAATTTCCAGGCAATATTTGCTCCATCCCTTTTGCCTGAGTCAAATCTTTTTAGATAAAGTTGTTTGTCTTATTAGCTGACATTATATTTTAATTTATCTGCTGTCAGCCCTTTATAGCCGTTAGACTGAAAAGTCTTCTTTTTGCTATAAAGAGTTTGTTTCTGATATGACTTTATTTAGTACTTTATTATCAGATTACTTCCTGCAGCTTCCTAAAAAAAGGTTTATTCCTTTTATTGAATGTTTCTGCTGCAGAGATTGTTTTGTCTTCTTGATATTTACAGCCCAGGTCTCAAGTTTCAGAAGAAGAAGACAAGTAATTCAAATTGAAGAGAGCCATTGCTTGTTGCTGCTATAAAAAGGATCCTTTGAAGAAGGATTCAAGCTAGCTAACTAGTTACCCAGTTATTCATTTAAGCACTCAAGCCTTCCTCAAGATCAAGTTTTCTGCTCTCAGCAATTTCCATCCAACTGATATGTGTTAAGCTCTTCTACTCTTCTTCAACCTGAGTTCTCCTGCTTCCAGGAAGTTCAAACTCAGAGTTCTTTTGAAGAAGAAGAAAAAGAAGACAGCTGCTTGAAGATTGCTAATTTTATTATTTATTATCTTCTTGTAGTTTTTCCTTCAGATCTTTCTGAAGAGTTTTCTGCACTGAAGCAAGACTTCACCTGGACATCTTTGAGCCAGGGGGAGCCTTGATTCTTTTAGAGCTCTCTAGCTCAGTGCAAGTCTTTGTGCTTCTCTAATCTTTGTAAAATAGAGAAGACATCTTAACCTTCTTCCCCCTCCTGTACAGGGTTATTACTCCCTTCAAAAGTATCCCTTGGTGGCAGGGAACCTGATCAAAAACCTATGCTTGGTTTTTAGACACCTGATCAAAAGTGTAAAGGGTTTCTGGATCTACCTGAAGCAGATCCTGTTGGTGGCAGGGCACCTGATCAAAAACCTGAGTGGATTCCTACCGTGTGGGTAGAAGAGTGGACGTACCTAAGTTGTTTGGGGAACCACTATAAATTTCCTTGTGTCGTCTGGATTCCCTTGTTTAATTCCTGCATTGTGGCTGTGAATAGATATAACTAGGATTGCTAGTTGCTGATTAGGTTTTCCAAGCCTTAACTGTAATTACAGTTAGCTTGAGTTTGTGCACATCTCTCGTGTTAGGCTATAGGGTTAATTCTATATCTATAATCTTTTCATTCCGCACTTCACTCCAAGGGAGTTGGGTAGACCATTAAGTTTTGTCTAGTGCAAAATTTGATAACTCTATTCACCCCCCCCTCTAGAGTAGTATCTATCCCTTCACTTTCAATTGGTATTAGAGGGAGGTTGACTTACTGAATAGGCTAACACCTAAGTCACAAGATCCTGATAGATACCAAAGCTTATAGATATTCACTATCATGGCCCAGTCCAAGGATTATTCTAGCACCAGACCTCCAGCATGCAACTTAGCTAAGTTTGGCATCTGGAAGGCAAGGATAAAATTATATATGAATTTTATTGATGAAAGCATCTTTGCTTCTATTTTGTCAGGACCCCCAAGAGCACCTGCTGCTGCTTCTGCCTCATCATCTGATATGAGTGCAGTGCCTCCTCCATATTACAACGATGAGTACAAGAAGGCAAAGATAGCAGATGCCAAGGCGATGAACATTCTGGCTCAAACAATGTCTGATGAGGTATTCCAGAAGGTTGCTGACTGCTCCTCAGCAAAAGCCATGTGGGATACACTGAACCAGATTGTAGTTGGTTCAGCTGATGAAAGGAAGGACAGAAGGTCCAACCTGATCTCACAGTATGAGAACTTCAAGAAAACTGATGCTGAATCAGTTGAAGCCATGTACACCAGGCTCAGCTCAATCATCAATGAGCTGAGGACCCTGGACAAGGACATATCATTGACAGAGGTCAATGATAAGATTCTTATGTGCTTCCCTAGCACATGGGATCTAAGGATCTGACCCATCAAGGAAGCCAGAAGTACAAATGAGATTTCAACAGAGGCCCTTCTCGGCAAGCTCAAGTCTTTTGAGCAAGTGCTGAAGACAAGGGAAGCAGAAGCTGAAGCAAAGACCCCCACTCCAACAAGAAAAGAGCAATCTCTAGCTCTTAAGGCTGCTGATGCTTCTGAAGGCAGCCAATCAAATGAGGAACTAATGGCATTGTTTGCCAAGAGGTTTCTCAAGATGGGGAGAAAGGAGTTTAGAAAGAAGTCTTCACGCTATGAAGACAAACCAAGGTATGATCGTTCTCCTGCTAAAGAAATTATTTGTTATGGTTGCAGGAAGCCTGGACATATCTTGCCAGAGTGTCCAGAGGAGAAAAACAAAGACAAGAGGAAAGAAAAAGAACAACACAGGAAGCACTCCAAGCCATCCTCCTATAAGAACAAGAAAAAGGAGAGAGGTTTCATAGCTGAAACCTGGAGTGATTCTGATGAAGAATCCTCCTCCTCAAGCTCCAGTGAGGATGAGGAAGAGAAGAAGGCAAAAGAAGTTTGCCTCGTGGCAATAGATGCCTGCAGCAACCACTCAGCTGCAGAGAGTTCAGATTTAGATGAAGAGATGCTAACAGAAGATGAGGTACTCTCTTCTTATGACTTCACTTCAGAAGAATTTAAATTAGATTTTAAATCTTTATGCTTAGATTTGATTAGCTCAGAAAAGGAGATAAAAGAACTTAGAAATAAGTTAGCTGACTCAGAAGTAATTGCTATAGAAAATATTAGGTTAAAGGAAGATCTCACTACTTGTAGTGAAGAAATTAAATTTCTTAAAATGGAGTTAGCTAAGTCTAAGAGGTTAGAAGAATCACTTAATGGTAGAAGCCTTAAGTTGGTAGAAATTACCAACATGACTAACACTAGGTCAGCTAATAACAAACTAGGCTTAGGAGCTTCTCCCAGTGAACCCCCAGTTCTTCTTAAAAACAATCTTTCAACTCCAGTGAACTTCATTTCAGCTAGTGGAATGAAGAACACTGAGCAAGTAAATCTAGTTAATAAAACCTTAAATAAAGCTAAGAGAGAAAAGAGAGAAATTTTTTAAAGAAATGCAAAGAGCGTCGAACGCCGCTCGACGATCGGAAGCTCAATGGTCGAACGAAGCTCGACGATCTGAGCACCCATCGTTGAACGTCGATCGACGTTTTTAATATGATTTTCAAAATCATAATCAGTACCATAGAAACCTAAATGAAAATAGAAACCCTAGGTTTGTTAACCCATCATCTGCATGGAGAAACCCACCTAGGAGATCTCACCCACTAGGTTATCACCCTTAGCCTGCATTTTCATATATTTCCAGTTTTTCTTATGTGAAAAACAAGGTACCCAAGGTTACCTGGGTCCACACTGTCTAAATAAATGTCTTGCAGGTGAAGGCCTATCCAATCACTCAAAATAAGTAATATTTGGATAGTGGATGCTCCAAGCATATGACAGGAAATAAAAATCATCTGTCAAAATTCAAAGCTAAGCTCGGCCCAAAGGTTATCTTTGGAGATTCCAGCTGTGGTCAGACAGAAGGCTATGGCAGGATCATAATTGGAGATGTCACTTTCAAGAGAGTTGCATATGTGACAGGACTGAAGCACAATTTGATCTCAGTCAGCCAGCTATGTGATGCTGGCTACCAGGTTTCATTTTCTAACTCCTCTTGCAATATTACTTTAAATAATAATATTGTTTTAGTAGGCATTAGAATAGGTAATATTTATTTAGTAGATTTCAATTCAACTCATTCTGAAATCTGCCTGTTTAATGAAGTAACACTTAATAATAATTCTTTGTGGCATAAGAGGCTTAGTCATGTTAACCTTAAAAATATATCTAGGTTGTCTAAACACAACCTTGTTAGAGGTTTACCTTCTTGCCCCTACAAGAAGGAGAGCCTATGCAAGGCTTGTCAGCTAGGCAAGCAAACCGAAAATTCTTTTAAATCTATAAATAAAAGTGATTCTCCTAGAATCCTGTATCTATTACATTTGGACCTTTTTGGCCCAATAAATGTACAGAGTTTAGGAGGGAAGTATTACACCTTAGTAATTGTAGATGACTTCTCTAGGTTCAGTTGGGTTTTCTTTTTGAGAACTAAGTCTGATAACTTGAAAGCCCTTACAGACTTTCTACTATGTGTGCAGACTGAGTACTCTACTCATGTGGCCTTGATCAGAAGTGATCATGGTACTGAGTTTGACTCTCTTCTCATGCTAGAATTCTGTGAGAGAGAAGGTATCAAACATAGTTTCTCAGCTCCTAGAACTCCCCAACAAAATGGGGTAGTTGAAAGGAAGAATAGAACACTCATTGAAGCTGCTAGTACATTGTTGGCAGATGCTAACATGCCTCTCTCCTATTGGGCAGAAGCTGTTAATACAGCCAATTATGTCTTGAATAGAAGTTTGATACACAATCTTAAGTGTAAAACTCGTTATGAGTTGCTTAAGGGAAAGAAACCTAAAATTAATTATTTTAGAGTATTTGGTTGTATTGTTTATATTCATAATAATAATAAAGAATATATTAGAAAATTTGAAGCAAAAGCTTCAAGGGGAATCATGCTTGGATATTCCCAAGTAAGCAAAGCTTATAGGGTTTATAACAAATCTTCCTGTAAAATTGAAGAATCTGTGCATGTGTCTTTTGATGAGTCTCAGATGTTTTACAAGGAGAAGGAAAATTCTCCTTCCTCCAGTTCATTGCAGGTACCTGATGCCCCTCAAGAAATTCTTCAACTATCAACTCTTCAGATCACTGAATCAGACAGTGATGAAGACATTGCTGAAGCTGTTGTTGTACCACCAACAGTAGATCAAATTCCTCCTGAGGAATTAATCCCAACTGTTGCTGAAGATCACATCCCACCTGCTGATATTGTCACACTTAGAGATTACCCGACATCTCAAGTGATTGGAGACATATCAGCTGGTATGCAAACAAGACATCAATTAAGACAGGATGTGATGCACGCTTGTTTCCTCTCACAGGTTGAGCCCCTCACCTTTAAAGATGCAGAGCTAGATCCCCACTGGATCATTGCAATGCAAGAGGAACTCAATCAGTTTGAGAGATGTAAAGTTTGGACTTTGGTTCCAAGACCTAAAGGCCAACTGATCATAGGCACCAAGTGGGTGTATAGAAACAAGTTGGATGCAAATGGAATTATAGTAAGGAAAAAAGCTAGGCTTGTAGCTCAGGGTTACAGACAGGAGGAAGGTATAGACTATGACCAAACCTTTGCTCCTGTTGCAAGGCTAGAAGCAATAAGGATCTTCTTGGCCTATACAGCCTTCATGAAGTTTAAGGTGTTCCAAATGGTGTCAAAAGTGCATTCCTAAATGGTGAGCTTAAGGAAGAGGTGTTTGTTGAACAACCACCAGGGTTTGTTTCTTCAACTCAGCCTTCTCATGTGTTTAAGTTGCAGAAAGCTCTTTATGGACTAAAGCAAGCTCCTAGAGCCTGGTATGAGACCTTAGCTAGTTTCCTGTTAGAACACAACTTTACTAGGGGAGTTGTTGATAGAACCCTTTTCGTCAAGCATCACAAGGACACAATCCTGTTAGTTCAGGTGTATGTAGATGGTATTATTTTTGGCTCCACTAATCCCAAACTGTGCAAAAAGTTTTCCAACTTGATGCATTCCAAGTTTGAGATGAGTAGTATGGGTGTGCTGTCTTACTTTCTTGGTCTCCAAGTTAAGCAAGATGTTGATGGTATCTTCATCTCCCAATCCAAATATGCCAAGGAATTGGTAAAGAAATTTGGGATGGCTGATGCTTCAGCAATGCCTACACCCATGGCTACTAATGTAGTTATTGATTCTGATGATCACGGCAAGCCAGTTGATCAAAAGAATTATAGGGCCATTGTTGGTTCCCTATTGTATCTAACTGCAAGTAGGCCAGATATAATGTTTTCTACATGCCTTTGTGCTAGATTCCAGGTCAACCCCAAGGAATCTCATCTGATTCTTCTAAAGAGAATCCTGAGATACCTAAAGGGATGCCCAAATCTAGGACTTTGGTACCCAGCTGAGTCAGAATTTGAATTAATTGGATATTCTGATTCTGATTTTGCTGGTTGTAGAGTTGACAGGAAGAGCACCTCAGGAACTTGCCAGTTCCTGGGAGAGAGATTGGTCTCTTGGTTCTGTAAGAAGCAGGCTTTTGTCTCAACTTTAACTGCAGAGGCTGAATATATAGCAGCTGCCAGTTGTTGTTCACAGATCCTGTGGATTCAAAACCAGCTTGTGGATTATGGTTACTCACACAAGAACACCAAAATCATGTGTGATAGTACCAGTGCTATCTCAATTGCACAAAATCCAGTGCACCACTCTAGAACGAAGCACATTGAGATTCGGCACCATTTCCTAAGAGATTGTGTGGAAAAGAACAAGATTTGTCTTGAGTTCATATCCACTGAGTTTCAGAGAGGTGATATATTCACCAAGCCCTTAGATGAACAGAAGCATCTGTTCTTTTTAGTTCAACTAGGCATGATCAATGGACGAGACTAAGTGTGACTATATCTGCCAATGTTGAAACTTGTTTGAAGATAGTCGAACGACGTTCGAAGATAGTCGATCGGGTCAAGCCCATCGTCGACCTATGGTTGATGAAAGTTTGTCTGATTAAAGATCGTCGACCGGAGTTCGACCATAGTCGAACAATTCGAGCTCATCGTCGATCTCTGGATGACGACAGCTTGTTGTTTGAGAAGCCAGAAATAGTCGAACAATTGTCCGACTACTCTGCTTCTGGACCGATCGTCGAACGACCGTTCGACCATCGGGTCTAGTATCTTTTTAATAGATCGACTATCTCCGGTCCAATATAAAGCCGATAGTCGACCTAGGTTAAAAGATCTTTTATTTTATCGTCGACGGAGCGTGACTTTTTTGCATTCTGTCTTCCCGCTTGCGATTTTCTGTCGCTTCGTCTCCTTCATCTTCTCCGTCTTTCTCGCGCATTCTCCAGCAATTCCATGGCGGTTTCTCCAGCAGTACTAGCTGTCGTGAAGTTCGATGCAGGCTTCAGCGTCGATTTTGACGCCTTCAGTAGCTGTGAAGCAGGAGTTGTAGAAATTCTTCAGTTATGCCGGGACCAAGGTCTAGAAAGATTAATGTCGACAAGGATAAAGCTAAATATTCCCGAGATCAAGGAATGGGCTTTCACTTCGTCATCCTCTGACGATTCGATGACTGGCACCATCGGCGGAGAAGAGGTAATTTTAACTCCGGCCGTTCTGACTGATATTTTTGGATTAGTTAATGGTGAAGATGATTATGAGCAAGATGCTCAAGAGTTTGGAAGGATGCTGACTGAGCTGGGACATGCGGAGGGCATTCCCACGAAGCAGCTCAAGGTCAATTTTCCCTTTAAGATTAAATTTCTCGCTGAGTTAGTCAGAAAAGTGCTCCTTGGAAAGCACTCTGCTCATGACAATATCACAAGGCAACAATTTGCACTGATGTGTGCAATTGTTAATCGGAAAAAGATTGATTGGGCAGGAGTAATGTTTGATTTGATAAGGAAAAAGAATAATAAGAAGGAAGTTACCCTCGGAAGGGTTATTGGAATTTTCCTGAAGGAAAAGTATCATCAGCTGCTGGTCTCCGTTGCAACAACCATAAATGCAAGCAAGAAGATGGACCCAAATCTGTTCTCCAAGTGGAAGAGAATTTTTGTGAAACCCGCTCTCACAGGGGTTGCTCCAGCGACATCAGAGAGCACCAGGACTGATTCGGTCGCTCCTCACCCTCAAGAAGCTGGCTCAGCTCTTTCCCTTCCCTCATCTTCTTCTGCTTTGCAGTCTGCTTCAGTTGAAGTTCCATCAACTTCAGCTGAAGTACGACATTCTCCTTCTCCTGTTAGAGAAACAACCACGGTTGTTCTTCCTTCCCCTCCAGCATCTCCTCTTACTTCTCATCTGGCTAGGATATCTGCTCCTAGTTTTGATCTGTTAGGATCTGAGAGGATTCCAACACCTCCTCAGTCCCCTATTCTTTCTCCAGTTAACACTCCTATTAACTCTCCAGCTCCATCTCCCATTCGATCTCCAGTTAACACTACAACCATCTCTGCTGCATCTCCATCCACTACACTTCCATCATCTTTTGAGATCACCCCAGCATTCATTTCTGGCATTCTGGAGTTGATTACCCCTTCAATCAAAATCATGATTGAAGAGGCAATTGCTCCACTTGCCTCCTCCATTGCCTCCTTGACTGCTTCCATCCAATCTCTTTCTAAATCTGCTGAGCCCTCTTCTTCAAGGGGCCTGGTTTCAGTTTTCACTGAAATCAGGCAGGGGGAGATGTTCTGTGAAGATGCCTCAGAGCCTCCAGCCTCCCTTCCAGCAGTTCAAGAAAAGTCTGATGCAGTACAAGCTCAAGATCAATCAGGTTCAGTATTGTCTGACAAAGATATATCTGATGCTATTATGCTATCTGAATTTGCTGTGAAAGTTTGCTTAGAAGATCTCACCACTCCCGTTGTTGCCCATTTCCTAGAAGGGATTATTACATCCTACCTAGATGAATCTTGGGAGTTGGTCAAGTATGAAGGTAATTCATTCATCCGCTTTATTGACGAGTCAATTAATTTGATAGCTTGTGAATACCTAGAAGGAATGATTTTTGCTTATTTAGCAGATCTGTGTTCATAATTCTACAGATTATATTAAAGAAGATTTAGCTGCTCAGATTATAGTCATTGTTTCAAAAGCTGCTCAAGATATTCCTGATATTAAAGTAGATCCAGAATTGGATTCTTTTTTAGATGACATAGAAGATGTGTCTGAAACTCAAGAAAAGAAAGCAAGAGATGCTTGGAATCAAAGAGTTCAATCTTTGTTAGAGGAAAAAGAAAAAGATTTGCAAGTTGAAAAGTCAACTGTTTGGGATGATTCCCCAGGTCTTGATTTAGATTTCCTTCTGGCTCAGGATGCCATAGAAGAAGAAAAAGAGAAAGCTGCTTTGAAGGAAAAGGCTGTTTATGAAGCCTATGATCCATATGACAATCCTCCATCATTTCACTCTGATGATGAAGATGATTCTGATTTGTCTGAAAATTCAAAGAGAAAGAAAGCTGCTCAAAAGAAAAGAAAAGTCGTTGCTCCTCCTCCTCCCAATCGAGAAAATGATACTCCATATTACATTCTTAAAGGAATTGACCCCAAATCAAAAGAATTTCAGCATTGGATGTGGTTCTCCAAGAACCAGCAGAAAGAGAGAAAGAGAACTAAGAGATATGACTCTCCTGCTTCCAGATGGACACCCAGAGGTCCTCCTCCACCTCCCAGTGCAGGAGCCTCTGGCAACCTCTCTGCTAATCCATCTGCCTCTTCTGGAAAATCTGCACCGTCTCAGCCTCAGCCAAGGAAAAGCTCTCAAAGTTCCCAAGGCAGATCGTATTCTGGCTCTCAAAGACAAGTGAAGGAGGTTGTGTTTCAAAGACCAACTTTTTCCCCTCCTCCTTCCCCAAAGAAAAGAGTTCCATCTCCAATGCCAGTACAGTCTGAAAAAGTTGATTCAAAAGGTAAGTAGTTTATTTTGTTTTAAAATTCTAGCAAGAACTTTTGCTAAGTCTGCTCCCATGTCTTATCTAGTTAATCAAGATAAATAATTAGATGCTACTCCTCCTGAGTCTGTTTATAAAAGTCCTGAGCTTGATCCTAACTTTAGGATGGCTCATTTTCACGAATTGGTTGGAGCAGCTCAAATCAGAAAAGCAAAAGCTGAAGGAAAAGATACTACTGGTTTAACCACCATGTCTACATTCAGAAAGAAAGAGTTCGAAAAGTTCCAGGTTAATCCTGATGTATTTGACCCCTCAAAGTATATGGAAAAGCACCCTGAAGCAGTTGTTCCAAGGGCTGCAGAATTGAAGATCATTGGTGTGCAGGACTTGAAGATGTCAAAGAAAGAGGCTGATGATCCTCTGAGGAAAATTTCTTTTGTTCCTAGTTCCTCTAACCCTTTGCCAGATTCTGTAGACTCTTAATAGTTTGATTGACTGTTGTGTTATATTTGTCTATTATCTATCTGTTTGATAACTGCTAGTTAATTGTTAACTATTTCCTGTATTAATTTTATTGCTCTTTAGCTAGCTTTATGTGTTAGTTTTTGAGAGACTTAACTCAAATAGGGGGAGATTGTTGGTACCCTAGTTTGATTTGAGTTTAGTCTTGCCTTTTTAGTCCCTTGACCCAAGAAATATCTATGGTCATTGGTTAGTGGTCTAGCCGTAGAGCCCTCACTTTTCCAGATGAAGAATTTGGTTAAGTAGGTTTTTCGTTCGACTATAGTCGAATGCCGATCGACTATCGTCTATCGGCTGATCGACGATCGTCTATCAGTTGGTCGACGCTCTGTCTGCGTTGATAGTTCGACTATCTGTTGGTAGATCGACTATCTGCTTGGCTTGGTAGTTCGACTATCTGTCCTGATAGTTCAACTATCTGATAGTTCGACTATCTGTTGATAGATCAACTATCTGGTCTGTTTTGATAGGTCGACTATCTGTTGATAGATCGACTATCTGTTTTCTGAGGTAGGTCGACTATCTGCTTGATAGGTCGACTATCTGTTTGTGCTGGATAGTTCGACTATCTGTCCAGATAGATCGACTATCTGATAGTTCGACTATCTGCTCTGATAGGTCGACTATCTGCCGGGGTAGTTCGACTATCTTCTTCGATAGGTCGACTATCTGGATCGTTCGACTATCTGCCCGATAGTTCGACGATCTCCGTGCGTCGGTCGACGATCTCTGAGGGTCGTTCGACGTTTTCTGTCTGCCTTTATATTTTGTATTTATTTATTATATTTAATTAATTAATACATTTTCTGGCACGTTGTTTTAGTTGTTTTATGATAAAATTTCCAGGCAATATTTGCTCCATCCCTTTTGCCTGAGTCAAATCTTTTTAGATAAAGTTGTTTGTCTTATTAGCTGACATTATATTTTAATTTATCTGCTGCCAGCCCTTTATAGCCGTTAGACTGAAAAGTCTTCTTTTTGCTATAAAGAGTTTGTTTCTGATATGACTTTATTTAGTACTTTATTATCAGATTGCTTCCTGCAGCTTCCTAGAAAAAGGTTTATTCCTTTTATAGAATGTTTCTGCTGTAGAGATTGTTTTGTCTTCTTGATATTTACAGCCCAGGTCTCAAGTTTCAGAAGAAGAAGACAAGTAATTCAAATTGAAGAGAGCCGTTGCTTGTTGCTGCTATAAAAAGGATCCTTTGAAGAAGGATTCAAGCTAGCTAACTAGTTACCCAGTTATTCATTTAAGCACTCAAGCCTTCCTCAAGTTCAAGTTTTCTGCTCTCAGCAATTTCCATCCAACTGAGAAGTGTTAAGCTCTTCTACTCTTCTTCAACCTGAGTTCTCCTGCTTCCAGGAAGTTCAAACTCAGAGTTCTTTTGAAGAAGAAGAAGAAGAAGACAGCTGCTTGAAGATTGCTAATTTTATTATTTATTATCTTCTTGTAGTTTTTCCTTCAGATCTTTCTGAAGAGTTTTCTGCACTGAAGCAAGACTTCACCTGGACATCTTTGAGCCAGGGGGAGCCTTGATTCTTTAAGAGCTCTCTAGCTCAGTGCAAGTCTTTGTGCTTCTCTAATCTTTGTAAAATAGAGAAGACATCTTAACCTTCTTCCCCCTCCTGTACAGGGTTATTACTCCCTTCAAAAGTATCCCTTGGTGGCAGGGCACCTGATCAAAAACCTGTGCTTGGTTTTTAGACACCTGATCAAAAGTCTAAAGGGTTTCTGGATCTACCTGAAGCAGATCTTGTTGGTGGCAGGGCACCTGATCAAAAACCTGAGTGGATTCCTACCGTGTGGGTAGAAGAGTGGACGTACCCAAGTTGTTTGGGGAACCACTATAAATTTCCTTGTGTCGTCTGGATTCCCTTGTTTAATTCCTGCATTATGGCTGTGAATAGATATAACTAGGATTGCTAGTTGCTGATTAGGTTTTCCAAGCCTTAACTGTAATTACAGTTAGCTTGAGTTTGTGCACATCTCTCGTGTTAGGCTATAGGGTTAATTCTATATCTATAATCTTTTCATTCCTCACTTCACTCCAAAGGAGTTGGGTAGACCATTAAGTTTTGTCTAGTGCAAAATTTGATAACTCTATTCACCCCCCTCTAGAGTAGTATCTATCCCTTCACTTTCATAAAAAGTACGCCCATCTGAAATAATAGCCTTTTACATTTCAAAACATATACTGCCATTGACTTCCACATCAGTTGATAATTTTGTTTGATTTTTAATAAATATATTAGATTTTACAACATGTTCATGATAGCGAGTTAATTCTTATTTAAGCTCTGGTGTGAAGCTCCTTCTGTCTCCAAGCGAGGAGCTCTCTGTCCTTTTTTTGGGTCGGCTCCCACTCGCCGGATACTTGGGGTTGAACATTTATTTCCGAGCTTGTGCCAACCTCAAAAAGAGCGGGGATTCTGTACAACCCTGTACCCAGCCAAGTGGGACCCTCCCTAGGTAACGAGCTAGGTATGCTAGGAGAGGTGATTTGGTGCAGCCCCGTTCAAAGACGTGCGGGTTCTCGTGTATGTGTTTGGAGATTTTACGTTTCATGTTATAATATATATATTTACTAAATATATAATTTTTTATAATATATATTTATTATATATATATATTTATTTATAATTTATTGCATTTTAAGTGTATATATATATATATATATATTTATATACGAGTGACAGGCACGGGCCTTCGGCCGGGGTGCATTTTTCGTGGGTGTGACATATGTCGTGGGTGCGACATTTGTCGTGGTGCGACATTTGTCGTGGGGGAGACAAATGTCGTGGGTGGGACAAATATCGTGGGTGCGACAAATGTCATGGGTGCGACATTTATCGTGGGGCCGACATTTGTCGTGGGGACGACATATGTTGTGGGTGCGACATTTATCGTGGGGGTGACATTTGTCGTGGGGATGACATTTGTAGTGGGTGCAACATCTATCGTGGGTGTGACATATGTCGTGGGTGCGACATTTGTCATGGTGCGACATTTGTCGTCGGGGGGACAAATATGGTGGGTGCGACAAATGTCGGGGGTGCGATAAATGTCGTGGGTGCGACATTTATCGTGGGGACGACATTTGTAGTGGGTGCGACATATGACGTGGGTGCGACATATGTCGTGGGTGCGTCATATGTCGTAGGTGCGACATATTTCGTGGGTACGACATATGTCGTAGGTGCGACATATGTCGTGGCTGCGACATATATCGTGGGTGCGACATATGTCGTCTGTGCGACATTTGTTGTGGATGCGATATTTGTCGTTGGGGCGACTTATGTCGTGGTGGAGACGTTTGTTGTGGGGGAGTTATATTTCATGGGTGTGACATTAGTTGTGGGCGGCGACATTTGTCGTGGGGGTAAACTTTGTTGTGTGGGCAAAATTTTCCGTGGATGTAACAATTGACGTAGAACGAAGAATTTCATGTATTCCAAAGTTATAAAAATGTAAGTAAAACATTAAAAGTATGTATAAATGTCTGAAATTCAGAAGACTCCTTTAATTATTATAAACTAATTTTATCGAACAAAAACTACTAAATAATTATAAAACATCGACTCATTTTCAATTCAATTGTCACTTCACATTCATTTGTTTATCTTTGCATATCGTTGCCCTTAGTTGTCTTAGCAATATGCTTCAGTCAAATTCTGTAGTACCTGACCATTGTCAGTAATCTTCTGGTTTTTAGTTTTAATCACCATTTAGTGTGTGAAACCTGAAAAACAAATAATTTTTTTTTATAACGTAGAAAATGCAAAAAAAATTCACTGTATGTAATGGAATAAACTAAATAGTTGCGTTGTTGTAGTCGATGTCATACCTTATTGTTATCGTCGGGTCGACCCGTTCAAAAATCTCCTTGAAGACAACATTTTTTGTGAACACCCCCTCATGACCTTCAATAACATAGTGTTTGACAAAAACTCTTGTGGATTGGGCTGATACCCCTCTTGACAAAGCAACATACAACTGGCCATGACTGAGGACGTGATTTGGAAGATAAATTCCGACATTTCCAATTGTCTGCCCCTGAGACTTGTTAATTGTTAATGCGAAACTCAATCTTACAGGAAATTGTTTCCTTAATAGTTCGAATGGCATTTTGTAATCTTCTGCACTTTTTAGCGGTATTCTTGGAATAAAAACTCTGAGTCCCTTGAAATGCCCTACCAATATAGTTGTTCCAATGATATTTATTCCAAATCTACGACAAATTAGTCGCGTGCCGTTGCATAATCCAATTTTGGGATCAATATTTCGGAGAAGCATAATTGGACAGCCACGCTTTAGTGATAGCTTGTGTGTTGGTAGATTACCTGGATTAATAGAGTTTAAAAATTCTGGTAGATATAAGTTGTGGTCATCATCCGAAACTGAGTCGAAAGAGTAGTAAGTTGTGCTATTCCCCGGAAACATATCGATGCATAGTTCGTTCAACTTGTTAACATCTTCGTTTAATGGGGTGATTAGAGCTCTTGTCGCCATATACTCGGCATCAATACTATTGACATTGTAAGTTTGCATATTGGGGAAAACAAAATTTATTAAGTCATTATTTGATTGCTCTCCTTCCCAAGGCATAACAATTGAATCAAGAAGGCGAATCATGTCATCTTATATTGTTGGCTCAACCCCATTTCCGACCCTTAGCAAGAAATCTGCAAATTCGTGGTCATTGCGTGCCCTGATATTTTCTTTTATTGTAAGTAACTTGACACCTTCCCATAAGTAAGACTCAACGAAGCTTTAGCGAATTATTTCCAATCTCATGCCATTCACAACAACGGGCGTCACTTGCCTGAAATCTCCTCCCATGATAAGAACCTTCCCACGAAAAGGCTTGTTTATTTCTAACACGTCTTGTAATGTACGGTCTAGAATTTCGAATGTTTTCCTGTTGGCCATGGGTGCCTCGTCCCAAATTATTGTGGATGAAAGTTCAATCATTTTTCGCAGATCTGATTGCTTACTGATGCCGCAGTTTAATACATTCTCCAGTTTAATAGGTACTTGGAACCTAGAGTGAGCTGTGCAGCCGCCTGGGAGTAAATTTGCTGCTATTCCGGATGTTGTAGTTGCTATCACAATAAGCCCTTCATTGTGGAAAGTTGCTAGTATTGTTCGATATAGGAATGTTTTACCAGTTCCACCAGGGCCGTCAACAAAGGAAATACCTCCATTTCCTTCTCTTATGCAACTGCATATAGTATTGTACGCTATTTGGTGTCCATGATTTAGTAATGATGTTGTATTTAGGTCTATTGTCAATATAGGAATTTATAATTCACTATCAATCAAACCTGGTAGGTCCACCGTGTATTGTATTCCCTCACTCAACCTTGGTAAGTCGAAATCTTTCGTGCTTTTGTTATATTGCTCAAAGATTATGTTTAACTCACACAATAATCTGTTTATTAAGAAATCACTATTTACAGTGCTTGTGCTACCGTAATCTTCGTTCATCGTAGCATGGTTTTCATCCCATAGTGTTCTTACCCCAGTTGGTTGGCAGTACAATAAAATTGTTGCAAATAATCTTCGCAGTTTTGCTGGCATTCTAAAACTTTTGGCGTCTTCTAGGCATTGTCTGATGCTATTGTCTTCCTCGTGTATACCTCGTTTCTCAGCTGCTTCCTTAAAAGTTGTGTAACGAATACCATGAACGGTATATAGGTAGTCAAATGATGTTGGCGCTGGAATATGATTAAGTAGAAAACATAAATAAAACCGCTCACCCTCGGTTGGCGATACAACATACATACGTCCTACTACTGTCCGATTCCGAACTCTTCTTATCCATTTTCTCGATGGTGTTAACCATCTCTAATGTTTTGCAATGTCAACATATAAGTAAGGAATGGTTTCTAATCCATTGTTGTATGTCTTAAAAAACTCTGTTAGCATTGTTTGTGAATTCCGTTCGTTAGCCAGTACAACAGAAATAGATTGATTGCTTCGAAATTGGACCTATTGTAAATCTGGCAGATGTATTTTCAAATGGACTACAGAAGGGAATGTTTTGTACATATGGAACTTGAAAAGCTTCCACAATGCCTCAGGTGCACAAATACAATGTCCGTCGACGTATTTACTTACTTCGTCGTAGTTCAGCACCGGGCGCACCTCGAATGCAACCCAGTCAGGACCCTTGTACACGTACTTATACAAATATTTTATACTCTTAATGCTGCTTCAATTTTCCACATTGATATGGCAGTCATATTTAAGTAGAAGATATGGGTTGTATGGAACTACCCAACCATTGTCAGGCACGAAGTCCCCATCTCTCCTAAGAGGAATTTCTCTATGGTCATCACGACGACGGTACAGTGGATATGAATTCAAACCGTATGTTGTGGCCTCCACGAAAGGATTTGGAAACCCTTTTTTGCATATATTATTTTTCATGCACTGCGCATTTGGTCGTAAGCGTCCGCATGGTCCATGCAACATATGTCTATGCACCGTAGTGTCTAAATCTTGTTCTTCTGTTAGTATTGGAATTTCAGCTTTGACAACGCAGTCGTAATCATCAAGACTACTTAGCTTATTGTGGTCATTGAAAATGAATAGCATATGTGCGTGTGGAAGGCCTCTTTTTTGAAATTCTACCACATGAACGTGTGCTACAACTCTACCCAGGATGCCCTTATGGAAGATGTCATCCTTTAGACATTGCAACTTTGCTTGAAATATTCTTGAGATTAAATCAAGTCGATCTTGCGTTGTTTGTCCTAGATAAAGCTCGTTTGTTATCTCTGGCCACGAAGGATTGCAAGTCATATTTAAAAAAAGGTCCGGCCTTCCAAAAGTTCGTACAACTGCCATAGCTTCTTGATATCTCTTGAACATATCTCTTGGACTTCCAATAAAAGAAGACGGCAAAATTGTCCTACGACTGACATTACCTGTAGTGAGGTAAGGTTAACACTCACGTGTAGAAGGTAAAATTGATTCTGTTATATATGTTTAAAAATTTATGGTGAATGTACGTACCTGCATTAATTTCACCGCTATGCAAGCAATCCTGCAATCCTTGGTATAGCCCAGCTCTAACATCACTTTGGTGTAATCTAATCCACCATAGTTTTTGTGTTTCAACTTTTATATACATATCGACGATGTACTGTTGTAGTATATGGACAACGTAGTGAAGTACAGAATTTCGGTTTGCACGGATCTATATGTAGATAGTAAAATTTAGTAAATATTCACATGTAATATTATGCTATGTTAAATGAGTGCAGTTGTTGAAGTACCTGTAGTTGGTAGGAGTAGTAGTCACAATAGCTTGTTCGTTCTGCACGATGCAATAGTTCGTTGCCATGCCATCCATTTGAGCCATGTGGAAATAACAAAGGATATTGTAGAGGGTCGTAGAACCTGGAATATTCTTTTACCAGCATTAGTTCTCCGAAATATGTCTCCATAATTATGTCTCTATCATTTGCTTCCATGAAATCATCTGTGTCAACTAATATGGCTGCAACCTGTGATGCGGTTGGAAGGGAGTATTGACGCTCTATTAAAGGCCTTTCTTTAATCAGAAGTCTGCATTGGTGGAGATTTGAGTGTCTTGCTAACTGTTGTAAGGTCTGGACGAACGGATTTACTGCATCCAGTAAGTTGGAGATTTTTTCGAGTGTCTGTAGAGCGAGGCCAGGACTCTAATTCTACCTATTTTCCATTTTGTGCTCTGTATCATAAATGAACATTTGCAAAAATATGTGGTCTACTACCATATTCTGGTAATAGAGAGCCAATTTTATGATATATTGCACCATGTGCTCTAAAAGTGTAGATACCCTGATTGAATGCCGGCATACTTTCATCAAGTGTCACTCCCATTGAGGTGAAGGAAAATACATGGTTGTATGAATGTATATTCTGTCTAAAATTATGTCTTTCTGGAGTTTGTGCCGTAAACAATTCTAGAAGTTGGAGTGGTACTGGAATATCTGGTACATCTACCAATCCTCCTTTGCAACAGAGTGTCGTAGACTCATTGTGAAAAAGTATAGCGTGACAATGACGGCAAGTTGTAGGTGAACGGATAGGTACTGGAGGCACATTTATTGTCGGATAACAGTTTATTGCACTCAAATGGCGAGTTGATCCTTGATTAGGCACATTTCTTGTGTGATAGTAATTAGATTTTAGTTACACTAAATTGTATTAATGTTCTTACTTTTAAGGTTTATCTGTTTGCCTAGTTTATTTGTTTGCGTCGATAGAGTTCTACCGTGTATTGTGTTTTCATCATCTTCAGGTTGCATTTCTTCATCAATGTTTGTTGTGATTGCAACGTTATCTTGGATTTCAGATGTGGTAGGGTTGCGTTGTCGAGCACGGTGATTTTCCTGTTGTCGGGCATTAATTGCTTCTCATCGGTATTGAGTTGAATAGTATATTGGTGGCCTTCCTCTGGGTCGGTCTTGTCGTGGGGCCGAAGTTGTAGTTTCTCGCGCAATTGGTGGTCTCCCTCTCCGCCATGTTGCTTTAGGTAGTAAGGAGGTTGCATTATCGATGTAAAGGTCATGTTCTGTTTATTTTTGGATTTGACAAACATGTCAGAATTGACACAGTTATAATTAGATTGCGATAAGTTGTTATTTCCTACTACATAGTAAATATGAACGATGTAATAAAGTATGCAATTGTTGTTGAAATGAGAGTTGATGGTTCCACAACGATCGTTTCAGTTGGAGTTGCCAGTGCATTGTTATCTGAATTATGATTGACTTGATCGATGATGATGGAAGTTGTCTCGGTTGTCCCATCTTCCACCGGCGGTTCATGTCCTATATTGTAGTATAGCGGTCGATGTTGATGTTCGCTTGCATTGATGACATTGTTTTGATTCATTGTTGACAGGTTGAAGGACCTTTGGTGTTAGATAGAGTGCAGTCGTAGAAACACTAACAGTAAAGCAACAAGAACAAATATTTAATAAATTAATAAGGAGATTATGATTGTTTTTTTAGTTCTGAGAACAATCACCTGTGTAGCATACATGAGCAGAAAGACAATAAAAACTAATTATCCTCTATCCGGATTAAATGGGAAAACAATATAACTATGTATCACAAAACCTGAACTCAAAAGTTTGATCAAAACTGGACAGAAATCAGAAACACGAAGTAGCAAGGAAGAAAATGATTATTCAGCACATAACCTAATGGTGCAAAACAAAAAATGCACATAAACAATATTGTGAAGATAAACAAATAATAATGCAATAATTTGAATGAAATTAGTGAACATTGAAAATAAAGTGGTAGAAGGAAATCAGTGGAAAGTGTAAGAGATAGAAAGATTTCAGTGAACAGTGAAAACGTAATGAAGAAAGTGTAATCAATCTTGATCTACTACCATATTGCAATAATTTGAATGGATCCAAGTGTAATCCATCTAATATTAGTCAATCCATCTAATATTAGTCAATGATATGAAATAAGCATGAGCATAAAAACTGAAATGACCATAAGACACATATACTGCAACATATATCACAACATATACTGAAAACTGAAATAAGCAACATATACTGCAATTAGAACACACATGCTAATTAGAACACACATGCTAATTAGAACACAGAAAATAAAAATATATTTGCTTCGCTTGACCCTCTACCGGCCAATACTACGAAGCAACCCTATAAACATTCAACACAGAATCTACTGTGCTTTGCTTAGCCACTATTTGACTAATACCTCAAAGCACGCCTAAAATATAAAATATGGAGAAAGAGGGAGGCGGGCAAGATATACCTCTATAACATTTTCTAAATGTAATATCTCTCTTCTTACTTGTTGTACCTAGGAAATCTTCTTCCTTCCTTCCCTGCTAAATGCAATATTGGACAAACACCATGTGAGCAAAAAAAACTAAAATAGGTAGGCATACCAAATATAGAGTAGAAGAATATACCAAATAATTTTTATCCTAAATAGAAGAATCTCTTCTAGGAAAAAGAAGCACTCACCTGCAAAAAACCAATCATCGCCTGCTTGAATAGTTTGTTTCCTGCAAGAAGGAACAAAGTACGAATGGGACACATAAAGTTAGTGAGGTTGTATAAATTATAATAAAATATGTCCTAGTCCATCATCGGAGTTAACAGACCTGTGGTTGCAAACAAATATAAGGCAAGCGCCACACATATCATTTAAGACGCATATGTAGCATGTCCTAAAATACCTATCAAGTAACCTGCCAAGTCAAAATAAAACTATATTTTTGATTTCAAAAATAAAGACTGAATATGTGCTTAATATTTCAAAAAGTGTTATATATTAGATTATAGATATAGATGAAGCGGTCTTAATCTGCTAATCACATGTTTTTAGATATTCAAATCAGAAATGAAATCAAAAAGATTAAGCACATATTGAGGCTCAAAACTCCATCTTTTAAAACTGTTTTGAACATTCAAATCAGAAATGAAATCAAAATAGAAATTGATGTTAATGTTCTTGAAAACACATGCAATGCTAGAATGTAACGGCTCGAAACTCAGTTGAACATTTAAAATGAGAAAGTAAAAGCAAGTATGAAATCGGAAATCAAACAGTGTTGAAGAATCTAAAATCAGAAAGTATAAGGAAAACTCACCCATAACGATGTCGGAGAGCTGAGCCAGGTGTAGATCTAAAACCGAAAATTGAAAACCATAAATCAAAGATCTAAATTTAGATCTAAAATCGAAAACGAAATGTAGATCTAAAAACAAAAATGAAATAAAATCAAAGATCAAAATGTAGATCTAAAAATGAAAACCAAATTCATCAACAACGGATCTAAAAGATCTAAAACCGAAGTCGAAATCATCAATGAAAGCCAATTGGAAGAAAAATTAAATCAACAACGGATCTAGGGTTAGAAGATGATAAGAGATCTAGGGCTAGAAGAAGATTGTACCTCACATAGGTTTTGGGCAATGGTGATCTGAGCCGCGACTGGCAGAAGTGGAGGGCATCGGCGGCCGGATGGGTCACGAAGAAGAGTTTCCGTTGTGCATTGGAAGGAAGAAGAACTGCGCTAGCGGGAGAAAGGATTTCATGCGGGTTCCGCGGGTTTAGGGTTATGGGATTGATTTTTATAAGAAACTGATAAGAGATCGGACGGCTAGCGTGGCCTTTATTCAAGATCAGTGGCTGATATATTTAGGTGTATTTTTGAACTCACCGTATTTGTAGGCCTTACTATATCTTTTTAATATAGTATATGTTGGGTATTGTATCCACAATGCACCTGATTTGAAGAAGCCCCTGAACAAGCTAAGGTAAATAGACAATGTATTTGATGAAATATTTCTAGTTGTGCTTGCAGTTATTCCATGCTAAGTACACACCAATGTCAGGGTGTAGTGGGTCAATATACACGGGTCTGTGCAACGTAATCCCTCGTTGAGCAGATCAGTGTGTTGGCCTACGTGTACTCTCTCTATTGGGGTGTACTTAAGTTCAAGTATAGGGCTATGATAAAGCAAGAGCAGACAAGAAGCAAGGATGGGCCAAAGACCAGCTCATGGGTGGAAAGACGAGAATTCGTCTAAGAATAATTCGTCGAGAATCACTAAGTGATTCTCACCGATTCGTCGAGAATCACTAGTGATTCTCGACGAGTCGACGAGAATCACTAGTTGATTCTTGCCGGGTTGGGCCGGCTGTCTCTACGCAGTCAGAAAAATCATCTAAGGCAGAATCGTCGAGAATCACCAAGTGATTCTCGCCGATTTGTCGAGAATGACTTTGCATTCTCGACGAGTCGGCGAGAATCCAAGGTGATTCCCACCGATTCTCCCCGGCCTCTATAACCTGTGCAGCCTGAATTCTCTAAGTAGAATTCGGCGAGAATTGTAAGTGATTCTCGCCGATTCATCGAGAATCACTCACGATTCTCACCGAATTTGACTTAGGTATTTTTCCAACTCTGTCTGGACCGGTCCACGTTGTCTACGGGATTTTGAACCGGATTTCGTTCTTACTGCTGGTGGGGCCCACAACGGTCATCTCTTGACCTAGTGTATAAATACTCTGGTATTTGTGTACAGTAAAAAGACACAGACGATATATGAAAGAAAGCGGCCGACGAAACCCTAAACTCGCGAACTTGCTCCGCCTCCGTCGCCGCAGCCGATCACCGAAGTCGATCTCGATCTCCTCCAGATCCTCGGTGATAGAAGCCAAGTCCTGCACAGTGTCTCACGTGTCTATCCAGAGATCTTTTGTCTCTTGATTTGAGATAGGGAAATCTTTCCCCGTCCGAATCGATCGAGACGATCGATCCTCGTGTGACCATTTGTAGACCTTGCCGACTTTGCTAAGAAGATTGGATCTCCAGTGCTTTGCTGCTGTGTTCAGTTGCCGCCGCCAACACTGAGAGCCCTGCCGCAGCTCGACGCCGCCGCCGGTCTCAGGGAGATCCTCTCCAAGTGAGATCTAGGTTGTGGACTCTTCGTGACTTCAAGAACACGTCGTCGAACGAAGAGGGACACCTTATTCTCCATACGTTGTTTGTATCTCTTACAAGCTATTTTCATTTCTTTGTAAAGGACCGTTTGGTCTCTAGTTGTAGGGTTGGGTGCAACTGATGCGGGTAAAATACGACAAGCGTACCGGTCGCACAAGTAATAAAGTTGGGAATGAATCCCCGGATGTCGGTCTCTTGAGGAATGCAATTGGCGTCGAACGATTTAGACTATAAAACTATCGTTATGAGAGTTAATTGAAATAAACAGAAAAAGAAAGGGGCTTTGGTTGGTGGTCTTACGACCGATTACACTAATGTAAACTATGCGGGTCGCAATCACCGCTTCACAAGGCGAGATGGATGTAGCGGCCGCGATGCCGTACTTCGATTGGTGAGTGGACGGAAGTCTAGCGAGTGAGGTGATTAGTGCGGAGCGAACTTGAGTGAAACGAACGTGTGGAGTGGAGTGAGATGGAGCGAGGCGCATCAAAGAATAAATCTCTAAAGCAAGATGAAACACAACCAATCAAAATAACACTAGAAGTTGATGTTCATTACAAGCACAAACATTCCATACAACAATAAAAGAGAGAAAATGCAAAACCACGAGATTGAAGATCCACCGCGGTTGTTGGCCGGAGGTGCAGGTTGTCAATCCGCTTCCAAGCGCAGTCCGAGGAGGGCTTCCGGTACCACCGAGCTGTTACCTCGAGGGCCTGTAACTCCGTTCTCTAGGTATGCTTCGTCTTCTTCCTTGGTGGAAAGCTCGGAGAAGAATGCTTCAATGGCCGGGAGGATCACCGGAGGATGCGGAATGCTTCGGAATCACCGGAGAAGGTCCTCCCGTTGGTATGGTATGAAGGTGGAGGTGAATGGGACTGCTGGAGGGCGAAACGGAGGACTGGCGAAGGTTCCGTAATGATGCTCTCGCCCTAATTCGCGGAACAGCGTATTTATAGCTTGCAGAATAAATAGGGCGCACGACCACTGGCGCACGACCAGTGGTCGTGCGCGACCAAGGTCAGCGCCCGTGCGTGAGCAACCTGTAGACCTGCATCAGAAAATCAGTGGTCGTGCACGATCAGCTGCGCACGATCAGTGATCGTGCGAGGCAATACTGATGATCGTGCGGAAATAGCCAGACAGACTTCTGCAAAATGGGTATGACTGCGCACGATCGGCGGTGCACGAGCAGTGGTCGTGCGCGGTATGGCAAGTGATCGTGCGGAAGGTTCAAGACAGAGTTTTCACAAATGAGACCGGGCTGCGCACGATCAGTGATCGTGCGCCAGGAGGTCGATGGTCGTGCGTGGGTAAAAACGCACGACCACTGACTCCTTTGCCAAAAATAGTGAAACGCCTATCCCGAATGCCCTCACGATCCCCAAACCTGCAGGAAAACTGCACGGGACATCGATCGTGGCAGCCACAGCAAACAGTGATAAACATAGCAAGAAAGTAAATCCACACAAGCACAGAAAATGGGTTTAAAAGGTGCACAGGGCGTGGAAAACCGTAGCGAACCAAAAGGAGTGCAAATGACGCTAAACGGTGTGCAAAGACAAGAAAATAAGCCCAAATGAGTCCGCAAATAGGTATAAAATATGGACTCATCAGCAACCCGTGTTGTGGGAGTGTTGACTCCAACGTGTGGAAGGGTTCCTTCCGTTAGTGCTAGGATTGGATTTCAATCCTGTTGGTGAAGTGACCGAGTCGTCCTTGGTTGGGAGATAGGTCGAAGGGGGAAAGTGGACGTACCCAAATCGGGGAACCACTATAAATTGCTTGTGTACATATTGTGCTGTGTTGTTTTGTTTTCTTGTGCAGGTAAAATTTTAGTTCCGCAAATACGCTGCAAAGACACCTATCCCCCCCATAGGTGAAGCTAGTTGACACTAGGTGGACTTTCAAGTGGTATCAGAGGGAGGTTACTCATCAAAGGGGTTAACACTTCGAGTAAGTTCCTGCATCTAGTGTCAACAAGAAGATCAGACTCAAGCATGGAGTTGGATTATGAAGTCCCTCCTCTAAGACTCCCCTCATGTACAAAGGAGTAGTATCCTGTATGGAAGATGAGAGTACTATTTCATCTGGAGGCCATCGACCCTCGAGCATCACTCATTCTGGAAGAGGGTCCCTTCATTCCCATGAAGGCCTCCTGCTCTGGAAAGGATATGCAGATCCCCAAGGAGACTACTGAAATGTCTGAGATTGAATTCTCTCTTTTCAACTTGGATAAAATGATTCGTAAAATCATCCTGGATGTCTGGACTGGACCTTCCAGGTCAAGACTTGAAAAGTGTAAGACGGCCAAGTCCTTGTGGCAAACTGTATCTGACCTCATGGAGGGATCAGACAGAACAGGGATAAGTCGTCAGCAAAAGGATGAGGCATATATGGGGGTCAGCATTTCTGAAGAAGAAAGTGATGACCAATTTCTCAGTATCAGGGCTCCTGTGTCCTTATCAGAGACTGAGGAGGAAGTTGATGAAGACTGCTCAGCTGAGGATGACTCAGCTGCCCTGGTCAGTCCTAACACTATTCCTGATCAGCTAAGTCAGGACCAGGTAACTTCTTCACCTTGCCCCTCTCTTCCTCATGTTCCTGAAGACAGGAATATTTTGGATGATTGCCCTCCAGTAAATCCTGATGCCCTGAAGAGTGTCCTTCAGAAAAGCAACCTGATTGTTGAGGAGCAAGCTCAGGATATTGCTCGGCTGAAAATCTTATTGGTTCTCCAATTGGCATCCAATAAGGTCAAGGACTCTAAAATCTCAGATCTAGAGAGTAGTCTAGAGAATGAGAAGAGGATAGTATCCAACTTTTCCAAGGTTGGTGCTATCAAAAGAAAGGAAGAAAACGGGTGGATCTCCCGAATTATCAATTCATGGAGAAATGGGGAAACGGTATTTAGACCCCCCACTTTAGGAAGGAAAGGTACTCATCATGCCTACAGGTATGATCATAGGAACAACCGTGGTCACTACAAGGGTGATCTGCCCTCATGTGGAAACACCCATAATGCAAGGGCTGTCATGTCCACCCTTGAGAGAATGCCTAAGGCTCGTTCTGAACCCTTTGTATTCTCGGCCAAAGCCCCAACTCTGCATGAATCTGCTGATATCAGCTCTCAATGCTCCTCTCACCACCCTAGGACACAAAAAGGGGGGGGGGGTGGGGGTTAGAAGTCATGCAGTTAGTGCTCATGGGGCCTCTGAAAGGGTGCTGACTGAAAGGAAGGCACCACCTCCCAGGCCTCATGACGCTCACTACATGCCTTCCTTCCACCCTTCCAAGTGTCACGATGGAAGAGGCAATTTTGAGAGCAGATCCGGCTCTATCCCGTTTAGACCTAGGTCCTTGACTACCTCAGTCACCGGGTCAGGTCAGAAACGGAGATACAACATTCATACATGTTGGTGCTGTTGCAAGGTGGGTCACTTTGCCATAGATTGTTGGCATAACCCCTCTGTGTCAAGGGCAAGGGCGTTTCCACCTCCTCTGGGCAGAGGTAGTCTTCCTGACAGGATTTCTGAGGGAAGGCACTCATGTTTTTATGCTGACAAGAACCTAGGACCCAATACATATTGGGTCCCTAAGGAAAGGTAATTCTTTTTTGCAGGATAGTCTAGGTACCTAGGTACATGATGGGACCTAGACAAAAGATGTTCCAGGCTTGCCATGGAACAAGATTAAGGGAAAAGAGATAACGTTAACTACGGTGAAAGGCTTGAACAGCTAAGTTTAGATGAGACTGCTAAAGGTGCAACTCCCAGTACGTCAAGGTTTCCACCTCGACGTCAGCTGGAGAAGGTGACGAGCAGGATGGAGAAAATCTTTCGGAAGAAGGAGAAGCCCGAGAAGATGTCAAAGCTCCAGATGCCAGACTCCTAGAGCTCCGACACGTGAGGGATCATCCTAGAGAACAGATCATCGGAGATCCTCGTGACGGTGTCAGAACTCGAAGAGGACGCAGGGATGACAGGAAAAGTACTTCCGGGACGTGTCAATTCCTCGGAAGAAGGCTTATCTCATGGAACCGCAAGAAGCAGAATTGTATAGCAACTTCCACAGCAGAGTTTGAGTATATTTCGGCTGGGAGCTGTTGCGCACAACTTCTATGCAGTTAGCAGACTATGATCTCCAGTTCAAGGAAGTACCGATGTACTGCGACTCCTCCAGTGCAATTCCTATTGCCAACAATCCGGTATCGCACATCAGAACGAAGTATATTGAAGTGCGTTACCATTTCATTCGGGAGCACGTGGAGAACAAGGACATCTCTCTCTGCTATGTTCCCACTGACAAGCAAATTGCAGACATTTTCACAAAGCCCCTTGATGAGGCCAAGTTCAGTATGTTCAAAACTAAATTGGGGATGCTAAACTACGAGAAATGAAGAATACAGAAGCTCAAGGCTCATGCGTCTTGGGGGAGCCTCTGCTAGGAATTTAGTGAAAGCAAAGGTACAAGAACTGAGGGGGAGCATGGTGTCACATGCGTCAGTCCCCAATTTGCAGAAGCCGAAAAGGGGGAGATTACCCTCTCGGCTAAGGCTAAGGTGGCTCCAAGTTTGCTCTCAAGAAATTGGTAATGAATATCTCTCTCAACTCAATTTTAAGTTTAGGGTTTTCATTCCTATATGCTCTATTCACCTTAGCTTGTAGGGTTTAGGCTTCTTCAAATAGGGGGAGATTGTTGGGTATTGTATCCACAATGCACCTGATTTGAAGAAGCCCCTGAACAAGCTAAGGTAAATAGACAATGTATTTGATGAAATATTTCTAGTTGTGCTTGCAGTTATTCCATGCTAAGTACACACCAATGTCAGGGTGCAGTGGGTCAATATACACGGGTCTGTGCAACGTAATCCCTCGTTGAGCAGATCAGTGTGTTGGCCTACGTGTACTCTCTCTATTGGGGTGTACTTAAGTTCAAGTACAGGTCTATGATAAAGCAAGAGCAGACAAGAAGCAAGGATGGGCCAAAGACCAGCTCATGGGTGGAAAGACGAGAATTCGTCTAAGTATAATTCGTCGAGAATCACTAAGTGATTCTCGCCGATTCGTCGAGAATCACTAGTGATTCTCGACGAGTCGACGAGAATCACTAGTTGATTCTTGCCGGGTTGGGCCGGCTGTCTCGACGCAGTCAGAAAAATCATCTAAGGCAGAATCGTCGAGAATCACCAAGTGATTCTTGCCGATTCGTCGAGAATGACTTTGCATTCTCGACGAGTCGGCGAGAATCCAAGGTGATTCCCACCGATTCTCCCCGGCCTCTATAACCTGTGCAGCCTGATTCTCTAAGTAGAATTCGGCAAGAATCGTAAGTGATTCTCGCCGATTCGTCGAGAATCACTCACGATTCTCGCCGAATTTGACTTAGGTATTTTTCCAACTCTGTCTAGACCGGTCCACGTTGTCTACGGGATTTTGAACTGGACTTCAGTCTTACTGCTGGTGGGGCCCACAACGGTCATCTCTTGACCTAGTGTATAAATACTCTGGTATTTGTGTACAGTAAAAAGATACAGACAATATACGAAAGAAAGCGGCAGACGAAACCCTAAACTCGCGAACTTGCTCCGCCTCCATCGCCGCAGCCGATCACCGAAGTCAATCTCGATCTCCTCCAGATCCTCGGTGATAGAAGCCAAGTCCTGCACAGTGTCTCACGTGTCTATCCAGAGATCTTTTGTCTCTTGATTTGAGATAGGGAAATCTTTCCCCGTCCGAATCGATCGAGACGATCGATCCTCGTGTGACCGTTGGTAGACCTTGCCGACTTCGCTAAGAAGATTGGATCTCCAGTGCTTTGCTGCTGTGTTCAGTTGCCGCCGCCAACAACGAGAGCCCTGCCGCTGCTCGACGCTGCCGCCAGTCTCGGGGAGATCCTCTCCAAGTGAGATCTAGGTTGTGGACTCTTCGTGACTTTAAGAACACGTCGTCGAACGAAGTGGGACACCTTATTCTCCATACGTTGTTTGTATCTCTTACAAGCTATTTTCATTTCTTTGCAAAGGACAGTTTGGTCTCTAGTTGTAGGGTTGGGTGCAAGCCGTGTTGTGGGAGTGTTGACTCCTACGTGTGGAAGGGTTCCTTCCGTTAGTGCTAGGATTGGATTTCAATCCTGTTGGTGAAGTGACCGAGTCGTCCCTAGTTGGGAGATAGGTCGAAGGGGGAAAGTGGACGTACCCAAATCGGGGAACCACTATAAATTGCTTGTGTACTTGTTGTGCTGTGTTGTTTTGTTTTCTTGTGCAGGTAAAATTTTAGTTCCGCAAATACGCTGCAAAGACACCTATCCCCCCCCATTGGTGAAGCTAGTTGACACTAGGTGGACTTTCAGTATATATATATATATATATATATATATATATATGAGGATTAGGGGGAGGAAACCTAAAAAAGAAGAACCACGCCTTCATCTTCACAGGCCACCCAATGCCAACCTATCCGAGCTCATCCCCCCCCTCCGGCAACCTCCTCCTTGCCGGTCATCTCTCCCAAAGGCCCAAGCGATCTCCTTTCCAAAGGATAAAACCGCAACTGCTCCTCCAGCAAGCAGTCCGACCTGCCATCCAAATCCGGTGACTCCTCCAACGAGCAGCTCTCTACTCCAGCGAACTAGATGTAGATCCGAGCTAGAGATCCTCTCATCCTGCTGCCTTCTTATATACCTAAAGCAAACCAGCAGTATTCTCTATGACAACTCTGATCCATGCCCTCCCCACCATTTTTGGCGTGTTATCTCCAGATCCGGGCCAGATCTCTTCATATCTGGCCATGTTCGACCGAATCCATCAAAATCAAGCACTCTCCGTTGAGTTTCAAGACCTCGATGATCTGGCCACCCTCTTCTTGTAGTCGACCATCGTCCTCTACCCTTAAATACTTATTGTACCTTCTGCTGATCTAAGGAGGAGATTCCAGTTTTCAGAAAATGGAGCTCTAGAAACCACTCGTCTGAAATTGCAAGCCATCGCCTTGGATCCATAATTTCCTGCCGCTTCCACATCCTTCCGACGAACCAAGAGACTTTGATGTTTCAAATTTCTTCATCGTGCTTGTTTGGCCATGGAAAAGCTATGCCATGGAGGAAAAATCGCCTGGAACCTCCAACCTCAAGTAAAGGTTGGATCGGTGCATGGACAACAGCTACGTTCACTAGACGTCGAGTCTCTTGTGAGATATTCCATTGCGGCTCTGCCAAACACGTGTCAAGGGTAACGAAGTTTCTTCTTGGGTAGGTGAAGCCCACAATTTACATATTTGCATGGAAGCCCCTCTCCATCAATGGGTGGGGCAAGGGAGCTCTCAAATGGGTCGATGTGTACATCCCCCCCAATTAATCACATTTAGTATCCAGAAGCACGAGTACGGATTTAGGCATGCTGTGTGAAGCCCATCCAGACGTGTGCGCCAGATTAGTGAAGTTCTGGGGTTCCCATAGAAGACTCCGAGGAAGTTGTGTATTATCAATTTGTAGGGAATGAGCACCATAGCCCCGAATAATGGGTGGGTGCTATATTATCAGTTTGCTTTTAGTCGACCAATGTTTGGCTTCTTATCACCATTCGAGACGTTGGTATACAGGTTTTTCAGTACCAAGTGTAATGTAGCGGAGCTTAATCCCAAGTTTGTGCCGGCCCTAGAAGGCCTATTTTGTTTATGTTGCCAGCCTGCGTGTCGAAGTATGGAATTTATATTCCTGTAATTTAAAGTGCCCATGATGCTTTTGCTAGCCCTAGAATGCTTATATTATGTTGGTGGTAGCCTAATTGGAGCTGCGTAAAGTAGAACTGCTCGGCAAGGTTATGCTGTTAGTAGGGCGGATGAAGGGTATTTTCCATAGACCCGAGGTGGCATGTCTAGTTAAGAGGGAGTGGATCTTGAGATCCTCCTTAGGTGTTCTGGTCTGCCAAGAGAGCCTTCCAAAGGTGCCTATCTAGCTCAGTCTTTGTCTTGGGAGGGTAAGAGTTTGTTAGTCTTCCGGGTATGTGATGGGACCTCTACGCTGAAACCTTCGGTTTATCCCCTATGTTCCTAGTCTAGTGCCTAGATTGTTCATTTCAGTGTAGTAGATGTGCGATCACCCCTCTTTTGGGACCTCAAACTCCACAAAGACCGGTTTCCGGTTTAAACAACACAAGAATTTTATAGTGGTTCCCCAAATCTTTGTACATCCACTCTTCTACCACCCTGGTAGGAATCCACAATCAGGTTTTTCATCAGGTGACTGCCACCACAGGTTTTTGCTTAGGTGCCCTGTCACCACAAGATCTTTTTGCAGGGAGAACTCACAACTCTTTAGGTTTTTGATTAGGTTCCCAAAAACTAACACAATAACTTTTGAAGGGTGTTAATAAACCCTTTTTACAGTGAGGAAGGAAGGTGATATGTCTTCTCTTTTCTCTATACAACATAGAAGACTAGTGAATTGTAGTTGTCAAAGCTCCACCATAAATGTTGAATGGTTCAGGAAGATAGGAGCTTTGCTCAGGGTATAGGTCTTCAGACTTATCTTGATGAGATCAATGAACTAACAGACTTATCTAAGAGTTGTTGTCCTTGAAGATTCTTGGTGTAGAAGTTGAAGAAGACTGTTGATATATGATTGATGTGCTTCTTAAGTCTTCTGTAAGATCAAGGGAAAACTGATTGTTTTCTACACAAAGAAGAAGCAGATATTCTTCTGTATATTTATGTTTCTCTTCTCTGAAATACTTCTTGTGTTCTTCTGTATTGTTTCCTGTGTGTACTCTTGTATTGTATGTCGAGCCATCTGAAAAATTCCCTTTTATATCCTGCTGTCTAATTCTCTTTTGAATTTTTGAATTGCAAGAATTAATTGTAGATTGGATTCTAGAGAATGAAATGGCTGGAATATAATATTCAATGAGTTTCCCCAACTGTCCCAATAAAATAAGCAAGTAATTAACTCTAATGAAATCCATAATTAATGCTTCCATGAACGGCTATATTCTTGAGAATATGAGAATTAATTACCTAGAGAATTATTGCCAAAGAATAGAATGAATAGAGGGACAGATATAGAAAAACTCATCAATCTGACTCGAGATAGTGTTCGTCGACCTCTGGGCAGATTTCTTCGACCGGAGTTCCAATTTCATCGAGCTGAGAAATCCTATTCGTCGATCTGAACTCAGCGAACCTCAATATTGAAATATCTTGATAAATCTGCAGTCCAAGATCGTCGATTAGAGAATCTGTCTAGAGGAAGAAATCGTCGACCTAAGCTCAAATATCATCGAGCTCAACTCAGAGAAAGAACTTCGAGTTCGTCGATTTGAGATCGATGATCATCGAGCTGAGTTCGAAGAACTTCGAACTGATAATTTGAACTCTGAATTCTTCTAAGTCTTGAGTCTCTTGAATTCCATTGCAGGCTGGTCTATGTAGATTGATTTTAATGACTAGCCTAAACTCTAGTACTAACAGACTTGACCCTGGCTATACAAGATGGGTCAAACCTCCTAATTAATGAACCTAACCCAAATCAAAACTAGGGATCCAACAATCTCCCCCTATTTGGGTGAGGTCACTAACAAGAAGATAAAATACAATCACAAAGCATAATAACAGATATCTGGCAGAGAATAAAAATCTAGCAGATATATATGCAACAGGTGCTTTATGATTAACACAAATAGTTCAGTAAATAAACTAAACAAACAGTTACTTAGGTTTCTTGGACTTTTCTTTCTCAGCTTTCTCAGAGGTCTGTTTGAATATGATTTCTTTGTTAGGATTTGCTGCTTCTTTCTTGGACATTGTCATGTCAGGTGCTCCAATGATATTGTAAGAAGTAGCTCTTGGTACTCAAACTTCAAGTTGGAGACTCATATAATCATCTATATTAAAAAATTTGTTGGTTTTATCATACCTTTTGAGCTATTCTCTTATGTATGAGGATATAGTGGAGTACTGAGATGGATCCTTGCCTTTTGTTTTTTGCTTTGTTGATCAAAGACAGTCCAATTAACTCTTGAAATCTGGCCATTTTAGTAGTGGTTTCTTGTTCAGGGTCAACTAATGGAATTGGAGGAGATTCTAGCCTTTTAGGACTGGTGTCCTTCTTTGAATCATTAAGAGATATTGAAATACTTTTCTTCTCTGCAGATGGAGGAGGATTGCTCTTTGAAGATTGTTTTTGTTGATCACTACTGCCTAGAGAACTTGGCTTGGAATTAATTTGATAAGTTTTGGTGAATTGAGTTGATTTATGAGAAACACTTCCAGAGGCCCCAGTTGATGGATGAGGAGGAGGAGGAGGGTACTTCATGAATTATGAAAGAGAGGGGATAAGATACTTATTACTCTAGTGGGGGTGGGGGTGAATAGAGTATTCAAAAATTAAGAGACTCTAAACATTGCTCTTGAGCAAATTACGGAATTGAAATATAAAAGCTTTAAACCTAAAGCCTAATCAGAGTGTAGTGAATAAACACAAGCTAACTGATGTTTCATTTGAGCTTTATACCTAACACAGCAACTAGCAACCTAGTTATATCTATCACAGCCACAGATCAATGATTAAAGTAACCAACCAGACAACACAAGAGATTTATAGTGGTTCCCCAATTGGGTACATCAACTCTTCTACCACCCTGGTAGGAATCTACTACAGGTTTTTGTTCAGGTGCCCTGCCACCACAAGATCTACTTCAGGTAGATCTAAAAACCCTTCAGGCTTTTGATCAGGTGCTTAAGAACTAAACAAACAGGTTTTTGATCAGGTGCCCTGCACCAAAGGTTCACTTTTGAAGGGACTAATAAACCTTTTACAGGAGGTTAAGGGAAAGATTTGAGGGTGTCTTCTCTGTGTTCAGAGAAGCTAGTGGATTGCTCTGAGAAAATCAAAGCTCCCCCTAGCTTAAAGAATGTCCAGGAAGAAGCCTTGCTTCAGGGTGAGGAACTCCAGATTTCTTTGAGGCTTTTTCTGATGCAGCTTTCAAGAAGACTCAAGATGTTGAATTTTGTTCTTCTTCAGCAGCTTTGCAATCTGGGAGGAGAGTTCTTCTTGAAAGCTTGAGCACTGAGTGTTGATTTTCCTGAAGACAGGATGAACTCAGGAAGCAGTAGAAGAACAAATCTTTTTCTTTAGAGCTCTTGTTCTCTCAAAGTTGTTTTCTTTTGTTTCTATGTCTGTATTTTTATTGTCTTCAGCCGACTACTTTAAAAGATAGAAACTTCTCTTGTGTGAAATGGTCTCGAGCCCTGCACAAAAAGTCTGTCCAAATAATAGAATGAGACAAAATATGGAAACCTGTACCTTCAATCTCTTTGTCATTCCCAAAAAGGAATTAATGATAAGAAAAATATCGTTTCAATTTTACTTAACAAACTGGCACAGGAAACCAAGCCAAACTGCTATAAAACAGCAAAACACAATCCACTCTTTCCTTTAAAAAAACAAAGAACTTTATTCTGTCAAAATTTTTTAAATCAATGCATAAGAAATATTGCAAATAAGCAATGGAGTATAGGCATTCTAATAAGAAAAATATTTGAATAGAATATGATTTAAATAAGATTGAATATTACAGGGAATCATCTAAAATTAATATTAAAAAAGGAAGACAGAAATCGTCATGCAAAGAACGAAGATCGTCGATCTGGACAAGCAGATCGTCGACCTGAAGATAGAACAAAGTCTATATAGAAATCATCGACCTAGGCTAAACGATCGTCGATCTGAGCAAGCAGATCGTCGATCTCACTTCAGTGTACATAAAACTCTGAGATCATCGATCATCATTCGAAGATCGTCGAGCGATAATCGACTATCATCGAGCAAAAATCTACTAAACATAATTTCTATTTCTATCCAATCTCAACTATCCTATCTGGGTCTATCCTATGGTAGACTAACAATTAGTAAAACCATTGACCATAGATAAATCTTGGGTCAATAAAACCTAAATGAGATGACATGACCAAAATTTAAAACTAGGGAACCAACAAATTGCTTGGGAGGAGATCTGTACCTTCTTCTCTTCTTCTTTCCTTCTGCTCATTCTTAGACAGCCACATCCAATGAGGCAAGCCAGGATAAGGTGTAAACCTATTCAATATATAGTATGGTCTGTCATGAGTTGGATTGGGATTGGGAACAGCTTTAGGAACAACTTTTCTTTTCTTAGATACCTTCTTCTTAGACTTGGGTTCATTAGAGTCTTCAGAATCATTATCATCATTATCTTTAGAGGATCCAGAAGGATTATCATACAAGTCATCAATCTCTTTCAAAGCTTCCTTGGAGATTTTATTTTTAGCAACACTCTGATTTTCTTTTTCTTCTATTTCTATATCTACAAGAATAATATCATCCAAGGATGGTATAGGAATTTCATCCATTTTGTAAATTTGAGGAAATATAGCCTTTTGCTCAGGAACAGAATTTGGTATAAAAACATTCTCAGCTATTGAAATATCTGAAAAAACTGGGGCCACAAAACTTGCTCTTATTTGGTCCATAGCTGCTGGATTTACTGGAGCAGAATAACGAACAATTACCTTGAAGTAATCATCACCAAAACTAGTTAAAGCATTGCTGTAAATCCTAGAGATGTGATCGAAAGAATGGAGCAAAGAATTTAGATCAACTGTGGGATTTATAATACAATCACCAACAGTGCATAAATCTACATCAATATTATCATCCATATCAATATCAATGTCTACTATAGTATCAACAATATCTGTCAAAACTTCTGCTGCTATTGGAGGAAGAAGATCTGTAACTACTACTGCTGCTACTATTGGACAAGAGAGCACTGGAACTTCTTCAATGCACATCTCCCCCTACCGTGTTTCATAGTGTCCTAAATCCAGGCCCGCAGAAAAAGAAGGGACAGAGGGGACAACAGTAAAGAGAGCTGAAATAGAGCAAATGGAATCAGCAAGAGGTTGAATTGCCTCTGCTATGATATTTTTGAGGATAGGAGTGGTGAGCTCCAAGATTGTGTAATTGATGGAGAATCATGCTGTATTACCTCAGGTGATGTTTGAGTTGAGGCAGTGGAATGGATGATGGTAGATGGAGATGGAATTACAGGAGGGATGGGAATGATATCAGTCATATCTTCATCTTATATGGGTGAAGATGGAGGAGTATGTGATGGGGATAGAGTATGATTGTTTTGTGGAGATGAATGTGGAGAAAATATATTAAAGTTTATGGAGGACATGAGGTTTTGTGATGTTATGTTGGCAAGATGAGGTGGACGAGGAGATGAAGGTAGTGTGATATGGTTTGGAGATGCAGTGGGAGTTGGTTCATGCACTGGAGAGACAGGTTGTGTTAGAGTGGGAATATTTGATGTGGAGGGTTGTTGGAGGGGAGTTGATGAAGGAATGGAATCCCGTGGAGGAGTAGGTTATTGTTGAGAGGGAGGTAATGAAATCTTAATGGAGGGAATATCTTCTGGAGGGGGTGAGAGGCAATCACTACCCTGGTGTCCTCTGTAGTTTTGGAAGAGGATGAAGCCTTGGATGGCTTAATGAATGTCCTCTCCCATCTTCCAAACAAGGCACAAGTCAGCCTTTTGGAAGCATTTATGAATATGGTCTGGGAGACCAGTGATTTAGATGCCTTTTCCTGAAGGAAAATCACAAGAATTCTCCCAAAACAAACTTCCTTTTTAGTATTCTTCTTCTTTATCAAGTCAAACAATATCTTTGCCAAGTTTACTGCCTTCTTATTCACCACTGCACACATTAGCAAAAATTGGTTCTTGGTAATGTAGTCATGAGAAGTACGCTTGCCTATCAAGACTTTTCCCACAACATCAGCCAAACACTTATATTCAATAGATAAGTGTTTCTTGAGAAGCTTGTTAGGGTTCTCACACGTATGACCCATTTTTATTAACATATTATCAAAAGCAAAACTTTCTATTTCTATATCCCCTTCACCATTAACTAAACCAAAAATTTCAGTTAGAACTATGGAGGTCAAAGTAACCTGATGTCCAGAGATAGTGCCGGTAATGGATTCGACGTCTAGAGTAGTTGAAGTATACACCCATTCTCTAATCTCAGTCGTTGCTATCTTGATCCTTGTAGTCATGAATTTCTTCAACTGTTGATCCTCAAACAACTGTAGAATATCAAAGAATATCTGATCCAAGTGTTGAAAAGATTGAAAATCAATATCAAAACCTGTGTCGAATTTCATTCCAGAAAGAGAACTCGCTTGAATCGACATTGTCTTCCTGCAAAATGAAAACAAAGTTCAAGTGCAAGGGAACTGAAAGCGCGGGAGGTAGCTCGAAGAAAAACCATATTATAAGGTTTTTGTAATATGAAGCGACAAGCTCTGTCCTACCAAAAATAAAAAGTCTTCGATCTCAGGTCGACGAAGAATTTCATGAAGAAATGATATTGTCGATCTCTGTTTGAAGAGGGAAAACTTTTTGTCGTGCTCTGGTCAACGAATAGTTTTCTGAAGCAAGATCATCGGTCTTAGGTCGACGAAAATGAATTCACAAAAAGAGTTCATCGATCTAAGGTCGATGAATATCTCAAGAACTGTCCTCAGATCGTCGATCTTCATTCGACGAACTGTGACCAATTTTTCGACCGCAGACAGAAAATTAAATTAAAGCTTCTTCATTGATCATACCTAGCTGATTCAGAAAGAACATATGGTTCCTCTCATTCAAGAGTTTGGTGAAGATGTCTGCTCTTTGCAAATCAGTGTAGATATAGACAAGCTTAATTTTATTTTTCTCCACACAATCTCTAATGAAATGATTCCTTATTTCTATATGCTTTGTTCTACTATGATGCACTGGATTCTGTACATTTGAAATTGCACTTATATTATCACATAGTAGAGTTGAATTATTTAAATTGAAACCAAAATCTAGGATGAAAGTGAGGGATAAGATCAATCCTAACTCTAGAGGGGGGGGGGGTGAATAGAGTGATTTAAAATAGTTTTGCAAATTAAAACTTGTATGGAGAGAAGGCTTAGATTTACTTAGTGTATGGTGCTATAGCAATTAATCAAAGTAAGAAGAGAATCACAGCACAAAGCAAAACACAAAGAAACAAGCAAACAAAATACACAAGGAGCTATAGTGGTTCCCCAAAATCTTGGGTAGTCCACTCTTCTATCACCCTTGATAGGAATCCACTTCAAGATGAGTTGATCAGGTGTCTTGAGCACCAGAGAGTTTTTGACCAGGTTCTCACAAACAAAAGGGCTGATTTTTGACCAGGTTTCAGCAAAACCAAAGGTAACTTTTGAAGGGAGTTAAAACCCTGTACAGAAAGAAAAAGAAAAAGATGATTGTCTTCTCTATCAATAAGTAGAGAGAAGCAAAGTGGATCTGTTGATGTTGTCAAAGCTCCCCCTGAGATCAAGAAGTAGTTCAGGAAGGAGAGCTTTGCACAAGGGTGACAGGTCTTCAATGATCTGATCTGCTCCAGCAAAAGATGATCCAAACAAGTTGGATGGTTGTGTCTGAAGCAATCAGAATTCCTGTGTGTAAGCTTGAATGAATATCACAGAGAGCAAGAAGAAGAAGTCTTGTTGTTCTCTGTTGACTGATAGAATAATATCTCTGTGTTCTTCTTCTGAGTCTTTGATAGTCGTTGGCAGCAAGCATTAAATGCTTTCCTTAAATGTCCATGTCTCAAAGGAAGTGTCAGACAAACATTCCTTAGAAAATTCCTTGAGCCATGCACCAGATTTGCTGTAACGGCCAATAAATCTTCAGCATTAATTGTTCTGACAGAAGGAATTTGAATTCCTATTCAAAACTGACGGGAGCCTGGAAAACGTCGAGCTCACAATAAAACGTCGATCTGAGCACGACACACGTCGGCCAGAGAGTGGTTTCAGAAAGCAGAACTGGGCTTGACGGAACATCGAGCTGAGGTCGACTCCACGTCGAGCTGAGGTCGACTCAGCGTCGAGCTGAGGTCGACTCTGCGTCGAGCTGAAGTCGACTCTGCGTCGAGCTGAAGTCGACTCTAACTAACCTATGTGACCTTTATAACAACAAGGAGGTCACAACACAAAATCCCTATAGAAATATAGTCATCCTGACCCAAATAGTAATAGGGTGTTCCAACAATCTCCCCCTATTTGGATTAGGATTACTATTTACATGAATTTAGGGATTCAAAAAGAAGTAAAGCAAGACAAAGATGAATAAAATACAACCAGACATATGACAGAATAAAGCAGCATATATATAACACTATATAGCAGCAATAATGTTTAATGTCCTGTATCCAGCAGAGAAAAAGAAATAAAACACCTTACATTACTTTTCCTTTGGAGCTTTGTCTTGATCACTTCCCTTGAAGATAATTTCCCTATTAGGATTTGTAGCATCCTTCATTGATCTGTAATCTTCAGCTGCACCTAAGGATTTCTGACCTTTTCCACTAGCTGGTACAGCTGCAGGATGAAGCTGCATATACTTATCAGAATCAAAGAATTTCTTTGAGTTGTATTTCTCCAATTCTTCTCTCCTTTGATCTGACATGGTGCTGATGTGAGAGGTGTCCAGACCTCTTGCTCTAGCTCTATCAATCTCATTCAGAGCAGCCATCTCAGTCATCCTGGCCTTCCAGTAAGCTGGAGTTTTAGTAGGATCTTCAAAAGGAATAGCTGGTTCTTATCTGTTGGTAGAGTGTTCTTGATGAGTTCTTGGAGTGAAGTCAACTCTGGGTCTGTAAGGATAGGGACCAGAGGTTGGATCAATGGGTCCTCCCCTTTGGTAAGGTTGAGATCCTGATCTTCCTCTGGACTGCCTGCCTTTATTGTATCCTCTTTGCTGGTTTCCCCTTTGCTGATTTCCCCTTTGCTGGTTATACCCTTGGGATCTTCTTGACTGATAGGTCTTGCCATACAGAGATGATGGGGCAGGATTGGAAGAGAGGCTTGCACTTGCACCTGCATCTGGAGGAGGTGGAGGTGGAGGCTGATGGACAGGCTTGGAGGAGCCTTCATTGAACTTTATTTTCTTCTTCATTGCCTTTCTTTGGTTTAGAGAGTATTGCATCCAGGGCTCAGTGATTTCACAGTTGTACTTGATGTGGTAAGGGATATCATGATATGTGGCTCTAGCCAATGGAACTCTTTTCATTGCTTTGGATCTTGCTTTCCTCTTCCTTGCAATGGTTGTAGAGGAGTCATTAGAATCAGTTGCAAATTCATCCTCTGAGCTTTGAGATTCATCATAAGGATCTATGTAAGTTCTCTTTGAGATAGGAAAATTGATGGGGGCTGGAGCAGCTGAAGAAGTAACTGGAGGAAGGTCTACTAACAGTGTAGAAGAGGAGTCTAACACTGCAGGAAAGGAAATAGCCTCAGGAGCCATAGAGGCTGAGGTGGCTAGTTCCTGAAGAACTTGGGAGACAATGGTCTCAACTTCATCTGGTGTCTCAATCAATTCACCTGAAGTTTCTGAGGAAATAGTCTTAGCAGCTACTACTGCTTCAACAACAACATCATCACAAGCAGGAGCCACAGCTAACACTGCTTCATCAAGGATCATGGCATCAACAGCCAAGGAGGATGGAATGATCTTCTGAAAAGGGACAATGGCCCTAGACAGGTCTTCTTGAGGAGGCAGTAGGCTGTAGTTTTTGAAGTGAAGATGTGCTGGAAGGTAGAAGCTCTGGATAGAAGATGCCAAGGACTGAAAGTCTAAGGCACTGCTGATATTGAACTGCCAAAGGCAAAAGATCTACTTGCTCAAGTGAATCAGGACTTGAGTAGAGGTAGAGGGAGCAGGTAGAGAGAGAGCAGAGAAGGGAGCCAGCTGAAGGAGGAGAGCCTAGAAAATATCAAAAAGATGGCCAAAGGCAAAAGATTATTGCTCAAGTGGGAGAGTGAGGTAGAGGGAGCAGAGAGAAGGTGAAGGTAGAAGATGTTATTGGTGGTGCAGACATGGGATGGATAGCTGGTTCATGGATGGAGGATAAGAGAAGTTTTGAAAATGTTGATGAAGGGTGGAAGTCATGAGGAGAGGAGGGAGAGGCATCCATGAAGGATTCATCATGAATGTCAAGGGAAAGGATGTCCTCATGAGATGAAGAGTCCAAGCTCATGGGAGGAAAATAGTGGAGGGGATGGAAAGTGATGAGTGGTGGAATGGAGGATGCAATAGTAGAAATGGATGAAGGGATGGGTTGAGTGGATGAGATGATTGTTGTTGTTGGAATGAAAGAGGATGGGAGGATGATGGAGGAAGATGGCAAAACCCCTGCTTCTGGGCCAGTAGACTGAGGAAGAGTGACCTCTACAGTCCTGGTGTCTGCAGAAGTCCTCATTACTGCAGCTGCCCTGGAGTTCACAATCTTCCTGTCCCACTTGCCAATCAGTGCACAGTGAGCCTCTTAGAAGCATTGATGTGCTTCTTTGAGGACACAAGCAACTGAGGGCAACAGTGGTTCAGAATCAAACCAAGAACCCTTCCAAAGTGGACAAAGTTCTTATCCATTTTCTTCTAAATCATATCAAAAACAATCAAACCCCAATTGGGATGCTTCTTATCCAAAATTGCAGCCATAATGCAAAACTGATGCCTAGTAATGGCATCATGTGCAGTCCTCTTTGCACAAATTACCTTGCCTGTGATATCTGCTAACAGCCTAAACTCAATAGCTAGGTTAACTTTTAAAAGTTTAGAGGGGTTACCAGAATTATGCCCCATTCTATCTAGCATCACAGCAAACTCTTCCACAGAGAGTTCTATCTCATCATCTCCAACAGCAAAACCGAAAACCTCTGAAATGATTTGAGGAGAAATGGCTACCTCATTCCCTGAAATTGTTCCAGTCATCGTACTGTTATCTGAATTCACTGCAGTAAAAATCCACTCTTTGATTTCAGATTCTAGAAGAGGAATCCTGGTTGTCATGAAGTTAACCAGGTGCTGCTCTTTGAATAGCTCCAGAATATCCAGAAAATTCTGCGATGATCCATCAAAGGAGTCGATGTCGATGACAAAACCTGAATCAAACTTCATTGCCGCCAATGCACCTGCAGCAATTGCCATTATCCTGCAAATAGATACCTTCCAAGATCAAGAGTAAAGGATTTGGAGGGAGAAAGCTTGCGCAGAAAATATGAGAGCGCAACTGCGAATGACGGAGAAGAATGATTTTATACTAGGGTTCGACGCAGAAATGGAAAGAACATCGAGCTCAGGTCTACGCTCTAAGGCTCTAGGAGAACTGAAATGGCTCAACAGCGTGCAGCTTAGGTCGACGTTCGACGCTTGGGCTGATGCTATACGTCGAGCTCAGGTCGACGTTGAACGAAGGCGTCGACCGAAGGGAGAAAAACTCAAGAAGCCAGGGAGCTGTGAACTTAGTTCAACGCTAGAAGTTGAGGTCGACGTTCGACGCTTTTGAGGGCGACGGACCGTCGATCTTAGTTCGACGCAGCGACGAGCTTAGTTCAGAGCTCAAAGAAACCACTCAGACAGAGGAATTTTAAAATGAAATTTTTCCTATTCCTGTTAATTATGGGTTTCAAAATCTTGGAGTTTTAATTTATACTGTCTCCATCTAGCATTCCCAACTGATTGAGGAAGAAGAAGTGCTTCTTTTCATCCAAGGGCTTGGTGAAAATATCTCCTCTTTGTAGTTCAGTGGAAATGTATTCTAGTGCAATTTTCTTCTTTTCTACATTATCCCTTCAGAAGTGATGTCTGATCTCTATGTGCTTAGTCCTACTATGGAGAACTGGATTTTGTGCAATGCAAATTGCACTAGTATTATCACAAAAAATTTTATACATCTCTAAGTTGTAGCCATAGTCTAGGAGCTGGTTTTGAATCCACAAAATCTGTGAGCAACAACTGCCTGCAGCCATGTATTCAGCTTCAGCAGTTGATGTGGACACAGAAGTTTATTTCTAACAAAACCAGGAGACAAGTCTATCACCAAGGAATTGATAAGTTCCACTGGTGCTTTTCCTGTCTACTCTACATCCAGCATAATCAGAATCTGAAAATCCAGTTAGATCAAATCCTGAGTCATGTGGATACCAGAGACCTAGATTAGGACATCTTTTTACATACCTAAGAATCCTCTTAACTAATGTGAGGTGGGACTCTCTAGGGCTTACTCGGAATCTAGCACAAATGCATGTAGCAAACATTATGTCTGGTCTACTAGCTGTTAGATAAAGTAATGAGCCAATGATTGCTCTATAGTTTGTCTGATCAACTGGTTTTCCAGATTTATCAGCATCTAAAACAACATTTATAGGCATAGGTGTTTTCATAGAAGATGCTTCAGACATTCCAAATTTCTTAACCAGTTCTCTTGCATACTTGGTTTGAGAAATAAAAATGCCATCCATATGTTGTTTAACTTGCAATCCTAGAAAGAAAGCAAGCTCACCCATGCTACTCATTTCAAACTTTGAATGCATAAGTTGTGAGAACTTTTTGCATAAGTTTGAATCAGTAGACCCAAATATGTTATCATCTACATAAATTTGTACTAGTAGGATATGGGACCTATGGGTTCTAATAAAGAGAGTTTGGTCTACTCTACCCCTTTTAAAATCATTTTCCAATAAAAAACATGCTAAGGTCTCGTACCATGCTCTAGGAGCTTGCTTGAGACCATATAAAGCTTTATGCAGTTTAAAAACATGATCAGGAGAGGTTGGAGAGATAAAACCTGGAGGTTGCTTTACATAAACCTCTTCCTTGATGTCTCCATTGAGAAATGCACTCTTGACATCCATCTGATATACCTTGAATCTCTTGTGAGCTGCATATGCAAGAAAGATTCTTATGGCCTCCAACCTTGCAACTGGTGCAAAGGTTTGGTCATAATCAATCCCTTCTTCTTGGCAATATCCTTGTGCAACAAGTCTTGCCTTGTTTCTCACAATTATTCCTTGATCATCCAACTTGTTCCTGAATACCCATTTGGTTCCAGCAATTTGCTGGTTCCTTGGTCTTGGTACTAATTCCCAAACTTTGTTCCTTTCAAATTGATTCAACTCCTCTTGCATTGCAATGATCCAGTTTGGATCTTGCTCTGCATCTTGTATTGTTTGAGGCTCAATTTGAGAAAGAAAGCAAGTGTGCATAATATTGTGATTAACTTGATTCCTTGTTTGCACACCTACTGAGATATCTCCAATTACTTGTGAAATTGGGTGATCTCTTGTTGTTACTAAATCAACAAGGGGTGTTGATGTTGCACCAACCTGTGTTGTTGTTTCCTCTTGTGGAACAACAACTGGTTCTTCAATTTGTTGACCATTTGAGCTTTCCAAAACCTGAGATTCCTCTTCATTGTCACTAAGTTCAGCGTCTTGTTGAATTGTTGAAGGTAATGAATCTTTGTCTGTGATGGTAAGCTGCTTCAGATTTTCTGAAATTGAATGTTCCTGCAAATTGCTTATGGTAGAAGTCTCCTTCTCCTTATAAGACATATTAGTTTCATCAAATATAACATGCATGGATTCTTCAATTTTATTAGAGCACTTGTTAAAAACCCTATAAGCCTTGCTAATCATGGAGTATCCCAGAAACACTCCTTCATCAGCTTTGGCTTCAAATTTAGCTAGGTATTTCTTGTCATTATTGTGAATGAAGCAAATGCAACCAAAAATTTTGAAATAATTTACTTTAGGTTTCTTCCCTTTGAGTAACTCATAGGGAGTCTTACCCTTCAGTTTATGTATCAGGCTTCTATTCAAAACATAGTTGGAGGTGTTCACAGCCTCTGCCCAAAAGGTTAGAGGAAGGTGAGCATCTGTCAACAATGTTGTGGCAGATTCAATAAGGGTTCTATTTTTCCTTTAAACTACCCCATTTTGTTGAGGAGTTCTCGGAGCTGAGAAAGTGTGCCTGATACATTCCTTCTGACAGAACTCTAGCATAAGAAGAGAATCAAACTCTGTCCCATGATCACTTCTGATCAGGGCAATGTGAGTATTGAACTCAATCTGTATGCCTTTGAGAAAATCTATCAAAATCTTGAAGTTATCAGACTTCTTTCTCAGAAAGAACACCCAAGTGAATCTTGAGAAGTCATCTACAACTACTAAAGCATAAGATTTCCCTCCTAGGCTTTGTACATTAATTGGTCCAAAAAGGTCCATGTGCAATAAGTACAAAATTCTAGGTGAATCACTCTTATTAAGTGACTTGAAACTATTTTTAGTTTGCTTGCCTAATTGACAAGCCTTGCAAAGTCCTTTCTTCTTGTAGGGACCAGAAGGTAGTCCTCTAACAAGGTTGTCTTTGGATAGCTTAGCAATGGTTCTAAGGTTCACATGTCCTAATATTTTATGCCATAGTTCATTAGGTTTGCTAAGGGAGTTAAATAAACAAATATCTACTTTAGATGAATTGAAATCAACTAGATATATGTTATCTTGTCTATTACCAATTAAAACAATGTTGTTATTTAATGCAATATTACATGCTGAGTTGGTAAACCAAACCTGATAACCAGCATCATATAGCTGGCTGATTCTGATTAAGTTGTGCTTTAGTCCTTCCACATAGGCCACTTTCTTGAATGTAATTGACCCTATTTTGACTAGGCCATAGCCTTTTGTTTGTCCAAAGTTTGAATCTCCAAAGATTACTTTGGGTCCATGTTTGGCTTTGAAGGACACAAGGTTCTCCTTGTTGCCAGTCATGTGCTTTGAGCACCCACTGTCCAAGTACCACTGCTGGTTCTCAATTGGATAGGTCTTTACCTACACATACAACAAATCAATTATTTTTGACCCAGTTTACCTTGGGCCTTTCTTGATATCCTTTAAACTCTGAAATAAAAGACATCTCAGGTTGACTCTTATAGCCTACAAGATGATATCTCCTAGGAGGTATTATCCATTCAGCATAAGGGTTAAAGTGATGAGATGTGGAGCTGGAATTAAATCTTGAATTAACCCCTGAGAACTGACTTTTGCTCTGAACTTGGCTCGACGCACGTCGAGCTTCGGTCGACGGACTCTGGTGAGTGCGTCGAGCTCCATTCGACGGCGAAGTCTTGCTTTGTTCAGAAGGTAGAAGGCGTCGACCTGAGTTCGACGTTTTCTTGCGATTACGTCGAGCTCTGTTCGACCTCCGTCGAGCTTCATTCGACGCTTTTTGTCCAGTTTCCTGGGTTAAGTCAGCATTCTTCCTAGCCACTATCAAGACTCCTTTACCTTTGTCACTGGAAAATTTGATTGGAGTTGTCAGCACTATGGGTTGGCTGGATGAAGCACCCAAGCCCAGTGAACCATTCAATCTTGAGTTCACTGTACTTGTGATGTCCATTAATTTGATACTTCTCCCATTAAGGGTTTCTTCAAATTGTTTGGCCTTAGATAGTTCACCTTTCAGTGAAGCTATCTCCTCCCCACACTGCTTTAACTCTTCTAAGAGTCTAAGATTATCTGAGTTAATGGATTTGCATTCAATTAATTGTTCTCTAAGAGTTATAATTAACTTCTGAGATTCAATCAAGTCAACGCACATAGATTTGAACTCAGATTTAAATTCATCAGAATTAAAATCAAATGAATCTATTACCTGATCCTCAGTAAGTTCCTGATCAGATAGGTAGTCAGCATCAAGCTCTGAATCAGTATTCTTTTGAGATGCATTGATGGCCATCATGCAGAATCATTTTTCTTCTGCATCATCCTCATCATCACTAGAGCTGGATGATGAATCAGACTCATCAGAGTCACTCCAGGATTCAGCCACAAATCCTTTTCTGGTGTGCTTGCTGTTGCTGGAGGAAGGCTTGTCATGGTACTTCCTTGACTCGTTATCCTTCCTTTTATCTTTTCTTTCCTTCTTGTCCCTTCTGTCCTTATCTTGATTTTCTGGACAGTTGGGGACAATGTGTCCTGGTTTCCTGCTGCCAAAACAGATAATATCTTTATTAGTAGATCTATCATACCTTGGCTTGTCTTTGTCTTTGGATGACCATCTTCTAAAGTTCTTTTTATTCAGCTTATTGAACCTTTTGACAAGTAGGCTCATAAGCTCTTCATTTCCCAACACCTTTTCTTTAGGTTGTTCTTCCTGTGCCTTGAAGGCAATTGTTTTCTCAACCTTTTCAGTTGGTGTGGATATCTTCTGCTCTTCTTCTCTCTTCTTAATGAATTGCTCATAACTCTTGAGCTTTCCTAGAAGAGCTTCTATGGATAACTCACAGACATTCCTTCCATCTTTAATTGACCAGATTCTTGAGTCCCAAGAGCTAGGGAAACAAGTCAGTATCTTGTCATTTATCTCAGTGAGAGATATGTCCTTATCTAGTGATCTAAGCTCACTGATGATTAGACTCAGTCTGTTGTACATGTCAGCAACTGACTCAGACTCTGCCTTTTTGAAGTTCTCATACTGGGTGATGAGGTAGGATCTCCTATCCTTTCTTTCATCTGCAGAACCTGATACAATTTCTGAAAGTTTTTCCCAGATCTCTTTGGCAGTATTGCATTCAGCTACTTTTTGGAAAATTTCATCTGACATGATTTGAGCCAAGATGTTCATGGCTTTAGCATCTGCTGCCTTCCATTTTCTTATGTCAGCATCAGTTCCTGAAGGAGGAGGAACAGCTGATGTACTTGTTCCTGTGGGAGGTCTTGGACAATCTGTCAACACAGAATTAAAGATGTCCTCATCAAATGAATTCATGTAAAGTCTAATCCTTGCCTTCCATAGTGCAAACTTAGAGAGATTACATATAGGAGGTCTGGTGCTAGCAAAGTCCTTGTTTTGTGTCATGAGTTTTAAGGATAAGTAAAACTAAAAGAAATAACCCTTTTGAGAGAAATGATCTTATCAGAGATCTTTTGATCCAGGTGTTAGCCTGTATGAATGATCAACCTCCCTCTGATACCAATTGAAAGTGAGGGATAAGATCAATCGTAACTCTAGAGGGGGGGGGGTGAATAGAGTGATTTAAAATAGTTTGGCAAATTAAAACTTGTATGGAGAGAAGGCTTAGATTTACTTAGTGTATGGTGCTATAGCAATTAATCAAAGTAAAAATCACAGCACAATGCAAAACACAAAGAAACAAGCAACCAGAATACACAAGGAGCTATAGTGGTTCCCCAAAATCTTGGGTAGTCCACTCTTCTATCACCCTTGATAGGAATCCACTTCAAGATGAGTTGATCAGGTGTCTTGAGCACCAGAGAGTTTTTGACCAGGTTCTCACAAACCAAAGGGCTGATTTTTGACCAGGTTTCAGCAAAACCAAAGGTAACTTTTGAAGGGAGTTAAAACCCTGTACAGAAAGAAAAAGAAAAAGCTGATGTTGTCTTCTCTATCAATAAGTAGAGAGAAGCAAAGTGTATCTGTTGATGTTGTCAAAGCTCCCCCTGAGATCAAGAAGTAGTTCAGGAAGGAGAGCTTTGCACAAGGGTGACAGGTCTTCAATGATCTGATCTGCTCCAGCAAAAGATGATCCAAACAAGTTGGATGGTTGTGTCTGAAGCAATCGGAATTCCTGTGTGTAAGATTGAATGAATATCACAGAGAGCAAGAAGAAGAAGTCTTGTTGTTCTCTGTTGACTGATAGAATAATATCTCTGTGTTCTTCTTCTGAGTCTTTGATAGCCGTTGGCAGCAAGCATTAAATGCTTTCCTTAAATGTCCATGTCTCAAAGGAAGTGTCAGGCAAACATTCCTTAGAAAATTCCTTGAGCCATGCACCAGATTTACTGTAACGGCCAATAAATCTTCAGCATTAATTGTTCTGACAGAAGGAATTTGAATTCCTATTCAAAACTGACGGGAGCCTGGAAAATGTCGAGCTCACAATAAAACGTCGATCTGAGAACGACACACGTCGGCCAGAGAGTGGTTTCAGAAAGCAGAACTGGGCTTGACGGAACGTCGAGCTGAGGTCGACTCCACGTCGAGCTGAGGCCGACTCAGCGTCGAGCTGAGGTCGACTCTGCGTCGAGCTGAAGTCGACTCTGCGTCGAGCTGAAGTCGACTCTAACTAACCTATGTGACCTTTATAACAACAAGGAGATCACAACACAAAATCCCTATAGAAATATAGTCATCCTGACCCAAATAGTAATAGGGTGTTCCAACATAGGAGTTGGTTCTGAATCCACAGTATCTGTGAACAACAACTGTCAGCTGCTATGTATTCAGCTTCTGCAGTTGAAGTAGACACAGATGTCTGCTTTTCGCAAAACCAGGACACAAGTCAAGCACCAAGGAACTGGCATGTCCCTGAGGTGCTTTTTCAGTCCACTCTACATCCAGCAAAGTCAGCTTATGAGTATCCAGTTGTAACATCCTATTTCCAACCAGAACCCTAGGAGTGGTTTTGTCTTGACCAAGTCATGACAAAACCCTAGGAAGCCCAAGGAGGCCAAGTGACCCGGGTTCAAGGTGAAAATCACCTTGGTCTACAAATAGTAGGTCAGAAATTTACTTAAAACAGGATTTGGGCTCGGGCATTGAGTGCATAGAGTGCACTCAATGCCATGTGCCGAATGGCATTGAGTGCGCTGAGTGCACTCAACGCCATCTTATTCAGGCAGGTTTTTGGCTCGGGCGTTGAGTGCTTCGAGTGCACTTAACGCCATAGGCTGAATGGCATTGAGTGCGTCAAGTGCACTCAACGCCTTCATATTTAGGGATGATTTTGGTGCAGGCGTTGAGTGTGTCGAGTGCACTCAACGCCAAAGGCTGGATGGAGTTGAGTGCGTCGAGTGCACTCAACGTCATAAGTTGAATGGCGTTGAGTGTGCTGACTGCACTCAACGCCATCTTACTTGGGCTGAATTGCGTTGAGTGCGTCGAGTGCACTCAATGCCATAAGCTGAATGGCGTTGAGTGTGCTAACAACACTGAATGCCATCTTGCTTTGGCTGAATGGCGTTGAGTGCGTCGAGTGCACTCAATTCCATAAGCTTAATGGCATTGAGTGCGCTGACTGCACTCAACGCCATCTTGCCATAGGATGAATGGCGTTGAGTGAGCTGAGCTCACTCAATGCCGTAGGCTAGATGGCGTTGAGTGAGCTGAGCTCACTCAATGCCATTTTACTTAGAATTTTCCTGGCGATTTTTGTCTATTTTCTGGTTCAGTTAAACCGGGCTATTTCGGGAAGTGGGCAAGGATGTCTTAAATTAGCCGTTTCTTTTATTTAGACCTAATTAAGTCTTATTTAAATAATTTTGACCGATCAAGTGGAGGAAATTCCACGTCGCGACAGTTATGAAAAGGGAAGAGCCACGACCATGGCCGAGAGGTGATTTTCATGGCAACTAATGCCGCTTGAATGCCTTTGCAACCTTTCACTCCTCTTTTAATGGCTGGATTCAACTCCTCTAGGGAAGAGGAGGAGTTTTCAGCCGTTATCTTGCTGGTTTCAGCCATAATCATCCCCCCACCACCATGGCCGAAAAAGCATTAAAGGACCATTAATGTCCACCAGCAGTTAGACCTTTCCCCTCCCTCCTTTTACTGGTTTAAAAGCTTCCCTAGACCTCAAGCACTCATTTCCACACTTTGCCTGATTGAGATGAGAGAGTTTTGCATGCTGTTGAAAACTGCCGGCGACACCTTCACCATTAATGGCTTTCTGTCGATCTGCATGCCTCCAGCCCGCGAATAAGGTCCTCCCCTCCTCTCTCTCTACGAGTAGATCCTAGAATTCTTTAGGGTTAAGAATCGGGCTCAACTGATCTCGATTAGGAAGAGCTTCTCTTTCTAGTTTTTCCCGCAAAAATGTAGCTCTCGGGTTCGCCGGATTCCGCCTCTTCGGCGGCTGCGCCGCGCCCGGCGATGGCCACCAACTCAATGGAGGTGGTGGTGGCGGTGGCCGGCCAGGGGAGTTGCTGGATGGCCGGCGGCAGCGCCTAAAATATGCTCTAGGTCGGGCTAATCTCGGCCCTTGGCTGGAGGAAGAAGACGATGGCAGCGCCGTTGGATCTGCTTTAGGATTTGTGCTGATTTATTAATTAATTCCTTTTAGTGTATTTTCTGTCCCGCTTACTAAATAGTTTTGAAATAAATATTAAAAATAGGTAGGCTCCTCTACAGGAAATATGACCAACATGAAAGTTGTAGCCCGAGAAGTCTTGTTTTATTTAAAATTTAGTTCGACCCATTTGGGTAAGTGTTTTGACCACAACACCCAGTTTGTTGGGGCTTATACCTAGGCTAGACCAGGTAGTATTTTAAGTGCCTCCACCAATCCAGCCATCCAAAATACTTGAAATTTTGGATGGGGTTCACTATTCCCTATATATAAAACATATCCAAAAATGAGGATTTTTTGGAAACATTTTCTTATTGTTTTTGGAAAATTTAATAATACATATACAATATAATTGGGTGTCTTAAATAGCTCACAAAACCCCAATATTAAGGAGGGAGATCTTGTGGGATATATTAAGGCTCTGGTAAAAATTTCAGCCCAATTGGATTTGATTTGAATAGGTTTTGGTGTGACCAAAGTTTGATCACCTAAGCGATAAATTAGGGCAAGGAATATTTGGGACATGCAAGGGCCAATTCTCACCCAAATGGAATGAGACCATGGCTAGAGCCCCATGGTCAGTAAACACACCCTCTCATGGAGTTTGAGATGGATTGGGGTGGGTTATCCTTAGGACCCTTGTTCAAATCCTAAGGTTGGATTTTGGGGGTTAGTGAAGGACATAGGGTGATATGTCCATGTATGGGTTTGATATTTAGGACAAGTAATTGTAGGATGGTGAATTGCCCTAGGAAATGATTGGGTAGTGGTTGGACACAAATACCCTACATAAACCACATAATAAGTATTTAGGTCTTTACACCCTAGGATTTTTATAATGGGCCATATGACCTTGATTCTTAGTCAAACTTTGGCAGGAGTGTTTCCCTAGTAATATTCATATCGGGATAATTTTGTTATGAATTTTAGATCAATAAATTTAGTACTTCATTTACAAACCATCATATTGTACCTTATACTTAGAAATTTATTATGAATTAACCACTCATTGGAATCTTATGTAATTTAGTTAGCGGACCTATTATGATGTCATATATCTTTATAGATTTTTATGGAATTTTTGGAAGTCTCGTTATATGGGTTGCTTCATAAAGTGATACTCTTCATATAAAACATTTTAAATTAATTTTGGTAACTAATAAGCTTGAAAAATTATGATATTTGCTCAGAGGTCATATTTGATCATCCTTAAGGTTCTGTAATTTTTCTATAAGTTTCTGATAGTAATTTGTAGTACTTCCTTCTTTATCTATGGTTTTTGGATTTACATGGGCTTAATTAATTAGAATCCAAAGCATTTATGGAAAATTATGGAATTTAATATTTGTTTTTCTCCACTATTATCTAGTGTTCATAAATTTCTGGTGGCTATTACTTGAGAAAATACTGTACATCATGTTCAATTCAAGCATGGATTAGCTTGGAAAGAAATTAATTAATTATCAAACAAATTAGGAAAAATGTGAATTTCTGGATTTAGTCTAATTATGACATGATAGACTCCCAGTAAATCACTTAGGTCATTTGGATAAATATTTTGAGTACTTCCCATTGTATACATCATATAGCTTGGGATGGTCTGCGTTTAGTAAAAACTGTAGGAATCATATTATGGTGCAAAATGAACTTAGGGAGATGGGATATTAGTGTAATGGGATTTTAAGTGTCATGAGGAGTCATTATGAGGAGTGAGATGTTTGGCTACTGATTAGAGGTGCTCGGGGACGACAAAACATCGTCTTCCCCGTAGGAGAGAATGAGTCAAATACACTAAGGTTAGATCCAATATAACGTGAAAGGGATATGGAATTAGGTATTAACCAATAACAATAAGTGCCTTGCGAAAGGGAGCTTTGGGCTTCAACCCATCGAAGTTCCATGTGCCCTCGAGAACCCTTCACAGGGAATACCTTGAGCTGTCTTTGGCAAACGTAAACTGTAGGAGTAATAAACTACAAGAGAAACTAGTGTAACTAGGGTTTCACATTCACACACCCGGTAGCTAGGGAGGTTGATTTGGTTGTTTTGATTGCAATCCGGATGGTAGCTCTAGAAGGTAGATGCACGGGCAGGATAGTCTTGGGAGTCGGGGGCTCGAGGGTTTGGATATAGAATAAGGTGGTTGGTCTTTGGTATTGGACGGTCATTCACACTGACGTCGATACGTTTACTCGGCAGTGTGGGACACTTAGCCAAAGAAAGTCTGGTGGATATAGCCTGTATTAGTATGCTGATACTCTAGGTTGTGTTCTCCTAGGGGCGTACGGAAGGGCAAGGCCTGGTAGTTTGAATACCTGCCTAAAAGTGGGGGGCCGACCAACTGTCTCCATTTGCCTCTACGGAGGTTCCTGGGAGTGAAGCTAGATGCCCGAACTGGGGGAACTAAAGGTCTGTGCACATAGAGTTGTGTGCGTGAGTTGCACTTATATGAATCATGGCATAGCATTTCACTACACTCATACTTGCATTACAACCGACACCCCAACGTATAAATCAGTATGGGACTTTTTATACGATGGGAGCCTTGCAGAACTCCCCTTAACTTATAAGTTTGTATGGCCATTCATATAAGTTAAGGTTACTTATTTACTTATTTTCTAACTAGTCTTTTATTACATTTGCTGCTTATTTTTCTTGTTTTCTTTACTGCTCACTATTATAGAACTGCTAGATTGTACCTTTCTTACTTAGCTGATATACAACATGAATAACTGCTAGATTAGTTCCACTGCCATCTGCTTTACTTACTCTCCACCTTTGTAGCTTCCCTTTCCTCCTCTACGCTCGGTGCTTAGGAGCCGTGGGGGGAGGGGTAGGGGATGATAGGACTTAGTCTTTATGACTAATGGTTTTCGGACCACAACATTACAGGAGCTCTGGATGGGAGACAGGGACCAGCAGCCCACGGACCAGCACCAGCGGAGCACGATGCGCCTGGAGGTTGGACAGTCTAGTTCCAGAGCACCTGTGACCAGCTCTGTGAGTGATTAGTCTTTCTTATAGCTTCCACGATGAGTGATTTGTAGTGAGGACTCTGATGTACCGGGCTTGAGCCCGTTAATATTTCATTTGTACTGATCTTTTGCAATACTCTCTCTTTTATATATCTATGGACTACTGTCATTTTCATATTTATATGTGATTCCGTGGACATGTTTACATTAATTATAAATTTACTTCTCTTTCTTTTGTGATCGAAAAGGCCGGCAGAATTGGCGTTTGTAATAGCGGCCTTCCCGAGTGTCGGTGACACCGCAAAACGGTCATTCTGGGCATAAGACTCCGGTCGTTTAAAAAGGAAAAAAAAAATTGGGTCTTATACCAGTCAACTCAAACTCTGACTAAGTTGGATACCAAAGTCTTAGACTAGGACAACCCTTTATATATCTTAAAATCCTTTTTAGAAAAATAAGGTGAGATTCTTTAGGGTTCACCTGGAACCTAGCACAAAGGCATGTAACAAACATTATATCTGGCCTACTTGCTGTAAGATACAACAGGGACCCAACAATGCCCTTATATTGTTTCTTATTAATAAGCTTGCCATGTTCATCAGAGTCAATCACAACATTTGTAGCAATGGGTGTTTTCTTTGCTGAGACATCAACCATCCCAAACCTTTTTATTAGCTTCTTAGCATATTTGGATTGGGATATAAAGATGTCATCAGGCAATTTCTTCACTTGGAGACCAAGGAAGTAGGAAAGTTCACTCATACTACTAATTTAAAACTTGGAATGCATAAGATCAGAGAACCTTTTACATAGTTTGGAATTAGTAGAGCCAAAGATAATATCATCTACATATATTTGTACTAATAAAATTTTATCCTTATGATGCTTAATGAATAAAGTCTTATCTATAATGCCTCCAGTAAAATTATGCTCTATGAGAAAGCTAGCTAAGGTCTCATACCAAGCTCTTGGAGCTTGCTTTAGACCATAGAGAGCCTTATGTAATTTAAAAACATAAGAGGGATGAGTAGGAGAGATAAAACCTGGTTGTTATTTCACATAAACCTCTTCTTTAATTTCACCATTAAGGAATGCACTCTTTACATCCATTTGGTATACAGTGAACTTTTTTTAGGCAGCATAAGCCAGGAATATTCTGATTGCCTCAAGCCTTGCAACAGGAGCAAATGTTTGATCATAGTCAATGCCTTCCTCTGTTCTATAGCCTTGAGCAACTAGCCTTGCCTTGTTCCTGATGATAATACCTTGAGCATCTAGTTTGTTTCTGAATACCCATTTAGTTCCAATGACTGGATAGTCTTTGGATCTTGGAACTAAATCCGAAACTCTATATCTCTCAAACTGGTTGAGCTCCTCTTGCATTGCAAAGATCTAATGTGGATCTTGCTCAAAATATTTTATGGATTGGGGCTCAGTTTGAGATATGAAGCAGGCAAGCTTCAAGTCTTAGTGGAGTTGATGCCTTGTCTACACACCTATTGACATGTCTCCAATCACCTGAGATACAGGATGATCTCTAAGTATGACAAACTCAGTAGGTGGAGTTGGTTAAGCAACAGCTTGGGGAATTAATTCCTCTTGTGGAATTATGGTTGTTGTTGTTGGTTCAACATCCACTTTAGTGGATTCATCTTCACTGTCTTCAACAATATGTGGAGAAGGGAGTGTAACAACCTCATTGGTGAGGGTCAACTCATCCAACTTCTCACACAAGTTTGGTACCTACAAGGTTTCACTAGTAGAAGGATTCTTCTCCTTGTAAAACATGTTATTTTCATCAAAGGATATATGTACATATTCTTCCATTTTCATAGTTGATTTCTTATAAACCCTATATGCCTTGCTAATTTGGGAATATCCAAGAAAAATTGCTATTTCAGCCTTGACTTCAAACTTTCTAAGGTGTTTCTTATTGTTATTGTGAATGTAACAAAGACAACAAAAAATTCTAAAATAATCTACTTTAGGTTGCTTCCCTTTAAGTAATTCATAGGGAGTCTTACCCTTGAGCTTATGTCTTAGACTCCTATTCAGTACATAATTTACTGTGCTTACAGCCTCTGCTCAAAAGGATAGGGGCAGGTTAGCATCTGCAAGTAATGTCCCTGCAGATTCAATCAGGGTCCTGTTTTTTCCTTTCAGCTACCCCATTTTGTTGAGGAGTTCTAGGAGCAGAGAAACAATGCCTGATACCTTCCTTCTCAAAGAATTCTTGTATGGGAGGAGACTCAAACTCAATATCATGATCACTTCTGATCAATGCAATTGGAGTAGAATACTGAATCCTTATGCTCTTAAGAAAATCTGTAAGAACCTTGAAGTTATCAGATTTGTTTCTCAAAAAGAACACCCAAGTTAATATAGAGAAGTCATCAACAATCACTAAGGTATAAGACTTCTCTCCTTGGCTATATACAGCAATGGGTCCAAAGAGATCCATATGGAGCAAATAAAGAATCCTAGGGGAATCACTCTTATTAAGTGACTTAAAACTATTTTTAGTTTGCTTGCCTTATTGACAAGCCCTGCAAAGGATTTCCTTCATGTTGGGGCAAAAAGGGAATCCTCTAACAAGGTTTTCCCTAGAGAGTTTAGCAATGTTTTTCAAATTAACATGTCATAATCTCTTATGCCAAAGTTCATTATTATTGCTAGTTTGACTAAATAAACATATTTCAGATTTAGCAGATTTAAAGTTAACTATATAAATGTTTCATAATCTAGTTCCAGTTAACGTAACTTTGTTATCTACTAAACTAATAATACAGGAAGTTTTATCAAATGATACCTGAAACCTTTCATCATATAATTGACTTATTAATATCAGGTTGTGCTTCAGTCCACATACATATGCTACCTTCCTGAAGGTGACATCTCCAATTTTGACCTTCCCATAGCCTTAAGTTTGGCCACAGTTGGAGTCACCAAATATTACTTTTAGACATAGCTTAGACTTGTAGTTGATTAGGTTTTCCTTGTTGCCAGTCATGTGCTTTGAACAGCCATTATGCAGGTACCACTGTTCCTCTATTGTAGGATAGTCTTTCACCTGCATTTAAAGAGATTAGATATTCTTGACCCAGGTTACATTGGGTCCTTGTTTCTTTTCATAGTTAAAACTGGAAATATAGGAGTATTCAGGTTGATTTTTATACCCTTGGGGGTGATATTTTCTTGGTGGTATTATCCACTGGGTGAATGGATTAATATATTCTCTTGGCTGATTTAATGATCTGTAAGAATTAAAATTTCTGTTATTCTGAACTGGGGTCGACGAATTCTGGTAAGTTCGTCGATCTGAGGTCGATGAATGGGGATGAGTTTGTCAAACTCCGCTCAGAGAATGAAAGTGTTCATTCTCTATGCCCCAATATCGCTGATCTCTGCTCGAAGAACCATACTGGTTTCGTCGATCGCAGTTCAGAGAATAGTCATAATAAAAGTTTGCGTTCGGAGTTCGTCGACTTGAGTTCGATGAACTATAGACATTTCATCGATCTGAGTTCGACGAAATCTGATGAACATTATTATTATTTACATTCTTCTTGTTCTTTTTCTTTTTCTTAGATTTCTTGGTTATTTTAGTTGGTTTGTTCTAATGTAATTTCTCTTTGCCTTTTTCAGAGATAAATTTGAAAGGTGTATGAAGTATATTTTTCTTTAATATGGGGGGTAAGCGTGATGAAGCACCTAAGCCCAGCATGCCATTTAATCTGGCATTTACAATGCTTGTGATGTCCATCAGCTTAAGTCTTCTCCCATTGAGAGATTCCTCAAGTTGCTTTGCTCACATAATTACGTTTTTAGTAAATTGATTTGTTCATTAGCAATAGTTAGTTCATCATTAAATTTTATGTTTTCTGATAGAAGATTGTCTTGATTAGTAGTTAGTTCATCATTAAATTTTATGTTTATCCTATCTCTAAGTAGTTTGATTTCCTCCTCAGAATTTTTCAAATCAATACATAGTGATTTAAATTCAATTCTAAAATCATCTAAATCAAAATCAAAGGAGGACAATAACTGATCTTCTTCAGATAGTGGTTCTTCACTATCTGACTGCTTATAATCTAAGAGGCTTCCTGATGCATCGATAGCCATCAAACAAGCTTCTTTTGCTTTTACTTCCTCTTCATCTTCACTGGAGCTGGAAGATGGAAATTCATCTTCAGTTTCACTCCAGGTTTTAGTAACAAAACCCATGTCCTTTCTTTTATGCTTGTTAGAGGAGGGCTTGCTGTAGTGTTGCTTCCTGGGTTCCTTTTCTCTTCTTCTCTCCTTCTATTGATTCTTTGGACACTCCGATATGATATGTCTAGGTTTCCTGCATCCAAAACACATAATATCTTTAGTAGGTATTTTGTCATACCTTAGTTTGTCATCCTTTCTAGATGACTTCCTTCTGAAGTCCTTCTTTCCCCTTTTGTAGAATCTTTTGGCTAGGAGACTAGGAAATTCTTAACTAGGTAATGGAGCTTCAGTTTCTTCAAATGCTTTGAATACTATGTTTTGCTCCTTTCTAGCTAATGAGGGAGTCTTCTGCTTACCAGCTCTCTAATCTTTATTAACTATTCTTAGGATTTGAGCTTTCCTAGTAGAGATTTAGTGGAAATCTCATTCAGCCTTCAGGCTTCCTTGATTGGCCAGATCCTAAAATCCCATGAGCTAGGGAAGTATATGAGAATCTTGTCATTGATCTCAGTCTGGGTTATGTCCTTGTCCAAAGTTTTCAGCTCATTGACAATTGAGCTAAGTCTATTGTACATATCACCTAATGACTCAGATTCTTCCTTTTTGAAGTTCTCATACTGGGACATGAGATTAGACCTTCTATCTTTTCTTTAATCAGCAGATCCAGCAACCACCTTATTGAGAGTGTCCCATATGGCTTTAGTAGAGGTGCATTGAGCCACCTTCTGGAATACATTATCTGACATAGTCTGTGCTAAGATGTTTATGGCCTTGGCTTTTCCTATCTTCGCCTTCTACTGTACATCTGTCCACTCAAGTGGTTGAACAAGATGTGTGTTGGAAGTTGCAATAGTTGCAGCCACTGGAGCTGGTTGTCCTGTCAAAATAGAATTGTATATGTCTTCATCAATATAGTTCATATAAAGCCTAATTCTTGCCTTCAAGATTGCAAACTGGAGGTCTGGTGCTTGCATAAGCCTTGTTCCGTACCATGATATAAAATAAAAAAAATAACTTGGGAAAAAGAAATTAGATCTATTTAGGATCTTTTGGTTCAAGTGTTAGCTGGTGAAACCAAAAGAACACCCTCTGATACCAATTGAAAGATAGGGGATAGACCTGATTTACTCTAGAGGGGGGTGGGGGTGAATAGAGTGATTTAAAATCTTATGGCAGTTTTTAGATTATATCAGAGAAATTACTGATAATCGTAGTAGTATAGAAATTAAATAGAAACTAGGCTAAGCTATACTATTATAGCACAATAAAACAAAGAAAGAATGATCACACAGATAACAAAAGAATTTTATAGTGGTTCCCCAAATCTGGGTACATCCACTCTTCTACCACCCTAGTAGGAATCCACTATCAGGTTTTTGATCAGGTGACTGCCACCACAGGTTTTTGTTAAGTTACCCTATCACCATAAGATCTATTTGCAGGGAGATCTCACAACCCTTTAGGCATTTGATCAGGTGTTCAAAAACTAACACAAGAACTTTTGAAGGGAGTTAATAAACCCCTTTCACTGTGGGGAAGGAAGGTGATGTTGTCCTCTCTTTTCTCTATACAATAGAGAAGACTAGTGGATTGCTATTGTCAAAGCTCCCCCTTAAATGTTGAATGGTTTAGGAAGATAGGAGCTTTGCTCAGGGTGTAGGACTTCAGCCTTGTCTTGATGAGATCTAGGAACTAGCCGACAGATCTTAGAGTTGTTGTTTTTGAAGATTCTTGGTGTAAAAGTTGAAGAAGACTCTTGATATATGATTGATGTTCTTCAGTATTCTGTAAGATCAAGGGAAAACTGATTGTTTTCTACACAGAGAAGAAGCAGATATTCTTCTGTATATTTCGGTTTCTCTTCTCTTTAATACTTCTTGTGTTCTTCTATATTGTTTCCTATGTATAATCTCTTGTATTGTATGTCGAGCAATCTGAAAAATTCTCTTTTATATCCTACTGTCTAATTCACTTTTGAATTTTTGAATTGCAAGCATTAATTACAGATTGGATTTTGGAGAATGAAACGGCTAGAATATAATCTTTAATGAGTTTCTCCAACTGTCCCAATAAAATAAGCAAGTAATTAACTCTGATGAAATCCATAATTAATGCTGTTATGAACGGCTATATTCTTGAGAATATAAGCATTAATTATTCAGAGAATTATTGCCAAAGAATAGAATATATAGAGGGACAGATATAGAAAAACTCATCAATCTGACTTGGGATAGAGTTCGTCGACCTCTGGGCAGATTTCGTCGACCGGAGTTCAAAGTTCATCAAGCAGAGAAATCCAGTTCGTCGACCTGAGCTCAGCGGACCTCAATCTGGAAATATCTTGATAAATCTATGCTCCAAGATCGTCGACCATAGAATCTGTCTAGAGGAAGAAATCGTCGACCAGAGTTCGAATATCGTCGAGCTTTACTCAGAGAAAGAACTCTGAGTTCGTCGATCTGAGATCGTCGAGCTGAGTTCGAATAACTTCGAACTGATAATCTGAACTCTGAATTCTTCTAAGTCTTGAGTCTCTTGAAGTCCATAATAGGCGGGTCCATGTAGATTGATTTTAATGACTAGCATAAACTCTAGGACTAATAGACTTGACCCAGGCTATACAAGGTGGGTCAAACATCCTAATTACTGAACCTAACCGAAATCCAAACTAGGGATCCAACACTATTGCATTCCAAGTTTGAAATGAGTAGCATGGGTGAGCTTTATTACTTCCTTGGCCTCCAAGTGAAGCAATCCCCTAATGATATTTTCATCTCTCAATCAAAATATGCTAAGGAATTAGTTAAAAGATTTGGGATGTCTGATGCCTCAGCCAAGAAAACACCCATGGTTTTCAATGCTATGTTTGATTCTGATGAACATGGAAAGCTAGTTGATCAGAAAACATATAGGGAAATTTTTGGGTCCTTATTATATCTCACAATTAGTAGGCTAGACATAATGTTTGCTACAATTCTTTGTGCAAGGTTCTATATGAACCCTAAAGAATCTCACCATATTTTACATAAGAGAATTTTTTGATATATAAAGGGTTGCCCAAATCTAGGACTCTTTTATCCAACTGAGTTTTAATTTGAATTGACTGGATTCTCAGATGCTGACTTTGCTGGATGTAGAGTTGACAAGAAAAGCACATCAGGAACATGCCAGTTCTTTGGTGATAGGCTTGTGTCTTGGTTTTGTAAGAAACAAACATTTGTGTCCACCTCAACTGCAGAAGATGAATACATTACAGTTGGCAGTTGTTATTAAAAAATATTGTGGATTAAAACCAACTCCTGGATTATGGTTACAATCTAAATAATTCAACTATATTTTGTGATAGTATCAGTGCAATTTCCATTGCACAAATCTAGTTCATCATAGTAGGACAAAGCATATAGAAGTAAGGCATTATTTCAATAGAGATTGTGGGGACAAAAAGAAAATTAATCTTCCCTTTATCTCTACTGATTTACAAAGAGCAGGCATCTTCACCAAACCTTTGGATGAGAAGAAACATCTGTTCTTTCTGAATAAGCTAGGTATGATCAATGGAGAAGCATTAATTTGATTTCTGTTTGAGGTAGAAGAATTGGTCACAGTGTTGGAACACCCTATTACTAATTTGGGTAAGGATCACTATGTGATTAGGTTTTTGCTTTGACCTTGTTGTATAGTCTGATAGGTCAATTAGTATGAGTCTTAGGGTTAGTACTTAGGTTTGAAAGCTGCCCTCAAGACCTTTTAAAGATCAAGATTCATGTGCTGAGACAAAGACTATTTTCGTCGAGCTTAGGTCGACGAAACGTCGAACTCAGTTCGACGTTCTCTGAGCTCAGTTCTACAAGTCGTCGAACTCCGATCAACAATCATTGAGCTCAGATCGACGCTCTGTCTCTAGCTATTTTGCAAGTCATTGAGCTTAGATCGACGTTCTGTTTCCAGCAGTTTTCCAAGTCGCTGAGCTCAGGTCGACGATCGTAGAGCTCAAGTTGATGTTTTCTGTCTCTAGTTTAAATCCAATCTCTGAGCTCAGGTCGACGATAGCTGAGCTCAGATCGACGATTTTCTGAGAGGTGGACGTTTTCAGAATTCAAATTCAGGAAAGTTTTGGAATTCATTAAGATTTATTATCAGCATTTATATCAAAAGGATTTTGTAGCCGTTTCAAGCAATCTCGAGCAAGTTTCAAGGAAGAATAATTGGAATGTTACTTAGGACTTTCCCCAGAGACAGTTGTTAATTATGGAAGTCATTTATGACTGAGTAACAATCATCTAAAGTCAAGATCTGATATACTCCCTAGAGAATTATTCTGAACATAGAGAAAAGACAAGATTTGAAAAAAGACATACAGAAGAGAGAACAAGAAATTCACTCATCAAGAATTCATCTTCTGAGAATAGATTCAGTAGACAAAAAGCTTATAGAATTACTGAGTCGGAATTCTTCAAGAACACAAGGAACATCATTGTGAAGGAGATCATCTGCTGCTCTACTCCTTCAAGCCCCAAGTATTAAAAAGCTTCATTTTTCAAGGTCTTCAGACAACACACATTTCTGCATCTGCTGAGATCATCTTTTTCTGGAGATCTGAAGCAACTGAAGGCCTATCACCCTAAGCAAAGCTCATCTTCCTGAACCCTTGCAGATCTCAAGAGGAGCTTTGACAACATCTTCCACTTGTCTTCTCTCAGATTGTTGACAGAGAAGAACAACTCAACTCTTTTTCTTTTTTTCTTTCTCTCCTGTAAAAGGGTTTCTCAAAACTCCCTTCAAAAGTTTTGTGGTTGGTTTCTGAGACCTTGTCAAAACTCAGTGGTGGCAAGACACCTTTTAAAAAAAATCTAGTTTTGGTTTTTGAGCACCTTATCAAAAGCTCATTGGTGCCCAGGACACCTGATCAACTATTCCTGTAGTGGATTCCTACCTAGGGTGGTAGAAGAGTGGATGTACCCAGGTTGTTGGGGAACCACTATAACTCCTTCTATCATCTGGTTTGCTGTTTTTTTTACTTTGTTGTGTGCTGTGTGTTTCTTGTTTTCTTAGTGCTTTAGTGTTTACTTTTCTTCAAGCACATTACACATATAAGTAAATTAAGTCTTCCACTACTTTACAGTTTTTAATTGTAAATTATTTTGAAATACTCTATTCACCCCCCTCTAGAGTGAAGATAGATCTTACCCTCACTTTTAATTGGTATTAGAGGCAGGTTGGTTATTCAACATCTGAATTTTCAACAGATTTGTTGAACAGGCTAACACCTGAACCAAAAGATCCTTGATAAAATAAACCTTCTATAGAGGATAGTTATTACTTTATGTATTATATTTATTTTCAAACAAAACCATGGCACAGAACAAAGATTATGCTAGCACCAGACCTCCAGTGTGCAACCTTTCTAAGTTTGCACTTTGGAAGGCAAGGATTAGGCTTTACATGAATTCTATTGATGAGGACATTTTTAATTCTATTTTGACAGTGTGTACAAGACCCCTAGTAGTCACAAGTACAAGTTATGTTCCACCTCCTTCAGGAACAGATGCAGAAATAAATAAATGGAAAGTTGTAGATGCAAAGGCTATGAATATCCTTGCTCAGACTATGTCTGATGAGATATTCCAAAAGGTGGCTAAATGCAGTTCAGCAAAAGAGATATGGGACAAGTTATCTGAAATTGTCTCAGGATCTGCTGATGAAAGGAAGGATAGGAGATCCCATCTCATAAGCCAATATGAGAACTTAAAAAAGGGAGAAACTGAATCAGTGGCTGACATGTACAACAGGCTCATCCTAATAGTTAGTGAATTAAAAACACTAGACAAGGAGATCTCTCTAACTGAACTAAATGACAAGATCCTAATGTGCTTCCCTAGCACTTGGGATTCAAGGATCTGACCAATCAAGGATGCTAGAAGCCTAACTGAGATTACTACTGAAGCTTTGTTGGGCAAGCTCAAATATTATGAGCTGCTCATCAAGAACAGAGAGGAAGAACAAAAGGTTGCTTCTCCAGCTATCAGGAAGGAGAAGACAATAACATTCAAAGCTACAGAAGATCTGCCTGAAGACAAGGTCACAAGCAATGAAGAATTGATGAGTTTGTTGGCCAAAAGATTCTATAAGATGGCCAGGAAAGATTTCAGAAAAAGGTCATCCAGAGGGCATGAGAAGCCAAGGTTTGACAAGTCAAATAATAAAGAAATAATCTTTTTTGGATGCAGGAAACCAGGCCATATTGTGCCCGACTGTCCAGAAAATTAGAATAAGGACAAGAAGGACATGAAAGATATGAGAAAAGATAAGGACTCAAAGGGAAACAATTACAACAAATCCTCCTCTAGCAAAAATAAACATACAAGGAAGGGATTTGTAGCAGAAACCTGGAGTGAAACTGAAGAAGAATCAGAGGCTTCATCAAGCTCAAGTGATGATGAAGATGATGCTGAAGAAAAAGAATTCTGCATGATTGCTATCAATGCCTCCCAACAAAATTTTGATGCAGAACAAGAATCAGATTCAGAATCTAAAACTCAAACTGAAGAAGACCACGTAATAGACTCCTTTGATTTTGATTCAGAGGACTTTAGATCTAAATTTAAGGCACTTTGTTTAGACCTGTTAAAGTCTGAGAAAGAGATAATCTCTCTCAGAAATCAATTGTCTGAACATAGCACCTTAAAATCAAGCAACCTCAAACTCTCTGAGGAGTTAGAATTCCATAGGGAGGAGATAGCTTCACTGAAAAGTGAGCTATCCAAGGCAAAGAAGTTTGATGAATCCCTTAATGGGAGAAGCATCAGACTGATGGACATCACAAGCACAGTGAACTCAAGATTCAACAGTACACTGGGCTTGGGTGCTTCATCCAGCAAACCTATAGTATTAACAACCCCAATTAAATTTATTTATGATAAAGGAAAGGGTGTTGTAGAGGTAGCTAGGAAGAATCCTGATTTACCTAAGGAAAACAAAGTTCAACAGAAAACGTCGAACAGAGCTCGACGATCGTCGAATAGAGCTCGGCGATCCAAGGCTGAATCGTCGAACTCAGATCGACGACTTCTAAACTCTGAACTCTAGCATAGTCAATCTTCAAACGGAGCTCGACAATCTTACCCAATATCGCCGAACTCAGCTCGACAATCGTCGAACGGAGCTCAGAGCTATGAACATTCTTTTAGAGGTAAATCTAAAATCAATCCTAGAAGTCCCTCATCACAAAGCTTCAACCCTTATACTGAATGGATAGTGCCTCCTAGGAGATACCAACCTGAAGGATATAAGAGTCAGCCAGGGATGTCTTTTATTTCTGAGTTTAAAGGTTATCAACCTAGACCACAGGTAAACTGGGTCAAAAACATATAAATTGTTTATGTGCAGGTGAAGACCTATCAAGCAATGAACCAATAATGGTATCTAAAGAGTGGGTGCTCAAAACACATGACAGGGAGCAAGGAGAATCTAACATCCTTCAGAACAAAACTTGGACCCAAAGTAATATTTGGAGATTCAAACTTTGGTCAAACAAAACGATATGGTGCTGTTCAGATCGGCTCAGACACATTCAAGAAGGTGGCTTATGTTGAAGGACTGAAGCACAACCTAATAAGCATCAATCAACTCTGTGATGAAGGCTATCAAGTAATATTCAACAAATCCCTATACAAGATCAAGTCAGAGGATAACACAACAGTGTTAACAGGTAAAAGGAAAGGTAACATTTACCTTGTAGATTTCCTTTCAACCAATATAGACATCTGTTTATTTAATTCTGTTTGCAAACCAAATGAACTTTGGTATAAGAGACTAGGGCATATAAACCTTAGAACCATTGCTAGGCTATCCAAGGACAACCTTGTTAGAGGACTACCTTCTTGCCCCTACAAGAAGGAAGGACTTTGCAGGGCTTGTCAATTAGGCAAGCAAACTAAAAATAGTTTTAAGTCACTTAATAAGAGTGATTCACCTAGGATCTTGTATCTGTTACACATGGATCTTTTTGGACCCATTAAAGTACAAAGCTTAGGAGGAAAATCTTACACTTTAGTGATTGTAGATGACTTCTCTAGATTCACATGGGTATTCTTCCTGAGGAAGAAGTCTGATAACTTTAAGTGTTTGACAGATTTTCTCAAATGCATACAGATTGAGTTCAATACTCACATTGCCCTGATCAGAAGTGATCATGGGATAGAGTTTTATTCTCTTCTTATGCAAGAGTTCAGTCAGAGTGAAGGGATCAAGCATACTTTCTCAGCTCCTAGAACTCCTCAAAAAAATGGGGTAGCTGAAAGGAAAAATAGAACCCTAATTGAATCTGCTACAACATTGTTGACAGATGCTCACCTCCCTCTATCTTTTTGGGCAGAGGTAGTGAACACCTCCAACCATGGGTTGAACAGAAGTTTGATACATAAACTGAAGGGCAAGACTCCCTATGAATTGCTCAAAGGGAAGAAACCAAAAGTAGACTATTTCAAAATTTTTGGTTGCATTTGTTATATTCACAATAATGACAAGAAGTATTTCGCAAAATTCCAAGCTAAAGCTGATGAAGGAGTGTTTCTGGGATACTCCATGATCAGTAAAGCTTATAGGGTGTATAACAAAACTTCTCTTAAAATTGAATAATCAGTTCATGTATCTTTTGATGAGACTAACATGTTTTACAAGGAGAAGTCTACTTCTACCATAGAACCATTGCAGGTACTCTCTCTTTCAGAAAATTTGGACAGGTTGAATATTGTAGAAAAGGAATCAATGCATTCACCTACCCAACAGAGAGAAGAAATAAGTGAAGATGAAGAGGATACTCAACATCTTGGTGTTCAACATCTTGGAGAAAACCATCTTGAAGAGCCAGTTGTTGTTCCACAAGAGGAAACAACAACATATGTTTGTGAACAATTAACACCCCCTGTTGATTTAGTAACAACAAGAGATCATCCAATCTCCCAAGTGATTGGAGACTTCTCTGCTGGTGTGCAAACCAGAAATCAGGTCAACCAGAACCTGATGCACACCTGCTTTCTATCTCAAGTTGAGCCTCAATCCATTCAAGATGCAGAACAAGATCCACACTGGATCATTGCTATGCAAGAGGAACTACATCAATTTGAGAGAAACAAAGTTTAAGAGCTATTACAGAGGCCTAAGGATCACTCAATTATTGGAACAAAGTGGGTATTCAGAAACAAGTTGGATGATCAAGGAGTTATTGTAAGGAACAAGGCAAGGCTAGTTGCTCAAGGTTATTCTCAAGAAGAAGGAATAGACTATGACCAGACCTTTGAACCAGTGGCAAGGTTAGAGGCCATAAGAATATTCCTAGCTTATACAGCTCACAAAGGATTCAAGGTCTACCAAATGGATGTGAAGAGTGCATTTCTCAATGGAGACATCAAAGAGGAAGTCTATGTTAGACAACCTCCAGGTTTTATCTCCTCAACTTATCCTTACCATGTTTTCAAGTTGCATAAAGCATTTTATGGTCTCAAGTAAGCTCCTAGAGCATGGTATGAGACCTTAGCATGCTTTCTTCTGAAAAATGATTTTATAAGGGGTAGAGTAGACCAAACTCTTTTTATTAGAATCCATAAGTCCCATAACCTACTAGTACAAATATATGTAGATGATATCATATTTGGGTCTACTGATTAAAATTTTTGCCAAAGATTTTCAAATATGATGCATTTTATATTTGAAATGAGTAGCATGGGTGAGATTTCCTTCTTTCTAGGATTGCAAGTCAAATAACATGCTGAAGGCATATTTATTTCTCAAACCAAGTATGTAAAAAAACTGGTTAAGAAATTTGTTATGGCTGAAGCATCTTGTATGAAAACACCTATGCCTACCAATGCTATATTAGATGCTGATGAAAATGGAAAACATGTTGATCAGACAACATATAGAGCAATGTTTGGCTCTCTATTGTACCTTACAGTCAGTAGACCTTATATAATGTTTGATACATGTATATGTGCTAGGTTCCAAGTAAGCCCTAGAGAGTCACACCGAACATTAGTTAATAGGATTCTTAGGTATGTGAAAAGTTGTCCAAATCTAGGTCTTTGGTATCCAAAAGACTCAAGATTTGAATGAACTTGATTTTCAGATGTTGATTATGCTGGATGTAGAGTAGACAGGAAAAGCACCAGTGGAACTTGCCAGTTCCTTGGTGACAGACTTGTCTCCTTGTTCTGTAAGAAACAGACATATGTGTCCACTTCAACTGCTGAAGCTGAATACATGGCAGCAGGCAGTTGTTGCTCACAGATTCTGTGGATTCAAAACAAGCTCTTAGACTATGGCTACAGCTTAGAAGGGTCAAAAATATTTTGTGATAACACCAGAGCTATTTCTATAGAACAAAATCCAGTCCTCCATAGTAGGACAAAACATATAGAGATTATGCAACACTTTCTATGGGATAATGTTGAGAAAAACAAAATTGAACTTCAGTATATCCCAACTTATTTGCAAAGGGGAGATATTTTCAACAAACATTTGGATGAAAAGAAACACACCTTCTTCCTAAATCAGTTAAGAATGTTAGATGGAGGAAGTTTAAAATAAATCCCAAGATTTCAAAACTCTAAAAACAAACCAACACTAGGCTAAAAACTTGTATTTTCAAGTGTCTATAGGCTTTTTTAGTCTCTGAACTGCGCTCGACGTTTTTCCAAAAAAGCGTCGAACGGAGATCGACGCTTTCCAATAGCGTCGACCGGAGTTCAGCGTTTCCAGATAGCGCTAAGCTATCTTCTTTGTGTTCAGCGATCGTCAATCAGATATCGACGCTCTCCAATATCGTCGAACGGAGATCGACGTTATTAAAGCCTCTTCAGATTCCATTAGAAGCTCAGATCGTTGAACGGAGTCAAACGATCTTTCCTTTCCGGCGTCGAACCCTAATATAAAATCATTATTTCGGCCGTCATTCTTCTTTTGCGTTTTCATACTCTCTGCAAACTTTTTCTTTCCCTCCAAACTTCTCTACACTTGGTCGTGTTTGTTCATCTTTGCAAGTACATAATGGTTGTGTTTGTTGCCTCTCTTGGCAAGGTGAAGTTCGACACAGGGTTTGATATCGACATGGACTCCTTCGATGGAAGCGATCAAATCTTCAAAGACATTCTGGACCTATTCAGAGAATAATAGCTACTGCAAATAATGACCACCAGGATGAAGATTGCTGGTGATGAAATTAAAGAATGGGTATATACAGCAGAAAATTTGGATCAGAATACATTGGTTGGTACTATAGCCGGGACGCATGTATCCCTAACACCTGCTATTCTGACTGAAGTGTTTAAATTAAGTTTTCAAAATGATTCTATTGAGTTATCTGGAGAAGAATCTGCGAATAAGTTAGATAGAATGGGACACTCTGTCGCTAACCCTAGCAAGTTGTTGAAAAAGAACGTATCTATTGAGTATAGATTTCTCGCTGATGTTGTGGGGAAAGTGTTGTTGGCAAAGAACTCAGCACATGATACTATCTCCAGGTATTAGCTCTGCTTGATGGGAGCACTTGCGGATATGAAACATCTGAACTGGGGAGAGCTCTTCTTTGACTTGATTAAGAAGAAAGTAAACAAAAGTATGGTAAACTTTGAGAGGATAATAGGGTTATTCCTGCACTCCAAGTGCCCTGAAATGCTGGTATCTAGTGGGATGCACATCAATGCATCAAAGAGGCTAACCTATGCCCTGTTTGGGAAATGGGATAGGCAGATAGTCAAGCCAAGTAGGACTAGTACTGCCTCAGGCACAAGGACTATTGCACTCTTTTCCCCTCAGGCCCCTGCCCTCATTGAAGAATTGTCTGCCTCCTCCTCTTTTCAACCTTCTCCAGTTCTTCCCTCCACCATTCCCTCATCCACTATAACCATTTCTACCTCCATCTCCACATCAATCTCCTCCCCCATTACAATTTCATTTCCTCTGTCCACTCCTTCACCTCCTCCAGTAACCACAGAAAAACAATTCCATCCACTTCATTATTATCCACCTCTTGACATTCCATCTTTCAACATCTTGGAAGATTCCTTCATGGATGATTCCACCTCCTCACCTACTGAGCTTCCCTCCACTTCCTCATACCAACAACTACTCCATGACATTCTCACTCAACCATCATTCACCCCATCCATCTCCATACCCATAACCTCTATCTCCACCATCCCAATCTCTCAACCCAACATCCTACCATCCCCATCCACATATCCTGCAGCCCATCCATCACAAGCTACAGTCATCTCTTCCTCCACCTCTACTCAAGTCCCACTTGAGCATATGGATCTCTCAGCACTGGCAGATAAGCTCTATGGGATACTGGCTCCCAAGCTAGTAGCCCTGCTTGAGACCTCCATGGCTCCACTCCTGCAGTCCATAAAGGAGTTATCTGACAGGCTCTCCTCTCTCTCTACTCCTCAGGCAATCCCTTCAATGGGGTGCCTTGATCCAGTTCTCACTGAATCAAGGCAGGGGGAGATGCCCTATGAAGCTGTGGTAGTGCCTGCTATTTCAGAGGAATTGCTGCTAGAAATTGCTGTTGATGCTTCTACTCATGCTCCAGCTCCAGTACTAACAGTGGACCTCAGGTCACTGTTTTCAGTTTTTGATTCTCTTCACTTCAGCTGTTCATCAGCTCAGGAAGTTGAAGATCTGACTAAGGCCATTGTGCATGTTGGTGTCTGTGATCCCATCCTAATTACATCTTATATCAGCTCTCTTAAGGCTGAGGAAGTTATTGTTTCTGTTTGTGCTGCTGCTACTGTTGAAGTTGTTGAATCTGCTGATATTGATATGTTTCCTGCTGCTCCTATTGATGCTGCGCTGCTGAAGAACTTGCTATTTACTTAGAAGAACCTGTTGTTTCTAAGGTTCTTGCTGCTCTAACTGTTCATATTTCTTCTCCTGCTGCCGCTCCAATAGTTTCTGCTCCTGCTGCTTATCCTGAGAAGTCAAAACTAAGAGAAGAGTATATCAAAAGAATTGATGATCTATATGATAGACCCCAGAGTTCAGATAGTGATCAATTCAACACTGACTCTGATGATTCTTTTGGCACCATTGCCAAGAAAAGGAAAGTAAGAAGTAAGGCCATGATGAGAGTACCTCCTGCTAAAGCCAATGATGACAATGACATACCCTATTACATTCTTCATGACTGCCAAATCACTGAACCTTGGATGAAATACTCTAAGAACCAGCTTAAGGCCATGAAGAAAAGGAGAAAGCTTGACAAGTATGAAAAAGGATCATCTCAATTTCATCCTCCTCCTCCTCCTCCTCTAGATTCAGGATCTGGTGGAGGCTCAGCTTTTCAGTCATCTGCTTCAAAGCATATCTCCTCCCAACCTTCGAAGAGATATCAACCTAGAGGACAATATCAAAGAGGATATTAGTCTAGAAGAGTTCAGTCAAGAGGAAGACAAAGAGATTACAGAACTTACTCCAGACAACAAAGGGAAGGACAAGGCCCCACTGATTCTACATCAGGTCCTTTCCCTTACAAGCTCAGAGATACAGTTGTCACCAGGGCTCCTCCTACTAATTCAGAGTCAATTAACAAATATGAACCCCGTGTTCCATTTGAGGACCCTGAGAACAATCCTTTATCATGGACTGCTAGAATGAAGGAAATTGCTGCATAAGATCAGATTAAGAAGGCTAAAGAGCAAGGCAGAGATACTTCTAATATCACAACCTTATCAGAACATAGAAAGAAAGAATTAGAGAGATATTCTTCAAGGAAATTCTTTGATTCAGAAGACTATATGAAGCTGCATCCTGAGGCTGTAGTTCCAAGGCAAAGATCTCAAACCTCCTTAGGTGCAGAAGATGACAGAAGATCCAAGAAGGAAGCCCAAAATCCCAACAGAGAAATTCTCTTCAAAAATGGCAATGAGAAGACTGTGTAAGCTGATACTCATATTCATTTTCTGACTGATTCTGTGACTCTTGCTGTTTTTCTACAATGCTCAACATATGCTTTCTGCATTATTGTTTTTGTTCTTTTCATTTTAAATCTGATGTATGTTTGTTATTTCATTCTGTCATGTAAATAGTAATCCTAACCCAAATAGGGGGAGATTGTTGGAACAGCCTATTACTAATTTTGGTAAGGATCACTATGTGATTAGGTTTTTTGCTTTGACCTTGTTGTATAGTCCTATAGGTCAATTAGTATGAGTTTTAGGGTTAGTACTTAGGTTTGAAAGCTTCCCTCAAGACCCTCTAAAGATCAGGATTCATGTGCTGAGACAAAGACAATTTTCGTCGAGCTCAGGTCGACGAAACGTCGAACTCAGTTCGACGTCCTCTGAGCTCAGTTCTACAAGTCGTCGAACTCCGATAGACGATCGTTGAGCTCAAATCGACGCTCTGTCTCTAGCTGTTTTCCAAGTCGTTGAGCTCAGATTGACGTTCTGTTTCCAGCTGTTTTCCAAGTCGCTGAGCTCAGGTCGAAGATCGTAGAGCTCAGGTCGACGTTTTCTATCTCTAGTATAAATCCAATCTCTGAGATCAGGTCGACGATAGCTGAGCTCAGATCGACGATTTTCTGAGAGGTTGACGTTTTAAGAATTTAAATTCAGGACAGTTTTGGAATTCATTCAGATTTATTATAAGCATTTATATCAAAAGGATTCTGTAGCCGTTTCAAGCAATCTGGTGCAAGTTTCAAGGAAGAATAATTGGAATGTTACTTAGGACTTTCCCCAGAGACAGTTGTCAATTATGGATGTCATTTATGACTGAGTAACGACCATCTAAAGTAAGGATCTGATATACTCCCTAGAGAATTATTCTGAATATAGAGAACAGACAAGATTTGAAAAAAGGCATACAGAAGAGAGAATAAGATATTCACTCATCAAGAATTCATCTTCTGAGAATAGATTCAGTAGACAAAAATCTTACAGAATTACTGAGTCAGAATTCTTCAAGAACACAAGGAACATCATTGTGAAGGAGATCATCTGCTGCTCTACTCCTTCAAGCCCCAAGTGTTCAAAAGCGTCATTTTCAAGGACTTCAGACAATAGACATTTCAGTATCTGCTTAAATCATCTTTTATTTTAGATCTGAAGCAACTGAAGGCCTATCACCCTAAGCAAAGCTCATCTTCCTGGACACTTACAGATCTCAGGGGGAGCTTTGACAACATCTTCCACTTGTCTTCTCTCAGATTGTTGACAGAGAAGAACAACTAAACTCTTTTTTTTTTCCTTTCTCTCCTGTAAAAGGGTTTCTCAAAACTCCCTTCAAAAGTTTTGTGGCTGGTTTCTGAGATCTTGTCAAAACTCAGTGGTGGTAAGACACCTTATCAAAAAATCTAGTTTTTGTTTTTGAGCACCTTATCAAAAGCTCATTGGTGCCCAGGAAACCTGATCAACTATTCCTGCAGTGGATTTCTACCTAGGGTGGTAGAAGAGTGGATGTACCCAGGTTGTTGGGGAACCACTATAGCTTCTTGTGTCATCTAGTTTGCTGTGTTTTTTACTTTGTTGTGTGCTGTGTGTTTCTGTTTTCTTAGTGCTTTAGTGTTTACTTTTCTGCTAGCACATTACACATATAAGTAAATAAAGTCTACCACTAATTTATAGTTTTTAATTGTAAATTATTTTAAAATACTCTATTCACCCCCCCCCCCTCTAGAGTGAAGATAGATCTTACCCTCACTTTCACACAGTTCAGCGAACGGAGATCAATGATCTGAGAACTGTTCTTGAGAAATTTCGTCGACCTGAGATCGACGAACTCTCTTTATGGAGTTATTTTCGTCGAGCAGAGATCGACGATCTTGCTTCAAAAAAGTTTCGTCGACTTGACAACAACGAAATGTTTTCCCCTTTCAAACTGAGATCCACGATATCATTGCTTCATGAAATTTTTCGTCGACATTAGAACGAAGATTTTTTGTTTCGCAGGACAGAGTTTGACGCTTAATATTCTGAAAACCTTTATAACTAGGTTTTCTTGGAGCTCCATCCCGCGCTTTCTAATTTTCTTGCACTTGATCTCTCTTTCGTTTTGTAGGAAAAATATGGCAATTCCAGTGATTTTCCACTCCAGCATGAAGTACGACACTGGGTTTGATATCAACTTCAATTCATTCAGTCATTCCGATCAGATATTCACGGACATTCTGCAACTGTTTGAAGAACAATTACTGAAGAAAATCATGACCACAAGGATAAACCTACCAGCGAATGAGATAAGGGAATGGGTATTCACTTTAACTTCTCCAGACGCAGATACAATGACTGGTACCATTGCAGGCCATCAGGTTACCCTATCCCTTGCTGCTTTATCTAAAATTTTTGGTTTGGTAAATGGAGAAGAAGACATAGAAATAGATACTTAGGAGTATTAGTCTATGCAGATTAAGATGGGTCACTCCGAGGGGAACCCTAATTAATTGTTGAAAAAGAATTTATCTGCAAAGTATAAATTTCTTGCTGATGTTGATGGGAAGGTGTTGTTAGAAAAACACACAGCCCATGACTACATAACCAGGCACCAATTCTTGGTGATGTGTGCCCTGGTAAATAAGAAAGCTGTAAATTGGGGAAAGTTATTGTTTGATTTGATTAAGAAGAAGAATTCCAAGAAAGAAGTTTGTTTTGGGAGGATCTTAGGAATTTTTGTTTAGTTATTTTTACTTATCTTTGTTTAGATTTAGGATTTTATAGCTTTTTATTCATCCATATAAATCTGTAAAAAAGTATTCAAAGTGGTTTTCTTTTCTCTCTAACTTAGATTTTCATTGTTAGGTCGTAAAACTTTTCGTTCGTTTTTACTTTATTTCCACTTTTTACGCACTTTTACGGAGTTATAAGAATGGATTTCTAGTCGTTTTAATTTTTCGAACACTTTTTTTTTTAATTTTCAAAAATGTTTTCCTCGTATAAATTTTTTTTCTCTTTTTTAGCATTTCTACCACGTTCTAGCGGTAGAAATGTAGTTGTTTTAATTTTTCAGTCACTTTGTTTTTCTTATTTTCATTTGTGTGGGTGAGTGTATGAGTTAGTTTTTTTATTACTTTCATTATTCAAGTAGAGTGTGTGCATTTTATTTATGTTAGTGTGTGTGTTTTATTTTATATAGTGTGTGTGTGTGTGTGTGTTTTTTTTTTACTTATGTAGACTATGCGCGTGTATGAGATAGATTTTTCAGCTTTAATTTCCCGCCAACTCGTTTGAGTAGGACTCGCAATTTTACAGCTTTCATTTCCCGCCTACTCGTTTGAGTAGGACTCGCACTTTTACTGCTTTCATTTTTAGCTTTCTTTACTGCTTTAATTTCCCGCATACTCATTTGATTAGGACTTGCACTTCAATTATGCATTTTCTTTTTTTTCAATAGTCGTCCCCATTCCGATGAGTGGCTAATCGCTCTTAGCCCTCAGTATCGAAGAGCATTAGTGTAACATCCCTCAGATAACTATTCCCCCTAGGAGTTGTTTTGTCATGACTAGGTCATAACAAAACCCTAGGAAGCTCAAGAAGACCAAGTGGACCTAGGAATATAGGTGAGATTATTATGGTCTACAAATAGTAGATTCCTAAACCCTAGTTTAGGATGATCATGAGGCTTCACCATGATTCCAAGACCCCACCATGACCTCACCAATCTATTGAAAGGCCCTAAGGGTCCATTGGAGTCAACCTAGGGTGGCCAAGTTGACCTAAGACCGTCCTACACCTAAATTGGGCAAAGTGCCCTAACTAAGGGGCAAGTGACCTTTAGTGTGCAAAGTTAACCCTACACAACTCTTCCTAGACCTTAGGGGAAGTTAAGGGGACACCAAGGACCCCTTAGGGTCAACTCAAATGGTCATGTTGACTAAAGTAAACTCTAGCCCTAACTTGATCAAAGTGCCCATCCTAAGGGTCAAGTGACTCCCAAATGCCAATATAACCCTACCAACCCCTACCTAGGCCCTATGGGAGGCCAATGGGTCACCATGGACCCATAGAGGTCAACCCAAAAGGGTCAAAAGGACCAAGGTCAACCCGAGTCCAATTTAGGTCAATATAGCCCAAATGGGCTAACCCAAGCTCAAGCCTTCTTTCATTTGGGCTCTTAATTATGTGATGATATGAATTAGTGGACTGCAAATAGCCTAAATGGGTTGAAAAGTCAGCCTTGATGTCTAGGAGAGAGGAAACTTCATTTTCTCCCTTTAATGGAGGAGAGAGAAATTTAAGTGAGGGGCCATTCATGGCTAGGCAGGCCTAGAGCCCTGTCCTCTTGTTGGAATACTCTTCCCTGGTCAGTAAAGAGGAAGCCAAAGGTTTTCCCGGCCATGACAATGGCTAGGGGAGGAGAACCACTATGGACGAGCCAAGCTTTCAATGGCCATTAATGGCCATTGATGACTTGGCCTCTCCCCTCCCAAATTGAGGCTTTAAACACCAATAGTGGCTTTAGAGGAGTTTTGTTGGAACACCCTATTACTAATTTGGGTAAGGATCACTATGCTTGTCTTAGGAATCCCAGTTGACCTAGTTGTATAGTTGAGAAGGTCAACATTAGAATGAGTCTAGGGCTTAGAACTTAGGTTTGGAGCTGCCCCCAGGACCATTCCAAGATCAAGGTTGAAGAGCTAAGTCTAAGGCAATTTTTGTCGAGCTCAGGTCGACGAATCGTCGAACTCCGTTCGACACTCTCTGAGCTCAACTTCAATAAATCGTCGATCTCCGGTCGACGATCTTCGAGCTCAGATCGACTATCTGCTTTTGGCTAGCTTCTGCTTAGTCGTCGAACTCCCCTCGACTATCTTCTAGCTCAGTTCGACGATCCCTCCTTCAAGTTATTTCCCAGGTTGCTGAGCTCGGTTCGACGATCTTCGATCTCAGATCGACGTTTTCTGTCTGCTTGTCTCATTTCATCTCTGAGCTCAGTTCGACGATCGTAGAGCTCAGATCGACGTTTTTTTTAGAGAGATCGACGCTTTCAGGAATTCAAATGCTGCTGTTCTTTGGAATGTTTTTGAATATTATCAGCATTTATGTCAGAAGATCTCCCAGCCGTTTGTCTTTATTCTAGAGCAAGTTTCAAGGAATTATTCAGAGAATGTTTGCTGGACATTCCTCTAGAAGACAAGACTCTTTTTGGAAGACATTTATGACTCCCAACGGCTAATTTGGACAAAGAAAACTTCAGAAAATTTTAATTCTTCTCTTCTGTGTTTTTAAGATATACAGAATACACTAGAAAAAACATACATAGATTGACAAGAAAGAAAGTGAACACACAGAATAGAGAATACTGATAGCAGAAGAACAACAGAAGAACTGTGACTTCAAAAATCTTCTTGCTGACTGAAAAGTGTTCACAATCTCATCTCAGAACTCCAGACACCTCATTTTTCAGCCTTCTTGCTGAAACCATCCTTTGCTGGAGATCAAAGTTCTGAAGACCTATCACCCTAGAGCAAAGCTTCTTTTCCTGAACCTTTCTACATCTCAGGGGGAGCTTTGACATCATCAATCCACTTGTGCTTCTCTCATTTGATTGAGAACAGAGAAGACACCCTTCACTCTTATTTTTCTTTTCCTGCTGTAAAAGGGTTCTTGAACTCCCTTCAAAAGTTCTGTCTGGTTCTGAGAGCCTTGTCAAAACTCAGTGGTGGCAAGACACCTTACCAAAAAATCTAGTTTTGGTTTTTGAGCACCTTATCAAAAGCTCATTGGTGTCAGGACACCTGATCAACTCATCCTGAGTGGATTCCTACCAAGGGTGGTAGAAGAGTGGATGTACCCAGGTTTTTGGGGAACCACTATATTTCCTTGTGTGTTCTGGTTTGTTTGTGTGATTAGTTTGCTGTGTGCTGTGCTTTTTACTTCTTAGTTTTTAACTTCTTACTAGCACTCTACACTATATCATAAATTGAATTTTATATGTGCTGTTTATTTCAACTGTGAAAAACTATTTTAAAATACTCTATTCACCCCCCCCCCCCCTCTAGAGTTGAGATAGATCTTACCCTCACTTTCAATTGGTATCAGAGGCAGGTTGGTTGCTCATACAGGCTAACACCAGAACCAAAAAGATCCTTGATAAGATCAATCTCTTAAGGGGATTATTTTCTATTCATCTATCTTTTTATTTAAAGACATGGCACAGAACAAAGATTATGCAAGCACCAGACCACCAGTGTGCAACCTTTCTAAGTTTGCACTCTGGAAGGCAAGGATTAGATTATATATGAATTCTATTGATGAAGACATTTTCAATTCTGTCTTGACAGTTTGTCCAACTCCACCAGCAAGCTCAAGTACAAGTGCTGTTCCACCTCCTTCTGGAACAGATGTAGATATAAAGAAGTGGAAGACTGCAGTTGCTAAGGCTATGAACATCTTAGCCCAAATAATGTCTGATGAAATTTTTCAGAAGGTAGCTGAATGCCACTCAGCCAAAGAAATCTGGGACAAACTCTCTGAAATTGTCTCAGGATCTGCTGATGAAAGGAAAGATAGAAGATCTCATCTGATAAGCCAATATGAGAACTTCAAAAAGGGAGAAGCTGAATCAGTGGCTGACATGTACAATAGACTAAGTCTAATTGTCAATGAGCTAAAAACCCTAGACAAAGAAATCTCACTGACTGAGCTGAATGACAAAATCCTGATGTGCTTCCCCAGCACTTGGGATTCAAGAATCTGGCCAATCAAGGATGCCAGAAGTTTAAATGAGATTACTACTGAAGCTCTCCTGGGCAAGCTCAAATCCTATGAGCTGCTCATTAAAAATAGAGAAGAAGAACAAAAGGCTACCTCTCCAGCCACAAGGAAAGAAAAGACCATAGCCTTCAAAGCTGTAGAAGAGGAGCCTGAAGATAAAGCTATAGGAAATGATGAGCTCATAAGTCTACTGGCCAAAAGATTCTACAAGATGGCCAGAAAAAACTTCAGAAAGTGACCATACAAGGGTCATGATAAACCATGGTATGATAAATCAAACAACAATAAAGAAATTATATGCTTTGGTTGCAGGAAACCAGGCCACATTGTGCCTGACTGTCCAGAAAACAAGAATAAGGACAAGAAGGAAAGAAGAGAAAGAAGAAAAGAAAAGGATTACAAGAAGAATAGCTCAGACAAAGCCTCCTCCAGCAAGAACAAACATACAAGGAAGGGCTTTGTTGCTGAGACATGGAGTGAGACTGAAGAAGAATCTGAAGCCTCATCCAGCTCCCGTGATGATGAGGATGATGCAGATGAAAAAGAATTTTGCATGATGGCTATCAATGCCTCACAGCAAAACTCTGATGAAGAATCAGAATCAGATTCAGAAACTCAACCAGATGAAGATCAGGTAATCAACTCTTTTGATTTTAATTCTGAGGACTTCAAAGATGAATTTAAGACACTGTGTCTAGATCTATTAAAATCTGAGAAGGAGATAATTTCTCTCAGGAATCAATTATCTGAGCATAGTATCCTAAACTCAAAGAACCTCAAACTCTCTGAGGAGTTAGAATGCTGTAGGGAGGAGATAGCCTCACTGAAAAGTGAACTATCAAAGGCCAAAAAGTTTGAAGAATCCCTAAATGGGAGAAGTATCAGACTGATGGACATCACAAGGACAGTGAACTCTAGATTTAATAGCACACTGGGCTTGGGTGCCTCATCCAGCCAACCTATAATTTTTACAACTCCAATCAAGTTTGTCTCTGACAAAGGAAAGGGAGTAATAGAGGTACCCAGGAAGAATGCAGATCTGTCAGAGAAAAATTTAGTTCAACAGATGGCATCGAGCAGTGCTCGACGATCGTCGAACAGAGCTCGACGATCTAACTACAGATCGTCGACCTCAGCTCGACGATATCCAAACTCTGAACTTCAGCATAATCGATCTTCGAACAGAGATTGACGATCTGACCCAAGATCGTCGACCTCAGTTCGACGATCGTCGAACAGAAATCAGGACTGTGAACATTCCTTCAATGGCACATCTAGATTCAATCCTAGAAGTTCCACATCCCAAGGCTTTAATCCCTATACTGAATGGATAGTACCTCCTAGGAGATACCATCCTGAAGGTTATAAGGATCAACCTGGGATGTCCTTTATTTCAGAATTCAAGAGATATCAACCTAGGCCCAAGGTTAACTGGGTCAAAAACAAATAAGCTGCTTTTGTGCAGGTGAAGACCTATCTAGCATCAAACCATCAATGGTATCTGGATAGTGGGTGCTCAAAGCACATGATAGGGGACAAGGACAACTTCACTTCCTTCAAAGCCAAGCTTGGACCCAAAGTAATTTTTGGAGACTCAAGCTTTGGAACTACAAAAGGATATGGTGTAGTCCAAATTGGCTCAGTCACATTCAAGATGGTGGCATATGTTGAAGGACTCAAGCACAACTTGATAAGTATCAGTCAACTGTGTGATGAAGGATATCAAGTGACATTCAACAAAGCCATATGCAAGGTCAAGTCAGAGGACAACACAATTGTGTTGACAGGTAACAGAAGAGGTAACATTTACTTGATGGATTTTCATTCACCTGTAGTAGATATTTGCCTGTTCAATTCCATTTCAAAATCTAATGTTTTATGGCATAAGAGACTAGGGCATATTAACCTTAGAACCATTGCTAGGCTATCCAAAGACAACCTTGTTAAAGGACTACCTTCTGGTCCCTACAAGAAGGAAGGACTTTGCAAGGCTTGTCAATTAGGTAAGCAAACTAAAAGTAGTTTTAAATCAATTAATAAAAGTGATTCACCTAGGATTTTGTATCTGTTGCACATGGATCTTTTTGGACCCATATCTGTACAAAGCCTAGGAGGGAAATCCTATACTTTAGTGATTGTAGATGACTTCTCAAGATTCACTTGGGTATTCTTTCTGAGGAAGAAGTCTGATAACTTCAAGTGTTTGACAGATTTTCTCAAATGTATTCAGATTGAGTTCAACACTCACATTGCCCTGATCAGAAGTGATCATGGGACAGAGTTTGATTCTCTTCTCATGCAAGAGTTCTGTCAAAGTGAAGGGATCAGGCACATTTTCTCAGCCCCTAGACCTCCTCAACAAAATGGGGTAGCTGAAAGGAAAAATAGAACATTCATTGAATCTGCAACTACATTATTGGCAGATGCTCACCTACCTCTGTCCTTTTGGGCTGAGGCAGTGAACACCTCCAACTATGTGTTGAACAGAAGCCTGATACACAAACTGAAGGGCAAGACTCCCTATGAATTGCTCAAAGGGAAGAAACCTAAAATAGGCTATTTTAAAGTTTTTGGTTGCACTTGTTTTATTCATAACAATGACAAGAAATATCTAGCAAAATTCCAAGCTAAAGCTGATGAAGGAGTGTTTCTGGGATACTCCATGATCAGCAAGGCCTATAGGGTTTATAATAAATCTTCCTGTAAAACTGAAGAATCTGTTCATATTATTTTTGATGAAGCTAACATGTCCTTCAAGGAGAAGAATGCTTCTACCATAGAACCTTTGCAGGTACATTCTCTAGCTGAAGACTTGAACAAATTGCAAGTTGCTGAAAAGAATGAGAGCAGTGATGATGAAGAAGAAGTTCAACATCTTAAAGAAAATCATCCTGAAGAGCCAGCTGCTGTCCCACTAGAGTAGACAACAACAACACAGGCTGGTGAACAATCAACACTCCCTGTTGACCTAGTAACAACAAGAGATCATCCAATCACCCAAGTAATTGGAGAAATTTCAGCTGGTGTGCAAATTAGAAATCTGGTCAACCAGAACCTGATGCACACTTGCTTCCTATCTCAAATTGAGCCTCAATCCATACAAGATGCAGAGCAAGATCCACACTGGATCATTGCAATGCAAGAGGAGTTGCATCAATTTGAAAGGAACAAGGTTTGGGAACTAGTGCCTAAGCCAAAGGATCATCCCATTGTTGGAACAAAGTGGGTATTCAGGAACAAGCTGGATGATCAAGGAGTTATAGTCAGAAATAAGGCAAGGCTAGTTGCTCAAAGGTACTCTCAACAAGAAGGAATAGACTTTGATCAGACATTTGCACCAGTTGCAAGGTTGGAAGCCATCAGAATATTCCTAGCCTATACTGCTCACAAAGGTTTCAAAGTGTATCAAATGGATGTAAAGAGTGCATTTCTCAATGGGGACATCAAAGAGGAAGTCTATGTTAGACAACCTCCAGGTTTTATCTCTCTAACTCACCCTGATTATGTTTACAAATTGCATAAAGCATTATATGGTCTCAAGCAAGCTCCTAGAGCATGGTATGAGACCCTAGCATGCTTTCTTCTGGAAAATGATTTTGTTAGGGGGAGAGTAGACCAAACTCTTTTTATTAGAACCCATAAGTCCCATACCGTACTAGTGCAAATTTATGTAGATGACATTATTTTTGGGTCTACTGATTCAAAATTGTGCAAAAAGTTTTCCAAACTTATGCACTCTAAATTTGAAATAAGTAGCATGGGTGAGCTGTCCTTCTTCTTAGGACTGCAAGTCAAGCAACATGTTGAAGGCATATTTATTTCTCAAACCAAGTATGCAAAAGAATTGGTTAAGAAATTTGGTATGTCTGATGCATCATGTATGAAAACACCCATGCCCTCAAATGTAGTAATAGATGCTGATGAACATGGGAAACCTGTTGATCAGACAACATATAGAGCAATAATTGGCTCTTTATTGTACCTTACAGCTAGTAGGCCTGATATAATGTTTGCCACATGTATTTGTGCTAGATTCCAAGTTAGCCCTAGAGAGTCACATTTAATCTTAGTTAAGAGAATTCTTAGGTATGTTAAAAGTTGTCCAAATCTAGGTCTCTGGTATCCAAAAGATTCAGCATTTGATTTAACTGGATTTTCAGATGCTGATTATGCTGGATGCAGAATAGACAGGAAAAGCACCAGTGGAACTTGTCAGTTCCTTGGTGATAGACTTGTCTCTTGGTTTTGTAAGAAACAAACATCTGTGTCAACTTCAATTGCTGAAGCTGAGTATATGGCTGCAGGCAGTTGTTATTCACAAATATTGTGGATACAGAATCAGTTTCTAGACTATGGTTACAAATTAGAGAAGTCAAAAAATTTCTGTGATAATACTAGTGCTATCTCTATAGCACAAAATCCAGTCCTCCATAGTAGGACAAAACACATAGAAATTAGGCATCACTTTCTAAGAGATAATGTAGAGAAAAATAAAATTGAACTTCAATATATTCCTACTGATTTGCAAAGGGGAGATATTTTCACCAAGCCTTCGGATGAAAAGAAACACACCTTCTTCCTAAATCAGTTAGGCATGTTAGATGGAGGAAGCCTAAATTAAATTACAAGATTCTGTAAAGCTAAAACAGACCAAGACTAGGCTAAAAATTTCCTCTCTTTTTGTGTCTGTAGAATAAGTTCTGTCTCTGAACTGAGCTCGACGTTTTCCCAGAAAACGTCGAACGGAGATAGACGGTTCTTGAGGCGTCGATCTGAGTTCAGCGCCGCCATTGAATCTAGGCTTTCCCTCTGTATGCTCCTTGGTCGTCGAGCGGAGCTCGACGCTCTCAATAACGTTGAACGGAGTTCGACGCTATTGGCGTCTCTTCAAATTCCCTCTGTAGCCCAAATCGTCGAGCTGAGTTCGACGCTTCTTCGAACTGAGCTCCACGATTTTCCTTTTTCGCGTCGAACCCTAATATAAATTTTTTTTCAGCCGTCGTTCTCCTTTTGCGCTTTCATACTCCGCAACTTTCCTTCTTTTCCCTCCAAATTCTCTACGCTTGGTCGTTTTTGGTTTTCTGTTGCAGGTGAATATGGCTGAATCAAGTGCTGCTATTGCTAAGATGAAGTTCGACACAGGCTTTGACATCGACATAAACTCCTTCGATGGAAGCGACCAGCGCTTCAAGGACATCCTAAACTTATTCAGAGAACAACAGCTGACTCCAATAATGACTACAAGGATGAAGATCGCCTCAGAAGAAATTAAAGAGTGGTGTTATACCGCAACAGACGAGACTGAGAATTCTGTTATCGGCACCATTAAGGGGACTCCGGTCCTTCTATCCACGGCTCTTTTAATAGAAGTTTTTCAACTCAGTACTGGAGAAGACTCCATTGAACTGTCTGGAGAGGAGTATGACTCCATGCTGAATAGGATGGGTCACAATGCAGTCAACCCTCATAAGCTATTGAAGAAAAATCTGGCTATAGAATTTCAATTCCTGGCTGATGTAGTTGGGAAGGTGCTGCTGGCCAAGCACTCAGCTCATGACACCATATCCAAATATCAGTTCTGCCTGATGGGAGCTTTATTAGATAAGAAACACCTTGACTGGGGCTCCATCTTCTTCACTCTGATTAAGAAGAAGATCAATAAGACTGCAGTTAGTTGTGGGAGAATCTTAGGGGTCTATCTGTACAACAGGTGCCCTGACCTTTTAACCTCCTCTGGCATGTTCATCAATGCATCCAAGAGGCTTTCCTGTGCCCTCTTCAGTAAATGGGACAGGCAGATCATAAACCCCTCCAGGGCTGCTGCACCACTTCATTCAGGCACAAGGACTATTTCAGTCACTCCTCCAGCAGAAGAGCTGCCTGATTCTTCCCCTCCTCCAGCCATATCCACCCAAGCCACCATAATCATCTCATCCCCAATTACCATTTCCTCACCTATATCATCCCCTCCTCTATCCACCTCAGAGGAATTCCATCCTCTCTTTTCCTATTCAACCTTCACCCTACCATCCTTCTCACTTATAGATGATTCCTTCATGGATGATTCACCCTCTACTCCTCCTGAGCCACCCTCAACCTCCTCCTTTCAACAAATGCTCCATGACATTCTCTCTCAACCCTCCTTCACACCCTTTCTTACTTCCCCTATCTCCACCTCAACCTCCTCTATCTCCATTATTCCATCTTCTGAACAAACCATTCCCTCTCCACCTTCCTCCACATTTTCAGCTTCAGCCACCATCCCTCCATCCACCTTTGCTCCTACCTCTGCTCAAGCCCCACTTGAGCATGTAGATCTTCCTAGTTTGGCAGACAGGATGTATGAGTTGCTAGCTCCCAAGCTGGCATCTCTACTGGAGTCTTCCCTGGCTCCACTCCTGAAGCAAGTCCAGGAGCTGTCTACCAAGCTTGCCTCCCTTTCCTCCTCCGAGGCTATCCCTTCTTCTGGGTGCCTTGATTCACCTCTCTCTGAACCAAGGCAGGGGGAGATGCCTTATGAAGAAGTGGATGTGCCAGCTGCTGATCATATGTCTGCTCCAGCTCCAGCTCTTGGATATGCTTTTGCACTGAATCTGCAGAGGCTGCTATCTATATTTGATACACACCATTTCAGCTATCTGCCTGCAACTCCTGCTGAAGATTTGTCTAAGGCCATTGTGCCTGTATCTATCTGTGATCCCAGCCATATTGATTCCTACATCAAGTCCTGGAAGGCTGTGGATATCTCTGATGCTTCTACTAAGGCCATTGTGCCTCTTTCTGTTGAAATTGCTACTGCTGACATAGAGATGATTCCAGCAACTGATGCTGATGAAATTGCTGTTGAGACTGCTGATGAAGAGCTTGCCTCATACTTAGTAGATCCCACTCCTGCTGTTGCTGCTCCTAATCTAGTGTCTGCTGCTGATTCTGTCTGCTCTGCTGCTGCTCTCTCTCCTCCTGCTCCTGCTGTTTCTACAAAGCTTAAAGCTCAATAAGAGCTTATCAGAAGAATTGATGATCTGTATGATCAACCTCAAAGCTCTGAGAGTGATCAGTACAGGACTGATTCTGATGATTCTGCTAGCACTATTGCCAAGAAGAGAAAAGCTAGAAGTAAAGCAATGATGTCAGTCCCTCCTGCCAAAGCCAAAGACTCCAATATTCCATACTACATCCTGCATGACTGCCCCATCTCTGAGCCATGGATGCAATTCTCCAAGAACCAACTGAAAGCCATGAAGAAGAGAAGGAAGCTTGATAGGTATGAAAAAGGCCCTTCTCAATATCAGCCTCCTCCTCCTCCTCCAGATTCTGGATCAGGCTCAGCCTCTCAAGATCCAGTTTCAAGACAAAGCTCCTCTCAATCCTATCCTAGATATTACCAAAGGGGACAACATCAAAGAGGATATCAACCTAGAAGGGGTAATTACAGAGGAAATCAAAGAGGACAAAGATCCTATCAAAGGGAAGGACAAGGCCACTCTGACTCTACTTCAGGTCCTTTCCCTTTCAAGCTGAAAGACACAGTTGCTTCAAGGATTTCTCCAGCTTTTGAATCTCTCAACAGATATGAACCTCCTGTTCCATTTGAAGATCCTGAGAACAACCCTGTGTCCTGGACAGCCAGAATGAAAGAATTGGCTGCCCTTGATCAAATAAAAAAGGCCAGAGAACAAGGCAAGGATACTTCAAACATAACTACTTTATCAGAGCAGAGAAAGAAAGAACTAGAAAGATATGCATTAAGGAAATTCTTCAATCCAGAAGACTATATGAAGCTGCACCCTGAGGCTGTTGTTCCAAGGCCCAAATCTCAAACTTCTCTAGGTGTAGAGGATGACAGAAGGTCAAAGAAAGAAAGTCAGAATCCTAATAGAGAAATTTTGTTTAAAAAGGGAACTGAAAGGAAGTGAACTGTGTAAGCTAAACATTTCATCCACCTTTGGACATCTGTTGCCATTTATCTGTGATCTGCTTTGCTGCTATATATCTTCTCTGCAATTTTGTATTAGCTTCTGTATTGTTGTATGCTTTTCATTCCCTATGATTGTCTGTAAATAGTAATCCTAACCCAAATAGGGGGAGATTGTTGGAACACCCTATTACTAATTTGGGTAAGGATCACTATGCTTGTCTTAGGAATCCCAGTTGACCTAGTTGTATAGTTGAGAAGGTCAACATTAGAATGAGTCTAGGGCTTAGAACTTAGGTTTGGAGCTGCCCCCAGGACCATTCCAAGATCAAGGTTGAAGAGCTAAGTCTAAGGCAATTTTCGTCGAGCTCAGGTCGATGAATCGTCGAACTCCGTTCGACGCTCTCTGAGCTCAACTTCAATAAATCGTCGATCTCCGGTCGACGATCTTCGAGCTCAGATCGACTATCTGCTTTTGGCTAGCTTCTGCTTAGTCGTCGAACTCCCCTCGACTATCTTCTAGCTTAGTTCGACGATCCCTCCTTCAAGTTATTTCCCAGGTCGCTGAGCTCGGTTCGATGATCTTCGAGCTCAGATCGACGTTTTCTGTCTGCTTGTCTCATTTCATCTCTGAGCTCAGTTCGACGATCGTAGAGCTCAGATCGACGTTTTTTTAGAGAGATCGACGCTTTCAGGAATTCAAATGCTGCTGTTCTTTGGAATGTTTTTGAATATTATCAGTATTTATGTCAGAAGATCTCCCAGCCGTTTGTCTTTATTCTGGAGCAAGTTTCAAGGAATTATTCAAGAATGTTTGCTGGACTTTCCTCTAGAAGACAAGACTCTTTTTGGAAGACATTTATGACTCCCAACGGCTAATTTGGACAAAGAAAACTTCAGAAAATTTTAATTCCTCTCTTTTGTGTTTTTAAGATATACAGAATACACAAGAAAAAACATACATAGATTGACAAGAAAGAAAGCGAACACACAGAATAGAGAATACTGATAGCAGAAGAACAATAGAAGAACTGTGACTTCAAAAATCTTCTTGCTGACTGAAAAGTGTTCACAATCTCATCTCAGAACTCCAGACACCTCATTTTTCAGCCTTCTTGCTGAAACCATCCTTTGCTGGAGATCAAAGTTCTGAAGACCTATCACCCTAGAGCAAAGCTTCTTTTCCTGAACCTTTCTACATCTCAGGGGGAGCTTTGACATCATCAATCCACTTGTGCTTCTCTCATTTGATTGAGAACAGAGAAGACACCGTTCACTCTTATTTTTCTTTTCCTGCTGTAAAAAGGTTCTTGAACTCCCTTCAAAAGTTCTGTCTGGTTCTGAGAGCCTTGTCAAAACTCAGTGGTGGCAAGACACCTTACCAAAAAATCCAGTTTTGGTTTTTAAGCACCTTATCAAAAGCTCATTGGTGTCAGGACACCTGATCAACTCATCCTGAGTGGATTCCTACCAAGGGTGGTAGAAGAGTGGATGTACCCAGGTTTTTGGGGAACCACTATATTTCCTTGTGTGTTCTGGTTTGTTTGTGTGATTAGTTTGCTGTGTGCTGTGCTTTTTACTTCTTAGTTTTTAACTTCTTACTAGCACTCTACAATATATCATAAATTGAATTTTATATGTGCTGTTTATTTCAACTGTGAAAAACTATTTTAAAATACTCTATTCACCCCCCCCCCTCTAGTGTTGAGATAGATCTTACCCTCACTTTCAAGTTTTCCCCACCATTTACCTGAATAATTCGAGCCCTTCCACTGTTTAGTTAAAGAAACCCGAGCGGCGCCACAACCACCATGACGACCCGACGATCAGCGTAACTCCAGACCACGACAAAGGTCCTCCTTCTCTCCTTACCCTGTGGGTAGATCTTATGTTTCAGTTAGAATGAAGATCGGGCTCAATTGAGCCCGATCCAAGCTTTCAAGTTCCTGGTTTTTCGGGAAATTTTTTCATGTCAGGATTGCCGGAAAAGTCCCCTCCGGCGGCTGTGCCACCGCGTGGAGATAGCCACCATCTCGACAGAGGTGGTGGTGGCGGTGGCCGGCTAGGGAGTTGGCCAGATGGTCGGGAATTAGGCCGTGAAGTGGCTCCAGGTCAGGAGGATCCTGGCTGTCAGCTGGAGGTAGACGATGACTAGAAGCCACTAGGTATGCTTAAAGATTTGTGCTGAATAATATTTAAACTATAGGTTATATATTCATTTCATTTCATTTCTGTCACAGAATTTGTATTTAATGTTTTAATTTATTATAAATACCTAGGGTCACCTACAGAAAAAGTGGTAAACATTAAAGTTGTAGCCCTAGGGGTGTACGCTTTTTAAAATTAGTTTGAACTAATTTGGGTGCCTGGTTTGACCAGGGCACTCATTTTGTTGGGGTCTATACCTAGGGTTAGACAGAAACTAAAGTGAGTGCCTTGACTTCATCCCTTGTCCAAATGACCTAAAATTCGGACAGGGACTCAACCTAACCTATACCTAAGTCCTATCCAAAAATGGTAATTTTTGGAGATAATTTTTCTTTAGTTTTAGAAATTATTTAATAATCCTAGGATAATTAATTACGAGACCTAATGACCTCCAAACCCACCAAAATTTTGGTGTGTGGTCCTTAGGGTCATCATGAGGTTCTGTATAACTTTTCACCTCATTTAGAGTTGATTTAGTTAGGAAATGAGTAAACCCTAGTATTGCCCTAAAAGGGGTATTTAGGTCAAAAGTGCACCTTGTGGGTTTGGGTGGCCAAACCACCTCAATAGTGGCTGAAATTTGGGCCACTGGTTTGACATGACATTTAACACCCTCATATGGGTTATGGGGTGGTTTGGGGTAGAATTGCCCTAGGACCCAAGTTCAAACCCTAAGTTTGGACCTTGGGGGCTTAAAAAGGGCATAGGTCAAATTCTTTTGTATGGACTTGAAATTTGGTGGAGAGGACCCTATGGTGGTTAAAGTCCTCTGGTGGAAATATTAGTGGATTTATAGATAGCCAAATCCCTCAAAACCCGAACCCTAGTTTAGGTCACAAATTTCATAAGGGTATGATGGGTTGTGAAAACTTTAAGAAATGTTGTGAAACTTGGGTAATATAGTCATAGGGTGTTGGGTATTGCATCCACAATAACCCAGATTTGCATGAAGTCACCCTTGAACTAAGATGAACTAAGTTGTATTTGATATTCTGTTTTAGTTATGTGTTTGGAGGACTATATTGCTAAGTGTAGACAAATATCAGTCTACAGTGGGTCATAAACACATGACCATACAATGTAATCCTTCATTGTGTGATCCAAGGTGTTGACTCATGTGTAGCCTCTCTATTGGGATACACTTCATATTCAAGCATTTGGATCAATGGATGAAGTCTTAGTGATAAGTATATTCAAGAAGGAAAAATTTCAAAAAATCAGAAATTCTCTAAGCCCATCACTCGAGTTAGTTCTCGAGTAGTATTACTTTAGTTCTCGAGTAACTAAGTTATAGCTCTCGAGTAGACTTTATCTCTACCTCTCGAGTATTCTGTTTTGTATCTCAGAAATTTTCTAAGTATAGTTCTCGAGAAGTTGTTTTGATTCTCAAGTAGTTCTCGAGAAGTTGTCTTGTTTTCGAGTAGTTCTCGAGAAGTTGTCTTGTTCTTAAGTAGTTCTCAAGAACATTCCTTAGTTCACGAGAAATCCTTTACCTTGTTCTCGAGAAGTTCTTTTTCTCTCGTGAAATAACTTCTTGTTCTCGAGTAACTTTCTTTCAGAATAAGAAATATTTTCCAAGTTCAGTAGTCAAGAAGTTCAGTCCAGTACTCGAGAAGTTTAAGAAAGTACTCGAGTACTCAATAGTGAAAGCGTTGAATATCGAGAGATGTCTCAACGCCATCTGGATCTGGATGTCTTCCAAGTCTAAAGCGTTGAGAGCGTTGAATGCTAAGACCTGGCTCAACGCTATTGGATGCGTTATCTCGAGAGGTCAAGCGAACTCTCGAGAAGCAATTCATAGTTCTCGAGTAGTATTCTTCTCTCTCGAGAACTGGAGTTCAGTTTTGTAGAAACTTCTGTTAAGTCCAGAATTGACGGGATTTTCAAAACACATGATGTGATTGGTCCACGTGTACATCATTAAGACTAATTATGACTGTTAGGGAGATCTTATATAAGGTCTTGTCAACCGACTAACCCTAACAACAATTTTAAGAAGCCGTCATAATTTCCCGAAGTTTTCTAAATCTCATTCTCTCTCGTCAAAAAGGAAAGCCGTCGACGCCGCCAATCTTCATCGTGCAAGTTCTAGGGTTTTCGACTCAAAGGATTCAGATCAAGTTTGATTTCCAAATCGTGATTGTTGGTCATTCTCCATCATCGTTCCGATCCGGTGAAATCAAAAGAAATCTTCAGATATCTTTCTTGCCATGAGTTCTTCTTCAACAAATCTGACAGAGCAAAAATTCTTAAAGAAGAAGATCCAGCCCGATTGTTTCAATATTTGAAGATCATTTGTTTGTATTTTCAATTTATCTCTATTAAATTCTTGTAGGAGATTTCTCTCAGAGTTGTAGGAAGTTTTATCTTCCGAGTGTAGATCCGTTTAGATTGATATTATAGGAACTTGGTTCCGAGGCGTAGGATTGGTTTTCAATCCGAGATAGTGGAGTAGTCGAATCTAGTGATTTGCTAGATCGGTGAGGGAAAGTGGATATACCCAAGGTTGGGGAACCACTATAAATCTTTTGTCATCTGTGATTACTTGGTTGATATTTGTGTATAGATTGCTAAATTTTTATTCCGCAAAAAGACGTACAACTCACCTATTCACCCCCCTCTAGGTTATTTAGGTAGACAACTGAATTCATTCAATTGGTATCAGAGGGAGGTTGATCATTAAAAGGTTAAAACCTTGATCTATTCCTTCTCCAGTTGTCTTTTGAGATATACTAAGCTTGGATAAGGCTAAAGATTTTGCCAAGCTTCCTTTGTGCACAAAGAACAACTTTCCAATATGGAAAGAAAGGATTAGATTTTTCATGGAAGCTGTGGATCCCAAGATCTTCATGATTGTTGAAGAAGGTCCTTACATTCCCACGACTACCTCCACAATAGATCCAACAAAGCAAGTTCCAAAGAAATTGATGGATCTAGATAAAGACGAGATTACACTTGTCTTGTTGGACAAGAACGCTAAGAATATAATAGTAAGTGCAGTCGATGACTCAATGCTATAAAACTTGATTCACTGCCAATCTGCTAAGGAGATGTGGCAGTCCCTTATCACTTTGATGGAAGGAATAGAAGAAGTGAGTGATTATAGAAGATCCCTCTTAAATCCGAAATACAAAGCCTTTCGGCAAGGACCTAAAGATACCATTGTTGATACATTTGAGAATTTCTTCAAGATTGTTAACGGCCTAAGAGTGTATGGACGGGTCTTTACTAATGGGGAGCTAAATGATAATTCTCTGAGGTCACTCACAAAAGAATGGGACAATAAAGTTTGTGCCATTATGGAATTTTACAAGTTAGCAAAAACGGACCCTCAGGACCTATTTGGCAAGTTGATGTCCTATGAACTGCAAATAAACTCCAGAAAGGGTGAAGAAGAGAAAAGTCGATTCTCTTCAAAGGAAAAGTGAAGTAGAATCATCTGAGCCAAGCACTTAAGGCTCAGAGCTATTTGAAGGAGAGTTCTAACTACTGTCAAGACAGATCAAGAAATTCTTGAACAAGAAGAAGCAATAGAGAGGCAAGGATGCCTCATACAAAAGATCACGACATGACGGTGATAGACGAAAGAAAGGCTCAAGTAGCCATGATAGGTGTAATTCTAAACCTAATAAATATATTTCGACTGACATAGTTTGTTATTGTTATAACACGCCAGGTCACGTCATTGCTGATTGCCCCCACAAGAAAAAGGAGGGTGGTAAAAGAGAAGAAAAGAAGTTCTTATACAACAAGAAGTGAACAGAGAAGTGCCTGATAGCTAAGAAGGGCAAAACTCTCAATGACACTGATTCATCTGAGTCAAGTGAAGAATAAGAAGCATACTTTGGGCTTATGGCTCAAACAGATGAAGAAGAAGAGACCCAGTTCACTAGGAATGTAAACTCTCACACACCTCTCTCTGAATCTGAACTCTCCGAGCATGATAATGAGGATAGCTCTTCTCACAATGAGTCCAAACTCATGGCCCAGTATAAGGAGTAAATTAAGGCTTACGACAAATGTCGAAGAGTCATGAAAACTCAAGCTAAAGAGATAAAGTCTCTAAAAGCTAATGAGAGCACCTTGAGAGAGGAAGTTGCCAAGCCTGACTCACTCAAGGAGAAATTTGATAATACTATTGAAGAATATAATAAGGCTCTAGGGCACCTTGAATTAAAAGAGAAAATCATCAAGGAGTTAGAAGAATAACTCACTGCTGAAAAGAAACTTGTTGAAAGTTTCTCGAAGCTTAAGACTATCCTTCCGCTCGTTGCTTAATTCTCAGCTAAGGCCAAGGGTGTTGGGCTAGGCCATGAAGAAGCTCCTAGTAAGTCCACTAGGAGGAATAAGGCTCAGAGAAAGAATAAGGCCGCCAAGAAGGCCTTGGCCAAAGAAAAGGGGAAGGCTCCTCAAGATCAGACTATCTTTAAGAAAGTCATATTTCAAGCAAATGAGTTTTATCTTGACTCATCCTACAGCCACTTGACTAGGTCTACTTATGTAGAACCAAAGTCTCGTTACCAAGGATGGACTCACCCCAGAAACTTTTGTGAGCGTGTCTTTATGACACCTTATGAAGAAGTCATTCTTCAGGGCTATGGTCCTTATGATCATGGTCATAACTTCAAGAAAGAACCAAAGGTAAAACCCATTGTGGAAAAGCCTGCGAAGGAGAAGAAAGCATGTGATTGCCATCATCACGAAGCCTCCTCCTCCAAGAATGCTACCCCTGTTAGACCACTATACCAGAAGGTCAAGTAGGAGAACTTAAGGCGAAGATACAATAAGTTTAACTGTTGGTGTTGTAGCAGAATTGGTCATTTTGCCATTTATTGTTGGTTTAATCCGAGAAATGTTGCAACTTCTCAGGTTGGTAACATGAGAATTACCACTCATAATGCTAATCCTCATAGGGGGAGTGTTCTAACACGAGACCAAGGACCCAAATGTGTTGGGTTCGTAAGGCAAATTGATTATGATTGCAGGTATGTACAAAGGCCACTAAAACACCAATCTGGTATTTGGACAGTGGATGCTCTAGGCACATGACCGGACAAGAAGCCTACTTTCGAACTTCTCTCTAGTGCTGAACGGACCAATGGTCATCTTTGGAGGTTCAGACTGAGGTATCACTAAAGGATATGGTATGATCACTAACGGTAGTGTATCCTTTTCGGATGTAGCTTATGTTGAAGGATTGGAACACAATCTCATAAGCATAAGCCTACTATGCGACAAAGGATACATAGTTGGATTCCATGCTGACAAGTGTTTGATAAAGTCTGTTGACAATATGGAAATGATTCTATCAGGCACTCGAAGAAGGAATATATTTTGTTTAAATTTCATTTGTATAGATTCTTCTACACCAGTGTGCCTTTTAGCAAAAGATAGTGCGTCTCTTGGTGATCAATGACACAAGGGATTAACACATATTAATTTTAAAACTATTAATAAATTATTTTCTCTGAATTTTGTACGAGATGCCCCGAATGTAAAGAATGTCAAAGATAGACCTTGTCATGCATGTATTAAAGGTAAGCAAACAAGGGCTACTTTTAAAAGCGTTATTGGCAAAGATTCTAATAGATGTTTACATCTACTTTATATGGACTTGTTAGGTCCACTGCAAGTTAGAAGTTTAGGAGTCAAGTATTATACGTTGGTTATCATTGATGACTACTCGCGCTTTGCGTGGGTGTTGTTTCTGAAACACAAGTCAGATACTTTCGATGTCTTTACAAATTTTGTCAGGCAGATCCAGAATGAATACATTTGTTCCGTAGTCAAGATCAGAAGTGACAATGGAACTGAATTTAAGTCTGGTGCCATGAAAGAATTTTGAGAAAGCCTCGATATCTTTCATGAGTTTTCCTCTCCTCATACTCAAAAACAAAATGGAGTAGCTGAGAGAAGGAACTGAACACTCTTAGAGGCCTGCAGGACTATGTTGAGTGATGCTTCACAGCCGTAGTACTTATGGGCTGAAGCCATCAACACTGCATGCCACGTGCAAAATCGAGCACTCATAAATAAGAACCATGTTAAGACATCATACGAACATCTAAAGGGCAGGAGACCGACTGTCTCATATTTTAGAATTTTTTGGTTGTAAATGCTTCGTGCTTAAAAATGGTTAGTATCATACTACCAGGTTTATAGAAAAGAGTTTTGAAGGTATTTTTGTAGGTTATAGTAGCCATAGTAAGGTATATAGGATATTTAATAGAAAAACTCTGCTTGTAAAAGAATCAATACATGTTGTGTTTGATGAGACGAGCTTGCTGCAAAGCAACTCTTGAGGTGTGCTCATTGAAGATGCATGTACAAATTTGAAGGTAATTAGCTTGGATTAACCAAATAAAGATGATGATTAAAAGTTCATCAATATCACTACTCCGACCCTTATTGGAGAAGTAGAAGATCAAGATGAAGAAGTAGTCCAAGTTTATGAAGTCACTCCAGTGGTTGAAGCTCTAGATGCAAGGTCTTTAGAGCTCAGACATCTGAAGGATCACCCAATGGACAAAATTGAAAGACTTAATTCAAGTGCCTAAACACCTAGAGGGGGTGGGGGTAAATAGGTTCTAATTTTTCCTTTAATATTTTATGCAATTAAACAGACCTTTCTTGGAAGAATACAGAACATTCACAGCACAGAGAACACCAGATTTATAGTGGTTCCCCAAGATTTAGGTACGTCCACTTTCCCACTTCGCCTATCCAGTAGAGTACTGGATTCAGCCTAACTTCTTTCCTCTTTCTCAGATCCAAAGATCCTACAACTCAGAACCAAAATGGTTCCTACACCTCAGACTTTTGCAAGTCCTACCTCAAATCCTTCACAGAATCCTACCTCAAGCATCAGCCCCACCTCAGCCCTTATCTCAAGGCTTATAACTCAAACTTTTCATAAGTCCTAACACTCAGGCTCGCAGCCCTACCTAAGCCTTTATAATTATAGGCTTACAACTCAGATCTACAACAGATCCTACAAGAAATTATGTAATAAAAGAGATACAAAAGATATCACTATATAGATCCCTCTATTGATGTTCTTCTTGATCAGTTCTTGATCTTTAGTTCCAACCATACTTGGTTGTTTCAAAGCATCTTGATAGAACAAAATAAGGTTTGACTGTTCTTAATGTAGAAGTTGATCCACTGTCAGCTCCTTCCTTGAATTCAGAATGAGATCTGAATCTATTCTGCAGACTCTTCTGGATCTGCCTTCTTAAAGGGTTTCCCCTTTACTTGTTCTGAATTTTCTCTTTCTTAGTTGATGGCTTTTCTATCCTTCACTATTGTTTTTGGTTGTCAGAGATTAGTCCTTTAATTAGATTTTCTTCATGGTTACCGGCTGATCCGATTTGTAACAACCTTCTGTAAGTTCTTACAAAGTTTTCAGACTTGTTGGTAATGACAACTGTCGACCCACGAGTCATGACAGGTTATTCCATAAAGATTCTACAACTCAGCACAATCCACTCAGCAATCTGCTCCACATGTGTCGACACAAGCAGACAAAGTGTTGACACAAGTCTTGATGATGTCGACACAAAACTCCAAGTGTCGACATAATCATTCTTCTGCTCCTCGACACATCTTCTATTTGTATGTGTCGACACAAGTCCAGTGTGTCGACACAACTACTCCTGGTCTCGACATAACTGCTGCAGACAGATGGCGTTGAGTGTATGTCTAGCTGTCGACAAAATTCTTCAAACCCAGTATAATTATTGACGTAAAATGGCGTTGAGTGTGTGTCTAGCTGTTGCTGCAATACAACGTTGAGTGTGTGTCTAGCTGTCGACACACACCTTATTCAGGTGCCGACACAATTCCTGAGTGTCGATACATGCCTTTCTTTGTGTGTCGACAAAACTCCTGGGTGTCGACACAGCTTCTGCTTTAGATGTCAACACAATTCCTGCCTTAGGTTTCGACACATTTGGGTGTCGACACAACTACTTTTTTAGGTGTCGACACAATTCTGGGTGTCGACACAACTTCTTCTTTAGGTGTCGACACAATTCCTGGGTGTCGACACAGCTTTGCTTGTAGTGTCGACACTTGTACTTAGAATATTTTTCTTCCACTTCTTAAACCTGCACAAGGAAACTTAAACATACATCAAATACATATTGATGTATATCATTGACTAGGATGAATCTTCTCGAAATCTGGTATATACTTCTAGTGTACCCAACAATCTCCCCCTATTTGGAGAAGTCATAACCCTTAGTCAAAGATATACACCAGTTAAGATAAAACACATAAGACATAGATGTACATTCATTCCAGTGCAAGTAAACATTCAAACAATGTAAACAATCTAAAATAAACAGTAAAACTGATTTTATCAAGTAGAAAATATTTGTTTTACATGTTTCTTTTAAAGCAAAAATCTAAAAGCTACATTATTTCTTATCATAAGCCTATCTATCCTAAGATTTGTTAGGCTCCCTTATTACAATGCCTTGACCAGACTTTATCTTTTCCTTCACAGCTGGTTCTGTATCTTCAACATGCTTCTTTCCTTTAAGAACCTTTTTCTTTAGTTCTTCAGCTTTTATTTTTTGCATTTCAAAGTAGTGAAAGGGCTTAGGAAAATACTTGCTGGGCTCTATAGTATTTGCAGGTAGCTTCCCAGCTTTTGCACTACTCCTGTACTAAAGAATGGTTTCCTGTCTAGCTTGATATTTATTCCACTCCTGCTCTGAGTACCATTTACCCCTATCATGGGTCTTGTCCTTAACAGCCTTCCATGCAGTCTGAATGATGTTCCTTGATGTAGGGCTCCATTGCTCAAAGTCTAGCTTTAACTCAGCCTGTTCTATGAATCTCTTCTTAGATAGCAATTCTTCCCTTTGAGATTCTTTGGCAGCCTCTGACATTTCAACTTTTTCAATAACCACCTTCTGTGCCTCTTGTGGAGGGCTGTACATTTTCTGCACTTGTTCATGATTCATCTCATAATTAGAAGGAGGATATATAACCTTAGCAACTTCTTGCTGATCTCCCTCAATATATGCAGGTTGTATCTCAGATTCAACCATATTATCATCATCACATAAGGGAGGGAAGACAAGAGTAGCTCTGATGGTATTAGCAACCCATTTGGCATGGTTAGAACAAGCTTGGACTAACACCCTCTCCCCCTTTATGACTTCTCTTTCAATATGATCTCTAAGATAATTCTTGTGGAATCTGACTTGACCTTTCAGATGATCAATCCCTTCTCTGTAGTAGACTCCAAATTTAAGAATTTGAGTGGTAATAGCGGTTTGGGTAGCCTTTATCGCCATTTTGACAACAGCTAGATCAGTCTAAATTAGTTTTAAAACTTCTGTTTTGACAGCAGTAGATAGTGATGCAATCTTTGTGAGAATTTCATTATGAGAGCTAGTCTATAAGATTTTCATTTGGCCTGAATTGATTTTCCAAGACCTACCCTTGCTTTGTGGCAATGTCCTCAATCTCAGTCTTGATAAGCTTTTGTTGCTAAGCCAAATACACTACAGCATTGCCTCCCTTATGGAAACAATCTGTCATCTCTTTCTTGTGCAGATTTACTTCAAATCTGATTGACTTGATATCCTGAGCTAGCTGGAATTGTAGATCTTTATTTGTTTCATCCACATACTTTTCTAGAGACTTCCTTTGCTTATCCAACTTAACTTGCAAGTGGACCAGTAGAGAACTGAAGTCCATACTTGGAACTGGAGGTGGTGTGGCTGTTTATAAAGCCCTCTTATAGACAGAGCTTCTCTTCTTCATTACAGTAAGTTTCCTTTTCTTAGCCAAGTTGGCCTCTTCATCATCAAAAGATGAACTTTCTATGTCAAAAGTATCTTTGTTTACAGTATTCTTCAGCAATTCCTCCCCCTCAATCTCTGATAGTTCTTTGTCTTGTGGTTGTTGCTCCCCCTCAGTCCTTACTGTTAGTGAGTTAGGGAACAACTCCCCCATGGTTATCTCCTGCAATATTTGAACAGGAGGAATAAGATTAGTTGATAAAATACATGGTTATCCCTGGACTTCCATGTCCTTGTCCAGTGACCTTTCAAGAAAATAGAAACTTACTTACCCAATCTGAGCAGTATCCTTCATATACACCTGAGGTGCCTCTTCCTCTACATACAGTAGTGCTTCCTTATTTATATCAAAGACTATATTCATCACAGTATCAACTGCTAATTCACTGTCTACTGTAGCAGCACCATTTAATCCCCCTTGACCAGGCAGATCAGTAAGTATAGTGTCTTGTACTGCTAGTGTAGGGTCTTCTCCCCCTAGAGTAGAGATTCTTTGTTTCTCTGGGAGCATACTACTGTCTACTTATCCTTGTGCATCTTGCTGTTGTTTCCTGTCTTCAAAAGAACTGAAGACCACTTCTTCTTCTGAATCACTAGATGATTCTTCCCGTGGAACAACTTTCTTCTTCTTCTGTATTGTTTTGGTCTATTTTTGAGGAGTAACAACCTCCTTAGTCAACACCCTATCCTATCTTGACAGAATCCAAGTGTCCATTCTCCTCATATGATTGATTTTTGTACCAGGAAGGTGGCTCATTACTTCTGGTATTACAGATGATAGGCATAGACTTAAAATTTGCCCCAGGTTCGGTTTCTTGATACTTTCATGTAACTAGTCAAATACTATGGTTGTCCAATCAGTCTTAAGCTTGAAGATGATCCTGGTCATCATGTGGAACATGGTGGCTGAGATTCTGTCATGTCCACCTATTTTGCACAGTATGACTTTCTTTACAATCTCAGAAAGATGGTTGTACGTCATCTTCTTCCTTAACCTTTGGGAGTTGGAGTGATCTTCGGATTGTTTTCAAGGTAATTTTCACTCGGGAATCTTGAATAATAGCTTTCATCTTCTTCCCGTCTGCGTTTGTAGTTGAAGAAGAATAAAATTCCAGAACTTCTTTCTTCCATATCTTTGTTGGTTTAGAGACCAAGAATTCAAAACCGATGTCTGAAATTAGGGCAATTACTCCTTGAATCTCCGGTGATGTTTTCGTGAACCCACCACGGACCAGCTCATATCCTTTGTTCACCATGTCTTCTCGATGAGGCGCCATTATCGGAAGAGAGAGATGGAGGTGAAAAGGAAAGATGATTATCGTCGACAGAGGGTGTAAAGCCAGGAAATCAGAAAGCGTAGTTGACCAGATTTTGGCTTCACCTATTTATAGTCTAAGTGTAAAGGGGAGTTCCAAAGATGCGCCTTAGCACTAGGACTAGTCGACAAAATCTTATATGTGTCGACAGAATAGGTATAGGTCTAGACAATACTGAGGTATATTCGACACATGTATGTGTTGACATGCTTATATCAGTGTCGATATAGATGTCGACATGTCTCGACACAGAGTGTCCACTTTGATTTTTGTGTGTCGACACAAAAATCAGCTAACTGAAAGTCTCAACATAGTTGTGTCGACAGCTATTCTTCAGTCGACACAGATATTATTTTGTGTCGACACATCCATTTTCTTTGTCGACATAACATACTGGGTGTGTCGACACAAGGTCTGCTTGTGTCGACTCAAATTTGGTACTTAGCCAAATTTCCTATGAAAACCTGAGCTTACATGTTCTACTAAAGGTAGCTTGTGCTAACCTAATCTAGATTCAATATACCTAATTCAATTTTAAAATAATTGAATTTAGTTTCATCCAGAGGTTTTGTAAAATATCAGCAATTTGATTATTTGTAGTCACAAACTCTAGACTAATATTTTCTTTTTCTACATGTTCTCTGATGAAATGGAATTTAATTTCTATATGCTTTGTTCTAATATGTGATATAGGATTCTTAGCAATAGAAATAGCACTAGTAGAATCACAGAACAGTGGAATTCTACTTACCTTGATGTCATAATCTTCTAGTTGGTTATTTATCCACAATAGTTATGCACAGCAGCTGCCTGCAGCTACATATACTGACTTAGCTGTTGATATAGCTACACTGGTCTTCTTCTTGCTACACCAAGACACCAATCTTCCTCCTAGGAATTGACAGGTTCCTGTAGTACTTTTCCTGTCTTCTTTCCATCCTACAAAATCTGCATCTGAGAAACTAGTTAGTGTGAAATCTCTATTCTTATGGTACCAAAGACCTAGATTAGGTATTCCCGTCATATATCTCAAAATCCTTTTAACTGCAGTATAATGAGATTCCTTAGGGCATGCTTGGTACCTGGCACAGACACATGTTGCATACATGATGTCAAGTCTACTAGCAATCAAATAGAATAGGGAGCCAATTATCCCTCTATACAAAGACTCATAAACAGGTTTCCCTATCTCATCTTTGCATATAGGCATACTTGTTCCCATTGGAGTTTTCATGTTGGAAGCTGAGTCCATTCCATACTTTTTAATCAACTCCTTAGTGAATATAGACTGATATATGGATAATCTATTATCAGTCTGTCTGACTTGAAGTCCTAAAAAATACTTCAGTTCACCCATACTGCTCATTTCATACTTCCCTTGCATAAGTTTGGCAAACTTCCTGCAAAGGTTGTTCTCAGTTTATCCAAAGAGAATGTCATCAACATATATCTTGACTAAGAGTATCTTGCCTTTGGATTCCCTATAGAATAGATTTTGATCTATCTTTCCCCTTGAGAATTTATTCTCAATAAGGAAAGCAAACAAGGTTTCATACCAAGCCCTGGTGGCTTGTTTCAAACCATATAGGGCTTTCTTAAGACTATATACATAATTAGGATAGTGGGGATCTACAAAATTTGAGGGTTGTTCAATATAGACTTCCTCTTTCAAGTCACAATTTAGAAATGCTGACTTCACATCCATCTGAAATACCTTGAACCCTTGATAGACTACATAGGCCAGGAACATCCTTATAGCCTCCAGTCTTGCTACTGGGGCAAAGGTTTGATCAAAGTCTATTCTTTCCTCTTGTCTGTAGCCTTTTGCTACCAGCCTGGCCTTGTAATTGATGATTGTTCCATTTTCATCAAGTTTGTTTCTGTAGATCCACTTGGTTCCTATTATATTATGATCCTTAGGTTTAGGAACAAATTTCAAGACTTTGCATCTCCTAAATTGATTCAGCTCTTCTTGCATTGCATCAAACCAGTTAGCATCTAACATTGCTTCTTCAAACTTTTTGGGTTCTATTTAAGACAAAAAGCTAGAACACAAAACTTTGTTCATGCTCTTGCTCCTTGTTAGAACACCCTGACTTGCATCTCTAATTATCTGGTGAGCTGGATGATCCTTTAGGTGTCTTCTTGCTTGAGGAAACTTGTCTACCTCATGACCTTCTTCATTTTCCTCCACGTGATGCTCCTCATTCTCTTCTGCTTCCAGTGTGTTTTGTTCTCCCCCTTGACAGCATGCATCATCCATCCTAGCAGGAGCTTCATCATTGATGGTCATCTTGTCCAGCCTATCTGTTAGACCTGTAGAACTAACTGAAACACTGGACAATTCATTGTTAATCAATTTATACTCATAAAAACAATATGAACTGACTCTTCTACAACTTGGGTAGTCAAGTTGTAGATCCTGTATGCCTTACTGTTGTTACTGTACCCAACAAATAACCCTTCTAGGGATTTGGCAGCAAACTTTGTTTGGTAGTGCTTACCATTCACTAGGACATAACACTTGCTACCAAAGATTCTGAAATAAGAAATGTTTGGTTTTCAGCCTTTCAAAATCTGATAGGGAGTCAACTTTAGTTTCTTATTGATGGATGCTCTATTGAGAACATGACAAGCAGTATTTACTGCCTCAGCCCAAAAATATTCAAGGGGAGTAGTGTCACAGAGTAGAGTTCTACCAGCCTCAATGAGAGTTATATTCTTTCTTTCAGCAATCCCATTTTGCTGAGTTGTTCTAGGTGAGGAGAACTCCTGATGAATCCTAAGTTCTTCACAGAATTTTGTCATACATTTAAACTGAAATTAAGTTCCATGGTCACTTCTTATTTTGACCACAGAATTGTTAAATTCATTCTGAACTTGTCTAACAAAAGTCTGGAAAATACTAGGGGTTTCAGATTTCTACCATAAGAAGAACACCCATGTGTATCTAGAATAGTCATCCACAACAACTAATGTGTATGCTTTCCTACCAAGACTTTGAACTGGCATAGGACCAAACAAAACCATATGCAAGATATATAAACATCTCAATGAATCTTTGGTATCTAGTGCTGGAAAAGAGGACTTGGTCTGTTTGCCCTTTTGGCATGCTGAACACACTCCCTCTTTCATGCACTTGATATGAGGACCATTCCTCACCAAACCCATGCTGAACAGCAGTCCTATGGACTTATAGTACAGATGAGCTAGCCTCTTGTGCCATTTGACACATAGTGAGGCTGTCTCATCTACAACTAAGCAAATAGGTGAGTTGTTTAACTCACAATCTAGGTTAAGACAATAAACATTTCCTATCCTAGTGCTAGTCAAAATGATCTCTTGATCACTTGACCTTGTTAAATTGGCACACCCCTTTGTTAAAGTAGATGTTATAACCTAGATCACCAAGCAAACTTATGGTTATCAAGTTGTGTTTTAGACCCTTCACATAAGTCACTTTAGTTATAGTAATAGAGTCACTAGAGATGTTACCAAATCCTTTGATGACTCTTTTTTCTGATCCACCAAAGATAACTTTGGGACCATTCTCTATGGGTACAAAGTACCTTAACATTTTTATTATTCCAGTCATGTGTCTGGAACAGCCACTATCCAAGTACCATATAGGGGTATGGTCACTTGGATTCTCCTGCAACAAATAAAGAATCACTTACCCTTAGAACCCAATTTTCTATTGGGTCCTAGGTCTTTGTTAATTTCTAATCCTGCAGCTATTTTAAAGGAAAACTACTCTTTGGTTTTAACACTTGTGTTAAACCAGCAAATCCATGGCAAAGTGGCCCACCTTGCCACAACACCAACACTCAAATCTATTATACCTTCTCTTAAGTACAGACTTTGCTACATTGTTGCCAGCAGTCTTGTTAAGTGTTGGTACTTGAGCAGCAAACTTCAAGAAATTCTCTTGTACATTATGGGCATGCCTATATAGTGACCTATTAGCATTTGCACCCTTGCCCATGAGATTTCAATACTCACAGTGAGCATGAGTAGTGTCATGATCATATCTGTTTGTAGGATTCATCACCTTCCTAAAGAAAATAGGGTGTTTTGTAGCTAGAGGATAAACTGGGGCCTTACCTTTTCTATGTGATTTGGTGGCCCTAGTTCTTCCCTTAAAACCTAGACCAGTCTTCCCATTTTGTTAAATGAAATTGTCTATTAAGGGTAAGATAGATTTTGGCTTCGAGAATTTAGCCACTAGCTCTCTTTCTTGCTGAAGTTTTCCCTCCAGTTTCTTGATATGATTCTCCTTGAAGGAGATTGTGCCCATCTGAATAACAGTAATGTTTTTTAGTTTGGCAATCTCATTCAATTTTTTATCCAACAGCTTTGCTGAATCTACTGCAGCCAGCTTAAGAATCTCAATCTCCTTGGACTGCTCTTTGATAAGAAACTTACTTTTTAGAGCCTGCAACAACCCACCATACTCATTAATAAGTTGATGTGCATCCCCCTCAAAATCAGAACCATCCCCTTCTCTTGAAGTTGGTGCTACTGATTCTGATCCAGTAAAATAATCATAATCTGAGGGAGAATTGTATACCTTACTTGGTCAAGGCTGATCCTGGTACTGATCATCTTCAGATTGAGCCATCAGCCCTTTACAGCAGTGTTCTTCCACTCCATTTATGGAGTCTAGCATTTGTAGAAATTATATCTCCTTAGAATCCTCTTCAGTTGAGAATAACCCAACATATGCTTCAACCTCTTCTTCTTCTCCTTATTCAGATGATGAAGAATCTGTCAAGCTTTTCAACTTTTGGGCAACAAAATATTTTTCTTTCTTGCCGTTCATTTGTTGCTTCTTCTTGTCTTTTGATTTAAACCTCTTGTCTGGACAGTCAGCTATGACATGTCCAGGCCTGTTGCAGCAATAACACACAATCTTAGTATTAGATTGTTTAATAGATTTAGAAGCATACCTATCTTCCTTAGGAGTTTTTTTTTGTAGTACTCATCCTTTGAAAAGGATGAAGAAGGTCTTGTTCTCCACTTCTTCTTCTTCATGAATCTTTGGAACTGCCTTATGAAGGCTTCAAATTCATCATTTGAGGTGTGGCTGTCTGATGAAGTGTTGTCAGGAATCCCTTCTTCTGCCTCAGCACTCCTTCTGGGAGGAGAAGGAGATTTTCTCCTGCCCTTTCTTGTGCCTTCAGATTTGAAGGCAATTGACTTTTCCTTGTGTTCAAATTGCTGCTCTTCCCTTCCTCCTTCTTGCCTGTAAGCTGCATTTCATATGAAAGCAGCTTCCCAAACAGTATGGGAGGAGGTGTGTCTACTAGCTTGGCCACTTCTCTGATTGCACAAATCTTGGTGTCCCAATCCTTTGTCAGAGATCTCAAAAATTTGTCATTCAGTTCGTAAGTGCTGAAGACTCTTCCATAAGTTATCAGCTCATTTACAATCCTTAAAAATTTCTTGTAACATTCAGCTATGCTGTCATTCTTGGCTTGCCTAAAGCTTTCATACTCCTGATTCAGCATAGATTTTTTTTCTTCTTTGACTTCTTCTGTTCCCTCCATGTATACAATAAGAGTGTCCCACATTTCTTTGGAGGTCTTGCAATGCACCAGATTCTGAATGGTGGCATTATCTATGACACTTATAATGATATTCTATGCCCTTTTGTCTAGAGTTGCCAGGATGATTTCATCCTTTGTCATTTATGAATAACTCTTAGGAGTCTTCATATTTGCATCCAGTGCTGATACCTTCATTTGAATGAAGGGTCCTTCCTATACTGTAATGTAAATTTTTGGATCAGAAGCTTCTATAAACAATCTGACCCTCTCCTTCCACATGCCAAAACATTACATCTTGCAGATAGGCAGTTTTATTAAACCAAATTCTTTTTGATTCTCACTTGAACCCATTCATATATCTGTTTATTTTCCTTGGAGATTCACTCGGACTGTTAGATCAATCTTTGAGTAACCTCCCTCTGATACCACTTGAAAGACTTAATTCAAGAGCTTAAACACCTATAGGGGGTGAATAGGTTCTAATTTTTCCTTTAATATTTTAGGCAATTAAACAGACCTTGCTTGGCACAAACAAAATAAAACACAACAAAGAACATTCACAGCACAGAGAACACAAGATTTATAGTGGTTCCCCAATATATGGGTATGCCCACTTTCCCCCTTCGCCTATCCAGTAAGAGTACTGGATTCAGCCTAACTTCTTTCCTCTTTCTCAGATCCAAAGATCCTACAACTCAGAACTAAAATGGTTCTTACACCTCAGACTTTTGCAAATCCTACGTCAGATCCTTCCCAGAATCCTACCTCAGGCCTCAGCCCTACCTCTGCCCTTATCTATAGGCTTATAACTCAGACTTTTCATAAGTCTTACCACTCAGGCTCACAGCCCTACCTCACCCTTTATAATTATAGGCTTACAGCTCAGATCTACATCAGATCCTACAAGAAATTGTGTAATAAAAAAGATACAAAAGATATCACCAGATAGATCCCTCTATTGATGTTCTTCTTGATCAGATCTTGATCTTCAGTTCCAAACAGACTTGGTTGTTTCAAAGCTTCTTGATAGAACAAAATAAGGTTGGACTGTTCTTGATGTAGAAGTTGATCCACTTTCAGCTCCTTCCTTGAATTCAGAATGAGATCTGAATCTATTCTGTAGACTGTTCTAGATCTGCCTTCTTAAAGGGTTTCCCCTTTACTTGTTGTGAATTTTCTCTTTTTTAGTTGATGGCTTTTCTGCCCTTTACTATTGTTTTTGGTTGTCAAAGATCAGTCCTTTATATAGATTTTCTTCATGGTTACCGGCTAATACGGTTTGTAACAACCTTCTTTCAGTTCTGACAAAGGTTTCAGACCTGTTGGTAATGACTGTTGTCGACCCACCAGTAATGACAGTTGATTCCATAAAGATTCTATAACTCAGCATAATCCACTCAGCAATCTGCTCCACATGTGTCGACACAAGTAGACAAAGTGTCAGCACAAGTCTTGATGATGTCGACACAATACTCCAAGAGTTGACATAGTCATTCTTCTGCTCCTCGACACAGCTTCTGTTTGTATGTGTCGACACAAGTCCAGTGTGTCGACACAACTGCTCCTGGTCTCGACATAACTGCTACAGATAGATGGCGTTGAGTTTATGTCTAGCTATAGACACAAGTCTTCAGACCCAGTATAACTGTTGCTGTAAAATGGCATTGAGTGTGTGTTTAGCTGTTCCTTCAAGATGGCGTTGAGTGTGTTTCTAGCTGTCGACACACACCTTCTTTAGGTGTCGACACACACCTTCTTTAGGTGTCGACACAATTCCTAAGTGTCTACACATGCCTTTTCTTCTGGTGTCGACATACTTTTGGGTGTCGACACAGCTTCTGCTTTAGATGTCGACACAATTCCTGCTTTAGGTGTCGACACAATTCTTGGTGTCGACACAACTACTTCTTTAGGTGTCGACACAAATACTTCTTTAGGTGTCGACACAATGCCTGGATGTCGATACAGCTTTGCTTCTAGTTTCGACACTTGTACTTAGAATATTTTTCTTCCACTTCTTAAACCTGCCCAAGGAAACTTAAACATACATCAAATACATATTGATGTATATCATTGACTAGGATAAATCTTCTCCAAATCTGGTACATACTTCTAGTGTACCCAACACAAATCATAGGAGATCCCCAGGATGGTGTTAGATCTCGTAGAGGTACAACTAATGAGATTTTATATTTAAGTTTTCTCTCATAGGTTGAACCAAAGAAGTTTGAGGAAGCGAACTCAGACGCATCATGGATTTTGCCATGGAAGAAGAACTAAACAAGTTCAAGCGCTGCAAAGTCTTGATACTTGTTCCTAGACCCAAAGGCAAGAATGTCATCGGGACAAAGTGGGTGTATAGGAACATGATGGATGAAGACAGAATGATCATAAAGAATAATGTCAGACTCGTTGCCAAAGGATATCGTCAAGAAGAAGGAATCGACTTCGACATGACATATGCTCAATTGGCTAAGCTGTAAGCAATCAGGTTGTTCCTAGCATATGCTGCACTGAAGGCCTTCACTGTCTATCAAATGGACATGAAGTCAGCCTTCCTTAATGGTAACATAAAGGAAGAAGTGTACGTGGAACAACCCCCAGGTTTTGTTGATTCTAACCTACTTGATCATGGTTATCTATTATCTCCTCGAGCTTGGTATGAAACGCTATCTAGTTTTCTTCTTGAGAATAAGTTCACAAGGGGAAAGATAGATAAGACATTATTTCTTAGGGAAATAAAAGGCAAGATTTTGTTAGTGCAAATCTATGTCGACGACATTATATTTGTCTCTACTGACGACAACCTCTGCAAGAAGTTCTCAAAACTTATGCAAGGGAAGTTTGAAATGAGCAACATGGTAGAGCTGAAGTATTTCTTAGGGCTTCAGGTGAAACAATCTGAAGATGGAATTTTAATCTCCAAGACTAAGTTCACCAAAGAGCTAATTAAGAAATTCGGAATGGAGAATGCAACCTCTATGAGGATTCCAATGGGTTCAGTCATGTCTCTGGACAAGGATGAGAAAGGGAAACTTTTTGATAAAACCAAGTACAGAAGCATAGTTCGATCTTTGCTCTACCTTTCTGCCAATAGACCAGACATAATGTTCTCTACATGTGTCTGTGCTAGATTCCAAGTGAACTGTAAGGAATCTTACTACGCTGTTGCAAAGCGAATTTTGAGATACCTTGAAGGTACACCGAATCTTGGCTTATGGTACCCAAGAAGTAATGACAGCGAGCTGATTGGTTTTTCAGATGCTGACTTTGCAGATAGTAAAGATGACAAAAAAAGCACTTCCGGGATATGTTAATTCCTCGGAAGAAGTCTTGTCTTATGGAGTAGTAAAAAGCAAAACTGTGTCGCAATCTCAGCGATAGAGTCAGAATATATTTCTGCCGGCAGTTGTTGTGCACAGTTGCTTTGGCTAAAGAATCAGCCGGAAGACTACAATATGAAGGTAAAAGACATTCCACTTTTTTGCGACTCCTCCAGCACAATAGCAATTGCCAACAACCCAGTCTCATACAGTCGGACAAAGCACATCGAGTTACGATATCACTTCATCCGGGAGAATTTGGAGTAAGGGGATGTAGATCTGCAATATGTACCAACAGATAGGCAAGTTGCAGACATTTTAACGAAGCTGCTGGACGAGGCAAAGTTCAACTTCTTCAAAACTGAGCTTGGCATGCTGAACAAGGAAGAATAGACAAGGTGGAATCAGTTCAAGGCTCAGAAATCAAAGACAAGTCAAAAAGGTTATAAATTTCTCTAAGTGGACTTCATTTCTCGAGACATAGATGACTTCTCGAGAAGTAATTCCTGACTACACGAGTAATTTCTTTCTTCTCGAGAAACAAAGTATCTCACTCAAGTAATACTCACTCGAGTAATAATCCTCTTCTCGAGAAGTACAAAATTCACTCGAGAAATAAAGCTTAACTTATCGAGAACTGAAGATCCATCTCTCGAGAACTAAGTCTCCACTCGAGAAATGACTTATCGCATTTTGAAATTTTTCAATTTCTTCAATTTCGCTTTACGCTTGATTTTTGCCCTAATATAAGGCTTAATTTAGCACTAATCATCATTTCAAGACTTATATAAATAGAGAATATTAGATTTCATTAAATCTACTCGAATTCAAATCCTTTTTTCTCGAAAAACCTCTTCGTCTTCTGCCGCTGAACCAGAGCAATACTTCACCATCATTCTCCCGTCTATCGCTCACCCATTTATGAAAAATCAATGGCATCGTAGTCCAAGATAGGTGTTGGAAGTGAGTTAGTAGTTGCAGGAATCACTGAGCTATCAGATGACTTCAAAAATCTTCTTATACTCCTCGATAGTGCCAGTCTGACATTCGTTCTTCAAGAACCTTGCAAAATCTTATTTCTAGATGTTGAAGAATTCTTCAAGAACATCAAGGTGAGAAGAAATGGTAAAGTTCTAAAGTCCAGAGTTAAGGGCATAAATATTAAACTCAACAAGACAATTGTCTCTCAACTTCTGAGAATGTCAGTTGTAGATGAGGAAGAAGATCTTACTCAAGAAGAAAATTAAAGGGCTTACAGTTTTTGTGGTATTTCTACTTAAGCTACCTCTGTTAGAAGACCAGACCTAAATGCTGAAAGCAAACTTCTAGTAGACATTATTGGAAAGGTCCTCTAGTGCAAGACAGGTTCTATAGTATTCATTTCTTATGACTTATTTAATGTTCTCACAACAATAGTGTGTAGGAAAAGTTTCCAATTTGGAATGATGATACTTGATAAGATAAGGGAGAGCATCAAAACTCCTAGTTTTGCTCAGATTATATCTCTGATGCTTCATGAGATAAATCCTCAAGTTTTTGACACTTCCAAAGGTACACCCATTCATCAAATGAAGAAGGTTTCTATTGCTTCCATTCAGAGGTGGGAAGTGAAGTTAAAGAATCCAACTCAAGCTACAAAGGTTTCTGAAGCTCCTTTCTTAGAGGACAGGATCACATCTCCCTCTCTTCTTGAAACTACTGACACATCTAGTGTAGCATCTAAGGGGGGAGCCTGTCTCCTCTATTCCAGATGTAAGAGTTCCCTCTCCTCCTCCAGTCAGATCACCCATCCAAGATATCTCAAGAGAGTTCCATACAGATGAACAAGCTAAATAAATAATCATTTCAACAACAGAAGATATTGATAGGATGATAGAAGAGCTTACTTCTAATGAGCCCATACCTCCACTCCATTCAGACTCTGCTGAAGAATAACCAAAAGTACAAACTCCTTTATAATCTCCAGCTCCTTCTCCCAAATACAAAACTACTGAGAAGTATCAACCAGACACTATTCTTCTTTCAGATGAAGATAGAAGTTCTCTAGAGCCTCCTGAAGCTCCCTTCAGAAAATTTGACTTCTCAATCCCCACCTTCTCTAGAGAGGATGAAGTTGTTCTTGAATAGACTACAAGAGCTCAAAGCTCAGTAGTGCTTGAAGAGATCCCTCCATGGAGAGAACCACCTAATCCAGCTCTTGTTTCTATTACCCCTGATGCTACTGCTACTCGTTCAGCTGCTTCCATTCTTACTGATATTGTAAGTAAGATTGAACTAATGCTGGCTGATCAAAGGAAATATTTTGATTAATCTTTGAAGACAGTTCATGATAAAGTTACTGCTCTTGAGAAAGTGATGAGCAAAGGATTTGCTGAAATCCAACATAACACAGATTAATTGAAACTCCTCTTCAGGATAGGTGGCAAAGCCCTAGACCACACTATTACTACTGTTGGTGAAGTGATGAACCAGTCTGTAACCCTGACAAACAATCAGATTCAACTTGAGAAGAAAGCTGAAGAAAATGTAATTAAGGTATGTGAAGAAGTTGGCACTTTCAGGGATGAAACAATAGAGAAACTCTGCTTAGAAGTCAGAAAGGGGGAGAGGTTAGTCAAAGAACAAGTTGAAAAATATGACTCCAATATACAGATAATCTGGACTGAGAAAGTACAAGAAATCAATAAAGATATCCTTGCTCAAATTCAATATGTGAAATTTCATACTTATGATACTGCTGCGTGGACGCATAACTAGATCTATCTAGATTTTCAAGCTGATCCAAATGTCATTCCTCATCACCTCAATCCTTTTGCTTAAGGACAGCCTGCTCAGATACAACCTCAGATGCCAACCTTCTCACCTAGGCCTGATGATATTTCCCTTCCTCCAGAATCTAATTCTCATGTTTGGAAATCTGACATCCCACTACAAGAAAATAAGGTTTTAGTTACTAAATTTTTGGTCACTAAATATTGCGGGTTGGTCACTAAAACCATTTAGTGACTAAAATTAATCTGTCACAAAGTTGTTGCAAAATGTCCGTTACTAAATGTTTTTGTGACCAAATTAGTTTTCGTCACTAAATATGTTCTTTTAGTGACGAAACGAGTCGTCGTTGCTAATTGTGTTTAGTAACTATTTTATTTGTCACTAAAATTGCACTTTTTGTGACCAATTTCATTTAGTTACTAATTGTTTGATGCAATAGTGTCCAGAGTTTTTGTCACTAAAAACAGCTTTTGTGACCAAATTAATTTAGTCACTCATTGTTCATTACAATAGTGACTGTTTGTTTAGTCACTAAATGAAACATTAAGTGACAAAATACTCATCATTAATATTTTATAATTGTTCAAATATTAGATTTTAAATAAATTTATTTATTTGATGCTAAATATAATACAAATATATTTAAATACAATAATAAATATAATATCTATTTTGTAAGAGAATCTTAACGAAAAAAATATTTTTATTAATACTAAAAAGGTGGGAGATAGCCCAAGCCCATCAATACAGATTAATAGAACACTTAACTTTATTACACTCATTACATGAAAAAAAATGTATACAAAATAATTTGTTCATAAAAATATTTCTCTTTCTTCTTCATGGGCTCGTCTCTCTTTACTTCTTCCTTCTTTGATGCCTCCTTAATTTGGTGCATCATTCTTGGGATCTTTTTTCCGGCCACTTGGGGACAAGCTCGTATATATCCGATTCTTATTCAATATAATATCTTGCATGAAACACTGCCATATAAGCTCGATGACTTATTCCCTGCATCATGAGTTTTAATTTAATGAGATCCATGAACTAAAATATATCTCTTTTTCGAAATTAGAAGAAGGTACTAAGTAAAACAGCCTGAACAGGTTGGAGAACTCTACTCTTTGGTCTGATTTTCATTTTTTTAATATGAAAATATAATTCTAGAGAACCAAAGATTGATTCCCAAAAATTTGTATTCATAAATGCAATTGCTAGTTATACAACCGACTGACAGTTACAGAAGAAAAAAAAACACTTTTACATGGCATAACCATGTGTTGGAAAATGATTAAAAATAAAGCTAATTAAGCAGCTCCACATACTCCTAATATTTTGGATCAGTTTTTGGAAGAAACGCAAAAACTCTTACCCTTTTCTATTTCCTTTTCCTCTTTTTATATTCATTCCACTTTGTGATAAGCTTACATTTTTAAGCAGCTTATACTTTACAGGTGTCTACAGACCTGAATTCAAAGTATAGTCATTACTTTCTAATTATTCGTTTACATTAGAACCTGTTCAGGCCGGTTTACATAGCCAACGCCATGGAAATACAAAACACTTCTCCCAACCACATTGTATTTCATCTGAAAACTTTCAAAATACAACTTACTATTTAACCAAAGAGCTGTGTTAATTAGCACTTACCAAAAATCAAGAACCTTGCAATTATAATCTTTGCATAAGTAGAATGAGTATGGATCAATTATGATTAAACGAGCATGCACAGGAAAAAAAACACCTCAATATAGAAAACTGCTGAATTTTCAAATTAGAATGTTATAAATATACAGTAGAAAGACCAAATAGTAGAGTCCTCCAACGCGGTTATGTAAGAAAGTAAGTAACGCCAACCGAAGATCCACAACAAAGAGAACACAAAATCCTCAAATCTGAACTATAGATCCAAAATCCAGGGCAAAAACTATATAAAAACGAATTTTTACCTGAAATCCCTGCAGTACAGTAGACCAGAGCAAATATCATCTCACAAAAAGCCCAAGCGATCCCCCAACAGGTAGGTAATGGGCGACTTTGGATCAGACATCAATTGCCTGTAATGCAACATGAGTGCATGGGCGACTGCAAACAACTGACAACTTTGTTTCGCAAGAAAGACCACATATTCAGTAAGGGTGTAAAAAAATAAAAAATACACACCTTGCGGCTGGAAACACCCATAAGCTTATTGAATGGTTTAAAAGGAGCGCCGAGTCTAAATTCTACATTTAACTGGGTAAGTCCCTTAAGATCAGCAGCAAACGGTGCATAGTGATAGGGGTAAAACCTGAACAAGGAGGAAGGGGAGAGGAGTTTATTTTTTATGCAATCATTAATATAGAGATCCATATTCACAGCACTATTAAGTAGTTAAATATTGATTTTTTGAGCAATCTATCTAAATGTTATGCTCCATATCTCGCAGGTTAGCTTGATCACTCTTTTTGAAAAATACAAGCTTGCCAGGTAGCAGAAGGAAGAAAAAAAATGCTTTCGAGTAACCACGCCTCTCACAATAATGATTAATAATCTTAGCACGCAAGTAAAATGACTTAATGCTTGCAAATTCTCATCTCCAGGATCAGAAGAAGCTGCAAAAGTTACTTCTTACAGAGAAAGAAGCACTTTACTGATCAAAAACCAGCCGGGGATAAACAGATCTCTGACCTAGTAATGAATCTTAACCCGCTTTTTGATTGAGACTAAAATGTTGCAGGAGCGGAGGAACTTGACAGAAGAAAGGCTTTGACATTGTGGTCAGCTGTTTAACAAATAGGAATGTATTTCCTTGTGAAGATTGACTGTATGAGTGAGTGAATATAGAATGTTAGTTGTAAACATTTCTGGTTGCATTAAGTTCTTTGTAGCTTGTATGAAGGGTGGTAACTGAGTGCAACATTGCGATTTTCTTTTGAAGTTTTAATGTGTATGAACATATTATGGTTGTTATGTAATCTTTGTGCAATAATTGATCGTTTTGTTTGGTTCGACAAAAGAGTAGTAACATAATTTATCAGTTAAAAGCAACTCATAATTAAACAAAGGATCATAAACAAAAAATAAAAAAAGGAAACAGATTACCAGTGCTTAGATGCAAATTTGGATCACCATATAAAGCTATCGATCGACCAGTAGACTCTGGTGATGTCTCATCAAATCTAAGCATATCAGGAAGTAAAGCTAGAAGAGGACGCCCATCTCAGTACCGCTCCATCAAATAGAGAGCAAGATAAAATTCTTTTAACGAGAATATGCTATCATTATCTTAGTAAGATAAGTCCCACACCTACTTCAGAATCTCTAGAAAAGAAACGAGATAGTTTGTTCAAAGGAAAATGACTAGTAAGATTCTAATGCTAACTAACAACATCTCAAATCTGGGCAATAAATGTGACGAATTAGAAGAAAAGAAAATAAGAAGATACTAATGCTAACTAACAGTTGTAAAAGAATAGAAATCTAAAAATTAAAAGAAATGAAAACAAAAAACTTTTTGAATGTCAGACTGATTAAACCTTGTCAGACTAATTACTCCTAGGTGGTGCTTGACTGGCACCCTGGATTGGAAATGAAACAGTAGCAGGTGTCCCTTGAGGCAGCCTTCCTGCATGTCTGATTGGAAAAAAACTGTTGATTCACACCTAAACTAAGTGGCATTCCACTTGGGAGAGAATTTTGAAATCCACTAGGTGCTGCAACACTCAAGCCTAAATATTAATAACTGAAGGGAAACTGGCAGTGGAAAAGCACATTTTTATTACAAAGTGAAGAGTAGTAATAGTCTACCATAATTTTAAAAAAAGATAGAACAAATAACCATTGAAGGTTCATGTGAGCAACAACTATGATTAGTAATAAAATTAGACGTTTTTTCAATTTAAAAAATTAGCCAAAATTCCTCTACTCAGTACTGTCCATCTGATCCTCTATTTGTCTTCGTTCTATGAATGTCATCATTCGTTCCTCCATTTGCTCCATACATGCTTCTCTTTGCTCCATTCGTGCCTCTCTCTGTGCCACTCTTTCCTCCATTTCTTGAAAACTTGCGCTCATCTCTTCTTCTACTTCAGCTCGAATTTGTGCTTTGAGATGTCCATTAGTACTTTCACGCTCCAAAGGTTTTGGTCCTGGGGCCATGCCAGGAATATAACCTGATCATTTACCAAGTACGAAGGTGTATGCTTCTTTCGTGGTTAATTTGTCCTCCCCTTTTTTCTTTTTTTTGTTCCTCATGAAGTTCAAAAAGCTTGTAATATATCTCCTCTGCAGTTTCATCAGTCCATTGATTATGTTTTCCCTTTTTTGTTTTCTCCCGCAATCATACATATACAGGCAATTATTGATCTTCATGTGCAACTTGTCTCTATTTAAAGAAAACAATAAAGCATAAAATTATATTAAAGTATGATAATTAATCAATTAAAACATAAGAACATGAATCTTAAAAATGTTACCAGTTCATGTATTCTTCTCGCTATGGACTTTGTACCAACATGCGGTTTCATTTTTTGTAGGCTCCTATTTTTTTTGTTCACATCACTAATTTTCTACAATGTAATAATAAGAAAATTCAATATATTAGGAATGTTTAATTTTAAAAAATACCACTTTGTAATATCAATATAAAGATTATTACTTTCACACCTTGAATTTGGCACTGCCCCAATAACCAATTAGCAAACTCCATTGTTCAGGATTGATGTCTTTAGGGCAATGTTCACGTCTTTGTGCATTAATACGCCATTTTAAATAATATTCACTATGCAATCGAGCACGCCAAACATTATAGATTCGACGAAGTGAAGATATAAGGTCATCAATGACATGATTCTCATTTGGAAGACTTCACTCGGACTAAAATATATAGCAAAATACATATTAAAAAACAGATCCGTAAAAAAATACTATGTTCAATATATATATTTAATTGTAAGAACCTCATTACTTAAGTAGATAATATCAATTATTTTATCAATTATATCAACTGGAATATGAGCCCATCTCTCCACATTATAAGGAGCATAAAGCCTTACAATGCGTCCACTCCTCGTGATAAGCTCTTGAGATCTATTACCAACAAATCTACGAAGGTTTGCAGGAAGATGAACTTCAACCTTTTGAGTAGAATCATATTTTCTCTTAGACCATCCAATCCCAGTGGTTGGACCGCGTGTCCTTTTTTTAATTTCACATGTACCTATTGATTGACATGTTAAGGTTAAAAATTTTCAAATAGATGAGTCTAAACAAAAAATGCAAGTTGTATCATCGATATTACCATGCCCATGATCTGTTGGATTTGAATATACATGATCAGCCTCAGGCTCGAGAAGATCAAGTTCATGTCCATGTTCATATGTATTCTCCTCTTCATTTATCAAATCTTTATCCAACTGGAGTGCCGATTGTGAGTGTATTGGTGGTTGCTGGTAGGGCCTAATACTTCTAGGTTTTGTTGTTTTATCTTTAATAGATTGTGGTGCACTATATTTTATAGAATGATGTGTTTTAGATTTTATACTAGCTACATGAGAGTTTTTTCCTGTAATCGATGTTTTGGCATGTGAAACTTTTATCGAGGGCAGATGCAAAGGTGGACTAAATGATTTAGTCATAGAAGTAATACGCGCTGCAGAGGTTCGTGGGTGAAAAGTCGATGAGGTAACTTGCCAATCTAGTGGATTATGAATTTCTACCAAAGAATCTTTAGCTTTAGCACTGATCTTTATCTTCCATGCCATATATTCTTGTATGCTACCTGAAAAATGCATACAATAAAAATAATTAAACTTAAAAACATGATCAATAGTAATAGAATAAACGTACATAACCAAGCAAGCGCAAATTAGTTATAGTTGAACAGTAACACATGAATGAATACACACTCATAAAATTTACACCAAAAAACATGATGAACTTACATAACCAAGCAACCACTAACTGGATAAATAGCAAAAATACAGTTATTGTATTAAGCATCCTCATTTTCTGCATCGTCCGCAAAGTCATCATCATGGTCCTCTTCAATCAGAACCCTTTTTTGACAAGATTGTTCCTTTTTCTTAAATGTCATAGCCGCAACATCAGTTCTTTGTAATAAAATTTCTGTTTCATCGTCATCTATGGCAATATTAAGTACCGGGCTTAAGCTTACTTGTGTATCATACAAAGGAATTTCTTCTTCATTAAAGTCTTCGTTGTCTTTGGCAGAAAAATCATAAAAGTGACGAGGCATTGTCTTTATAACTAATCTCCAATCCTTATTTTTGTTATCAGCAACATAATATACTTGTCCAACTTGGCATGATAAGACAAATGATTCGGTGCTTCTCAAATTGCGTTTTACATTAACAAAAATAATTCCATTTTTTTCCTTCTTGTAACCTTTGCCTTCATGGTATGTATCCCACCATTCACATTTAAAGAGAACAATTTTGTATCCAATGCCATAATTTAATTGAAGAATGTCTTTTAAAACACCATAATATTCTTTATCACCTGATTGTTCATCCCCCTTTACAACGATACCAATGTTTTGGGTCTTACGCCTAATTTCACGATCATAAGTATGAAACCTAAAGCCATTAACAATATAACCAGTAAAATGTGTCGCCCCTTTCCTTGGATCACGTGCTAACTGTAAAAGTTTGGTGTTAACTCTTAGATCCCCTTCATAGTTAACTTAAATGACTGTTGAAAAAAGAATATGTTATCAGATAAGTAAATTAAATAATAATAACATTAACTTTCTAGGGTAGAGGATAAATAATATTACAGTACTTAATTTACCTGTAATTCAAACCATCTAACGAAGGTTGACTCGTGTCTTCTTTCAACATCTTTAGAATATATTTGCGCAAGATCCCCCATATGTTCCCTATAAATGAAAATGATCAGCGGTATATTTGAATTATAATTTGTTAATATGTATTTAGAGAGCAAAGTTGTCAGACTTACTTTATAAATGGTTTCACTTCTGGACAATTTCATAATATGTACAATTGAGCACAATGCCAATCTTCGTATGTCAAATTCTTTTCAATTCCTTTACCTAGTGGCCTCCTTGAATTTTGAAAAATGGATAGACTTGTATCTTGTACGTCATTTCCTTCATCATTTCTAGTTGGACGATTCAACTTTGTCTCAATTTTACCAATGTATCTTGAACAAAATGTTAAACACTCGTGCACTAGATAACCATTTGTCATTGATCCTTCTGGGCGTACTTTATTTCTTACAAATGATTTAAGTGTCCTCAAATACCTATACGATAAAATTCAAGAATTAGAAAAGATTATGTTGAAGCAAAAAGAATTTAGAAGAAAAATAATATGTACCTCTCAATTGGGTACATCCATCGATAATGAATCGGACCAGCAATTTTGGCTTCCCGTGCAAGTTGAATTGGACTATGCATCATGATTGTGAAAAATGATGGAGGAAATATTTTCTCTAGTTTGCAAAGTATGATAGGAAAATTACTCTCAAGTCTATCTAATACTTCAAAACATAATGTCTTAGAGCTCAACTCTTTGAAATATAAACACAATTCAACAAGAGGATCATACACCTCTTTACATAAAATGCCACAAAAGGCTGGGGCAAGTTGATCTTGCATGAAAACATGACAATCATGGGCCGTCATTCTTAAAACCTTACCTTCTTTAGAATTTACACATCTTCTTATGTTAGAAGAATAACCATCTAGAACTTTAATATTCTCTAAGAAATTGCATAATGTCCTTCGCTCAACTAACGTTAAAGTATAGCTGGCTTGTGGCATGATATAATAACCATCTTTCTCTATTGGATGTAACTCTGCTTTCAAACCCATTTCTTTTAGATCTAATCTAGCATACAAATCATCTTTTGTCTTCCCGTCAATATTCAAAATAGTTCCCAATATATTTTCAGTAACATTTTTTAGGATATGCATGTAATCTAGACAATGTCGTATCTCAAGAGTTCTCCAATATGGAAACTGAAAGAAAATACTCAATTTCTTCCAGTTATAAGGTAGAGATGCTCCATCCTGCTTCCTTTTTTCAGATGCTTTCCAAATATCACATTGTCACAGTCTTTTAACTGTTCTAAAATCTCATCCCCTGAAAGGTCCTTCGATGCAGAATGGGTTTTTATTGTTCCATCAAAAGACTTCTTATCTTTATGCCATCTTTGACCTGAATCCAAGAAACGTCTGTTTCCCATGTAACTCATCTTGAACCCGTTCCTCAATCGACAAGACCATGTATCCTTATTACAACAAGGGAATGCTAGCTTACCTTTGGTGCTCCATCCTGATAGATTCGCATAAGCTGGAAAATCATTTATTGTCCATAACAAAGCTGCATGCATAGTAAAGTTACACTTTTCATAAGCATCATAAGTACAAAATCCAACTTCCCATAAAAGTTTCAACTCATCAATTAATGGTTGTAAATACACATCCATATCATTCCCAGGTTGTCCTGGACCTGGAATTTTCAAGGATATTTTAAAATTAGGAGTTTTCATGCACATCTGCGGTGGCATATTATATGGGATTATAACAACTTGCCATACACTATAATTTGTGCTCATAAGACCAAAAGGATTAAATCCGGCGCTCGCTAAACCAAGCCTAACATTTCGCATGTCTGATGAAAATTCTTGGTGTTTTTGATCAAATGACTTCCAAGCAAAGACATCAGCTAGATGTCTCAACTTACCATCATCAAGATGTTTTTCTTTATGCCACCTCATATCCTTTGCCGTCTTAGAACACATATACAATCTTTGATGTCTTGGTATCAAACGAAAATGTCTTAATATTTTGTTTGGTATGTTTTTACTTCTCTTTGAATGAGTATTACTTTTCTCATTAGTGGTGACTTTGCTTGATTTCCACCTGGATGTTCCACAAGTGGGACAACTTTCATAATCTGTAAATTTATCACGATAGAAAATGCAGTCATTCAAGCAAGCATCTATCTTCTTACAGCCCATTCCAAGCTCTTGCATGTTGTTTTTAGCTTCATAAAAGCTACTTGGGAGAGTTTCACTAAAAGGAATTGCCCTTTTTAATACTTTAAGTAATTCAGTAAAAGAGCGATCAGTCCATCCATGATCTGTTTTAAGTGTGAGCAAAGTAATAATAAATTGAAACTTTGAGAATTCCTTACAACCAGGATATAATTCTTTTTCACCATCACTCAGTAATTCATAGAATTTTTTAGCTGCTTCATTTGGGTAATTATTACTACATTCTTCAACATTCTCATTTATGTTATTATAACCAACATTAAAATCATCCAGCATAGCGTGCATATCATCATGCTCTGTAATCTCTTGTTCATCTTCACCAAAAATTGAATTTGGGGGTTATCACCGGTGTTAATGGAATAGTCTTCTCCGTGATATGGCTACCACTTATAAGTCCTAATAATTTCATTCATAAAAATGTGTCCAAACACAATATCTCTAGTGTGAAAGAAAATATTCCCACATTTATAACAAGGGCAGCGAATATTATTTCCCCTAGCGGAATGGGTAAAAGCAAAATCAAGAAACTCATTGACTCCATTGATGTAAGTTGGTTGTCGTCGATTATTGAGATCCATCCAACTCTTGTCCATTGCACTACAAGTCAAAAAATTATTAAAATTTAATTAAATCATATATTGTTACATCTTGCCAATTAACTAAAAGAAAAATCAAGAAAAGATTTACTTTGTAAAAGAAAAATATTATGGCCTCTAACAAACTAAAATAAATATAATTCAATTTAGTCTCTACTTTAGATAAGATATTGTTGATTTGAGGGAACTTAGCCAAACCCAAATTCTTGTTGTAATCGAATTCAAATGAAGAGAAGACTCAAACTAAATGTTGGCGAGTATAGGGACTATCCCGACATGAGCACCAAGTAAAGAGTATAAATTTTTGATAATTTTTTTTAATTCAAAATTATCTAAAACAATATCTCAAGTGCCTAAAAAATGGAACAAAACAGTTTTTAAAAAGAGCACATATACACTATGTTGCTTAAAATAATTAAGTTCTACCCACTGAAAAGAGAACTAAAAAGTGTTTATAAGTTGTTTAATTAATAGAGATAATAATAAAATCAAGGTAATTAAATTTAACTACAAAGCACTACCCTAATATGGGAAACACTAGTGAAAACATAAGGAGAAAGAGATTGCTCAAACCTAAAATAATAAAGCACAATAAAAAAAGAATGCAAAAGAAGATTTTAATCTTAAAAATGAATCGGACATTTTAATGCTCTTGAAAAAAGATAAAATGAAGTCTCCAACAAAAATAATGATAGAAGTGGGGAATAAGAATAGGAAAATTAGGGCAAGAAGAGATTTGGAGAAAATGAGGGCAAGATGAAACCTGTAAAAAATTAGGGCTAGATGAAATCTAGAGAAAATTGGGGCTAGATGAAACCCGGCGAAAATTCGGGCAAGAGGAAAAGAGATCTGGAGAGAAGAAATTATTTACCTTAGGGGCTTAGAAGCCGTCGAGGGCTTATGCAGCGAAGTAGGGTGAGAAATGGGAATCCGCGAACTAGAAGCAGAGAATCAGAAGGATCGCTCGCTGCCTCACCCTCGTCGGCTCGACCTCACCGCCTCGACCTCGCCGCCTCGACCTCGCTGCCTCAACCCTGCCAGTCGCAACTGCTTTCACCTTCAAGAAGGATTGCGAGAAGTTCCTGCGATGATTATCACTTTCTCGGGTGGAGCCGTGGAGGCAAAGCCTCAGTATGTGCAAAAAAAATAAATTGAGAAATGCAGGCGGCGTGTTTAGGAAGTTAGAAAAGTAACATAATTTTATGGTAATGGAGGGGATTTGAAATATCATTGGATTTTCAAATGGAGGGATGCAAAATTTGTGGAGGGAAATGAATTATTTAATGTGATATATAAATGTTGGTATTTTTTATGACTAAAAGATTTATTAAAATTATCTTTTCAATTGTGACCATTATATTTTCGTCACTAAATTGAATTATTTAGTGACTAAACTTATTTTTGTTACTAAAAATAATTTTTTGTGACTTCACTTTATTTTGGTTGCAAATAAAAAATTTTTAGTAACAAAATTTTTATTTTCGTCACAAATTAATTGAAGATCATCTTTTAGTGACCAACCTCAAATTTTGTCACAAAAATATATTTTTAGTGACGAAAAAAATTCGTCACAAATTTTTTGTCACTAAAACCCTATTTTCTTGTAGTGTCCCCAAAGGTTTACCTGAAGTTCAAATTCACAAGAGAAGAAAATTTGGAGAAGGTCCTTCTGCAAGTAAGTCAGTTCCCAATCCATAAGCTTGTAATGGACTACAATGAAAGCAGAGATCTACATTACAGTTTTGCTGAATGGGAACTTTATGAAAATTCTATGACAAAGAGGTAGAATATATGACAGGGAGTTTGGTAGGAACATTCCAAAGGCACATCCAAGACCTCCCAAGTACTATCCTAAACCATTCAGTTATCAAAGGAGGCAATAGGAAAAGTATGACAATCAACATCCATAGCAATAGAGCAGGCATAGAACTTTTTAGTTTTGAGATTAAGTATTTAATGCTTGTAGAAATGACATCTAAAACATTTCTAATTATATAATCTCTAATTTTGATGGTTATGTGTTTTTGCTTTATTTCGTGCATTTTATCTTATTTTTATCTTTGGATATCTAGTTCTTTATCTTGTGATATAATTCACCTTAGTGTGGAGGGTTCTGACTTCTACAAATAGGGGGATATTATTGGGTATTGCATCCACAATAACACAGATTTTAATGAAGTCACCCTTGAACTAAGATGAATTAAGTTGTATTTGATATTTTGTTTTATTTATGTGTTTGCAGGACTCTATTGCTATGTGTAGACCAATGTTAGTCTATAGTGGGTCATAAACACACGACCAAACAATATAATCCCTCATTGTGTGATCCAAGGTGTTGACTTATGTGTAGCCTCTCTATTGGGATACAGTTCATATTCAAGCACTTGGATCAATGGATGAAGTCTTAGTGATGAGTATATTCATGAAGGAAAATTTTCTAAAAATCAGAAATTCTCTTAGTCCATCACTCGAGTATACTGTTAGTTCTCAAGTTGTAAGTCTTATTACTCGGGTACAAAAGTTAGTTCTCGAGTAGTATTACTTTATATCTTGAGTAACTAAGTTATAGCTCTCGAGTAGAATTTATCTCTACCTCTCGAGTATTCAGTTTTGTATCTAAAAAATTTTCTAAGTATAGTTCTCGAGAAGTTGTTTTGTTCTGGATTAGTTCTCGAGAAGTTGTCTTGTTCTCGAGTAGTTATCGAGAAGTTGTCTTGTTCTCGAGTAGTTCTCAAGAACAATCCTTAGTTCACGAGAAATCCATTACCTTGTTCTCGAGAAGTTCTTTTTCTCTCTAGAAGTCACTTCTTGTTCTCGAGTGACTATCTTTCAGAATCAGAAATATTTTCCAAGTTCAGTACTCGAGAAGTTCAGTCCAGTACTCGAGAAGTTCAAAATAGTAATCGAGTACTCAACAATGAAAGCGTTGAATGTCGAGAGATGTCTCAATGCCATCTGGATTCTGATGTCTTCCAAGTCTAAAGCGTTGAGAGAGTTGAATGCTAAGACATGACTCTATGCTATTGGCTGCGTTATCTCAAGAGGTCAAGCCAGCTCTCGAGAAGCAATTCCTAGTTCTCGAGTAGTATTCTTCTCTCTCGAGAACTGGAGTACAGTTTTGCAGAAACTTCTGTTAAGTCCAGAATTGATGGAATTTTCAAAAAACATGATGTGATAGGTCTACGTGTACATCATTAAGACTAATTATGACCGTTAGGGAGATCTTATATATGGTCTTATCAATCGACTAACCCTAATAACAATTTTAAGAAGCTGTCATAATTTCCCAATGTTTTTTGAATCTCGTTCTCTTTTGCAAAAAGGAAAGCCGCCGATGCCGTGGATCTTCATCGTGCAAGTGATAGGGTTTTCGGCTCAAAGGATTTAGATGAAGTTCGATTTCTAGATAATGATTGTTGTTCATTCTCAATCACCGTTTCGATCGGGTGAAATCAAAAGAAATCTTCAGATCTCTTTCTTGCCATGAGTTCTTCTTCAACAAATCTGACAGAGCCAAAATTCTTAAAGAAGAAGATACAGCTAGATTGTTTCAAGATTTGAAGATCATTTTTTTGTATTTTCAATTTATCTCTATTAAATTCTTGTAGGAGATTTCTCTACGAGTTATAGGAAGTTTAATCTTCCGAGTGTAGATCCGTTTGGATCGAGATTGTAGGAACTTGGTTTCGAGGTGTAGGATTGGTTTTTATTCCGAGATAGTGGAGTAGACGAGTCTAGTGATTTGATAGATCGGTGAGGGAAAGTGGATGTACCCAAGGTTGGGGAACCACTATAAATTTTTTGACGCTTGTGATTGCTTGGTTGATATTTGTGCATAGATCGCTGAATTTTTATTCTGCAAAAAGACGCACAACACACCCATTCACCCCCCTCTAGGTGATTTTGGTAGACAACTGAATTCATTCATAGGGTTAATTTGAGCCTCTGGTAATTTTATTTGGAATATTGGAATAATATATTTAGTACCTCCTTTGTATTACATGGATTTGCCCTTGATAGTATTTTGTTTATTATGATCTCACTGTTCAGTGGGAATTGTGAAAATTGGGCACGGAATATTTTAGGTCATTATGCTTATACCTGATTTTATTATAATTTTAGATGCATATTTTCAGTACTTATTTCACAAGCTTTTAAATATTCAAATATGTTCAATATTAGTTTCAGAGCACAATGTTTGATAAAAAATCGTGAAGCTTGTTTAGTAGTGATATTAGGGCAGCACGCTCATAAGGAAATTTTATCATAATTTTTAGATAAATATATTCAGTAGTTGTTTCATTGAATTATGGAAGAGGATTATCATTCTAAATTAAAGTTAGAGTTCATTATTCACTGGAAAATTTGGGAACTTGGTCAGGAGTGTTTTTTGGGCATTTTAGTAATGCTTGAATTTTCTTATAATTATTGGAAGCTTATTTACAACACTTGATTCTTTAGCTGTTAACTATGTGTTTATATTAAAATTTTGGATAAGAGGCTTAAACCTTGCAAAAAAATGGGGAGACTTGAATTTACTGTTAATTAGTTGCCTATTGTTCATCCTACTTTTCTGGAGCATTTTGCATGATTATAAATGCCACTTCATATTCAAATTGGGGCATTTGAATTTTTAGGGAAAATAAATAAAATGTCAGATAAAATAGGAAAATTTCAAGTTTCTGGATTTAGGGTATAAATGTCATGATAGGCCTCCATTAATTATTTTAGGGTGTTTGGATGAAGATTTAGAGTACCTCCTATCATGCACGTCATATAACATATGGTGGTCTTCATTAAGTAAAACTGTGGAAATCATGTTAACATGGGTAATGGTCGTAGGGAGATGGGATTGTGGTTTTCTGATTTTAGTGAAGTGGATTGGAGTGTACCATTGGAAGTTGGGATGAGTAGGTTGTAGAGTTTTCTAAGATTAGGTGGTGTTCGGGATCGACGAAAGATCGTCTTTCCCGTGGAGGGAGAGACAGGGCCAAAACACATTAGGGTTAGAACTAGTGTAATACTAAAGGGATTGGGAATCGAGTATTAACCAATAATAATAAGTGCCTCGCGAAAAGGAGCATTGGGCTTCAGCCCATCGTAGTTCCTAGTGCCGTCGAGAACCCTTCACAGGGAATGCCTTGGGCAGTCCTTCACTAACCTATACTGTAGGCAAAATAAACTGCAAGAGTAACTAATATAACTAGGAATTCACTTTCATTCACCTTGATGTCTTGGGGTGTTAGGTTGGGTCACTCGAGCAGTAGGCTCGGTGGTTTCGGTGATGGGCAGGTTGGCTTGGCGAGCTTTAGCTCGGTTGTTGTTTGTGACGGACGGGATGGCCCGAGGAGCTTTGGCTCGGTTGCTGATACATAAGGTTGCATGCGCATTTAATATAAGGTGGTGAGTCTTCGGTATTGGAGTATCGATGCACCTACGCCACTACGTTGACTCGACAAGGGTGGTTTTGCACTTTGTCAAGTTAAGTCCAGTGGATCTGCCGGCAAAGAGTACGTAGGAGCTCATCTTAGTACACCAGCGTCGAGGCATATGATAGGTCTTACTGGTAGTGCTATTATCGGTTTAGAGGTGGGCGAGGCAAAACCCACTGCTTCTGTTTTCCACTACGAAGGTATCCTGGGAGGTTCGGCTCCAGAAAGTGGGAACTAAAGGTCTGTGTGCACAGAGTCGAACTGGTGTGTTGCACTTACATGATTCATGTCATAGCATACTTGCATGTCATAGCATAACAATTGTATTTAACCCTTGACACCTATTGTATAAATTGGTATGGGAATTTTTATATAATAGGTCCTGCAAAACAACTCCTTGGTTTATAAGCTCGCGTGAGCGTGCTTATAAGTTAAGGTTTTTATTCTGTAGCTATATACATGCTTGCTAGAAAACCAACACCCTATCGTATAAATTGGTATGAGACTTTTTATACTATAGGAGCCTTGCAAAAGATTCCTTAGCTTATGTGTTTTCATATAAGTTAAGGTTACTTATTTATTGCTCAGCTTTTCGTACTTTTATTGCTGCCACATATATTCATAGAACTGCCAGATTAGTTCCGCCGCCACCTACTACCTTTGTTATTCTCCACCTTCAGTACCTTTATTATTATTTTTGTGGATATGTCTTTTACTCTTTTGCTACTTTTCTGTGATCGATTTTGCCGGCAGGATCAGAGCTTTGTAGTGACGACCTTCTAGGGCGTGAAGGTGTCACCGCAAAACGGTCGGTTCTTGCCCTAAGACCCCGTGATTCTAAAAAGGAAAAAAAGGGGGTCATACAATTGGGACAAATAAAATCGCGTTAAATAATTAAAGGTCTCATTTTTTGCTTTAATTAAAGAACATAAGGTTTGCCCCGGGTATGCGACGCGTAGGACCACATATCGATGTGTGGGCTCTATTTCCTTTGCCCATATGCTAGCTTGCCGAGAGGCCGTGCGTATTGACCGATATCCTTTGGGTAAAGAGAATTGTGTGCATAATCTCGAGAGAGGAGAAGCGTAATTCTCATGGATTGGGTTCCCTACACAATAGTGGGGTTCTTAGCGTAATGCGAGCATTAAGAGGAATCCTTCTTCAGACTAGCATTTGATCGAATAGTATTAATGTTCAGGTGAGCGATATTCCTAGAGCTTGGTAACCTCATTCTTTTGGAGCCTTCACGACCAAGTCTCCCTTTTATTAATTTGAAATTTAGGATCTCTAGTTATTAAAAGTCATTTTCGTTCAAATTCCATCTGTACCGTTGCGCTATTTCTTCATCGGCATTTTTTGCATTTATTTTCTGTATTTATATATATATCTGTCTTTATTAAACAACACCGACCCAAATATCATCGATAAAATAATAGTCCTGAAAGAGAGGGGTAGATAAGTTTTACTGTAGAGGGGGGGGGGTGAATAGAGTATTTAAAAAATTATTTAGATTTATTGCGGAATTAAAATATTGATAACTATAACTAGTGAAATAAAATAGGCTAGACTACCACAGCATAACACAACACACAAAGAAATCACACAGCAACCAAATGACAAAAGAAAATTTATAGTGGTTCCACAAATTTGGGTACATCCACGCTTCTACCACCCAGGTAGGAATCCGCTTTGGTTTTTGATCAGGTGCCCTATCACCACATGATCTGCGGTAGGTAGATCCATTTGAGCTTTTGATCAGGAGCTCAAAATCCAATAGGTTTTTGATCAGGAGCCCTATCACCACAAGTGTTCACTTTTGAAGGGAGAGATAATCCTGTACAGATGGAGGTAAAAGAAATAAGAATGATTGGAAATCTTCTCTTTATCAGGCAAATGAGAAGACTGTTTGGATTCAAGTTGAGTGTCCAAGCTCCCCCTGAGATGGTGTATATGTTCATGAAGAGAAAACTTGGCCCTAGGTGTAGGTCTTCAAAATATGTTGCAGAGCCTTTTGATTCGGTGAACTGTTATAGATTTGTGGCTCTCTGTAAATCTTTGAAGACTGAGGAAGGAAGATGATAGGAGAGAGTTGTTGTTAGAAAAAGTTCTTCTTCTTCTTCTCAGCAAAACATGCCAGATCCTTTTAGAGAAATATTCTTCTCTGACTACTGATTGATCACTATCTCTTTTTCCTTTTTGTTTTTCTAAGATATATATCTTGTCAGAATGAAGAAAAACGACATCAATTTGAATTCCCAAGACAAAACATAATTCTCTGCAAGAATTGAGGAGCCCTAACGGCTAGATATTGCTGGCAATCATAAATGCATTACCATAACTATTTTGATAAAATATTCTGTGAGTACCATAATTAATGCTTCAAAAATACGGCTATCAGCCTTGAGAGAATCAGTATTAATTATCAGAATATATTTTCCTTGAAAAACTTTATCATAATCAAAATAAATAACTCTGACCGTTCTGAAGAAATGATAACTGAAAGCAGCATAGAATCTTAGAGCTCCATTCAGAGATTGTCGAACTGAGTTAAGATATCGTCGACCAAAGAATAGCTATCGTAGAACTGAGATTACTGCTGAGAAAAAAACGAAATCGTCGACCTGAGCTCGTAGATCGTCAAGCTCAGTTCAGAGTAGAAGACTCTGAGATCGTCGATGGGAGATCGACGATTGTCAAGATGAGTTCGACTATAGTCGAACTGATATAGATAGTCCACAACATTTATCTGAATCTAATTCTGAGTCCACTGTAATGCTGGTCTTCACAAAACCTGACCTAGAGGGGACCTAACTAAGACTTAGATAGATACCTTGGCTATACAAGAGGGTCAAGACATCCTAAGATTAAACCTAGCACAAATCCAAACAAGGGTTCCAACAAGTCCCTCTAGGGAAAGAGTCGAAATAGTCAACCCGACCCCGAGAACAATACGACCCCGATATTCCCCACCGGAATATCCTGTACTACACGTGATAGGTGCACTTGCCTCCTTTCAAATGAAAAATCCCCCACGAGCTTTGCCCTCTTATATCTAAATAAATAAAAACTATTCTCTTCTCTTATCTATATAAAGATAAAGTTAAAATAAAATAAAACGAGCTCGCAGTGCGCATCATGTTCGCTCTGAAAATTTGGCAACATTACCTTTATGGGGTGCACTATGATATATTTTCGGATCACAAGAATCTGAAATATGTCGATATGTAGAACTATTTGAACATCCGCCAGAGAAGATGGGTTAAGTTTATATCTGATTATGAGTACACGATACAGTATCACCTGGGGAAGGTGAATGTGGTGGTGGATGCACTGAGCTGGAGGGCAACCACTTCAGGAGAAGAGCCCCAGTTGTTGTCTATAGAGCTTATACGGATGATGGAGGATATGAAGATTACCTTGGTGTCCTCGGATGAATCAGAGCTTTATGTGGAGTATCTGGTCGCGATGAGCACTTCCGATGATATTCGAGATCATATCAGGGCTGTGTAGAGAAGGGATGACAAGCTGGAGCCAGTATTCAGGACCTTGGAGGCAGGCTTGACCGGGTTGTATGAAGAGAGAGATGGGTTTATATACTTTAGAGGATGAGTGTACATACTGGCTAGGGGCAGGATTCAGGACGATATTATGACCGAGGCTCACTATAGTAGGTACTCGGTCCACCCGGGCATCACCAAGATGACGGCGGACCTGAAGAGGATGATGTAGTGGTCGGGCATGTATAGGGACATCATATACTTCGTGACCCATTGCGAGGCCTGTGAGTTATTGAATGCCGAGTGTAAGAGTCCGGCCGGATTATTGCAGCCACTTCTGGTGCCGGAGTGAATGTTCGATGATATCGCCATGGATTTCATACTTGGTCTTCCTCGGTGACATGCGGGGAACGACTCGATATGGGTGATCATCGATCAATTGACGAAGGTGGCCATATTTTTGCCGATCAGGAAGGACACTCCGGTGGGTGACTTTGTGCAGAGGTTTGTTGAGAAGTTGGTCCAATACCATGGAGTGCCAAGGACGATAGTGTCCGATCATGATGGATGGTTTATATCTAAGGAATTGAGGTCGATCCAGGATTATTTGGGGACTCCGTTGACGTTCAGTACCGCCTTACACCCTCAAACGAATGGGCTGATAGAGCGTACTGTTCTTGTGAAGAATGTCTCTTGGTCGCTAGAGAACCTGCAAGAGAGAAAATGATAAAAGAGGGATTGCGAGTTGTCGGCTACTAGCGGTTAAATGAAAAGAGACAAAAAAGGGGTGCCGCCGAAAGCGGCGACACGGGAGTTCTCCTGTCGCCGCTAAAACCACTCCTGCGACGGGATTTTCGGCTGTCATAAATGAAGCGATTACAGCGGTTACCAAGGAGAACCCGATCGGACAGTAACCCGCTCGGGAAAGGATTCGAGACCGCTGTCATAGATGGAGAGCTTGAGGATTCGATTAGCGATGCCTCGAGAGTACTGTTCATGCCAATTTATAGGCTCGGGGTCCTTCCCGAGCGGGCAGGTGCTAGAATCACCGGCTGCCCGGGGGACAGGAGTGCGGGCAGTGGTGACAGAATGCACAGCTAGAGAAGAAAGAAGGAAAGCTCTTAACAGTGCGGCTATGCGGTCTTCAATAAAAAGACCGGCGGCTTTCAGACGGAAAAATGGCTTGCAGACTGTCACGGTCTCGCGGTTATGCGGTCAAGAAATGGATCTTTGACTCATCTTAAGGGAGAATTAGAATAGCGGTCTTCCGGGTAAACATTATCCCGGCACATTTCCGAATGTTGGAGAATTTTGGAAATGTTAGCTTTATCTGCCAGACCGATATAGCCTTTAATGCGCCCCAGAGCTATAAATAATGCAGGAAGGAGAGATTTCAGATATTCCCTGGGAGACAGCATACTTGGACTGCGGTTAATACTTTGTTGCTTGCTATGCCGATGAAAAGCTTGTTGGGAGATATGTACAGGAGATCTGGTTCGAATGTGAAGACACTTGTTCGAAAAAATGCGGTCAAAGTTGCCAGCCCACCCAACACATCGACTAAGAAAATTGCCGCAGCTTCCACATCATCAATTGTTTTAGCCGAACAACCGGGCGAGGTGAGCGGTATAGGCGGGACAAAAATCGACCTACCTGCCACCCCTAAGACCGTCTTTACCCCTAACGTTGACATCACAAACAACACTCCACACAAACATGACGACGAATTACTTTCTTCAGCCATACCCTTACTGGTATCTGGGAGAAAGCCATGAAGGCAGCTTTGACCATGGTGGACAAGCTCAAAATCGAGTTGGGGATAAGCAGGTCTACTCCTGAGAAACAAAAGCGCCGATCCGGACCGACCATCGAGGATCAGGTAGAAAAGAACCTTCGTCAAAAGGGAAAAGAGAATAAGAAATCATCCATTCTCAAAGTCGTCACGACCCCGCTAACCACCATTTCTGAGGAGGGCGAGATATCTGTTGATTCGCAAAAGGAGATCGAACAGCCGTCGGAGGTTACCGCGATGGCCATGATAGAGAAATTTCTTATCACGGACGAAGATTCTCTTGAACTTGATCTCCCTGTTAATGCCGGTTATTTGCAGGGGATGGAGGAAATTCTTCTTGGTATGGTCGTAACGAGTGGTGCGAATCTTATAACCGAATCTCTCGCCGAGCTTCATAAAGAGCCTGCCGTTGAAGAGGCACTTCTAGCCGATGGCTTGCCCCTGACGACAAGACCAACTTGGACATGCTCGAGCGGGTAGGTGAAACTGAGACCCCTCGGCCAGGTAAATTGTTGTCCCCTTCAAGTAGGGAATATCTCGCAAAGAAGATACTGTGGAGAAAAAGTCCAGTCCGCCTGATCTCCGAAGGTAGGGAAATCCCGATGACCAAGGAGATATATGAGGCGGGAAGAACCAAGTCCGCGCGACTTTGGAAAGCCTAGATAAGAAAGATCGATCCAGAGAACGCGCGATGATAGATATTCCCCGATCGTGATTTATCAGCAGCGAGAGAAAGACTTGAATTTGATCTATTGCCTCAAAGTATTGTCCCTTTAGTCTGTCTTATCTGTCGATGATCCTTATTTTAACCGCTTGTTGTGTTGTTGTTTCAGCAGAAAAAGGTGCGGGCTCGGCGATAATCTTTGTGAACAGTCCACCTCCATCTGACGAGGGACAGAGGTCTCTTGGTGAACCTAACCGTAAGATCGCGCGGTTAGAGGAAAATCTTCAATCTAAGGAGGAGGAGAAAGATGCGCTAAGACTGACGGTCGAGAATTTGGCTGGAGAGGTGAACTTGGCCCGAAAAGAAGCCGCTGTGGCTTTGGAGGAGGCTAGAGTTTCCCGAGAAGAGACAAGACACGGGAAGGAGCAGCTGATTGTGGAAGCCGCATCGCATGAGAAGGAGCTGAGGGATCGAGATCAGCGGCAAAAATGACTATAGGATGATGTCGCCCACTATCCATACCGGTGCCATCAAGCGGAGAATGAAGTGCGACGCTTGTCCGGGAACCAGAGGGGTGATGGTATGGTTCGGGATGAGACCTTGTCGATGAATCAAGCAGCTTTAACCGCGTGACTTTCCGGCAGAGCGGCCTCCACTGAGACGGGGGTATTTCTTGGCCGTGTGGGCCGCAATGCGGCGAAGATTCATCTGCACCATCATACTGTGCTCCACCATCAATTCGCTGCGATCTCCATGATGTAGGTGACTTGGTCGCTCATATTGGTGGGAACCTGCCAGACTGCGGCGAACTAATGAGCGAAGAGAGGAAGAGGGAAGAGAATGCAAAGGGAAAATAGTCTTGTATATTTATTTGAACTTGGTGGTACTGTGCGGTTAGATTTATTCGTGAATTGTTGTTTGAATTTTAAATTTCCCTTATTATTATATCTTTTAACCGCTCGGCTTTCCGTTTTGACGTACCCGTGCGGTTTTTATATCATATGTTCGATCATTTATGCTTTTCCGAATACAATTTTCTCTATAAATAGCACAAAAGATTCCTCCCTTATTATAAAATTAGAGTTCAAAACTTCCACCGAATAGAAAAAATGGTATCTGAGCGATCTAGTGCTTCAGCCGTATTTCTCCGGTCAGAATTCAGGAGCTCTTCCTTGACCGAAAGCGAGCTTTTGCAGTTTGTGCACAGGCATATGCATGATGATTCAATAGTCGCGCGGATACCTTCAGCGGCGGAGCGGTTAAATACGGTTGGAAATGACATTGCTGTCATACCCATCGAGCATTTTGAACATGGCTTTTCTTTCCCCCCATTCATCGAGCTGGTAGAAATTATGGACTTTTATGGAGTCGTCTTCAGTGAGCTCCCCTCGAACACAATTGGTGCCATAATGAGTTTTCTGATATATCTGCGTTCGGAGCGGGTAAAAATCACTATGAATCTCTTCCGAAACTGCTTCATGGCCCGATCGATAAGAGCGGGCCAAACGGAAAACAAACTTTTCCGCAGCATTATTAACTTCGGCTGCAAGGGTTTGAAGGTAGTAAACCTCCCTAACAAAGTTACTAACTGGTCGACTAGATATCTAGTCTTTACGAGTAATCTCGGAGTTCTTCCCCTAAGTCCGCAAGCACGTGTGGCTAACATCTTTAGAAGGATAGAGCTCGGGGGAAGGAATTAGAAATCGCCAATTTCTATAGGAAGGAGCGGTTGGATATCACCTATTATTTGCCACTACGGGTAGTCGTGGCCGATTACAGTACGACAAACTGTAAGCGTTCTGCTTCTTTAATAAGTTTGTATTTGTGGTGTACTGTTAACCCCTTTTCTTTTACAGTTCAGTTAGAGGTTCCGGTGGGCAAGCCGATCTCTCCAGAAGGTCCGGTGCTGACTCAAAGCAAGCTGTGTAAGCAGAGGGAAGCTTACCGTATCGAGGCCGATGAGCCTGCTGTGAGTGAAAGCCCATCCATTCCTTTGGTTCCGAATTGGATCGAGAAGCCCCTGATGGATCTCCGCGGTAAGGAGGTCGTGCGATTTCATCGGAGTGGGGAACATATCTCGGTTTACACTTCTCTTCCTCCCTAGTCGAGCTCCAAACTTACTCGTCATGCCCAGGCGGCTGGGTTTTCCCTATATGAAAAGAAAAACATGGACGAGATGAAATCAGTGCCAACCGCACGACTACCCACCTTAGCCGCTCAAGCTCGGGTGATAAGCTTCACCCTTGATCATTTCATGGGTGAGGCTCTGGGCGAGGTTACTGGCGTAGCCGAGCAGCTAGAGGTAAGGTTGGAGGAGCTTGAAGAAGAAAATGAAGATCTGAAGGCGGATAACAAAAAGCCGAGAGAGAGCATCGAGGTAACCAGAACCTTACTTTCTTTCTTCTATCCGATCGGTCTCAAATTCTAACCAAATTTTACATTAACCTTACTCTTACAGCGAATGTATGATCGGGAGAACCCGGATTTCTTGCACGAAATCACCTCCCATTTGTGGGAAGGAGGGGAGGATATTCTTTATATCCTTAAGGAGAGAGGTTCTTTGGTATCGGAGGAGCAAAAACTTACATTCAACGAGCTCTTTCCTGACTTCAAAATACTGGAGGCCGAGCGGGATGATGCGGCCAATGCGGCTAAGATAGCTGAATCTTCTCCCGCTCCTGAGGTTAAAGCCTATACTCACGATGGTGAAGAGAGCGATGCCGAAGAAGTTACTGAGGAAGATTCCAGGGACAGCAGAGAATCCGATTCTCCAGAATCTTCCGTATCGAGCGAGTCTTCGAGTGCTTCAAGTTTGTCCAGTTCGGGATGGGGTCGTCAAAAGAAGAAAGCCAAGATATAAATAGGATGTACCTATTTTCTCTTTTCAGACTGCGCAGACTCTATTTTTGTAAACCACGCGGTATATGTGTAATAGCCCTTTCTATGAATGACAGTCTTAATTTCTTATGTTGTGTGATGTCGTGTGGTTGAATGACTTTTACTTTCTCGGTTAATTAACGGATTGAAAAGCATATTTCGTAACTTGATCCCGCACCGAACTTCGCGTGACGGGTTTGCGACTCATACCTTTTTTCCCCGTTCGATGATAATTTGGGTAAGAAAAACTGTACGGAATTCCTATAACAATCTGGCGACTCGAAATCTTACATTCGCGTGATTACCTGCAGATTATAGAAACAGTATAGAACTCCATATAATAAGCTGACGACTTGAAAATTATATTCGCGCGATTATATGCAGATTAGAGAAAAAGTATAGAACTCCATATAACAAGCTGACGACTTGAAAATTATATTCGCGCGATTACATGCATATTAGAGAAATAATATAGAACTCTATATAACAAGCTGTCGACTTTAAAATTATATTCGTGTGCTTACAAGCAGATTAGAGAAATAGTATAGAACTCCATATAATAAGCTGTCGACTTGAAAATTATATTCGCGCGATTACATGCAGATTAGAGAAATAGTATAGAACTCCATATAACAAGCTGTCGACTTGAAAATTATATTCGTGTGATTACAAGATAATAACTTTTTACTAGTCTGGCTAGCGGTGGTAACTGGTCCGCTGCTTCTTGTCGACCCATCTACTTGATCATTTTTCTCCAAGAGTCTGGCTTGACCGCTTATCCGACATCAAATAGAATCTCCGAGAGGCTCGCCCTGCGATTAACCCGATTTCATTTTGCCGTGCAGTTATGCGACAAAGAAGAGTTTAGATAAAAGAAAAGAGGTGTGCCCGATTACCACAACCCAGATTGATCAACAAGGATGAGGCTGGTGGGTGCTGAGACCGCACCATCTCATCTCAAGGAAGATCAATAAAGCCGTAATAATATCCCTTATGATGAATGGTAGAGCTAAGCACCCACCCTGAACCTCCTAAAATACAGAGGTAGTGTGCTAGGTGCAAGCTGGGATCCGATGCCTAGATGCCCTCCGCACGATAATCTGCAAGCTCCCACTACACGGTGCGAAAACTCCCCGCTACACGTGGTCTTGGTGGTGTTATGCTAATGATAATGACTCTCGCGGGGGATCGAGATGGACTCGGCGATGTTACCCCGGTCCTAACATTTCCTAGCTTCGAGTCTTGGGATTAAATGGTCCAAGCCGATGGGATAAAGGGCTTTCTTTCTGAGCAAAACCTCATTGCTCTGTGGTTTCGAAGTACCATGAAATCTGCCAAAACCTGAGCTTTTATTCTGCTGTTCGCGGTACGTATGTTGATTTCGAACTGAACTCACAGAATTAGCTCGATTGCCCAGGATTATGTGCTTTAGCGAGTCTTCTGTGATTATCCGGGGACTTCGTGCCTATGATGAGGTTCCTAGCCTTTCCTCAATAATATAGTCCCTTTTAGGGGTTAGGTCCATGATGGTGCCATCGAGCACGAAAACATTGAACACATGGATTGAGTGATGCCTAGAAATATGGATGTCGAAGAGTCGACGCGCATGGGTGAGATGACTTCAAAGGCCAAAGCCAGCTTTCGAGGAATGATGGGCTCGGATGTTTATAGTGCTTTTTAGGATATGGCAATCAACATCTCCCGAATATACTCGGGTTTCGAAGTTGTCTTTTCTGTCTTCCGTCCCTTCTTTCGCAAATCTTAAGGACGGCCTGATTGTTAGTAATCTTTCAATGCTTTATTTTGACTCTTTGGGAGTCTATCCACCCAGAAGCTCCTACAAAATGGTCCAAGATAGATGTATAATGGTTCTCCTAGTCGAACTCACTTAGCTCGATTGGACTTCCCGGATGTGTAATAATGGAGTCGAAATGGACGGAGTCGTTAACTTTTTAGTCTTTACTGGGAATTAGTTACTTGATAAAGCTCCTAGTTATCGCAGTTCCTTATCGCATCAGTCCATTCAAACTTTGAGGCCACCCGAAGAGTTTTAAAGAAGGGTGCGCTCTTATCTCCTACCCTGTAGATTAAGCGGCTAAGACCTGCCAGCCTTCCTCCTAGCTGCTGGACCTCCTTTGGATAGTGAGGAGGTGTCATACTCAGGATAGCTTTTACCTTATCAGTTTTGGGAGCCAACCCTTCGGGTTTAAGGAGGTGACCAAGGAACTTCCCTTGGCTGGCACCAAAAACACACTTCAACGGGTTTAGCATCATCCTAAACTCCCGTAGGGTAGTGAAGGTTTCTGCGAGATCCTCCAAATGCGCCGAAAAGGATTTACTTTTAAATAGGAGATCGTCAACATAGACTTCTAAATTTCTTCTCTTTTGGTCCTTGAAAACGGAATTTCATGCGTTGATAAGTAGCTCTTGAATTTTTACGCCTGAAGGGCATCACTAGATAGCAAAAACACCCTTCATTCGTGATAAAGGATGTGTGTGGTATGTCGGTTTGTGCATCTTAATTTGGTGATAGCCAGAGAACTCATCTAAAAAGCTCATAACAGAATAACCAACCGCAGAATCTACTAAAGCATCTATTCGAGGCAGGGGATAGAAATCTTTGGGGAACGCTTTATTAAGTTTTGTGAAATCTACGCACATCCTCCATTTTCCCCGTGGTTTTTGCACCATTACAACATTTGATATCCAGGCGGGATATTGTATCTCTTGAACAAATTTGGCCTTTACCAGCTTGGTGACCTCTTCCCGGATTGGACTTGCCAATTTTGTTGCGACGACTCTCTTCTTTTGCTGTACAGGCTTAAACTTCAAGTCGATATTAAGATGATGGCATGCTACGTCTGGATCCACTCCGGGCAAATCTTCAGGAGACCACGCGAAGATGTTGAGGTTCTTCAAGAGACAGGAGATTAGTTAGGTTTTCTCCTCTTCTGATAGCTCCACATTAATGGAGAGCTTTTTCTCCTCTCCCTCAGCGATGGGCACCTTCTCGATAGGTTGAGCAACCTCCAGATTGAGTCCTTCCTTCGTAATCTCTTTCGGTTCTCCATGCTCGATTGCTGTGACTGGCAGAGGGGTTACCTGTTCAATCACGTTAACCATTTTCACCTAACATTCTCGGGCCAACCGATTTTACTCTTGATCCGATACTATTTCCCTTGAGCAGAGTATTTAATAGCCAGATGGTAAGTCGACACAATCGCCCGATACTCGTTTAGTAGAGGCCTCCCAAAAATCGCCTGATAGCTGCTTGCCGTGTCGATTACCACGAACTGGATCATCTTGTTGATTCCCCCCAGGGTCACTAATAGCTAAATGTTTCCTTCTCCTTCCTTACTCTCTCTGGGAAAGTCATAGAGTGGCCCCTCGGTAGAAGACAATGGCTTCCCGGTCTTTAGGGCTTCGAACGTCTTCTTGAACAAGAGATTCACGGAGCTTCCCGTATCTATCAAAATCTTGTCTACTGTGAAATTTTCGATGACGGCTTGGATAACAACCGCATCGTTGAATGGGTTGGCGACGGATGAGAAATCATCTGGACCAAAAGTAACGAGTTCCCTATTCGGTGCCGAAGAAGATGTCATAGCCATCTCTTGCTTACACAGCTTTGAAATGAAAGATTTTCGGCTTGATTCGAGGCCTCCCCCTCCATGGATGCAAAAAAGCCCGCCCGAGGGTTCCTTCATCATGAACATCCACACAATCATTCGGGTAATGCACATTACGTAGGCCGCCAACGTCAGCGATGTCCTCACATTCCTGGAACACCTTAGCCACTTCTTTGCCCTTTGAGGTGTTTGAATTGACGGGAGCCTCTTTACAGAAGAGGTCTGGCTTTTTTCCTTCTGAAACCAGTCTTCTTACCAAAAAGCGAAGGGCCCGACAGTGCTCTGTAGGATGCCCCTCTTCCTTGTAAAATTCGCAAAAATTCTTAGAGTTGGGGGCTCTTACCTCTCACCGGGGTTTGGCCTTTCTGAAATCTTTTCTTTCCAGGACCTCGGCGATTTCCTCCCAAGTCATGTTCGTAATGCAAGGCTTTTCGTGCTAACTAATAGGAAGAACTAGTGGCACTACCAGAACAGGAGCAGTGTTCAATGGCAATATTCGCTCTCGGAACTACTGATGGTTGAGGAATGGCCTCTTATGCCGAAAGTTTCTACCCCTTTGAGGTGAGGTCCTATGATCATGACGGGAAGGTTTTGAAACGTGGCGCGTCGTGGAAGAATTCCCCGAGCCTCCACCACCCTCCATAAAGGTTAGAGTAGAAATATAGTTTGGGTTAGCACTTTCTCCTTCAATGAACTTATTTGCGAGAGCGATTAGGGCTTGATAAGTTGCTGGAGCCTTTGTCGTTGCTTTGAATTTTAACGGGCCTTCCTTGAGGCCGTTGATTAGGGCGACCTTGTAATAATCTTGGTCTACATTCTTTACTTCCATAATTACCCTTTGAAAACGATCTACAAATCGTGCCACGCTTTCGCCCTCCCTCTGTATAATTTTGAAAAGAGCCGCAGGACCACTTTTCCTTTTTTTGGAGGTTGAAAACCTCAACAAAAGCTCTTGGCGGAGCCCGACAAAAGAGTTAATCGAGCGAGGACGAAGCTCGTGAAACCACTCTCGAGCCTGCCTGTCGAAAGTCATCACCAACAACTTACACTTTAGTGCATCCATTAGGCATCTAAGGGCCACAGCATCTTCGAATGCCTGCAGGTGTGTAACCGGGCCAGACGTGCTGGTATAAGAAGGTAAATGAGGTTCTCTGAAATTGTTCGGTGCGGGCTCTCGCCTAATCTACGCGACAAACGGAGATGGGTCCTCCATCTCGGCCGGGGTTGAAGGTGAGGCGCAGTTAGAATTTGGGAAATTACCGGGTACACCGGGCTGGCGGTCTTCTTCGAAGCCTAGCAGCCTAGCCGGACCTTCTTGAGCGGTATCTTGGAAATAACCCATGAAGGGACTTCATTCGTCTTCCTGGAGCTGCGATTGCGCGGTGGTCTGACATTACTGAAAGCGGGCCGATAGGCCGCGGGGGTCGGAAAGATCACGGGTTCTTCGGGTGCTGCGGTTGGAGGAATCGGCAACCACTGGTTAAGAGCTGCTAGAGCTTGTCCGATCACATCAAGGCGTTCGCCGGTTTCCCACCTACCTCGCTCCATTTCTCGGCGAGATTGTTTGAGCGCCCTTCAGAGGGATTCTTATGAGGAACTCGTGCGGTTAGAATGATGAGAATGAGAGTGGTGAGGGGATCGCCTGTCCGACATATCGAGACCGCTTGGATTAACGGACAACTCGGATCTGAAGGCCGCGTGTTCAATGTTCGTGTCGGGAATGCCTCTTGGTCGCTGGAGAACCTGCAAGAGAAAACGATAAAAGAGGGACTGCGAGTTGTCGGCTACTAGCGGTTAAATGAAAAGAGACAAAAAAAGGGAGGCCGCCAAAAGCGACGACATCAGAGTTCGCCCGTCGTGGCTAAAACCACTCCTGCGATGGGCTTTTTGGATATCATAAATGAAGCGATTATAGCTATTACCAAGGAGAATCCGATCGGATAGTAACCTGCTCGGCAAAGGATTCGAGACTGCTGCCACAGACGGCGAGCTTGAGGATTCGATTCGCGATGCCTAGAGAGTACTCTTCATGCCTATTTATAGGCTCGGGATCCTGTCCGAGCGGGCAGGCACTAGAATCACCGGCTGCCGGGGGACAAGAGAGCGGGCAGCGGTCACAGGATGCACAGCTAAAGAAGACAGAAGGCAAGCTCTTAACCGCGTGGCTACGAGGTCTTCAATAAAAATACCGGCGGCTTTCAGATGGAAAAATGGCTTGCAGACTGTCACGGTCTCGCGGTTATGGGGTAAAGAAATGTATCTTTGACTCATCTTAAGGGATAATTAAAATAGCGGTCTTCTGGGTAAACACATACCAATCAGATACTGGAGGATTTGTTGCATCTGTGCATACTGGACCGCGGAGAGCCATGGGAAAGACAGCTACCATTGATCGAAATCTCGTACAACAATAACCACCAGTCCAGCATCGACATGGCCCCTTATGAGGCTTTATATGGTCGGGGATGCAGGACTCCTTTGTCTTGGATCCAGGATGAGGATCCAAAGGCACTTGGCTCGGATTTCATCGAGGATACAGATGCTAAGGTGCGGTTGATTCGAGACAGGATGTTGGAGGCCCAAAGCAGGCAGTCCAAGTATTACGATGCTCATCATCATTAGGTAGAATTTTAGGTAGGAGACCGGGTGTTTCTGAAGATACGACCGATGCATGGAGTCTCGCGGGTGCGTGGTCGAAAGAAGCTCAGTCCGAGATATATGGGGCCTTATAGGATCTTAGAGCGGATTGGTCCCTTGGCTTACGGACTAGAGCTGCTGCCAGAGCTAGCATGTTTGCATGACATTTTCCACGTATCCTCCCTCAGGAGAGCTCTACTTCGGCCGGAGCAGCAGATTACGACTACAGACGGGCCTATAGCTTCTTATCGATCGGTGCACCTTTAGCCGATCCGGATAGACGATACTGGGATTCGGGTCTTGCGATATAAGAAAGTTTCCCTGGTCAAGGTCTTTTGGAGGAATCATGGACAAGAGGAGCACACATGGGATCCGCAGGACTTGATGCAGCATAGGTAATCGGAAATTTTCATATCAGGTATCCCCGTTAACCTTTCGGGATGTTACATTTTATTTTTTATACTTGAAACCCCGTAGGCCTAACTTGAATTTCGAGAAAGAAATTTTTATTTCTATGTATTGGGATTTGTAACATCCCTCGGACTTCTAGACCCCTAGGATGGTTTCATCATGACTGGGTATGATAATTCATCAAACAGAGTTTGATGAATAGAAAAAAATTCGTCGAACTAAGCTTCTTGAATTGGTGATTTGGAGGAGAGAGAAAAGCTTGAGATTAATGGCCATCATTGCCATGGAGGCTCCATAACTCCCACATTTATGGGGCTTTTATTCCTCTATGGGAGAGGAGTTTCTAGAGGTGGCCAGCCAATAATTTGGTTCAGCCCCTTAATTTTGTTGAAACCAAAGGGGTGGAGTTAATGGCCATTAATGGAGTTTAATGACATTTGGGAGTTACAATCCTCCTCTCCCAAATTCCCTCTTTAAGGACCTTCACCAGGACAAGGGCAATCGTTTCCCCTGATTCCTTTTCATTTCATTTGAGGTTATTGTAGAAGTTGCAGTGTATCCAGAAGCTCGGTGGCCGGAATGGTGAGGAGGCAAAAGGCACGTCTTCATGCCGCAAATGTAATGCCCCGAAACTCAAAAGAGGGACGCGTGGCGTTTTGAGCCAAGTCTGGGACTTGGTAGAGGTCACACGGCCAGAGACACGGGCGTGTCCCAGGGGCGTGTCGTGCTCGGGTTCGACGAATGCCGTGTGGTCAACAAAATTACAGTCGACGAGCGTCGAACAGCGAACATGGCTTGAGATATGGGCGTGTCCCAAGCCGTGTCCTACTTGGGTTGTTGTCGTGTTGTGTTGGGTGAGAGACACGGCCTGAGCCCAGGCGTGTTCGGGTCTGACACAGGCGTTTCAAATTCGACACGGGCGTGTTGAATACCCATGTTCTCCTCAGGTTGTGCTTGGCCTATGTCGATGGAGGAACACACCCAGCTATAGGGGCATGTACTGGATGACACGGGCATGTCAAGCCTGACACGGGCGTGTAGAGTGCCAGTATTCTTTTCGGGATGCGACGGTTTCGGTGGAGAATGAGGCAAATGACCATGGACAAGGGCGTGTCACAAGCCGTGTTCGGCCCAGGAAGTTTATTTTAAGGGCAAATCATGGCCATTCATTTCCTTATTTTGGGATCTAACGGCTCAGGCCTTTACATCCTAGGGTAATACCGGGATTGGGTGTTTAAACCCTCACTTTCCATTGGGCTATCTCTTTCTAACTTATAGTGAGAAGGGAGAGCAAGGAGGAAGAAGGAAGAGAGATCCGGTCACCGGAGGAGATTCGGAACGATAAATCGCAAACCGAGTCCAGATCTATGGAGGTGAGATCATCGCGGTGCTTTTCATCCGTGTAGATTTCCATTGCGCCGAAGAGGAATGCTAGGGTAATGATTATCTACTTGAGTATGTGAAGCTCTTCTTCTTTACATAGGGAAAACCCGCTCCCGCGAGTGTGCGGCGAGTTTGCGGTGTTCCTTGGGGTAGATATGTAAAGTCCCCCTTGTTTGCATTTAAAGTCTGAATTCGAGAAATGGACATAGGTATGGTGTGTGAAGCCTACCCAACCAAGTTGGTATGGATCGGTGATGTTTTTTTAAGCATGATTAGCCGGAGAAGACTCCGTGCCTTTGGTTATTTTTGGGTTTCTACGTGGTAGATTGCAATAGGGATCCTTGGGGATTAACCCCAAGGCGCACCCGAAAAACTGGGCGGAAATGCATTTCTGCCATCTTGGTGGCCTGGGAGCTAACCTTGAACATAACTGGGTTATGTTCTTATATTATCAAATTTGGGATCCGACGAAGCTTGATCCACATATTTGGCTTAAGAATGAAAGTGCAGTGTTAGCAACGGGTTTGTGGAACCGAACCCGAGCTATGTGCTTTGGTGACAGATACCTTAAAAAGGGACTGGCCATTTGCATAGTCGTGCAAGCCTTAGGCTTAAGTCGGAAAGACTAATTGCTCACAAGATTTTCCGTCCAAGGGATGGTGGTGAGACCGCGGTTTTGATTGGGTTCACCGAGTTAGTGCCCTAAGAGCACGGGGTGTGTGGCTGTGTGAGCCTGCACCTATGATGTTGTGTTTATTCACTATATTGTATGTTATGCTAACAAGTGCAGGGAAGGAGCTTTGCCGCCCTAAGTTTCGGGGCTGAATAATTTTAATTTGGTCGGCTTTAGCTGACCGTTATTCTTGTTTGCCACCGTTGTGGTGAATTGTGCTTGCAGGTGTTGCGGAGCCGAGCGGCAAATAGCGGTCCAAAGCCCAAGTTGCTGAGCCGGCCCTTAATGGTCTTGTTTGTTTACTTTTTTAATTCATGTGTGGACGGCCTGCGAGCCGAAGTTTGGAAGTCACTGTTTTAAATTTAGTGAACTATTGTAAGGCCATAAGGCCAGTACTTTAAGTACTTTGTATTTCATTCCTGTTGGGTTTTGTTAGTGGACATTCATGCTTGTGGCTTGTTTCTTACTTTTGAAACTTAATAAATTGCTTCCGTTAGGTGCTTTGTGTAGGACGTTATGATTGGAAGCATGGTTTCATCTAGTAACCCTCCAGTCTATCCTTGGTATATGGCGTCGGGCCTCGGATGGACCTACTGCTATATGCTATGTGTCAGATAGCGGTGTTACAGCAAATCAGGTCATCCTCCACTCCTTATTCTATGGATAGATCTTAGGAATCTTTAGGGATGATAATCGAGCTCAATTGAGCCTGATCGGTTGGAGGTTTCCACCGATTTTTTAATGAAAATTGAACTTGCGAGTTCGCTGGAAACCGACCCTCCGGCGGCCGTGCTGCCGCCCGACGATAGCCCCACATCAACAAAGGTGGTGGTAGTGGTGGCCGTCTAGAGAGGTGGGGTGGCCGAAAAATGGGCTTGGAATAAGCTATAGGTTTGACCAATCATGGCCATTGGCTGGAGGAAGAATAAAACCAGGAGCCACTCGATTTGCTTTAAAATCTTTGCTAGATCTAGTAAATTAAGTTTTGATTTATGTATTTTTTTGTCCCAGTTATTGGGCTATATTAAAGTAATTATTAAAAATACTTAGGGTCCCCTACAACAAAACTAGTCTACATAAAAGTTGTAGCTCGATGAGTCTAGTTTATTTCAAAATTAGTTGTAACTAATTCTGAGTTCAGGTCAGACCACAGCACTCTGTTTGGTGACGTCTATACCTAGGCTAGATTAGAGATTGTTTTGTGTGCCCCCATGAATCTAGACAACCAAATGACTTGATATTTTGGTTAAAAGTCACTCATACATATACCTAGAAAATATCCAAAAATGGGAATTTTTGTAAAACATGTTCCAAAAGTTTTTGTAAAAATTTAATAATCCATGTATTGATTATTTAAAGTGTATAATGTCCTCCAAACCCTTAAAAATTTTGGTGAGGGGTTCTTTGGGTCATTATATGACTATTTATAAAATTTCATTCCATATGGAGATGATTTGGTTTGGAATTTGGTAAACCCTAGCCTAGGCCCAAAAAGGGTTAATTACGTTAAATTGTCCCTTGAGGTGTTGAGTGACCAAATCACCTCAACAGAGGTTTAAAATTGGGCCACTGATTTGTTATGTCATTAAAAACCCTCACATGGAGTTTGGGGAGGATTACGGTTGATTTGCCCTAGAACCCTAGTTCAAACCCTAAGGTTGAACATTAGGAGTTTGTGAAAGATTTGGGGGGATATGTCTGTGCATGGACTTGGTATTTAGTCCATGTGATCTTAGGGTGGTGAAATGCCCTAGGAAGGAATTTGGTGACACTTAAACTTAGGTACATAACTTAAACTAGTTAGGAATAGTTGAGGCCTATACCTTTTACGAAAATATAGGATGGTCATATGATCTTGGATCTTCATGGGATTTAGGTAGAAGTAATTTGATAGTTCTATTGACCCCTGAGATTTAATATAGGATGTTTAGAAAATAGTAGCCAATATTTGTAGTTATAACCTTCATCTTGCCCCATGTGATGATTTTGGAGTAACCTTGGTTAGATTAACTTAGAATGATATGGAACTCTGGAAAGGTTAATTAAATATCATTTAGAGGTACTAGTATATTATTTGGATCATTTGGCCATTTCCTCTTAGTACTTAATGTGTAAAGTAAACTAGTGTACCATATTTTGATAAATAGATAATAAATAGTATACCTTGATGTAAAATTTTGTTACTTGGCCAGAGAATCTTTTAGGGCATAATAAAGCCTCAAAATATTGTTACATGTTATTTTAATGAGTTTATACGAATGTTGCATCACAAAGTGCACTTGAATGGAATTATTTGAAGTATTTTTATAACAGCTTCATTGACCTTGAAATTGCATGAAACATAGTCAGTAGTGTTTTATGATCATTATAAGTCTCTGGTACTTTTTACATAATTTTTGGGCTATAATTTAAGCTACTCCCATCATTAACTCTAATTATTTGGATTACCTTAAAATAATTATTTATAGCTTTTTACATTTATAAAAGTCTGTGAAATTTAGAATTCACAAATATTTTACTCTCATATACTATTCCTAATTTTTGGATGGCTATAACTTAAGGAAATCTAGTACTTCATGTTCAAAATCACCCATGGACTAACATTTGGGAAAATCTAATAAATGCTAAATTAATTTGGAAAATTACAAGTCTCTGGATTTAGGCTAAATATGTCATGATAGACCCACAATAATTATCTTAGGGCATTTGGATGAAAATTTGGAGTACCTCCTGTCATGTACATTATATAGCTTACATTGGTCTGCATTTAGTAAAACTGCAGAAATTGTGATAACATGAGGGATAGTCATAGGAAGTGGGGAGTAATGTATGTTGATTTGATAAGATGAAAAAGTGAGCTTCATTATGTGTCATGATGAGGGGAATGTTGGGTTGGCTAGTGTTAGGTGGTGCTCAGAATCGACGAAAGGTCATCTTTCCTGTGGAGAGAAAGAGAGTCAAAATACAATAGGGTTAGATCCAGTATAATATTAAAATAGATCGAAAATTGGTTATTAACCAATAATAGTAATTATCTTGCGAAAGGGAATGATGGGCTTCAGCTACCATCATAGTTCCTAGTGTCCTGTGAGAGACCTTCACCAGGAATACTTGGGGGAGTCCCGGGCTAACCTAAACCGTAAGAATAATCATTGTTTAAGAGTAATTAGTATAACTAGGATTACACTTACACTCACTCTTCCCGGTGTTGTGGGAGTTAGGTTGGGTCTTACGAGCGGTAGGCTCACTGGTTTTAGTGACGGGCAAGTTAGCCCATCGAGCTGATGGCTTGGTAGATAATTGTGACGGACGGGTTTGTCCGGGGAGCTTTGGCACGGTAAATAATTGTGATGGACGGGATAGTTCGGGAAGCCTTAGATCAGTAATAAAATATAGTAATATTGCATGTGCATAAGATAAAAGGTGGGGGGTCTTCGGTATTGGAGAGTCATCATACCGACACAAATACATTGACTTGGCAAGTGTGGTTTAGCACTTGGCAAAATAAAGTCCGGTGCACAGCTAGAAAGAGTACGCAGGAGCTCCTCTTAATCCACCGGCGTTGAGGCATACGATAGGTCTGACTTGTTGTGTTGATACCGGTTTAGAGGTGGGCGAGTCCAAACCCACCGCTTCCGTTTGCCACTACGAAGGTATCCTAGGAGGTTAGGATCTAGAAAGGGGGAACTAAAGGTCTGTATGCATAGAGTCGAGTGTGTGTGTTGCACTTATATGTTCACATCATAGCGTACTTGCATGATATAACATCATCATTGCATATAACCCTTTACACCTATTGTATAAATTAGTATGGGACAGTTTATAAAATAGGCCTTACAAAATGACCCCTTGGCCTGTAGGTTTGTATGGCAATTCTATAGGTAATGGTTACTTACTTAGTATACCTTCTCCTACTATACTTTTACTCTTCTCTTCTGCGATCAGTATGGCCGGCAGGATCGGGGTTTTGTAGTGATGACCTTCCTGGGTGCGTTGGTGTATCCGTAAAGCGGCGGTTCTGGGCATAATACCCCGGTGGTTTAAAAAATGGCATCTTACACTTGTATAAACTAGGGTCATATTTTATTTCCAGAGTTGTTTCAGAAGGAATACAAGATATGCTTAGTTTGAAGAACTCTAAACTCAGTTCGACTAACTCAGATCTCAAACTCTGAGCTTAGTTCGATGAACTTTTAGCTCAGTTTGACGAACGCAGAGCTCAGCTCAATGAAAGTAAAAGCTAGTTCATAAAAGATCGGTTCGATGAAACCCAGGTTCAGTTCGATTAAATCCTTGCTGAGTTTGACGATCAGACAGTTTCTATATAAACAAAAGGTAGAATATTTTCAAATGTTTGGTAACTAAAACTCTGAAATTTAATGCTAAATATTCTAATGAATATAGTCGTTTAAGGCAGCATTAAATATGTATTTATCATAGAGTTTTCAACCTAATTAATTCCAAGGATGTTAAAAATTCTTAAGGGATTCTTCAGACGTTTCAAGAATCATTTTTATTCAAATTTTTAACTCTTCTCTGACAGACTATATATACATAAGATTGTTGCCTCAAATATAACTAAGATATAGAGATAGAGATATTGAAACATACATTCTGCTTCAGACTCTTCCAGTGACACATCTTCAATCTAAGAGACATCCCTATCCATATCTGTCTAAAATATCTACTGGAGAGTAAAAGCATACAAGAAGGCCTACACCCGTAAGAAAAGGTCTCCTCCCTTGATCACAATCTCTATTCAAATCAGGGGGAGCTTTTTACAACATCATCCACTAAGTGTTCTTAGAGATACTTGACAGATAAGACAACATCTAACTCTCTTTAGTTTATTTTAAAATAATGTATAGGGTTCTAACTCTCTTCAAAAGTTAACACTTAGTTCATAAGTCACCTAATTAATCAAAAGACTTACATTTGGTTTTTGGGTACCTAATCAAAAGCCCAAAGGGTTTCAAGATCTCCCTTAGAAAATAGTTCTTCTGATGACAGAGCACCTGATCAAAAACCATTACTGGATTCCTACCAGGGTGGTAGAAGAGTAGTCGTATCCAGATTTATTGGGGAACTACTATAAATTTCTTTTGTCGTCTGTGATTGATTTTTTTTTATTTTGTGTGCTGTGAATAAAATCTATATATATATCACTATTTTTACAACTGCTATAAAAATAAAATTGAAGTTTTTAAAATACTCTATTCACGCCCATCTAGAGTAAAGTTAGATCCATCCCTTCACTTTTAATTTGTATCAAAACAAGGTTTGGTTATATAGGCTAACTCCTGAACCAACAGATCTGATAGATCTTATTTTACCTAGAAGTTTGCTTTTAGATCACTGATAAAATTATCATGACACAAAATAAGGTGTACTCAAGCACTAGACCTCATGTTTGCAATCTTAATAAGTTTGCACAATAAAAAGTAAGGATTAGGTTATATATGAATTCTATTGATGAGGATATCTACAATTCAATTTTGAAAGGTATACCTCTACCACTGGCAGCACCAAGCACCAGTTCTACACCTCCACCCGAATGGACAAAGGCTCAGAGAAAAGCAAAAACTACTGATGCAAAGGGTATGAATATACTAGCCCAAACAATGTTTGATGATATTTTTCAGAAGCTAGTTAAATGCACCTCAGCAAAAGATATCTTGGACTCTCTCACTTCAATGGTAGCTAGATCAGCAGATGAAAGAAAAGATAGAAGATCTCACCTGATATTTCAATATGAGAATATCAAAAAGGGAGAAAATGAATCTGTTGCTGACATGTATACAAAACTCAGTCTCATAATCAATGAACAGAAAACTTTGGAGAAAGACATTACGCTGATAGAAGTATATGATAAAATTCTCATGTGTTTTCCTAGCACATGAGATTCAAGAATTTAGCCAATTAAAGAAGCTAGAAGTGTGAATGAAATTTCAACAAAAACTTTGTTGGGAAATCTCAAATCATATGAGCAGCTCATCAAAATAAGAGAAGCTGAACAAATAACTTCATCCTTAGTGAATAAGGAAAAGAGTATTACTTTTCAAGCAACTGAAGTGGAAGAACAACTTGTAGAAAATGAAGAACTCTTGAGTCGATCTATTGGCTAAAAGATTTTACAAATATCTAAGAAAGAGTTCAGGAGAAGATTTTCTAGAAACAAGGAAAAACAAGGTTATGACAAAACACCTACTAAGTAAATTGTTTGCTATGGTTGCAGGAAACCAGGACACATTCTTCCAGAATGTCCTGAAAATCAAAAGAAAGATAAGAAGAAGGAGAAAGACTTTATGAAGCAGTCAAACAAATCTTCTTTTAGTAAACACAGACAGAAGGAGAGAGGCTTTGTAGCTAAAGCATGGAGTGAGTCAGACACTGAATCTTCATCTAGTTCAAGTGAAGATGAATAATAAACAAATGCTAAAGAAGTCTGTATGATGGCAATTAATGCATCAAACAACAATTCTGATTCTGAATATGAGTCTTAATAAGACCAGGTAATTTCAACTTTTGACTTTGCATCAGATCAATTCAAAATAGATTTTAAATTGCTTTGTAAAGATTTGATACAATCTAAGAAGGAAATAAAATTTCTCAGAGAGAAATTAACTAAATTAAACAATCTATCTTCAGAAAACATTAAACCGAAAGAAGATTTAAAAATTTCTAAGGAACAAATAGTTTCTCTGGAAATCAAATCATCTGAGGCTAAGAAGTTTGAAGAATCACTTAATGGGAAAAGTATCAAACTGATGAATATTACAAGTACAGTCAATGTCTGATTAAATGGCAGACTAGGCTTGGGAGCGTCATCTTATCAGCCTCTAATTCTTAAGCAAAATTTTTTAACTACTACAAAATTTATATCTGCTAATGGAAAGGAAATATCAGAAGAAGATACTGAAGTTTTGTCAAATAATGTACTAGAGAAATCTATTCTAAAACAGAATAAAAATTTCTAGAAAAACAATATTCAACAGAATTCGTCTAACCAAGATCGACGAAATCACTTCTATTTGCCGAACAGTGATAGACGAACCCTGAATACAGGAAATAAGTATATTTATTCACATAATGGTGTTCGATGAAATCATTATTATTCGTCGAACGTGGCTCGACTAACTCAAAATAATTCATCGAACTTAAAATTTTCAAACAAAAAATTTACTTCTTTTCAAAAGCATAATCAAACTCAAAAGTTGATAAACCCTTTAACCGAGTGGATCATTCCTCCCAGGAGATATCATCCACTTAGATATAAAAATAAACCTAAATATTCTTATATTTATAGTTAATATGACAAAAACAAGGACCCAAGGTAATCTGGGTCAAGAAAACCAAACTTGTTTTTAATACAGGAAAAGAACTATCTTACCATAGAGGAACAGTGGTATTTGGATAGTGGGTGCTCTAAATGCATGATAGGAAGAAGAGCTAATCTAAGGAACTTCAAATCAAATCTTGGACCAAAAGTACAATTTGTAAACTCCAACTACTGCCAGACAGAACGCTTTGGTAGTGTCAAAGTAGGAGTAGTTACCTTCAGAAAGGTAGCTTATATGAAAGGTCTTTAGCATAACGTAAACAGCATTAGTCAACTATGTGATGAAGGTTATCAAGTATCATTTAATAAGTCTGTATGTTCTATTATATCTAATGAAAACAAAAATATTTTACCTGGGGTTAGACAAGGTAACATCTATTTAGTCAACTTTAATTCTACTAAAATTGAAATAAGTTTGTTTAATCATATTAGTAAATCAAATGAACTTTGCCATAAAAGATTAGGGCATATAAACATAAGAACTATTACTAAATTGTCTATGGATAACTTTATCAAAGGACAATCTTCTGGGTCTTATAAGAAGGCAGGACTTTGTATGGCTTGTCAGTTAGGTAAGCAAACTAAAAATAGTTCTAAATCCATATCTAAGAGTGATTCACACATAATTTTGTATTTGCTACATATGGACCTTTTTGGACCCATTACAATACAAAGTTTGGGATAAAAGTCGTACACTTTAGTAATTGTTGATGATTTTTCTAGATTAACTTGGGTGTTCTTTCTTAAAAACAAGTCTGATAACTTCAAAATTCTCAAAGACTTTCTTAGGAACATCAAGATTGAGTATTCTACTCAAATTATATTGATCAGAAGTGATCATGGTACTGAGTTTAAATCTGGTCTGATGATAGAATTCTGTGAGAAAGAAGTAATCAGACAGAGTTTCTTTGCTCCTAGAACTCCTAAACAAAATAGGGTGGCTGAAAGGAAAAATAGAACACTTATTGAATCTACTAGAACATTACTTGCAGATGCTCACTTGTCCTTATCCTTTTGGGCAGAGGCAGTAAGCACAATAAATTATGTTCTTAATAGAAGTCTCATTCATAAACTCAAGGGTAAGACTCCCTATCAATTGCTTAAAAATAAGAAACCTAAAGTAAATTATTTTAAAATTTTTGGTTGTAAATGTTATATTAATAATAATGATAAGAAACACTTAGGAAAATTTGAAGTAAAAGCTATAGATGGAATATTTCTTGGATATTTTATTGTATTAAGACTTATAGGGTTTATAAAAAACCTACCTTTAAAATAAAAGAATCTGTACATGTAACATTTAATGTATCTAACATGTTTTACAAGGAGAAGAATACCTCTACCATAGATTCCTTTCATATACCAATTCTGTGTGAGAAACTAGATGACTTAAAGATAAAGCAAGAAGATACATGACATCCTTCGCAACCATTTATTGAAGACAGTGATGAAGATAGTCCTGAAATTTATGTTTAAAAAGATGTAGCTAATGAAATCCACAAGTGGAATTAATAACTCAAATCATTGAAGAACCAACTCCACCTGTTGATTGTGTCACTATTAAAGATCATCCTAGATCTCAAGTGATAGAAGACATATCAGTTGGTGTGCAAATAAGGCATCAACTCAATCAAGATCAGATGTACACTTGTTTTCTATCTTGATTGAACCTCAAATAATAAAAGATGTAGAACAAGATCCTCATTGGATCAATGCAATGCAAAAGAAACTTAATCAGTTTTAAAGAAGTAGAGTTTGGGACTTAGTTCCAAGAACCAAAGACTATCCAGTAATTAGTATCAAATGGGTTTTCAGGAATAAATTGGATGCTCAAGGAGTTATAGTGAGATATAAAGCAAGATTGGTAACTCAAGGATATTCATAGGAGGAAGGAATAGATTATGATCAAATATTTTCTCCTATTGCCAGATTATAAGTTATTAGGATATTTCTTGATTTTTCTATTTTCAAGAAATTCAAAGTATATAAGATGGATGTAAAGAGGGCTTTCTTGAATGGAGAAATCAAAGAGGAAGTATATATGGAGCAACCTCCAGGTTTTATCTCTTTAACTCACTTATCTCATGTATTTAAGCTTAATAAATCTCTTTATGGTCTTAAACAAGCTCCAAGAGCTTGGTATGATACCCTTCCTAATTTTCTATTGGAAAATATATTTTGTAGAGGCAAGATAGATAAAACTTTATTTTTCAAATATCATAAAAATTATATTTTACTAGTTTAAATATAAGTTGATGTTATAATTTTTGGTTCTACTAATTACAAACTTTACAAAAGATTCTCTGATCTAATTCATTCAAAGTTTGAAATGAGTAGCATAGGTGAATTATCTTTTTTTCATGTCTTACATGTGAAGAAAACATTTGATGGCATCTTTATATCTCAATATAAATATGCTAAAGAGCTAATTAAAAGATTTGGGATCCAGATTCCTCTTATATGAAAACACACATGCCCTCTAATGTAGTAGTTTATAATGATGATCAAGGCAAATCTACTGATCAGAAAACATATAGAATAATCATTGGGTCTTTATTGTTTTTAACAGCAAGTTGACCAGATATTATGTTTTCAACCTGTATTTCTGCTAGGTTTTAAGTTAACCCTAAAGAATCACACCTTCTTTTAGTAAAAAGAATTTTGAGATATATAAAAGGTTGTCATAATCTAGGACTCTGGTATCCTACTGAGTCAGGATTTGAATTAACTGGATTCACAGATGCTAACTATGTTGGATGCAGAGTTGACATAAAAAGCATATCAGGAACTTGTAAGTTTCTAGGTGTGAGGCTTGTTTCATGGTTTTGCAAGAAGCAAACACCAATTTCTACTTCAACTGCTGAAGCTGAATATATTGCAGCAGGTAGTTGTTGTTCATAAATTTTGTTGATTCAAAATCAATTACAAGATTATGGATACAAATTAAATAATTCAATTATATACTATGACAATATTAATGCAATTTCAATTGCACAGAATCCAGTCCTCCATAGTTGGACAAAACATATAGAAATAAGACACAATATTATCACAAATAATGTAGATAAAAATAAAATTAGCCTAGTATTCATTTCTGTTGATTTACAAAGAGAAGATATTTTCACCAAACCATTGGATGAAAAGAAATATATTTTCTTTTTAAATCAGTTAGGAATGATTGATGGAGAATCATTAAATTTATTTTGTACGGAGATCAATGAATTGTAAAATTTTCGTCGAACAAAGCTCAACAAAATGGAAACTTTAGTCGTACGGAGTTCGACGAATGGTGAAGCATTTCATGAACCTATCATCGAACGGAGATTGACGAACTTCTTATCATCCGTTCAACTTATGAAAACTTATATTTAGGTTTTCATCGAGCTCTGTCCCGTGCATTCTCCATTTATCTTCTCTTGCACTTGATCTTTTTGTTTTGCAGGATAATGGAGGTGTCACAAGCGATCCTTACTACAATGAAGTTTGATGCTAGATTCGATATCGACATGGACTCCTTTTGTCATTCGGATCAAATCTTTCAGGACATTTTGCAACTATTTGAGGCACAACATCTGCGAGATTTTATGTCCAACCAAATCAAGCTCCCGGTCCTAGAAATAAAGGAATGGGTTTACACTACAAAGGATCATGATCTTACAACCATTACTTGATCAATCTAAGGACATCAGGTTTAACCTACCCCTATAATTTTATTTGAAATTTTTGGTTTAGTCAATGGAGAAGATGAATTAGAATTATCATGTACAAAATTTGATATTATTCTAGATAGAATGGGTCACTCACAAGGAAACCCTAACCATTTATTGAAAAAGAATTTCTCTGTAGAATATAAATTTTTAGCCGATGCGGTTGGGAAAGTTCTTCTGGGAAACATTCAGCCCATGACTAGTTACCATGCACCAGTTTCTATTGATGAGTGCTCTGGTTGACCAGAAAAACATTAACTAGGGGACAGTTTTGTTTGATTCAATCAAGAAGAAAATTAATAAGAAGGATGCAAGTTATGGAAGAATTCAAGGAATTTTCCTCCAGGAAAAATATACAGAGGTCTTGGTCTCTCAGAATATTCATATAAATGAATCCAAGAGTATCACCTCAACTTTATTTAGTAAATGGGAGAGGGTGATTCCAAAGCCTCCCAAGGTTTAATCTTCTATGGCAGCTTCTGAAAGTACTAGAGATGTCTCAGCTACTCTCACTACTCCAGCAGAAGATTCTCTCCTTGTTTCTCCCACTCCACAACAATCTCCACATCATTCCCCTAGAACTTCTACCACACCTTCTCTACAAACTACTTTGTCTGAAGAAGTTCTATCCTCAGCATTCTATAAAAATTATCCACCTCACATATCTTCACCTCATTTATCTCCACCTCACTCACCCATCTATAAACCAATTACTGCTGACATTTCCCCTGTCATCAATCCACCATCTCTTCCATAGTATTCCTTTCTGTGTACAAACTATGCTAACAGATCAACTCCCTCTTCTTCCAATCCATCCTCTGCATCTACTTAGAATCCACCTGAGTTTATGTATCTGGATTTCTCAACTATTGCCACTAAACTTCTTGATTTCATCACTCATACACTCAAGAAGCACTAGGATGAATCTTTGGCTCCTATTATTGCTTCTATTTCAGAACTCTCTTCTAAAGTTGCCTCTTCCCAATTTGTCCCTTCTTTTGGGGGCCTATATTCAGTTTTCCCTAGATATACATAGGGGGATATGCTTGATGAAGAAGCTCCAAATGAAGAAGCTCTAGTTGTAGCAGCTGAATTTGTTAAAATTCCTGATACAAAAATGACTGAAGTTATCACAGTGTTATCTGGTGTAGCTCACTATAGAGATTCTTTGAAAGTTAAAGATGTGTCTTCAGATCCTCTAGAGTTTATTACTGTTGGTGATTTCATCATTAATACCACAGTTAATGTACATTCTTTACTATCAGATTTTTATTTAATGCATAGTCATTTTGCTAGCCTACAATATTTTTGAGAGGATCTTTCTAAAGCAATAGTTTATTATTCTGCTCCTATTAATGCCTCAGCCTTAGAACTTCTTGTAAAAGATGTTTCTACCCGTTTTGATCCTGTGTCACAGACTGTGATGATTGATGATATAATGAATATTTCTGAGCAGACTTGTTACCCTCCTACTTTTGCATGTGATGAATCTCCTATGCCTAATTTTGATGATTCTTTTAATGAAGATATGGAAGAGGAAGAAAAAATTGATGAGGTAGTTAAATAAATTGATGAATTATATAAACAGGAAGAGGAGTATTTTGATGATCCTATACATTCTAATGAAGCAGAAGACACTACCTCCAAGAAAAGGAAATCCAGAAAAAAGGCTCAAGCAAAGGTTACTCCTCAACCTTCTTATACTACTGATATCCCTTACTATATTTTGCATGGGATAATTCGTACTCCAGAACATCCAAATTGGATGAGGTACTCTAAGAATTAGAAGAAAAGCAGGAAAAAAATGAAAAGTTTTCATTCTCATCCAAAGTCTTGGGGAGGTCCTCCTCCTTCTTCTCCTCCTCCAGCAGCAGAATATACAGGTAGTTTATCTTCTTCTCAGAGGCCTATCTCTCACTATTCTAGGACAACTCAGTACTGGCAAGACAGACCTATAAGGCAAGATGATGCAGGCTCACACGTTTGACAACGAATAAATCTACGGACTAGCACGTATACCTCTCTACGATCCAATCCTACACTCGCACAATCATACTACGCAGCACCACGTTAATTAATTCTATCAATTATATGCTAGCGTACGGGTAGCAAAACCGATTAGGATCGAATAGAGGCGATATGCCGATATTCTTTCCGGCTAAAAGGACCCACCCGACCGGATCGAGCGAAGGTTGTATCAAAAGAGAACTACCAAAAGTATCGATTCGGAAACGTTAGATCTCACCCAACAAAAGAAAACGAAGGTTCGCCAAACCATTTCGAACTTAAATGAAAATAAGATAAAACACGCAGATCAATCAAGAGAAAACCACGAAACTTCAATGCTTCCAAAATTATGATAATGTTATCCACCACATTGAATTAATCTAAGAGATGAACACACAAGAGGTAGGAATATTTTGTTACCTAATCGGAAAGGATGATTCCAGTTTTCTCTACTTGGATCGCCCCTAATGGATCTGTCGGTGTCTTGCCGGAAGGAGAGGAAACTTGTCCGCCAACATTGCTTCACGCCGGAGTTGGAATTCCACAAAGGAGCAACCTTTTGTTGCCTTGGCCGAAATTCACCAAAACTATGGTAGGTCGGGTTTATTTTGAGAAGTTGTGGTTCGGGTTTGGGTGAATATGAAGGGTGTAAGTTTATTTTGACCTAAGGAAAAGGTGGATCTGATTATAGGGGGAGGAAGTTAGCCGGTGGCTATGGATGGAAAAGAAGTGGCGGACTTTTGATGACAAGGAGGGAGGTGGTCGGATTTTATAGGAGGAGGTGGTGACCGACGACTATGGAGGGTGATGGAGGAGGCTCGGGTTTATAGGTTAGGGAGAAGAAGAGAGGAAGGGGATGAGAGAGAGAGAGATGAACAAGATGTTAATGGGAGGGGAGGAGGAGAATGGTCGGCGGCCAAAGAGGGATGAGGGGAAAGGGCTGAAATTTTCAAAGAGAGGAGAGGAGGAGGAGGAGAGGGGAAACCAATTAGGGTTTTAAATATTTTTTCTTTCTTCACTAATCAAAATGAGAACATTACATGCCTATATATAGGCTTACATCATGCTTTGGCGACATGTATCCCGACATTAAAAAAATACATCACATATTGAATTAAAAATAACATGACATCAACATTGTAAAATAAAACAAAACATAAAAATTATTTTATAATTGTTAATAATTATTAATAAATTATTAATAATTATTAATAAATTCGTTTGAGCCCATGGCGGATATTATGATGATGCTCCAGATGGTCATCACGGAGCTGAAAAACTTTATTTGGATGCAGAGAAATTCTTTTGTAATCACGTCGTCATAATCTTCAATATGTTGAGGGCCATCGTCTCCATCAATCCTCCCTCGCTCAAAAATACTCATCACCGATGAGTTGGTATTAAAGTATAGGTGTAGGAGAGTATCATCCAAAAGAACCACGTAGCAGCAAACAAAACCACTTGGCGAGGAGAGGACATCATCTTCGAGTATCCTGTCATGCAAAAAGGTGGTCCTGGAGAACCTTGGAAAAGCATTAGGCAATAAAGGAAAACAAGTTTCTACATCAACAACCAATATACCTCAAGAGAATACCAATGAAGAGTGCGATCCAGGAACAAGCTCACTACCCAAACCATAAGAAAACAAAGTGGACCCAAACAGACAGGCAGATAATTCAAGTGGTGGAGAAACATATGGCGTTAAATTAGAAACATTAAAAATAGGGGTATTACATCAATCAATCGAAAACTTCAAATGATATGCGTATTCTCCTAATTTCTTTAATATCTGAAAAAGGTCTAGCTCACCAACTTTCTATAGTGCCCGAAGGCAACCGTTCAGGGATGAGATGCACCAAAACTAAATCGCCAACAATATAGTGAGACACCCTTTTATGTAAGCTAGCATGAAGTTGATAAAATGTAATTGGTATGGTTAGCGCTTCACTAATGTTATTATATAATTTTTGAGCATGAGATGCATAAACTACTGCGATTTGACTTGTCTTATAAGACAGTGGTAACGAAATCAAGTCAAAAGGCACTTGTGCTTTAAATCCATGCATGATCTCATTCGGCGAGCAAAAAGAATATAAATAATAATAAGACGTAACTTGATTGAATAACTTTGTAAAAATGTGCCTTAGTATCTTACTACCATGTGGTGTGAACCCATGTGCTACCTAATTCAATCAAAATACGGAGGACAAATGGGTTAAGTCAGGGGGCACGGGAGCCTTATAATCAAAGATGACTTTTATTGCGTTCAAATTCGCAGTTCTAATTTTATATTCGTCCTTTTCACGCTTGGCATGAAGATATGCCAAGGAGAACCACTCATCATAAATAACAGAGTTGGACGCTCCCGAGTGTGAAAAGATGTGCGAACAATACAACTCATGCGGCCTAACCGTGGTCACTAACGCGTTGAACTGAGGGTTCTCATAAGGTGGTGGATAAATGCGAGCGACCGAGTGTAGTATATAAGTAAGTGAAGGAGGCACCACATCCAGAGGCACAATAGCCAAAGAATCATACACAGACGAGGATAGACCCGTAATCGGACACGAAGAGAAATGAATAGTCAAATATGACGTGAAATTAAATCCAGGAGGCGTGGTTAAAAGACCGGCTAAAAAATATAACAACTCACTAGAGCGTGTATGATAAGACATGTCCAAAGGAGGGGCCCGCGGGGTTGGCAATATAAAATGACTCAGATCAAACATACCAAACTCGTGTCCTCAAGGGCCCACTAAACGAGTCAACGGATCAGGTGGGATGGTTGGTAAACTAGAATCGAGAGAGAATCAAAATCATATTTATTTTTACAAAACGTAAACAGCATCAGGGGACGCTCATCTAGGTCTACTTCAATAACATCTTCCAAAAGTATATCTCTCTCACATAAAAATTCTTCCAACACACTAGATACTTCATCTAATTCAGAATCAATATAGGCCTCAGAAATGGGCAAAATCAAACCCGACAAAATTTTTAATTCAAATTGAACTTCAGATAATGGAGATAACATCAAATAGCCATCGTTCGGGTTCGTAACGCTTAAATCATCCAAACATAACCTTCTCTCATAAGGTGAGTCTTCCCAATTAGTTGGGACATCCATTAATTTAGGGTTATAAATAACAATAGGGAAATCCTCACTGACAGGCTCCTCAGATATCTTAGGTATATCAGTTGATGTAATCATAGGCTCTAATACGACGGGGATCGTAGTTTGAGAGGGCTTTCAATACTAGGGTGATTAGTCACAACACTATTAGGGCTAGAAATAGGCAATGTACTACTCTCACAGATCAGACTATCATCATCCCATTCATTGTCGTCTAAGTCACTAGGTATTCCCTCACTTTCAAACTCATCAAAATCATCGGGATCCATCGCATACGACAGAATACTCCCACCTACGGGGTCATCCTTAGGATCAAGAAATATCACACCTATATAAGCATCCTCATGGGTATCTGTTTCTTTCTCAAGGGGCTTAGATGTCGAGGCTAACAGAGGCATAACCCTAGTGGGAACATCTATCGAGTCCACAATAAATGACCTATTAGGAGAGGTTTCCCTAATGGTGGGTGGTTGTCCTAAGACGGTCGTTTTGGTCCGACACGAGTGAGATTTATTCCTAGGAAGGCGGTGCTTCTCAATTTCCAATGCTGTATTAAAAGTGGTGTTTAGGTCGGTGTGAACAAAATGCAGTAATTTACCCTAAATGTAGGGGTTTAACCCCTAACAAAACCTATAGAGGGTGATCTCTGGCAACTCCTTCACACCACACCTAACCATCATATCCTTAAGAAGACACATATAATCCGAGACCAACTTACTCCATTGTTTAAGGGTAGCCAATTAATCAGTTATCTACACCTTGGTCTGGGCGTTTTGTTTATAGTCATTCTTAAAGGCAGGTATGGAACTAGCGGCATAATGATACTCACTCATAGGCTTGGTGTCAGCAGGGCAAAGGTAGGTGGGATCAAATCGATCTGAGAGCAGGCTACGCATGTGCGACTAAGAATGTTTATGACTACCAACACAAAGCTCTTCATTGAACCAGAACACGCGGGCTTGACCTACTAATCGCACTCGGGCGATGTTAACTTGTTGGTGGTCATCCCATTCGTGACAATCAAAGTAAATATCTACCCACTTAAGCCAATCCCTAAATTTTTGTGAATTCCCATAACCATCATACGTTGGTATCTCATTCTTAGTGTGAGAATACATGTGGGGACGGTTGAAAAGCAAGGCTAGGGTGTGCTTAGTTATCTCCTTAGCATATGAATAGTCTAATTGGGCCGCATATACGTCATATGCCATATTCAGTGGTGATGGGATAGAAAAATCTACTCGAAACGTGTACACAAGCAATGAAAAAGGAACCTGAACCACTAAACTATAGGAATGATGGAATTGTGCCCGCCTAGTAACTAGGGTAAAAAATATTTTTTTTGTTTTCTTACAGGAAATAAATTGAAGATTATTAAAATTTTTTGTTATTTTTGCTGAAAAATAAGAAATTTAGGACGCTATTGGCAGACCCGTAAAATTTTTTTGTTTTTGTAATTTTGGCAAATAAACGTGCTTACAAAGTGCGTATTGACGTGCTAATAAGAGGGGGAGGGTGCCAATTAGGAAATTGACGTGAACCTCCCTCTGATACCAAATTGATGCAGGCTCACACGTTTGACAATGATTAAATCTACGGACTAGCACGTATACCTCTCTATGATCCACTCCTATACTTGCACAATCGTACTACGCAGCACCACGTTAATTAATTCTATCAATTATATGCTAGAGTACGGGTAGCAAAACCGATTAGGATCGAATAGAGGCGATAGGCCGATATTCTTTCTAGCTAAATGGACCCACCCGGTCCGATCGAGCGAAGGTTATACCTAAAGAGATCTACCAAAAGTATCGATTCAGAAATGGTGGATCTCCCCCAACGAAAGAAAACGAAGGTTCGCCAAACCCTTTCAAATTTAAATGATAATTAGATGAAACACATAGATAAATCGAGAGAAAACCACGAAACTTCAATGCATCCAAAATTACGCTAAAGTAAACCACCACATGAATTAATCTAAGAGATGAACACACAAGAGGTAGGAATATTTCGTTACCCAATCGTAATGGATGATTTCGGTTTTCTCTACTTGGATCACCCCTCACGGCTCTGTCGGAGTCTCGCCGGAAGGAGAAAAAACTTGTCCGCCTATGTCGCTTCACCCCAGAGTTAGAATTCCACAAGGGAGCATCCTTTTGTTGCTTTGGCCGAAATTCACCAAAACAATGGTAGGTCGGGTTTATTTTAAGAAGTTGTGGTTCAGGTTTGGGTGAAGATGATGGGGGTTGGTTTGTTTTGACCTAAGGAACATGTGTCTCGGGTTTTAGGGGGAGGTCGGTGGCTTGCGGCTATGGAAGGAAAAGAGGTGGTTGACTTTTGATGACAAGGAGGGAGGTGGTCGGGTTTTGTAGGAGGAGGTGGTGGCTGGCAACTATAGAAGGTGATGGAGGAGGCTCGAGTTTGTAGGTTAGGTATAAGAAGAGAGGAAGGGGATGAGAGAGAGATGGCCTAGATGCCAAGGGGAGAGGAGGAGGAGAATGGTCGGCGGCCAAAGAGGAAGGAGGGGCAAGGGCCAAAATTTTCGAAGAGAGTAGAGCAGGAGGATGAGGGGGGAAACCAATTAGGGTTTCCAATATTTTTTTCATTCTTCACTAATCAAAATGAGAACATTACATGCCTATATATAGGCTTACATTATACTTTGGCTACATGCAACCCAACATTAAAAAATACATCACACATATTGATTAAAAAACAACATGACATCGACATTGCAAAATAAAACAAAACATAAAAATTATTTAATAATTATTAATAATTATTAATAAATTGGTTTGCGCCCAGGGCGAATATTATGGTGATGCTCAAAATGGTCATCACGGTGCCGCAAAACTTTATTTGGAGGCGGAGAAAGTTCTTCCGAAAGCAAGCTGTCACGGTCTTTAATATGTTGAGGGCCATTGTCTCCATCACAAGATAGACCTATAAGGGAAGACAGAACTACAAGGTCTGCTACTTATGATAGTCAGAACACAAAGCAATATTCTAGCCAAGACAGGCCAGCTTCTCCTGTAATTGAACCAGAGTTAGATCTTGTGTACCGAATGGCTAGATTCAAGGAACAAGTTGCACATTCTCAAATAAGGAAGGAAAGAACTGAAGGTAAAGATACCTGTCAGTTCACTACTATGTCTTCTTATAGGAAACAAGAACTGGATAGATATGAGAAGAAAATCATGTTTTATGTTGATGAATATATGAGCTTGCATCCAGAAGCTGTTGTTCCTATAGTCTCCTCCTAGAAGATTAATGGTTCTCAATATCTAAAGCTAAGCAAAAGTGAATCTGATGATCCTACAAGATAACTGATCTTCACCAAGTCCCCTTCAGATCCTTCATCTGATACACCTCAGAAGGATTCCTAACTTTAATTATGTTTTTGAACATTATTGTTATAACTTTCCCAAAAATGTTTATATATCTACTGAAATCTTATGTTTCTGCCAGATAAATATTTATGCTTTGTGTTTTTTTCTTATTTGATAGTATCCTCATCCAAATAGGGGGAGATTGTTGGAACTCGTTATTACTGATTTGGGCTAGGATCACTATTAGGATTTTTATTTTGACCCAACTTGTATAGTCTAGGGTCATATTTTATTTCCAGAGTTATTTCAAAAGGAATTCAAGATATGCTCAGTTCGACGAACTCTGAACTCAGTTCGACGAACTCTGAACTCAGTTCGACTAACTTAGATATCAAACTCTAAGCTTAGTTCGACGAACTCTGAGATCAGTTCAACGAACACAGAGCTCAACTCGACGAAAGTAAAAGCTCAGTTCATAAAAGATCATTTCGACGAAACCCAGGCTCAGTTTGACAAAATCCTTGCTGAGTTCGACGATCAGAAAGTTTCTATATCAACAAAAGACAGAATATTTTCGAATGTTTGATAATTGAAACTATGATATTGAATGCTAAATATTCTAACGAATATAACTGTTTAAGGCAGCATTAAATATAGATTTATCATAGATTTTTAAACCTAATTAATTCCAAGGGAGTTACAAATTCTCAAGGGATTCTTCAGATGTTTCGAGAATCATTTTTATTCAAATTTTGAACTCTTCCCTGCCAGACTATATATAGAGAAGATAGCCGCCTCAAATATAACTGAGATATAGAGATAGAGATATTGATACATATATTCTCCTTAATACTCTTCCAGTGACACATCTTCAATCTAAGAGACATCCTGATCCATATCTGTCTAAAATATCTGTTGGAGAGTAAAAGCATGCAGGAAGGCTTACACCCTAAGATAAAGTCTCCTCCCTTTACCACAATCTCTATTCAAATTAGGGGAGCTTTTTATAACATCATCCACTAAGTCTTCTCAGAGATACTTGACAGAGAAGACAACATCTAACCCTCTTTACTTTATTCTTAAACATTGTACAGGGTTCTAACTCCCTTCAAAAGTTAACACTTAGTTCATAAGTCACCCGATCAAAAGACTTACATTTGATTTTTTGGTACCTGATCAAAAGACCAAAGGGTTACTAGATCTCCCTTAAAAAATAGATCTTTTGGTGGCAGGGCACCTGATCAAAAACCTGTAGTGGATTCCTACGATAAAGCAGAAAACATATCTCAGCTATAAGACAAACAACTTTATCATAAAAAGATTAGCTCATGCATAAAGAATTGAACTGATATTGCATGGAAATAATATCACAATTTATTCAGATAATCTTTTATAAAATATGCCAAAATAAGTATGAAATTAGTCACATCATAGAAGACGACAAAACTATTTTAAAACATACAGCAAAATGTCGAACGACCCTCGGAGATCATCGACCGACGCACGGAGATCGTCGACCTATCGGACAGATAGTCGAACTATCAAAGAAGATAGTCGAACTACCTCAGCAGATAGTCGACCTATCAGAACAGATAGTCGAGCTATAAGATAGTCGATCTATCCGGACAGATTGTCGAACTACCAAACAAAACAGATAGTCGACCTATCAAACAGATAGTCGACCTATCACAGAAAAATAGATAGTCGACCTATCAACAGATAGTCGAGCTATCAGATAGTTGAACTATCAGGACAGATAGTCGAACTATCGAAGCAACACAGATAGTCGACCTATCAACAGATAGTCGAACTGTCAAAGCGACACAGATAGTCGACCTATCAACAGATAGTCGAACTATCAAAGCGGACAGATAGTCGACCTATCAACAGATAGTCGAGCTATCAGATAGTTGAACTATCAGGACAGATAGTCGAACTACCAAAGCAAACAGATAGTCGACCTATCAACAGATAGTCGAGCTATCAGATAGTTGAACTATCAGGACAGATAGTCGAACTACCAATGCAAACAGATAGTCGACCTATCAACAGATAGTCGAGCTATCAGATAGTTGAACTATCAGGACAGATAGTCGAACTACCAAAGCAAACAGATACTCGACCTATCAACAGATAGTCGAGCTATCAACGCAGACAGAATGTCGACCAACTGATAGACGATCGTTGATCAGCCGATAGACAATAGTCGAGCGACGTTCGACTATAGTCGAACGAAAAACTACTTAACCAAATATTCATCTGGAAAAGCAATTCTACACAACTAGAGAATCTAACCTATCAACTAACCTTTGACCATAGATAAATCTTGGGTCAAGAGATAGAAAGAGAGGACTGAACTCAAATCAAAACCTTGGGTTCCAACAATCTCCCCCTATTTGATTTAAGTCTCTCAACAATTAAAACATACAAAACTAATTACTAAAAGTAAAATAAAATGCATAAAGAGAAACAACTAAGCAGATATCATCAATCAATCATATAAGAAATTAATTGTCAATCAATGAAAAAAAATTAAGGAGCTTCAGAGTCAGGCTTAGGATCAGAAGAGCTAGAACCAAAAGTAATCTTTCTTGAGGGATCTAGAGCTTCTTTTTTCGATAGCTTCAAGTCTTGTTCTACAATAATTTTCAATTCTATTTTTCTTGGGACCACTGCCTCAGGATGCTTTTCCATATACTTTGAAGGATCAAATATCTCAGGTCTAACCTGGAACTTGTCTAGCTCCTTCATTCTGAATTTAGACATTATGGTCAATCCTGCAGTGTCCTTTTCTTCTGCTTTTGCTTTCTTAATTTGCGCTGCTCCAACTAGTTCAAGAAAATGAGCCATCCTAAAGTTAGGATCAAGCTCTGGGCTTTCATAAACAATCTCAGAGGAAGTATCAACTGGTTCTTTATCCTGAATAACTAGATAAGAAAGGGGAGCAGACTTAGCAACTATCTTGCTAGAATTTTCAGATAAAATAATTTGCTTACCTTTTAAAACATCCTTCTCAGAGTGATCTGTCTTAGGAGAGGTAGAGCTTTTAAGTTTTTTTGATTGAGGAGGAGAAAATGTTGGTCTTTGATATACTACCTCCTTTACCTGTTCCTTAACAGCATCAGGTCTTTGATGGCCAGTTTGACTTTTACCTTGGAATCCTTGCGAACTTCTCCTTTGAGCAGACTGAGATGGATTTGATCTTTCGGACTGAGCAGCAGGTTTAGAAGATAAATTTCCTGAGGCTCCTGCACTGGGAGGTGGAGGAGGAGGACCTCTAGGATTCCATCTATGGACAGGAGAGTCATACCTCTTTGACTTTTTTCCTTTGCTTTTGCTGGTTCTTAAGGAACAATATCCAATGCTGGAAGTCTTTTGACTTTGGATCAATTCCTTTCAATATATAATACGGTGTATCATTATCTAGATTAGCAGGAGGAGGAGCAATAGTTTTTCTATTCTTTTTAGCAATTCTTTTTCTTTTGGATTCAGCAGACTCATCAGAATCGATTTCATCTTCAGAATTAGAGAAGATGGGCATATCATATGGGTCAATTAAATCTTTCAAAGCTCTTTCCTTTTCCTTTAAAGCAGCTTTCTCTAGTTCTTCTTCCATGGCATCCTGTGCCAATAGAGCATCTAAGTCCAAGCCCGGGGAATCATCCCATACAGTTGATTTTTCAATTTGGGCATCTGCAGCTGATTCTGGAATCTCAGAAACTGTCATAGTGACCAGTTCTGCTTGTACTTCTGGCTGAGCAACTTCGGAAATTTGAGCCTCTGGTTCTGGTTGAACTTCTGGATCAGGTTGGATAACATGCTCTTGAACATATAGAATTTCTTCCAATTTATCTGTAGTATTATGAATAAAATTGTTCTAAATTACATCTAATCATGCCTTCCAGATATTCCCTAACTATCATATCAGTTATCAAGTCTAAAAAATAAGTAAAGAGAATACCTTTAGAATCGACCACAACATGTCCTAACTCCCACAATTCATCTAGAAAGGAGGTGATGATTCCTTCTAGGTACAAGACAACCAAGGGAGTAGAACTTTCTTCTAAACAAGCTTTAACAATGAATTCAGATTTCAACAGAGCATCAGAAATCTCTTTTTCAGATAAAGAAGGAGGAGCTGAATCTTCTATTGCTTTCTCTACTACTGTAAGATGAACTGCTGGAGGGGAGGCCAAGGGCTGCTTAGAGACATCTTCATCAAGCATCTCCCCCTGCCTGATTTCAGTAGATACTGAAACCAGGCCCCTAGAAGAAGAGGGCTCAGCAGAGTTTGAAAGTTTCAAAATAGCAGCAGTCAGAGAGGAGATAGAGGAAGCAAGGGGAGCAATCGCCTCGTTAATCATAATTTTGATTGAGGGGGTAATTAACTCCACAATGCTAGAAATAAATGCATGAGTAATTTCAAAATATGATGATGATGATGGAATTTCAGGAGATGGAAGATCAACAGGGATGGTATATGCAAGATGAGCTGGAGAATGAACTGTAGATGTATGAGTGGATGCAGGGTAATCAATGCGATCAGGAGAGGGAATTGGAGAGTGAACTGGACTAGAAATTTCAAACACCAACAAATCAAAACTGGGATGAGAAATCCCAGCAAGATGAGTCGGGAGAGGAGATGCAGGAGGAGAAGCAGAATGTCATACTTCAATTGAAGTTGAAGGAACTTCAACTGAAGTAGACGGCAAAACTGATGAAGAAGATGGAAGAGATGGATTTGCTGAGCCAGTTGCTAGAAGGGGGGAGTGACTGAGACAGTCCTGGTGCTCTCAGAAGTAACTGGAGCAACCCCTGCGGGAGCGGGCTTCAGGAAGGTCCTTTTCCATTTGGCGAACAGCGATGGATCCATCTTCTTGCTGGCGTTGATGGAGGCGGCGGCTGACACTAGCAGATGGGGGAATTTCTCCTTCAGAAAAATTCCAAATTCCCTTCCTAGGGTAACTTCTTTCTTGCCATTCTTTTTCCTTATCAAATCAAATAGAATGCCTGCCCAATTTATCTGCTTCTTATTTACAATTGCACACATTAGTGCAAATTGCTGCCTTGTAATATTATCGTGGGCGGAGTGCTTTCCCAGTAGCACTTTTCCAACTATTTCCGCAAGAAACTTAATCTTAAATGGGAAATTCACTTTGAGCAGCTTAGAGGGAATGCCTTCGGCATGTCCCAGCTCTGTTAACATCCTTCCGAACTTAGGAGTATCTTGCTCATACTCTTCTTCAACATTAATCAATCCAAAAATTTCAGTCAGAATAGCGGGAGTCAATATTACCTCTTCTCCGCTAATTGTTCCAGTTATCGAGTCATCAGTTGAAGATGAAGTGAAGGCCCACTCTTTGATCTCTTGAGTGTTTATCTTTATTCTACAGGACATGAGTTTCTCTAATCCTTGATCTTTGCACAGATTTAGGATTTCCACTATTCCTGGTTCGCAGCAGCTGAAGGCATCGAAATCTACGCTTAAACCGGCATCAAACTTCACTACTGCAAGAAGCACTGGAGCAATCGCCATCGAAAAAGCTGGAGAAGACGAGAGAGAGACGGCAAGGATGGAGCGGCAGAAAACGCGAGACAAAGAGCAAGCGGGAAGACGGAATGCGAAAAGACGCTCTCCGTCGACGATAAAAGCAACAATCTCTTAACCTAGGTTGACCATCGGCTTTATATTAATACAGCTATCGTCGATCTATTTAAAAGATACTGGAGACGATGGTCGAACGGTCGTTCGACGATCGGTCCTGAAGCAGAGTAGTCGATCAAATGTTCGACTATTTCTGTCTTCACAAACAGCAAGCTGTCGTCAACCATTGATGGACGATAGGCTCGACCTGTTCGACTATCTTCGAACGCCGGTCGACGATCTTCAAGCAGATAAGCTATCTTCAACCATAGGTCGACGATAGACTTGATCCGATCGACTATCTTCGAACGTCGTTCGACTATCTTCGAACAAGTTTCAACAAGACAGACGTCACACTTAGTCTCTTCCATTAATCATGCCTAGTTGAACCAAAAAGAACAGATGCTTCTGTTCATCTAAGGGCTTGGTGAATATATCACCTCTCTGAAGGTCTGTGGATATGAACTCAAGGCTGATCTTGTTCTTTTCCACACAATCTCTCAGGAAATGGTGTCTAATCTCAATGTGCTTCGTTCTAGAGTGGTGCACTGGATTTTGTGCAATGGAGATAGCACTTGTACTATCACACATGATTTTAGTGTTCTTGTGTGAGTACCCATAATACAAAAGTTGGTTTTGTATCCACAGGATCTGTGAACAACAACTAGTAGCTGCTATATATTCAGCTTCTGCAGTTGAAGTTGAGACAGAGGCCTGCTTCTTACAAAACCAAGAGACCAACCTCTCTCCCAGGAACTGGCAAGTTCCTGAGGTACTTTTCCTGTCAACTCGACAACCAACATAGTCAGAATCAGAATATCCAATTAATTCAAATTCGGACTCAGCTGGGTACCAAAGTCCTAGATTTGGACATCCCTTCAGGTATCTCAAGATTCTCTTGAGAAGAATCAGATGAGATTCCTTCGGTTGACCTGGAATCTATCACAAAGGCATGTAGAAAACATTATGTCTGGCCTACTTGTAGTTAAATACAATAGGGAACCAACAATGGTCCTATAATTCTTTTGATCAACAGGTTTTCCCTGATCATCAGAATCAATAACTACATTAGTAGCCATAGGTGTATGCATTGCTGAAGCATCTACCATCCCAAACTTCTTTACCAATTCCTTGGCATATTTAGATTGGGAGATGAAGATGCCATCAGCATCTTGCTTTACTTGGAGACCAAGAAAGTAAGACTGCTCACCCATACTACTCATCTCAAACATAGAATGCATTAAGTTGGAGAACTTTTTGCATAGTTTGGGATCAGTAGAACCAAAAATAATGTCATCCACATACACTTGAACTAACAGGATTGTGTCCTTGTGGTGCTTGACGAAGAGGGTTCTATCAACTACTTCCCTAACAAAGTTGTGCTCTAACAGGAAACTAGCTAGAGTCTCATACCAGGCTCTTGGTGCTTGTTTTAGTCCATAAAGAGCTTTCTGCAACTTGAATACATGTGAGGGCTGAGTTGAAGAAACAAAACCGGGTGGCTGTTCAACAAAAACCTCTTCCTTTAGCTCACCATTAAGAAAGGCACTTTTGACATCCATCTAAAAAACTTTAAACTTCATATAGGCTGCATAGGCTAAGAAGATCCTTATTTCCTCTAGCCTTGCAATAGGAGCAAAGGTTTGGTCATAATCTATACCTTCCTCCTGTCTGTAGCCCTGAGCTACAAGCCTAGCTTTATTCCTTACAATGATTCCATTTGCATCCAACTTGTTTCTATACACCCACTTGGTGCCTATGATCAGTTGGCCTTTAGGTCTTGGAACCAAAGTCCATACTTTACATCTTTCAAACTGATTGAGTTCCTCTTGCATGGCAATGATCCAGTGGGGATCTAGCTCAGCATCTTTAATGGTGAGGGGCTCAATCTGGGAAAGGAAACAAGCATGCATCACATCCTGTCTTAACTGATGTCTTGTTTGAACACCAGCTGATATGTCTCCTATCACTTGAGATGTAGGGTGATCTCTAAGTGTGACAACATCAGTAGGTGGGATGTGATCTTCAGCAATAGTTGGGATTAATTCCTTAGGAGGAATTTGATCTACTATTGGTGGTACAGCAATAATTTCTACAATGTCTTCATCACTGTCTAATTCAGTGATATGAAGAGTTGAAAGATGGAGGATTTCTTGAGTGACATCTTTGGAAGATTCTTGTACCTGTAATGAACTTGAGGAAGGGGAAGTTTCCTTCTCCTTGTAAAACATTTGGGATTCATCAAAGGACACATGAACAGACTCTTCAATTTTAGAAGATGATTTATTAAAAACCCTATAAGCTTTGCTTACTTGGGAATATCCAAGAAAAATTCCCATTGAAGCCTTTGCTTCAAACTTTCTAAGATATTCTTTATTGTTATTATTAATATAAACAACACAGCCAAACACTCTAAAATAATTTATTTTAGGTTTCTTTCCTTTAAGTAACTCATAAGGAGTTTTACACTTAAGCTTGTGTATCAGACTTCTATTCAGGACATAGTTGGCTGTACTAACAGTTTCTGCCTAATAGGAAAGAGGCATATTAGCATCTGCCAATAATGTGCCAGCAGCTTCAATTAGTGTTCTGTTCTTCCTTTCAACTACCCCATTTTGTTGGGGAGTTCTAGGAGTTGAGAAGCTATGTTTGATACCTTCTCTCTCACAGAATTCTTGCATGAGAAGAGAGTCAAACTCAGTACCATGATCACTTCTGATAAAGGCCACATGAGTAGAGTACTCAGTCTGCACACATAATAGAAAGTCTGTCAGGGCTTTGAAGTTATCAGCCTTAGTTCTCAGAAAGAACACCCAAGTGAACCTAGAGAAGTCATCTACAATGACTAGGGTGTAATACTTCCCTCCTAAACTCTGTACATTTATTGGGCCAAATAGGTCCAAATGTAATAAATACAAGATTCTAGGAGAATCACTTTTATTTACTGATTTAAATGAGTTCTTGGTTTGCTTGCCTAGTTGACAAGCCTTGCATAGGCTCTCCTTCTTGTAGGGGCAAGAAGGTAAACCTCTAACAAGGTTGTGTTTAGATAACCTAGATATATTCTTGAGGTTAACATGGCTAAGCCTTTTATGCCATAAAGTATTGTTATTTGTTACTTCATTAAACTAGCATATTTCAGAGTGAGTTGAATTAAAATCTACTAAATAAATGTTACCTTGTCTAATGCCTACTAATACAACATTATTATTTAAAGTAATATTACAAAGAGAGTTAGAGAATGATACCTGATATCCAGCATCACATAACTGACTTACTAAAATTAGATTATGCTTCACTCCAGTCACATAAGCAACTCTCTTGAATGTAACAGCTACAATTATCATCCTGCCAGAGCCTTCAGTTTGACCACAACTTGAATCTCCAAAGATTACCTTTGGGCCAAGCTTTGCCTTTAACCTTGACAGATGTTCTTTATTTCCTGTCATGTGCGTGGAGCAACCACTATCCAAATACCACTTATTTTGAGTGATAGGATAGGTCTTCACCTGAAAATAAATCAATTTAAACATTGTGGACCCAGGTAACCATGGGTCCCTTGTTTTGCACATAAGAAAAACTGGAAATAAATGAATAAGCAGGCTGAGGGTGATAACCTAATGGGTAAGATCTCATAGGTGGGATTCTCCATGAAGATGATGGGTCAATAAACCTAGGGTTTTTATTCATATTCGGGTTTCTAAAGTTCTGGTTGGAATTTTGAATTTCTTGTTGAAAGCGTCGATCGACGTTCGACGATTGGTACCCAGATCGTCGATCTTCGTTCGACCATTGGGCCTGCGATCGTCGAGCAGCGTTCGACGCCCTTTGTAATTCCTTAAATTTCTGTTTTCTTTTCTCTCTTTTTGCTTTATTTAAAGCTCTATTTAGTTGATTGACTTGCTCAGTGTTTTTTATTCCACTAGATGAAATAAAATTCACTGGAGTTGAAAGTTGGTTTTTAAGAATGATTGGGGGCTCACTAGAAGATGCTCCTAAGCCTAATTTGTTATTGCCTAACCTAGTGTTAGACATGCTGGTTATTTCAAGCAACTTAAGGCTTCTACCATTCAGAGACTCTTCTAACCTTTTGGACTTGGCTAATTCATTCTTAAGGAATTTGATTTCTTCACTAGCATTAGTGAGTTCTGCTATTAACCTAATGTTTTCATTAGCAATCAATTCAGATTTAGCTAGTTTAATTCTAAGCTCTTTTATTTCTTTTTCAGAACTAATTAAATCTAAACATAAAGATTTAAACTCAGATTTAAATTCAACAGATGTAAAGTCATAAGAAGACAATACCTCATCTTCAGTTGGCATTTCTTCATCAGAATCTGAATTCTCTGCAGCTGAGTGATTGCTGCAAGCATCAATTGCCATTAGGCAGACTTCCTTTGCCTTCTTTTCTTCCTCATCCTCACTGGAGCTTGAGGAGGAAGATTCCTCATCAGAGCCACTCCAGGTTTCAGCAACAAAGCCTCTCTCCTTCTTTTTGTTCTTGTAGGAGGATGGCTTGGAATGCTTCCTGTGCTGATCCTTGTCTTTTCTATTATCTTTGTTCTTTTCCTCTGGAAAATCTGGAAGAATATGTCCAGGCTTCCTGCAACCATAATAGATTATTTCTTTACAAGGGGTATGATCATACCTTGGTTTATCTTCATACTTTGAAGATTTCTTTCTGAATTCCTTCCTTCCCATCTTGAGAAACCTTTTGGCAAATAATGCCATCAGTTCCTCATTGGACTGGCTTCCTTCAGAAGCTTCTGCAGCTTTAAGAGCAAGGGTTTGCTCTTTTCTTGTAGGTGTTGGGGTCTTTGCTTCCGCCTCAGCTTCCCTGGACTTCAGCACTTGCTCAAAAGACTTGAGCTTGCCAAGAAGGGCTTCTGTTGAGATTTCATTTGTGCTTCTGGCCTCCTTGATAGGCCAGATCCTCAGATCCCATGTGCTAGGGAAGCACATAAGAATCTTATCATTGACCTCTGTCAATGAAATATCCTTATCAAGGGTCCTCAGCTCATTGATGATTGAGCTGAGCCTTGTGTACATTCCTTCAACTGATTCAGCATCAGTTTTCTTGAAATTCTCATACTGTGAGATAAGGTTAGACCTCCTGTCCTTCCTTTCATCAGCTGAACTAGCTACAATCTGGTTCAGTGTATCCCACATTACTTTTGCTGAGGAGCAGTCAGCAACCTTCTGGAATACTTCATCAGACATTATCTGTGCCAGAATGTTCATTGCCTTAGCATCTGCTATCTTTGCCTTTTTGTATTAATCATTGTAGTCTGGAGGAGACACTGCACTCATATCAGATGATGATGAGGCAGTAGCTGCAGCAGGTGCTCTTGGTGGTCCTGTCAAAATAGAAGTAAAAATACTTTCATCAATAGAGTTCATATATAATTTAATCCTTGCCTTCTAGATGCCAAACTTAGCCAAGTTGCATGCTGGAGGTCTGGTGCTAGAATAATCCTTGGACTGGGCCATGATAGTGAAAGTGAATATCTATAAACTTTGGTATCTATCAGGATCTTGTGACTTAGGTATTAGCCTATTCAGTCAGTCAACCTCCCTCTGATACCAATTGAAAGAGAAGGGATAGATACTACTCTAGAGGGGGGGGGGTGAATAGAGTAATCAAAAATTGCACTAGCAAGGTTGACTTTCTACTTAACTCCCTTGGAGTTAAATGCGGAATGAAGGTTATAGATATTTGAGATTAAACCTTAAAGCCTAAAACAAGTGTTGTGCACAACAAGGCAGCCAACTATAATTACAGTTAAGGCTTGGAAACCTAAACAGCAACTAGCAAACCTAGTTAAGATCTAATCACAGCCACAATGCAAGTAATTAAACAAAGCAATCCAGACGACACAAGAAATTTATAGTGGTTCCCCAAACAACTTGGGTACGTCCACTCTTCTACCAACAAGGTAGGAATCCACTCAGGTTTTTGATCAGGTGCCCTGCCACCAACAAGATCTGCTTCAGGTAGATCAAGAAACCCTTTAGATTTTTGATCAGGTGTCTAAAAACCAACACAGGTTTTTGATCAGGTGCCCTGCCACCAAGGGATACTTTTGAAGGGAGTAATAACCCTTTACAGGAGGGGGAAAGGAGGTTAAGGTGTCTTCTCTATTTTACAATAGATTAGAGAAGCACAATAACTTGCACTGAGCTAGAAGGCTCTAAAAGAATCAAGGCTCCCCCTGGCTAAAAGAACGTCCAGGTGAAGTCTTGCTTTAGTGCAGAAACACTTCAGAAATTACTGAAGGAAAAAGCTACAAGAAGATAAATAATATTAAATATAATTTCTTCTTCAGGCAGCTATCTTCTTCTTCTTCTTCTTCAAAAGGCTCTGAGTGAAGATCTTCCTGTAAGCAGGAGAACTCAGTTTGAAGAAGAGTGAAGAACTAAAGCTTCTTCTCAGTTAGATGTGAACGAGCTGAGTGCAGTTTGAAACTGTAAGCTTTTAGTTTGAATGCTGCAGTTAGCTTTTCAATGTGAGAGAACTAGTTTATTTCTTTCTTCAAAGAAATTTTTATATAGCAGCAGCAGCAGCAACAGCTCTTACTTGAGTTTGAATCTTATCTTCTACTGAACTCTGCAAGCTGGGCTGCAAAAAGTATAAAGCAAAACAAAATACTGCAGGCAGATATCCTATAACAGGAAAAAGCTTTCTAAGAAGCTGCAAATAATTCTGATGAAATAAAACTAGAGAAAGTCACATCAGAAAAGACTCTTTACAGCCAAGAAAGACTTTTTGAGTCTAACGGCTATAAAAGAGAGCCTGTTAGATAAAGCAGAAAACATATCTCAGCTATAAGACAAACAACTTTGTCAGAAAAAGATTAGCTCATGCATAAAGAATTGAACTGATATTGCATGGAAATAATATCACAATTTATTCAGATAATCTTTTATAAAATATGTAAAAATAAGTATGAAATTAGTCACATCATAGAAGACGACAAAACTATTTTAAAACATACAGCAAAACGTCGAACGACCCTCGGAGATCGTCGACCGACGCACAAAGATCGTCGACCTATCTGACAGATAGTCGAACGATCCAGATAGTCGAACTATCAAAGATGATAGTCGAACTACCTCAGCAGATAGTCAACCTATCAGAACAGATAGTCAAGCTATCAGATAGTCGATCTATCCGGACAGATAGTCGAACTACCAAACAAAACAGATAGTCGACCTATCAAACAGATAGTCGACCTATCACAGAAAAACAGATAGTCGACCTATCAACAGATAGTCGAGCTATTAGATAGTTGAACTATCAGGACAAATAGTCGAACAATCGAAGCAACACAGATAGTCGACCTATCAACAGATAGTCGAACTATCAAAGCGACACAGATAGTCGACCTATCAACAGATAGTCAAACTATCAAAGCGGACAGATAGTCAACCTATCAACAGATAGTCGAGCTATCAGATAGTTGAACTATCAGGACAGATAGTCGAACTACCAAAGCAAACAGATAGTCGACCTATCAACAGATAATCGAGCTATCAGATAGTTGAACTATCAGGACAGATAGTCGAACTACCAAAGCAAACAGATAGTCGACCTATCAACAGATAGTCGAGCTATCAGATAGTTGAACTATCAGGACAGATAGTCGAACTACCAAAGCAAACAGATAGTCGACCTATCGACAGATAGTCGAGCTATCAACGCAGACAGAACGTCGACCAACTGATAGACGATCGTCGATCAGCCGATAGACGATAGTCGAGCGACGTTCGACTATAATCGAAAGAAAAACTACTTAACCAAATATTCATCTAGAAAAGCAATTCTACACAACTAGAGAATCTAACCTATCAACTAACCTTTGACCATAGATAAATCTTGGGTCAAGAGACAGAAAGAGAGGACTGAACTCAAATCAAAACTTAGGGTTCCAACAAATGTCGCTTTGCCACTTAACGACCGCTTCATAATAAACTACCATATGGTTGCTTGCCACGTGGTTAACTATCACCGGGTTATATCGCTATTGCCTGTGGTGTTGATGCAAGAAATGAGCCTCTGGATCCTACGAAGGGAAGAGAGAGTGGAGGTGATTGTCAAGTTATTATATACTAGTGGTAAGAGGAAAGAAGAAGAGTAAGTCACAAGCAACAACGAAACCAGACTTCACCCAATGCGGCTAATGTCTCTCTTGTGGCAAGCTTTCCCTTGATTTAAAATGAAGTGGTTACAATAAGAATGGAAAAGAATAGGAAAAGGAGAAGCTGTCCAGACAGAATACCACAAGGCACTTGACTAGAGATTGCAACTCTTAACAATGGAGCTCTTTAGTTTGTATTACCGTGCTTTGGGGAGTGCCGCTCCTGTTTGTAAGCTTGGGTACTAGCCCAAATGTACAGGGTTAAAATTACCTTCTTCCCGGGGTACAGGAGAATAGGGCAGAGGTGACGGGAAACAAATAAAGAGAAAAAAAAGGAATCCACGTTACCTTGCGGACATCCACTAGAGAGCTGAGCAGCTCTGCCTATGGGGCTCGGTGCTGATCTTGATCATCCCTTATGGAATCCTGAAAGCAAGTCCGTGTAGTTTTTATGAGACTAGCTGACTTGATGTCAACGATAGCTAGAAAGAACAAGCTGCTTGACTTGGAAAGACCTGCGAACTATTTACGGATTCTGGTTGAATATTATCCCTACACCTTTTTAAATTCTGAGGAATTTTGAAAAGGTTAATCTTAACCAGAAACCGCGATTGTCTTAAATAATGTGATGTCTATAAAAGGAACTGAACTCTTTTATTTTTCAGACATTCTCTGAAGCTACAGGTCATTATTCACCACTAGAGGTCAAAATATTTCAAGCTGGAGTAGCTTTCTGCGAGATGGACAACATTTCTTCGATGCTAGACCGTTAAAAGAGGTAAGTTGAGAAGAAGAGGAGGAAGAGCCAAAAATCGGAAGGCTTTAGCCACCAGCCCAAGGGGAACATAGAGAAGCCAACTACTCCAATGGCTTCTGTAACATCCCTCAGACTTCTAGACCCGTAGGATGGTTTTGTCATTACTGGGTCATGACAAAATGCTGCGAAGCACTAAAGGGGTTGGGGGAACATGGGAATTAGGGCGCGAAACACCTTGGGATGAAAAAAGTAAGTCTCAGTTACCAAATATTTAGAAATCATAGAACTGATCGGATTTGTCAAACTCAGCAAATAATTCGTCGAACGGAGCATATTCGTTGAATAGAGTTCGTCGAATTGAGCCTCTTTGGAATTAGGAGCTTATTCGTCGAATGGAGTTTGACGAACGGAGCATGTTTGCTAAACTAGGTTTAGCGTTCGTCGAACGGAGTGAGTGATGAATTGGGTCAAGAGTTCGTCGATTTTCATTCAGAATTTGTCAAACGGAGTAAGTGCTGAATTGGATTCAGAGTTCATCGATCTTCGTTTAGAGTTCGTTGAACGGAGTAAGTGCTGAACTGGGTTTAGAGTTCGCTGAACGGAGTTTGACGAACAGAGCAAGTTGCTAAACAATGTTCAGTCTTCATAAAATGGAGTAACTGCTGAACTTGGTTCAGTGTTCGTCGATCGCAGTTCGACGAATAGAACAAAACTCGTTGGACTAAGCTTCTAGAATTGGTGATTTGGAGGAGAGAGAAAAGCATGAGATTAAAGGCCATCATGGCTACGGAGGCTCCATAACTCCCACTTATATGCGGCTTTTATTCCTTTGAGGGAAAGGATGAGTTTCTAGAGGTGGGCGGCCATTAATTTGGTTCAGCCCCTTAATTTTATTGGCACTGAAGGGGTGGAGTTAATGGACATTAATGGAGTTTAATGACATTTGGGAGTTACAAGCCTCCTCTCGCAAATTCCCTCTTTAGGGACCTTCACCAGGGCAAGGGCAATCATTTCCACCAATTCCTTTTCGTTTCTAATGAGGTTGGTGTAGAAGTTGTAGAGGAGCCACAAGCTTGGAGGCCGAAATGGTGAGGAGGCAAAGCGCACGTCTTCAGGCCGCAAATCAGGTCCTCCTCTACTCCTTCATGGGTTAGATCTTAAGAATCTTTAGAGATAAGAATCAGGCTCGGTTGAGCCGATTCCAAGCTTCAAATTCCATGAGTTTTCGAATTTGGGCTTCCTCTCAGGTTCGCCGAAAATCACCCCACCGGCGGTCGTGCCGCCGCCAGGCGAAAGCCCCCACCTCAATAGAGGTGGAGGCAGTGGTCGTTGGAAAGGGAGGTGGCTGGATGGCCGGTAAATGGGCTTGGAATATGCTCCAGGATGGGTTGATCTCAGCCATTAGCTTGAGGAAGAAGAAAACAATGAGCCACTCGATTTGCTTTAAGATCTGTGCTAGATCAAGAATATTAAATTTCATTTTATGCATTTTTCTATCACATAATATAAGCTTCCTTGAAATATAAATTAACAATATCTATAGGCCTATTCAGAAAAATTGTCTGCATGAAAGTTGTAGCCCTATGAGTCTAGTTTAATTTAAAATTGATTTGAACCAATTTGATGTTCAGGTCAGACAAAAAAACTCATTTTTGTGAGGTCTATACAAAGGCTTGATCAGAGATTTATTTGAGTGCTTCCATCAATCTAGCCATCTAAATGACCTGATATTTTAGCTAGGTGTCACTCTTACCTATACCTAAAACATATCAAAAATTAGGAATTTTTGAAAAATATTTTCTTAAAGTTTTTGTAGAAATTTAATAATCCTTGTTTGAATTATTTAAGTGGTCTAATGACCTATAAATTGACAAAAAAATTGGTGTCTGGCTCTTAGGTTCATGGCATGACTATGATAGAAATCTCAGCCCAATTGGGTTAGATTTGAATAGGTTTTGTTGAGACCAAAGTGTTGCCCTTTAAGGGTTAATTAGGGATAGAGTTAGCTTGGGGCATGGAGGGGCCAATTTTCACCAAAAGGGGTTGGGACTTTGGCCAAAGCCCCATGGTTAGTTTAAGCACCCTTACATTGAGTTTAGGGTGGATTAGGGTGGATTTGCCATAGTACCCTAGTTCAAACCCTAATGTTGAACCTTGGGGGTTTGTAAAGGACATGGAGTGATATGTTCTTCTACGGACTTGGGGTTTAGTCCAAGTGATTTTTGGGTGGTGAAATGACCTAGGAAGGAATTTGGTGACATTTAGACTCAAGTACAAAACTTAAACTAATTAGGGATAGTTTGGCCTATACCTTTTATGAAAATATAGGAGGGTCATATGATCTTTGATCTTCATGGGATTTTGGTAGAAGTAATTTTATAGTGCTATTGAATCCCCTGGGATTTATTATAGGATGTTTAGAAAACAGTAGCCTATATCTGTAGTTATAACCTTCTTCATGACGCATGTGATTATTTTGGAGTATTCTTGGTTAAATTAACTTCGAATGATAAGAAACTCTGACAAGGTTAATTAGATATCATTTAGAGGCACTAGTAAATTATTTGGATCATTTGGGCATTTCCTCTTAGTACTTCATGTGTAAAGTAAATTAGTGCACCATATTTTGATAAATTAAAAATAAATAGTATACCTTGCTGTAAAATTGTATTACTTGGCCAGAGAATCTATTAGGGCATAATGAAGCCTGGGAAATTATTATATGTTATTTGATGAGTTTATAAGAATGTTACTTCACAAAGTGCCCTTGAATGGAATTATTTGAAATATTTTTATACATGGCTCACTGACCTTGGAATTGCATGAAACATAGTCAGTAGTGTTTTATGATCATTACAAGTCTTATGTAGATTTTACATAAATTTTGCACTATAATTTATGGTACTCCCTTCATTAACTCTAATTATTTGGATTACCTTGAGTTAATTATTTAGAGGTTGTTACAATTATGAAAGTCTGTGGAATTTTGGAATTCACTAATATTTTATTTATAATATACTGTTCCTAATTTTTTGGTTGCCATAACTTAAGAAAATCTAGTACTTCATGTTCAAAATTACACATGGCCTAACATTTGGGAAAATCTAATAAATGCTAAATTAATTTGGAAAATTACAAGTTTCTGGATTAGACTAAATATGTCATGATAGACCCACAATAATTATCTTATAGGGTATTTGGATGAAAATTTTGAGTACCTCCTGTCATATACATCATATAGCTTAGGTTTGTCTGCAATTAGTAAAACTGCCGAAATTTTGATAATATGGGGGATGGTCATAGGAAGTGAGGAGTTATGTAGGCTGGTTTGGTAAGATGAAAAAAGTGAGCTTCATTAAGAGTCATGATGAGGGGAATGTTGGGTTGGCTATTGTTAGGTGGTGCTCGAGATCGATGAAAGGTTTTCTTTCCTGTGGAGAGAAAGAGAGTCAAAATACACTAGGGTTAGATCCAGTATAATACTAAAAGGGATCGGAAATAGGGTAATAACCAATACTTCTAAGTGCCTTGAGAAAGGGAGCGATGGGCTTCAGCTACCATCATAGTTCCTAGTGTCCTGTGAGAGCCCTTCACCAGGAATACCTTGGGCAGTACTGGGTTAACCTAAACTGTAAGAATAATCAATGTTTAAGAGTAACTAGTATAACTAGGATTTCACTTACACTCACACTCCCTGGTGTTGTGGGAGTTAGGTTGGGTCTCACGAGCGGTAGGCTCGGTGGATTTACTGATGGGCAGGTTAGCCCGGCTAGCCTTCACCTCGGTAGATAATCGTGACAAACAGGATAGTTCGGGGAGATTTGTATCGGTGTAAAAGTATATTAAGGTTGCATATGCATAAGATATAAGGTGGTGGGTCTTCGGTATTGGAGAGTCGTCACACCGACAACAATACGTTGACTCGGCAAGTGTTGTTTAACACTTGACAAAATAAAGTCTGGTACACAGTCGGTAAGAGTACGCAAGATCTCCACTTAGTGCACTAGCATTGAGCCATACGATAGGTCTGACTGGTACTATTGATACCGGTCTAGTGGTGGGTGAGGCCCAACCCACTGCTTCGATTTTCCACTACGGAGGTATCCTGGGTGGTTAGGCTCCAGAAAGGGGGAACTAAAGTTCTGTGTACAAAGAGTCGAGTGTGTTTGTTTCACTTGCATGATCCACATCATAGCATACTTGCATATTATAAAATCATCATTGCATATAACCCCTGACACCTATTGTATAAAATGGTATGGGACACTTTATACAATAGGCCTTGCAAAACGACCCCTTGGTCTATATGTTTGTATGGGCATTCCTATAAGTCATTGTTACTTATTTTACCTTATCATCACTACAAGAAAACAGGGTGTAAGTGACCAAATTTTAGTGACGGAATAAATTTCATCACTAAATACGTGATTTTAGTGACAAAAATAACTTCAGTCATTAAAGATACATTTTCAGTGACGAAAATAATGTCGGTCACTAAAGAGACATCTTTAGTGACAAAATTAATGTTCAGTCACTAAAGACATGGCTATAGTGACAAAATTAAAGTTCGGTCACTAAATGTATGTATTCATTGCGAGATATTTTGTGATAAAATATACATTAAATGCATGTTTTTTTAGTGGGACGCGTAAATTTTTCACCATAACTCATATTTAATGATATTTTTTTGTTACAAAATAATTTACTTAGTAACCAAAATACTTAGAGACATAATATATATCTATCCTAATTTATAAGAAAGTTAGCATGTCTATATTTAAAAATATATGAGTACTAGACAGTTTGACTTTCATTTTTGCAAGCAAAAAACTTTAACTTTGTCACAATTTAGGTTACCACCGAACAACTCTAGCGACGTGCCGACGAAGGATACATCGATCTGTTGGGTGCATCTGCACGTGTCCTTTCTCTGCACGCCACCAACTTTGAGTGACCCCCAAAAAATGATATTTCATCTTAATTATACTTCATTATTTATACTTACAAAAACATAATAGGTTTTATTTTCCTCACTTATTATTTTTTCCCACTTATTTAATATTTTATGAGTGTTGATATTCGTAAATCATATTTTGCTATTTGTAGTTCTTTGCTATTTGTAAATCCTAGAATTGTAATTGTACTCTAAGATACTATTTGTATCATATTGAAGCCAAAATCTGACCTCAACGAGAGTTCGAAAATAGGGGTGTAGTCAACACCTACTTCTCCCAAGCTCCGACCTCAGACTGGCAGAAAAGGACCTAGAACTGACCCAAAGCCTCAGCAGGGAGGTCCCACCTCTAACCCGGAAGCAGGGGCGGACCCACGTGCAGGTATACCCGGGCACGTGCCCGGGTTGAAAAATTGGCGAATTTGCACGGTGGTCCGCCCCTAAGTCTAAAATTAAAAATATTTGGCCCAATATCCGCCTTCTGTATTCCCGCTTCTCACAGTAATTCCTGAATTTCCGCTTTGCCTTTGGGGCTTCCCGCTACTCGCCTTAATTCCTTAATTTACGCCGCCATCCCGCCGTTGGCTGCAAGAGGCGACTACCGAAGATGCCTTCTCCTCTCATTCTTCCTTCTCTCAACCCCTTCTTCCGCCTTCCCGAATCCTGCCGCTGGCCACTCGCTCCATATTTTCTTCTCCAACGCGTCGTCTTCTTCCTTAAGAAAGCATCGTCTATTTGTCTTCTTCTGCAAAGAAGGTAAAAACTGCCGCATTTTCACTATTTTAATCCCCAATTCCCCGTCATCTTCTATTCTTTTTCAATAGTAGAAAAGCAAGAGATGACTGTCAATTTCCATTATGCATAGCGATATCCAGTCCCAAAATTACGGTGGCTCGAGCAAGCCTCTCCAGGTTCCATCCCAGATTTCCAAATCCATTTTATATTTAAGTTTTCTGCGGGGCTTAGTTTTAGATTCATGTCATTTTTTATTTTTTTTATTTCAGTTTTATGTGAACTTAAACTCTTAAGTTTTTTTGTCTTTTTTTAATCCATGGATTCATACTCTGATTCTGAACTAAGAACAATTTGTTGCCCACAAGATGTTTGATGAAATGCCAAAAAATGTTGAAGAAATTTCAATAGTTTTTTCTTTAATTTAATAGTGTCAAATTTTCATTTCTCTATTAAGAAGATGTCAGTATAAATTTTGTATTTATTGGAAGTGATCATTTTACTACAAGATACAACTAAGGCTATATTTATTTGGGCGTTTCGCTTCTCCGTTTTGTGCAAACGCCGCCGGAAGGAGGATAAACAAATGAACCTCCGGCGGCGTTTTCTCCGTTTCCACCCGCCCGCCTTGAGAAACGCCCAAAAAAGCTCAGTTTGGAGCAGTCACCTCCCCCCTCCGATTCGAACACTCCGTTTCCACCCGCCGGATCGACCCGCCACCGCCGAACCAAATCGAGCCTAAGACGGTGAAATTATTTATACTTGATAAATGAAAGGGCTCCCTTCAAGAGAGAGTCACAATTTTTCAAATTATGAGTTTTAAATTCTACTTCTCCTTTTATCTTTTGTTCCAAGGGATTGTTGTGCTTTGTTTTAATACAATAAGTGGCTCAATTAACAACCAGAGCACTTAAGAAATCAGGATGTAATGGTTTCAAGAAGTTTTATCCAAGCACTTACCATGAATATCCCAAGTATGCAGATTAATGAGATAGTAAATGGAATGAGAATCCTTCTCATACTCCGATATTGGTTAATGATACATAATGATCAATGATAGGCCTACTGAAAATAGAGATTAAAAACTAGAAATTAAGCAAATAATTGTTGTTTTTCTTATATTTTTTTGTCACTTACAATAATTTTTTTAATTAATTTTTAATCAAAATTCTAGATTTTTAGCTTGGTGCCCGGGTCGAACAAAAATTCTGGGTCCGCAACTGCCCGGAAGATCTCTGAGAGTTTCCCTTCCAAAGCCAAAAGCTGAGCTTGGAGTTTCTCAGAAAGCACTAGAAGATCTTAGGGAAATATGTAAGTTTGCCTTCTGAAGAGCCCATGCAGGTCTATTTATAGTCTTTGCTGACCTGAAATTACAAAATTACCCCTGGCTGGTCTGCCAATAGCCAAATCCCGCTATCATGAATTACTAAATGCAGACCCTGAGAGCATATAGGTAATTTACCCGACGACAACTAGGTAATTTCTCCCTGGGCCCACCCAGGCGAGAACCCCTATGCCGAGAACTGAACGTTGCCGAGAACTCTCCCGCCCTTACTCGGCGGGAGCTAAAAAAGATGTCGAAGAATGCCTCGGGCTGAGACAGTTCCCGCCTTCCGTGGGGCGCGAGCCTTCTCGCCCGTCTCTGGGCAGAAGTAGGTCTCGGCTGGTGCTTGAGCGCGAGCGTTCCCGCCCCCTCCTAGGCGGGAGCTCTTCTATTCTGAGTCCCAAAGTGAGCCCGAAGCTAGCCCAGACCTGACCATCGGTTCCTTTGGGTCCCACTCAGCGAATATGGAGTTGTACATAACCCCAAAATTTTTTTATATAACAAAACAAAAATCCAAAGTTATAGATCTTGAGTTTTATCAAGCATCAGACCGCTTCTTCATGCAATCTTTTGACATCTGATTTTAGTCAATCATGACGAGTCTGCCACGAGAGATCTTATCTTCTACAAAAAGATTGTTGTTATATAAATGGAATTTGACTGGGGAGGGATGATAAGGAGGTGGATGAAGAAGCTGCTTGTAGACAAGGATGAAGTTGAGGAATCAAAACACATTAAATGTGTTTTTAAAAAATAAGACATATTTACTACACTTTTAACATTATTTTAGTTTAGATAAGAAAATATATCATGCAATGTCCGTCCGCCCGGCCCATCATTTTTATTACTGAACATTCACACGAACATTCACACGAACATTCACACGAACATTCACACGAACACCCATCATCCAGTAACTTCCTCTTCCTTATCTCGCACCGGCAATAAGTGAACAAAACACCGCCTCAATACGCATGCCGAAACCCTCCTTTCCGCTCAGAAAATTTTCGCAACTCCTGCGCATCCCCTTCGCTTCTCCTGCATCGACGGCTAGCCACCACTCGAAGCACCGGCCGCTACAACTCCTCCTTCATTGCACCCGCCGCTGTTGCTCCTTTTACGGCAAACCCTAGCACCTCGCACCTCGCCCCTCGCCCACGCCTCTCTTTCATCCGTCGACCACCACTCGAAGTCACCGTCGCTCGAAGATGCCGTCGCTCGAAGCCCCGTCGCTCTAAAGCCCCCACCGCTCATCTTCCTCTTCGAGGTCTTTATCAATCATTAAAATTTTGTGAATTTTTTCATTCACTACTACTCGGCGGATTCATTTTTGATTTCTCAAGAAACTGAACAATCAACAATTTTCAATCATGTTCGGTTAAAAGTCAACTTTATGCAATACCACAATTTTCCCCTTCCTCTTAATAATGTCATTACTCCGCCGGTAGTTAGGCTTAGCTTAAGAATTTACTTCTTTCAACTTATCAAATACTGAATTGACCGATTCCCTTTTCATGTATCGTGCACTTCAATCATAAAGCTACAGTCATTCTGTTTTTAATTATTAGAATAAATAGCATTATTCTAACCTAACATCAATCAATGAACTCAATTTTATGTATTGGAGCTTTTTTTGTTTGACTTCAGAAATCGTGATAAATGTTCGAAATAGATTTTCTTGGAGACATCTAATTTTGTATTTTTCGGTGAGGTTACGGAGGTTATGCACTTTCCAACTTCTGCGTTTAGATTTTGAATGCTCCTATAGTTTGATTTGTTAAGCCTCATATTCTGGTTTCTGTGTTCATTGATGTAAGCTACTAGTTTACACTCAATCATCCAGAATACTTATTCTAAGCAATCAAATTTTAATATTTCCTAGTTTACTGTTTGGTTGGGTGAACTTTTTCTGTTAGTTAAAAATACTTACCTCCGAATTCACTGTTTGGTTTCAAAGTGCAGTTTATGAAGTAAACGTACTTTATTTCTCACTATAAAGTACCACAGATTTGATGCAAAGATGCTGCAAAATTTGCCATATTTGTATTAACTTTCCGTACATGCATTCAAAATGCACCATATCAAACAATTCCTATAACTATCTGTGTTTGTAGACACTTTTTCGTTTAGACAAGGGATGCCCTTGTATTAACTTTCCTTGCAAGCAAAAAAACTAAAGTTTTTCCAATCCAAGAGTTGTCTAGAAGCACATTTTATTTCTTACTAGACAATGAAATTATACTAGTTTTTGTATGGCGTGCAATGAATTTTTGTCATATGCGAACTAAATGCAAATATACTTCATTTTTTTAAAACTTCCAATTGAAAATGGCATTGCGGCATGCATGTTTGGAATTATTTCAATATTTTATTGAGTGAATTCTTTTCATCTATCATGGCTAGTATGCTAACATGATTTAGTTTCTCTCATAGAATGCAATTCATCCTTAAGTACTCATATTGACTCCATTATGTGTCTGTTTGGACTGGTCATTCACGTAAATAGCATTATCCTATAAATAGCATTATTCTAACAAGTTCTCCAAGAGTTCTCTTCAGGTATTCACTTGAAATGTCTACCTGACTTTTTTGATTTCTTCAATGATTATGTTCTTAATCGTGAAGAGGAATAAGCAATTATTTGTGAAGTTATACCTGGAATCAACGAGTGTTCTAAAGGACAAATCCCCGATAGCCTCCTTCATTGTCAAACTTGTCTCCTACTCTGCTACCAACTGCCAAACAGTTGCTCAACCAGGTTTCCTTGCCCCCTTTCTTTATATTTTTACTTCCTTTCTTTTATTTCCATTATTATTTTGAAAGAATTCTTTTATTGATTTGACATTTGATGTTAAGGTGTTGTAATAATTTATCATCAACATTAATAACTGCAATCTGTGCAGGGTCTCTTTTATGAATTAACATTTTTCATTATTTTTTGTCAGAAGTTGTACAGGTGTTATACTCAAATAGAGCAAATTATCTTAAATAATTTTTATCCATGTTACCTGTTGTCTACACCTAGATATTCCTTCGATATTAATTATATCTATTTTATTTAACTGATGCATTTTCTTGCCTATCATACATGCGTAATCACATATTAAGTATGATTACACCATTTTGTGAGGCATTGAATATTAAGCATGCTCCGTTAATATGTGATTTTGTGTAGAGATCACATCAATCATGATGGTGGTTGTTATTTCTTTCTAACAGGTGTAAAATATTATACAAGGTGATGTAGTAGGTCATCAAGATGTAGTGGAATGTGCAGATTATTTTACCTAGGTTTCTAAAAATTAATTATCTTAATTAAATTTGACACATCACAATTACAAGTTAGCGCAGACATTGTGGACAATCAGATTAGGCATGGGAAAGCGTGGACCGTGCAGACATTGTGGAGTTTCAAGTGAGTTTCTTGCAAATTTATTTCTGTTATGGATTTATACCTTCAACAATTACCATGTTGTTGTGTAGGAAGAGATTTCCGAGCTTAATTTTGATTTCACTTTGTTAAGATTATTCGTCTCGCTTTTTTTTATTTGATTGCTTCTAATAAGTTTCGTAGATTAAATTCTAGTAACCAATTTATGGTTTTTTCGCCTTAGAGAATAGTATAATCATGTGTGAAGAAGAGTGCAAAAAGAAGAGGGAGAAACTCACGACCATAGAACATTACTAGTAGATAAATTTAAGTTAGGGCTAGTTTGAGGGCACAGATGCCCTACAGATATCGTATTCGCCTAGCATTTCAGATTTTTGTCTAGTTTGAAAACCTGGAACTTTGCTCTCAGTTTCGTGCTTCGAAATCGCTTGAGTCGGCTGCTTTAGTTAAGTTTTTGGACATAGGAAAGGGGAAACTGATTTGCCTTGCATTTCCAATTTTTGACTACTTTAAAAACCTAGAACCTTGCTTTCAGTTTTGTGCTTCGAAATCACTTGTGCCAGTGTCAGTTCAGTTTTTGGGCAAACGAAAGAGGAAACCGATTTGACTTCCAGTTCATATTTTTGACGAGATTGAAAACCTGGAACCTTGCTTTCAGTTTTGTGCTCCAAAATCACTTGAGTTCAGTTTCTGGGCAAGAGTGAGGGTAATTTAGGTGCTAATTAATTTGGAGTGGAGGATTGCAAAATGAGGTGTGGGAGTGTGGTTATGGAGCCCAAGAAAAAAAAATTTAGGCTCCGTTTGGGAGGAATTATTTTAACCGGTCAAGCGGCTACGACCGCATGAACCGGACCTTAATTAATGTCGCGTTCATGCGGTCGTAACCGCTTGACCGATGAAAATAAGTCCTCCCAAATGGAGCCTTAAGCTTTGATGGGAATGTGTGTTGAGGGAATATGGATGGGTTAATAACTTGCTCACGCTCCGAAGTAAGTTGATGATTTACGAGCTTATATTAATTAGGATTAGGATCACATATTGGCTTGTAACTTAAACTATAAATCAAACATTCATTCATAAATTTTTACACACGTACGAAGGAAAATACTAGGCGAGTAATTTAGTGATAATGGTCAAATATGTTAGTTTAACACATGACAAATAGCTTGGGCTATTAATTTTTGGTCAAATATATCTATTATTTATCATGTACTGTTTGACTGCTAAGAATCAAGTTTGTATTTGAATTCTATTGTATAATTTTAAGATTCTTGTGGAAATGATGAAATAATTATAAAATTAGGCCACTAAGTATTTTTTTTTCCTTTTATGCATGCTCTCATTATGCCTGCTGTTGTTACAGCAGGCATTAATTGAACATTCTGTGATTATGGCTACCTTTGCAAAGCCAGAGAATGCTTTGAAGCGAGCTGAAGGTGAGCATGCTTAAGTTGATATACCTTTTCCCTTTAGTGATGAGTGGAAATTAAACCAGTTAAAATGATATGCTTATTTGTGTAGATTTACCTGTTTTTCTTATATTATTTGTAGGAGATCTATGTTCTTCGGCTATTTTCTAGTGTTCTCATTTTAATTTCCCGAGCATGAGTACTTGCGCGGGAAGTGTTGATCGGATCAACTATCCGAGATTACGAGGGCGTCCGGAATGCCGTTTTCACATTTATGTGTACTAAGTTTATATTTTGGACTTTAATGGTGAGGATCAGCCTCATGATCGACAGTGGAGACGAGCCACTACTTTGTGGGACCTGAGCCTGTATACTTGCACAAGAAATGTTGATCAAATTAACTATCCGAGATTATGAGGGCATCCGGAACGCCATTTTCATATTTATATGTACTTAGTTTATATTTTGGACTTTATTTAGTGTATGCCCCAATCCTTTGTTATCATAAACAAGGGTGTTGACTGCCATTTTGAGACACTGTTTGCTTGTGAAAAAAATTCCAGATTCGTCAATCACATCGTGGTGTGACGTCGCGGGATCCCGTGGTGCTACGTCCCAATTTTTTTAAGTTTTCCGCCTATTTCCCCTCCCGTAACCTTCAACTTCCTCGCATGTGTAATTCCCTACGTTATTCTACGATCCCTGCTCACGTAAGCCTTAGGGCTTTCTGTGGAGAATTGTTGCTCTTGCTGTGTCGATCTATGATATTGCTGGCCTCGTCGAGCCCCTCTGCTCATCCAGCAACGACGACAGCGACTGATGAAAATCTTGCGTCCGTCACTGCTTATAATTGACTGGTAAGACTTCAATAGAATTCGTAGAAATTAAATGACATGATATTTATTTACTTTTCTCTTTCTTCAATATTAATTATCTTGCATATAATATAATCCTTAAGTTAACATTATTCAGAGAGATGGACCATTTTCTAGTTCCTTTTTCATCAGATCCAAGCCTCAAGATGGTTCCATGGCCTCCATTTTTGCTTGCTACCGAAGTATCTATTTTCAACCTTTTGTTTTGTTGAGAATATAATCTCATACCAAGTAAAAAAATGCTTAATATCGGGTAGTTAATCCTTTCAAAATTGATGCAGATTCCAATTGCTTTAGATATGGCAGCCCAATTGACATCCAAGGATGCTGATCTCTTGAGACGAATTTGTGTTGATGTGTACATAAAATGCTCTCTGATTGAATGTTGCTAGTCTTTTAAGCTTGTGGTCATTATTTTGGTAATTGGGGAAAAAGAGAAATGGTATGGTGTAATCTGATGCTTAATAATAATTTAAAATTGTATAAATCATTTGTATTGTCATAATGATTATTACTCTACCTTTAGGTCTAGTTTATATTGGCCCGAGCATGACGCAAATGGGAAGAATCTTAAGACGACTAGAGTTTGGCAATACTTCAATGGGGACGTGGTTAAGCGTACAAAGAAGACTCAATGTGTTGAGCATTGCCGCCGCTGCCATCGACAATTGCGAGGTGGAGATCAGTGAGTACCTAACTCATGTCCCCAACAACATCTCACAGACGAAGTTCGAGAAGGGCACGCAGATCTTCCACCGGATTTGAGATGTTGGGCCTGCTTCTAACCTGGACTATCATTATCTAAGAATTTATAAAATGCACATTTAAATGAGCTAAAGAATGAATATATATTTAGTTTAATTATGGTTTAAAACTATTATTCTGTGTTGAGAGATTTGGGCTCTCTCCCACTTTTTGCTTTATTAATAAAATAATGTTGAACAAATTTCTGTTATGATATAATAAAAAATGAAAGTATATGGTATTTTTTTGAGAAATTAAATAGCATTTATTAACTCAAAATATTATATCGTGTTGTATCTTTAGTGACCACATATTTCGTCACTGAAATTACACATACGGTGACGAAATAATTTGGTCACTAAAAAATTATTTAGTGACCGAAATATATTGGTCACCAGAAAATATTTTGTGAACGAATCAATATGGTCATTAAATGTTCATTCAGTGACTGATTCAAGTTAATCACAAAAAATTAATTTAGTGAACAAATCAATTTCGTCACAAAAGAATCTTTTGGTGACTATAATAAATTGAGTCACTAAATACATACGATTAGTGACGTAACTCATTTTGGTCACTAAAAACATTTAGTGGCGGGGCATTCGTGACCGCTTAGTGACGGAAAATATTTGATCACGAAATATCTTCAGTGACTAAAATGCAACTTTTAGTGACTAAAAATTTCGTCGCTAAAAGTCGATTTTCTACTAGTGCATACTATACTTACTCACTTGTTCTTGTCTATACTTAGTCTGCTTACCTACTACAGCTTACAAATACTTGCTCTGTTTATGAACTCATGATAGACTAGTTTCGCCGCCACCTGCTTACCATTGTTTCTCTCCAACTTCATTACCTTCCCTTTCCTTCTTCCAGATCGGTGCCTAGGAGCCATGGGGGAGGGGTGGGGGAAGATAGGACATAGTATTTTAGACTAACGGTCGTTGACCAAATCATTTTAGAGGATCGTGGAGCCAAACCAGGAGATGCAACCCCATAGGTCGATGCGCTTGGAGACGGAATAATCTTGTACTGGAGTTTAGGCAGTAGGGACTGTGAGCCCCGATCATTAATAGATATTATATATTTTCTTCCGCAATTGAGTGATTTATAGTGAGGATTTTGATGTATCGGGCAGGAGCCCTCTTTATTACTTTGCTTTATCATTTATGTGGACTCTCCCATCGTAGAGAATTATTTACATATATATACTTTTCTGGTGGACTAGTATTGTAACGCCCCTGATTTTTTCGATGATTTTGTTTGGTTTTGTTATCGTCATATTTATGACGTCATGGCATTACTTTTAACGTCGGGTTGACGGCGCATCGTCGATAAGGCATTTTCGCGTCCGTTCGGTCGAGTCGGCCAATTTCTTGGATTTTTGTCGAAATCAGAAAATATTTCTATGACTTGCTCGTCAAGTTTCGTCGCAATCCGAGCATTTTTTTTTGGAGTCTCGGCGCGCGATTGAAGTTTTGAGTATTTATGTCATTGTATTTGGAAATTTTTATCTCAGGAATGGCTCGTCGGATTTAGGTTTTGGCTTCGCCGTTGGAATCGTAGCGCCAGTTTTTGCCTATGGTGTGAGTTTCGCTTAATTCGGTGCGTGTATGGGCCTCTGTTCTGAACTCGTGTCCCTTTGTTCAAAAATTTCATTTCAAGAATTTGCGCTTTGTTATCTCGAGTAGCCCGTTTCAGATTTCGATCGGACGCCGTTTTGAGGGTCAAAACGGTGTCGTATCAAAATATAGTAAACATCAAGTTTGTTCGTCTTGACGATAGCTACAACTTTTATGTTGACCGCTTTTTGATTTGAAGCCATCTTAGGCTTTTATTTTTGATTTTCCCAAAACTGCTCGTAAATAAGCCGTATTTTTGATTTCTACTCGAGTACCTTTGATCTACACGAGTAACCTTCATTTCACTCGAGTATTTTGCTCTTATACACGAGTAACCTTCATTCCACTCGAGTATTTGCTCTTATACACGAGTAACCTTCATTCCACTCGAGTATTTTGCTCTTAAACACGAGTAACCTTCATTCCTCTCGAGTAGTCATGTTCAGTCTGCGTTCGGGCACCGTTTTGATGGTCAAAACTATGTCGGGTGGAAAAATGGTCAACATAAAATTTGTTCGTCTCGACGAGGTCTACAACTTTCATGTTGACCACCTTTCTATTTGAGGTCATCTTGAACCCTTATTCTCATTTTTTCTGCTGGAACTCGTGTATGGTGCTCCTACTCGAGTATATAGACTCCTACTCGAGTATTTGGACTCCTACTCGAGTATATTTGAACTCCTACTCGAGTACTTGAACTCCTACTCGAGTATTTGGACTCCTACTCGAGTATATTTGATCTCCTACTCGAGTAGGTATGCTTCTACTCGAATATGTATGCTTCTACTCGAGTATGTTTGTTGCCACTCGAGTAGTCCTTTCCTGTCAGCGTTAGAGCGCCGTTTTGATGGTCAAAACGGCATCGTATCAAAACATGGTCAACATAAATTTTGTTCGTCTCGACGAGATCTACAACTTTCATGTTGACCACTTTTCGATTTGAAGCCATCTTGGATGCTTATTTTTGATATTTCCGAGGCTATCCCTTTTAAGTTGAAATTTTTATAAAAGAGAAAAAAAAAACTATATATATACTTTTCTCTTAGGTTATTAGGATATAACTTCATCTTCTCCGATACTTCTATTCCAAATCAGACCAGCGGCAAGAGATAAGTTTCTCCACTTCGTGGATCTTCCGGTGGCCGCCGACGGAGCTCCGGTGCTCGGAATCTTCAACCGATCGTAGATCCGGAAAGCTCTCACCGAGAGCTACGCTATCGTGGTAATTTCTTCCTCTTTCCGTGAGTTTTCTTGTTAGGGTTTTTCGGCCCTAACCCCTTTCCCGCCATTGTTGTTTAGATCTCTACTTCTCCTGAGTTCTTTTGTCCCGATCTACGGCGTGGAACGATTCAGAGAACGTTTCCGGTGCAACCAAGGCAAGTAGTGGTTTTCCCTCCTTCCCTCTCGTCCGATTTCGATGGTAACGGTTAAACTTTAGTTCTCAATCCTTGTGCACTTTTGAGATTCGGTTTAGTATGCTTGTTGAGTCTTCCTTATGAGTTTTCTTGGTTTTTATTTAGTTTTTAGCATGAAAAATCTCGTCTTGTGGAGTTGTAGAAATGCGATGTAGGGTTTTATTGTGGGCTTTTATTGCCCTATTTATCGCGTTAGAAATTACCTATGGTCGTAAATCGTTTATAGAGGTTGATCAACCGTGTTTTTAACCTAGAATATATCGAGTAGAATCCGATGTGCCAAATCCTGTGATTTATTTCCTAGTGACTCGTTCTTGCGGGTGTTTGTGGGCAAATCCACCGACCGCAAGGTTTGTTTTCCTTTATTAGGGGTCGTGCAACTCTATTGGTGGTTGGGCATCCTACGGCGATTAGTGGAGTGTATAAGTCTCCCCCGCAATTAGACGGATTTTAACATCTGTGAGGGGTGTGTCCTTATTAGTGAGCACCCTGCCTGTTTAGATAGAGTTGACCACAAGCGACTAATAAAGTTGTTTGTTTTGGGTTTCTTTCTTATGATTTACTCATGCCTTTATTTTCCCCTTGTCTTGGGTATCTGGCATGATTGGTTGTACGTGACGATTCACGTAAGTTCTATTTCTCAAATTTTGTTTTGTACCTTATTTTAGTACTTTGGGTCCTGGGTTGGTACCCCTTTCGACCTTGTTCATTTGTTTACTTTATTTATTCTCTTGCCACTACTTGTACCTTCTTGCTGAGGTGTTCTGTTTTTTTTGGAATGCCTCAGGTTCAGAGCAGTAGCAGATAGTGGAGCTAGTTTTGGTTTTCTGAGCAGCAGTGTTGGCTGTGGTTTTGCACCTCGCCATAGCGAGGTAGTTTGTCTTTTTAGTTGTTTTCCTTAGTTCAGACATACCTAATACTGTAGGTTCGTGTCAGGTTGTTGACGCCCATAGGAATTGTTGATTTTTGACACTTGGTGGCTGTAGTAGTTCCTTATGTTTTGATTTAGATAACTTGCTCTCTGGGATGACTCCTTGCTAGGACTGCATGTTAGGTATTTTGACCTATAAAACCCTACTATTAGTAAAGCATACTTATCATCTCCTTCAAAACTAAGCCACTACTTTCTATTTAGCGTAAAGACTTTCCTACCCGTATTATAAATCTAGGGTTTGCATTGTATGAGTTGTTCCTCGGGGACATTTATACTTATGTAGGATATTAGAGTCAATTTAAATAAGTATTTTCCGCAAGCGTAGAATTTATATTTTTAAATCGTGAACTAGATGATTCACTAAGCCGAGGGATACGGCTACCATCATAACTTAAACTAGATTTTATTTATAACCATCTATGTTTTCTATTAGAATTGTAGAGTTTGGAGTCTTGCCTGAACGTCTGCAGTTATCCCCTGCACGGCGTGGCATCACGACGCGTATTTTCCCCTTGCTCTGATATAATTAAATTGTTGGGAAAAATACGGGTTGTGACAGTTGGTATCAGAGGGAGGTTGCTTGACAATTGGTCGGGCAACCTTCTCTTGTTAGTGTTAGTTGCTTAGTGTCATATCATACACACACCGATGTGTCATCAATAGGTCTTGGCCGAAGCATGAACACTACACTCATAAGCATGATTAGAAGTATACAGGGCATATTATGTTGTATGGGATGCATAATATGTGTTTGTATATGGATCCACCATAGGTGGCAACATGTGAGGGTTATGTAGTATGGGATGCATAACCTCACCACATGAATGCCCATTAGCACGTTTTCTTTTCGTTACATGCAATATTATGTAGTATGGGATGCATAACATTGCATGTGTACGCCGCTCATAACATGCATTAAGGCCTTTTATAGAATTCATAGCACCACATGCATAGCATAACATAATATAAGCACAATATGCCAAGCTAAAGATTTACTAGATGACACATGTACACACATGAATTTAAATAAGAGTAAAGAATTCATGCATTCATATCATAGGCACGTGAGTCACTAGGATGATAGGATATCATCCTGAGTAGGACATATCATCATCATATAATCCCAGAGCAAGTTGCAGCATAAGCAAGTGTCTTTTAAGAATGGTTTGAACTAAGTGGTGTAGTTCTAGATTAGCTAGAGTCTTAATGAGGCATTTATGTGTTTTTTTAGAATGTCGTTTGAGCGCGTTGCGACCAGGTCGACTCCCCAGTCTGAGGGTGAGTCGTCAGGTGCGCAAGGAGAGGCAGTGATTGTAGAACTGTGCCAGAGCATGACGACCATGGCAGGTCAAATCGTAGAAATGCAAGCACAGTTGCAGGCATTGTTGGCTGCCACCTTGGGATGGCAGCCTGGTGAGCAAACCCACATAGCGATTGGGAATGAGAGTGAGATCATTAAATTTAATAAGTTTGCTTCGGAGTTGAGAGCTGCTGAGGAGTGCAGGGTTAAAGGTTTCTTGGGCAATCTCCAAAATGACATTCAACAATTTGCCAATACTTACCAGTCCGAGACTAATGCGAGGAAAGTAGAAGTTGCTCTTGAAGTTGAGACCTTTGGTTATGCTAAGGGTCGTGGTATGATACCGAGGAAAGAGAAGAGAAAAGGTGTTGAGGATGGAAGCTCCAGGGCATCTGGCCCTTCTTTGAAAAAGAAAGGTGGTGTAATTTATAACTTTTGTGGTCGATCCGGCCATCCTTACGAAAGGTGTTTCAAGAGGACCGCTACCCTGAAGAAGAAGCAGGTGCTCGCCATTCAAGGCGTACCCAAGGGAGAGCTGGTGTGCTCATTTTGTTCAAGGAAGGGTCATGACGTGAGTCGTTGCTGGTTGAAGGATAGAACTTGTTTCCAGTGCGGGCAGAAGGGACACCAAAAGTCTTCGTGTCCCCAGGCTCAGTCCCCACTACAGCCTACCTCCCCTCAAGCTCTGCCGTCGCCACCAAATCAGGACAAGGGAAAAGGTAAACTGATCGTGATGACCGAAGAGGAAACCCAGTCTTCAACCCAAGTGATCTCAGGTTAGGTTCTAACTAGCTTTTTTGTTCAATCATGGTTTTGTTATTGTTCGAATAAGTTAGGCACGCAATTAGTAGATGAAGGTAACTATTAGGCGCGTGTTCTTTTTGATTCTGTCACTACCCACCTGTTCGTGGCTAAGGCTTTTGTAGAGCTTCATGGTTTGACCCTCGTTCGGGTTGGTGACATGTTTTGTGTCATGCTCCTTCTGGTGCGTGAGTGTTCGGATGTTTTCCTAGCTAATCATCCTGGCCTTCCCCCTGTAAGGGGCGTATAGTTCATCCTAGATTGGAACCGTTTTGTGATTGTATTTATAGACGATGTTTTGTTGTATTCTCGTAATGCTGTGGAGCATGCCCATCATTGTCTTTAGTGTTGCCTGCTTGAGGGACCACAAGTTGTTTGCTAGGTTGAGCAGGTGTGAATGTTGGTTGCCTCGGGTTTCTTTCATGAGGCATATGGTTAATAAAGCCATAATTTTAGATTGACCCTAACAAGATAGCTACTGTTATGGATTAGGCTAGTCCTGCCACACATAAGGAGATTAGGAGCTTCTTAGGCCTCGCTGGCTATTATAGGAGATTCGTGGAAGGATTTTCGGTGTTGTCTGCACCTTTGACTAGACTTACTTAGAAGAATACTGCGTTCATTTGGAGTGATAAGTGTGAAGAGGCTTTCCAAGAGTTGAAGAAGAGACTGTGTACTGCCCCAATTTTAACCTTACCTACTGAAGGAGTCGAGTATGTTGTGTACGTAGATGCGTCACACTTCGTACTTGGTTGTGTTTTAATGCAAAATGGTAAGGTGATCCCGTATGGATCGAGGCAATTAAAAATTCATGAGAGAAACTACCCTACGCACGATTTGGAGTTTGCTGCCGTAATTTGTGCGTTGAAGGTGTGGCGACACTTATTGTATGGCGCGATGTGCAAAATCTATACGGACCATAAGAGTTTGAAGTACGTATTCACTCAAAAAGAATTAAATCTGCGCCAGCGTAGGTGGTTAGAGTATGTGGCTGATTATGAAGTGGAGATCCTTTATCACCCGGGAAAGGCTAATGTAGTAGCCGATGCTTTGAGTAGGAAGACAGCTGAAATCTTCAATTTATCTGTGCAATCCCTGGTGGAAGAATTCTTGTTAATGGACATTGAAGTTGGGAGTAGTTCGATGCCTTCCAGTTTGGAAGCAGAAGAGCCCTCTTGGATTTTCCTTACTAGAGTGCACCAGAAGGATGATCCTGATTTGCTGCACCTCTGGGTTAGAACTGAGAAAGGAGAGTTACCTGATTTTTCTTTGGATGAGTTAGGTACTCTGAAATATCGAGGTAGATTTTGTATCCCGGCCATTGGTGACATTCGGGCTAAGATTTGTCAAGAAGCTCATGGTTCCAGTGTTTCCTATCATCCTGGATCCACCAAAATGTATAAAGATCTAAAGCAAATTGTTTGGTGGTCGGGAATGAAGGGTGATATAGCTAAGTTTGTGTCAGAATGTTACACGTGTCAGCGTGTTAAGGCAGATCATAGGAGGCCTGGTGGTAAACTGACACCGCTAGATATTCCACAATGGAAGTGGGAGAGTATATCAATGGATTTCATTCCTGGTCTACCAAAATCTCCACGTGGGCACGATTCGGTTTGGGTGATAGTCGATAGGCTGACTAAGTTTGCTCACTTTGTGCCATTTAAGATTGGGTATTATATGAAAAGGATCGCTGAATTATATCTTGAAGAAGTTATTAGATTACATGGTGTACCTGTCAGCATCGTGTCAGATCGAGACTCCAGATTTACGTCTCGTTTTTGGAAGAGTTTACCAGAGGGGTTGGGTACTGATTTAAGGTATTCCACCGCCTATCATCCGCAGACGAATGGTCAAACGGAAAGAGTGAATCAGATTGTAGAAGATATGATCAGGTGTTATATTTTGGATCATGGTGGTGCTTGGGATGAGCGTCTCAAACTCATGGAATTTGCTTACAATAATAGCTATCAAGAGAGTCTGCAGATGGACCCGTTTGAGGCCTTATATGGGAGGCGTTGTAGAACTCCCTTGTTTTGGGCTGAAGTTGGTGAGAGGCCGTTGCTAGGTCCGGAAGCCCTTGAGGAGATGAATTGTGCTGTAACTCGTATTCGTGAGAAACTCCATATAGCACAAGAGCGTTATGAGAAATATGCTAATCGACGAAGGGTCGATCTGGAGTTTGCTGCTGGGGACTTGGTTTTTTTCTGAAGGTCTCTCCGATGCCAGGTGTTAAAAGATTTGGAAGGAACCACAAGTTGGATCCCCGATATGTGGGACCTTTTCAAATTCTGGAGCGCATCGGAGTGTCAGCTTATCGGCTGGTTTTGCCTGCTACTTTCCCTGGTGTCCATGATGTGTTCCATGTGAGCCAGTTGCGGAAGTGTGTTCGTAATGGTCGTCAAGTCCTTGATTCGGTGCCCCAGATTCAGCCCAATCTTTCGTATGTGGAAGAGCCTGTCCGCGTTTTGGAATCTCTAGATCGAGTGTTGCGGAGGAAGACCATTCCTATGGTCAAAGTTCTTTGGAGAAACCAGGACGTCGAGAGCGCGACGTGGGAGTTGGATTCAGCGATGAGAGAATCTCATCCGCACCTCTTCGCCTAGTTCTGGTATGTTTATATGTTTTAGGTTGTGTTTGATTTCTTCGTTTTTGTTAGATTTTGGATTTGTAATAAGTTTCGGGACGAAACTTCATTTTAGGGGGAGTGACTGTAATGCCCCTGATTTTTTCGATGATTTTGTTTGGTTTTGGTATCGTCATATTTATGACGTCATGGCGTTACTTTTAACGTCGGGTTGACGGCGCATCGCCGATAAGGCATTTTCGCGTCCGTTCGATCGAGTCGGCCAATTTCTTGGATTTTTGTCGAAATCAGAAAATATTTCTATGACTTGCTCGTCAAGTTTCGTCGCAATCCGAGCATTTTTTTTTGGAGTCTCGGCGCGCGATTGAAGTTTTGAGTATTTATGTCATTGTATTTGGAAATTTTTATCTCAGGAATGGCTCGTCGGATTTAGGTTTTGGCTTCGCCGTTGGAATCGTAGCGCCAGTTTTCACCTATGGTGTGAGTTTCGCTTAATTCGGTGCGTGTATGGGCCTCTGTTCTGAACTCGTGTCCCTTTGTTCAAAAATTTCATTTCAAGAATTTGCGCTTTGTTATCTCGAGTAGCCCGTTTCAGATTTCGATCGGACGCCGTTTTGAGGGTCAAAACGGTGTCTTATCAAAATATATTAAACATCAAGTTTGTTTGTCTTGACGATAGCTACAACTTTTATGTTGACCGCTTTTTGATTTGAAGCCATCTTAGGCTTCTATTTTTGATTTTCCCAAAACTGCTCGTAAATAAGCCGTATTTTTGATTTCTACTCGAGTACCTTTGATCTACACGAGTAACCTTCATTTCACTCGAGTATTTTGCTCTTATACACGAGTAACCTTCATTCCACTCGAGTATTTGCTCTTATACACGAGTAACCTTCATTTCACTCGAGTATTTTGCTCTTATACACGAGTAACCTTCATTCCTCTCGAGTAGTCATGTTCAGTCTGCGTTCGGGTACCGTTTTGAGGGTCAAAACGGTGTCGGGTGGAAAAATGGTCAACATAAATTTGTTCGTATCGACGAGATCTACAACTTTCATGTTGACCACTTTTCGATTTGAGGTCATCTTGAACCCTTATTCTCATTTTTTCTGCTGGAACTCGTGTATGGTGCTCCTACTCGAGTATATAGACTCCTACTCGAGTATTTGGACTCCTACTCGAGTATATTTGAACTCCTACTTGAGTATTTGAACTCCTACTCGATTATTTGGTCTCCTACTCGAGTATATTTGATCTCCTACTCGAGTAGGTATGCTTCTACTCGAGTATGTATGCTTCTACTCGAGTATGTTTGCTGCCACTCGAGTAGTCCTTTCCTGTCAGCGTTAGAGCGCCGTTTTGATGGTCAAAACGGCATTGTATCAATAAATGGTCAACATGAATTTTGTTCGTATCGACGAGATCTACAACTTTCATGTTGACCACTTTTCGATTTGAAGCCATCTTGGATGCCTATTTTTGATATTTCCGAGGCTGTCCCTTTTAAGTTGAAATTTTTATAAAAGAGAAAAAAAAAACTATATATATACTTTTCTCTTAGGTTATTAGGATATAACTTCATCTTCTCCGATACTTCTATTTCGAACCAAACCAGCGGCGAGAGATAAGTTTCTCCACTTCGTGGATCTTCCGGTGGCCGCCGACGGAGCTCCGGTGCTCGGAATCTTCAACCGATCGTAGATCCGGAAAGCTCTCACCGAGAGCTACGCTATCGTGGTAATTTCTTCCTATTTCCGTGAGTTTTCTTGTTAGGGTTTTTCGGCCCTAACCCCTTTCCCGCCATTGTTGTTTAGATCTCTACTTCTCCTGAGTTCTTTTGTCCCGATCTACGGCGTGGAACGATTCAGAGAACGTTTCCGGTGCAACCAAGGCAAGTAGTGGTTTTCCCTCCTTCCCTCTCGTCCGATTTCGATGATAACGGTTAAACTTTAGTTCTCAATCCTTGTGCACTTTTGAGATTCGGTTTAGTATGCTTGTTGAGTCTTGCTTATGAGTTTTCTTGGTTTTTATTTAGTTTTTGGCATGAAAAATCTCGTCTTGTGGAGTTGTAGAAATGCGATGTAGGGTTTTATTGTGGCTTTTATCGCCCTATTTATCGCGTTAGAAATTACCTAGGGTCGTAAATCGTTTCTAGAGGTTGATCAACCGTGTTTTTAACCTAGAATATATCGAGTAGAATCCGATGTGCCAAATCCTGTGATTTATTTCCTAGTGACTCGTTCTTGCGGGTGTTTGTGGGCAAATCCACCGATCGCAAGGTTTGTTTTCCTTTATTAGGGGTCGTGCAACTCTATTGGTGGTTGGGCATACTGCGGCGATTAGTGGAGTGTATAAGTCTCCCCCGCAATTAGACGGATTTTAACATCTGTGAGGGGTGTGTCCTTTTTAGTGAGCACCCTGCCTGTTTAGATAGAGTTGACCACACGCGGCTAATAAAGTTGTTTGTTTTGGGTTTCTTTCTTATGATTTACTCATGCCTTTGTTTTCCCCTTGCCTTGGGTATCTGGCATGATTGGTTGTACGTGACGATTCACGTAAGTTCTATTTCTCAAATTTTGTTTTGTACCTTATTTCAGTACTTTGGGTCCTGGGTTGGTACCCCTTTCGACCTTGTTCATTTGTTTACTTTATTTATTCTCTTGCCACTACTTGTACCTTCTTGATGAGGTGTTCTGTTTTTTTTTTAATGCCTCAGGTTCAGAGCAGTAGCAGATAGTGGAGCTAGTTTTGGTTTTCTGAGCAGCAGTGTTGGCTGTGGTTTTGCACCTCGCCATAGCGAGGTAGTTTGTCTTTTTAGTTTTTTTCCTTAGTTCAGACATACCTAATACTGTGGGTTCGTGTCAGGTTGTTGACGCCCACAGGAATTGTTGATTTTTGACACTTGCTGGCTGTAGTAGTTCCTTATGTTTTGATTTAGATAACTTGCTCTCTGGGATGACTCCTTGCTAGGACTGCATGTTAGGTATTTTGACCTATAAAACCCTACTATTAGTAAAGCATACTTATCATCTCCTTCAAAACTAAGCCACTACTTTCTATTTAGCGTAAAGACTTTCCTACCCGTATTATAAATCTAGGGTTTGCATTGTATGAGTTGTTCCTCGGGGACATTTATACTTATGTAGGATATTAGAGTCAATTTAAATAAGTATTTTCCGCAAGCGTAGAATTTATATTTTTAAATCGTGAACTAGATGATTCACTAAGCCGAGGGATACGGCTACCATCATAACTTAAACTGGATTTTATTCATAACCATCTATGTTTTCTATTAGAATTGTAGAGTTTGGAGTCTTGCCTGAACGTCTGCAGTTATCCCCTGCACGGCGTGGCATCACGACGCGTATTTTCCCCTTGCTCTGATATAATTAAATTGTAGGGAAAAATGCGGGTTGTGACAAGTATTGAGTTTCATTTTACTCATATACTATTTATTCTTTTACTCTTCTCTTCTGCGATCGGTATGGACGTCAGGGTCGGCGTTTTGTAGTGATAACCTTCTCGGGTGCATTGGTGTCACCGCAAAGTGGCAGTTCTAGGCATAAGACCCTAGAGGTTTAAAATAAATAAATGGGGTCTAACAGCTTCTGATACAACAAAGTGGTCGATAAGGACGTCCCCGAGTTCTAGCAGGCCGTGACAAAGATGTTCGCAGTTTCTGAAACTTCTCTCCCAAAAACCGCGAGTAAATGGATTACAACTTCTAGAACTGCTCTTCCATAAACAGCGATCGACCTTTCCTTCGATATCAACTTCTTGCCGTTGAGAGAACCTCTCTTGAAAATATCTGAGGTGGAAGAGAAGAGTTTTGGCTCTCCTTAACAATGTGAGTTGTCCGTCCCAGCTAAAGTGATCTTATTGAGGAAAATGAGCAGTAGAAGTCGTAATAAGCTGCTCGATCTTCTATTGAAAATGACAAATGGGTAGAAATTGCAGTCACCTCCTTAAAATGGCAGAGGAAAAAAGAATTAGACTGAAAGACTTTGTTTTCAAGGTCAGCTAACACATAGAGGGGGGGGGGATGAATATGTTTTAAACCTCTTTAAAATTATCTAGTTCTAACCCCGATTAAACTGTGCTTAGTGTATTGATTATTCTAGCTTTCAAGACATAGACACAAAATACACAAATATTTGTAGTGGTTCCCCAGATTATGGGTACGTCCACTGTCCATCTCCGCCTTTCTAATAGCTTGTTAAACAAAGCACTTCACCAATTTCTTGGCTCCAAAGAGATTACAACTCGATCCCGCAGTACCACTCAGTCTCCTTCAAGACTTACAATTCAGGCCCAAGGCCCTACAACTCAGTGATTCAACAATCACATACCTAAGGCTCAGAAGCCCTACAACTCAGGCTGGAAGGACATCCCTACAAACTCAGAGAGATAACTCTCCTATAGCTCAAGCCAATTTACCTCAGATCTATAATAATGATCCTACACTCGGCCTATAATACAGACCTACAACTCAGATTCTACATAGAATCCTACAAATAGAATGTGAGGTTAATTGTGGTGAATTGACACTAGTGTACTTATTTTGTGTCCACTTCTTCTCGGGCTGAGAAGATTTCAGCCCAGCTTCTGCTGATGAAGACTATGGAGATGACAGTTCTATTCTTCTTCAATAAACAACCTTTCCTTGTAGAACTTAATTGATCTTCCCCTTCTTCTTCCTTCTCAGAAATTTCTTCTGAACCTACTATCACAGATGTAGATTGCAGGAGCTAACTCTTATCACTTTTAGGTTCACTGATCAGAATAAGTCCATCAAACTCGTCAATAATTGCGAGGAAGACGATAATGTTCCGCCGCAATGCCTAATCAAAAAAGCCTTAAAGCTTCTTTACTTTCAGCCAAAATTATCCTTTTAAAGTCAGATGATCAATGACTCTTTGTACTGTAGGCCCATCCTAAAAAGGACGAGTTACTACCTTCCATTTGCAAAAAATGACAACAGCCGTCCGTCGGCGCCATTAATGACGTACTACAGCTTTCTCATAAATAATTTTAAATGCGTTGACTTTGTTGACTTTCACTGACGCTAGCCATTGTGGACTTTGTCAAATTCACAAAATCACAACAGGCGTTGAGTGCGTTGAGTGAACATGTTTCAATCAACGATTCTGTACTTGGCTTATTCTTCAACTCTTTTGGCATCCATAGCATTGAGAGCGTTCAGTTGTTGGCCTTCACTCAATGCCATTTTCCTTAGCTCCTTCTAAACTCTACCAATCGCTGAGGCATTTAGTGAACTGGCTTCACTCAATGCTTCTGTACTTAAAAACTTTTCTTCTAAATGGAGGCTTTGAGTGTATTGACTTCACTCAACGCTTCCTACCACAGCCCCATCTTTTGACTAGGGGTTTAGTGAACTATCTTCACTCAATGCTTCTGAACTTAGTTAAATCCTGTCACTCCTTTTGGTTTTGACTACTTGATCTTCGTTCAACACTTCTGTTATATGACGTTGAGTGAACTGCTTTCACTCAACATTTCTAGACATAAACAAATTTTTCTGCCTATCTTCTTTATCTTTGACAAAATAAACATGGCATTGAGTGAACTGGATTTGCTCAATGCTTTTGGACTTAGAAACTTTTCCTTTGATAGAATCTCTCTGGCTTTGACTGAGGCAGCTTTACTCAACGAATTTATTGCATGGCATTGTATGAGTTTACATCACTTAATACATATGGACTTTGCCACTTTTCTTTCTTTCATTATTGAGTCTTTGACAGGTCCTACTATATTAAGCTCCTTTTGTGCTATGGCACTGAGTGAACTATCTTCACTCAAAGCCTATGGACTTGGGCACTTTTCTACCCATCCATCCCTTAACATTGTGTCCACCTATCCAATCAATGTGAGAAGGATTAACCTGCATGCATAAACTTACACACACATCATATACAATTCTGTGTATGGCCTTGACTAATTTTACTTCTTACAAATATATGACATTAGGATTAATGGACCCAACAATCTCCCCCTATTTATACAAGTCAAGACCCGTGATCAAATTTATAAGTCAATGACATACACAATATATGCAGGAATAAAATATACTATAATGATAGAACAGATCTAGGAAGATTACCACATTCCCTGCTTGTATGGTGAGCATCACCTACTCCCCCTGAATAGCTACAGGGTATGTGATACCACTTGAATGATGCAAGGTATGTGTTACCACTTGAAGGCCTTGATTAATTTCAACCCATTACCCTGTATGGGGACATCTTTTTCTCCCCTGCATTTGATGCACTTGATTACTTGATCAACCTCTGGTGCTACTTGGTCAATCTCTTCTCTCCCCCTTTTTGACTTCTGAATAGTCATGGTGAAGCTGGTCTGCTTTGATTATCTTCTCCCCAGAGATGATTATAAATGATACCATCAGTACAGCTGCCAGCTTCCATCTTTATGAGGCTGACTTTGCTACTGCAGCTGCTGAACTTGCTCCCCCTCAATAGGAGCATCTATAATCATCATGTTCCTGATATACACTTTTATCTTCATTACCACATTAGGTCTTCATCACCTGCAAGATGAATAAATCCTGCACCAAAAATATCCGAGGCAGTAACTGAAGCTATGCTAAGTTCAACATACCAAACTTAAACTTGAAGGTGTTGAACTTTACTTCATCTAGTGGCTTTGTAAAGATATCTGCCACTTGCTTGTCTGTAAGGACAAAATCTATACTGATGTCTTCCTTTTCCACATGCTCCTTAATAAAATGATACCTAATTTCTATGTGCTTAGTCCTACTATGTGAGAAAGGATTCCTGGCAATAGAAATATTACTAGTGGATTCACAATAAAGAGGAGTTCTACTTATCTGGGGGATATAGTCCTGGATTATATGTTGGATCTACAGCAACTGAGCATAACAGGTACCTGTTGATATATACTCTGACTATGCAATTGAGACTGCCACACTATTTTGGTTCTTGCTTCTCAAAGATACTAGTCTCCCACCTGAGAATTGATAGGATCCTGAAGTGCTTTTCCTATCCTCTTTGCAGCATGCAAAATCTACATTTGAATAGCCTGTTAGTTCAAAATCATTATTTCTAGGGTACCATAGGCCAAGATCTTGTGCGCCATTAAGATAGCTTAAGATTCTCTTTGCAGCAGAGTAATGAGATTCTCGAGGGCAGGCCTGATAACTAGCACCGACACATATAACATACATGATGTCAGACTTAATAGTAGTAATATATAGAGGGGAGCCAATTATCCCTCTATACAAAGTCTCATCAACAGGTTTCCCTGCTTCATCATTGCTTAAAGGTATACTTGAACCCATGGGAGTTTTCATGGTGGAGGCATTCACCATACCATATTTTTAATCAACTCCCTGGTGAATATGGACTGGGATATGGACAAGACATCATCAATCTGTCTAACTTGGAGTCCCAAGAAGAACTTGAGCTCACCCATACTGCTCATCTCAAACTTCCCTTGTATAAGTTTATCAAACTTCTTGCAAAGGTTGGCATCAGTAGATTCAAATATAATGTCATCAACATATATTTGGACTAGGATTATCATGCCCTTAGATTCCCTTAGGAATAAGGTCTTGTCTATCTTCCCCCTTGAAAATTTTTTCTTAATGAGGAAACTAGACAAAGTCTCATACCATGCTCTAGGGGCTTGCTTCAACACATATAGAGCTTTCATAAGTCTATAAACAAAATCAAGATAGTTAAAGTAAACAAAACCTGGAGGATATTCTACATAGACTTGTTCTTTTAAGTCACCATTCAGGAAGTCTTACTTCACATCCATCTGATAGACTTTGAATCCCTGGTAGTAAGCAAATACAAGGAATAATCTAATTGCTTCCAATCTGTCTAATGGAGTGAAGGTTTGATCAAAATCAATACTTTATTCTTACTTGTATCCTTTACCCACCAGTCTAGCCTTGTTCTTAATAATAATGCCATTCTCATCTAACTTGTTACAGTAGATCCAATTAGTTCCTATGACATTATATCCATTAGGTCTAGGAACTAGCTTCTAGACTTTACATCTCTTCAACATGTTCAGTTCCTCTTGCATTACTCAAATCAAGAATTTGTCTATATTGGCCTCTTCAAATTTCTTAGTCTCTACTTGTGAAAAAAACTTGAGTAGAGTGCTGTGTTCAAACTCTTGCTTCTAGTTTGTACTCCTTGTCTTGCCTCACAAATGATCTGGTGTGGTTGATGGTCCCTTTGATACCTAACAACTAGAGGCAACATTGATTTAACTTCTTGAGCATTAGTGGCTCCATCTTACTGAACTTCATCCACTACTTCTGTGTCAAATGCACCCTCTGGATAGCACATATCCTCATCCTTATCGTGTACTATTGGATCATCTTCCTTGATGGTGAGCATGTTGATCACCTTATATATGCCTGTAGAACTAGAATAAGGGTTAGACAGCTCACTCTTAATCATGTTTGATTCATCAAAGACAACATGAACTGACTATTCTACAACTTGACTTATTAAGTTGTAGATTCTATATGCCCTATTATGGTTGATGTACCCAACAAATATACCTTTATAGGATTTTGCAGCAAACTTTGTCACATAGGACTTTCCATTGTTCAACGCATATCACTTACTACCAAAAATCCTGAAGTTGGACAAGTTTGGTTTTCTGCCTTTTAAGATCTAATAGGAAGTATTCTTGTGGCTTTTGGTAATAGAATTTAAGTTAAGGACATGACATACAGTATTTACGGCCTCAGCCCTGAAATATTCCGGGAGAGTTGTGTCATTCGGTAAGGTCCTACCAGCTTCTATGAGAGTCCTGTTTTTCCTCTCAGAATTTCCATTTTGATGGGGTGTTCTAGGTGAGGAGAATTCTTGGCGAATCCCTTTCTCTTCACAGAACCTTGTCATGCTTATAGACTAAAATTCAGTCCCATGGTCACTTCTAATTTTGACCACTGTACTTTTTAGTTCGTTCTGTATCTGCTTGACAAAAGTCTTGAAGACTTGAAGGGTTTCATCCTTTCTCTTAAGAAAGAACACCCAAGCAAACCTTGAATAGTCATCAACCACCACAAGGATGTAGAGTGTAAGACCCCCCCGCCCCCAACTTTTTCCCTGGGTTGGGCTGGAGGGAATCTTACTTGCCCAAGATGTCCACCCAGTGATCCTTAAGGGGTAACGACCCACTCTACTATGCACTAGTTTTTCTCCTTGCTCAGCTTGATTCACAACATTCACCTAAAAATCATAGAGTATTGCGGAAGCATTAACTGAAAACCACAACAAATATGTATAATATTATATATTTAACAAAAACTGCAAAAGGTCATAGCCACTGTTTATACATGGAGCCCGCATGCTATATAGTACTACAACTAACAACTTCTCTCTCTCTCAACTCTTCTTGATAGTACTCACGTCTCAAAACTCTGGAGATGATGGGGGTGCCTCTGTTCAGTTTGTCCTATCAGCTAGCGTATTGTCCTATAGCAGCTGCCGCTATAATGCTCCATCTCATGTAAATAGTTATTAAAATAACTGTTAGTCACAGAGCTAAGTGGAAACAAATTTCCTACCTAGATCCATATCCTGGGGACGATCTCACGTACCCAACAAAATTAGATAGTCGATGCATAAGAGGTTTAGTATAGCATTTTATTAATAAGTTAGGAGCAACAAAAAAGAGGTACAATATAGTTGATAGAATGTTTTGTTGTCTAAACTATTTTCGTATTTCTCTAGTTTTTAATGTACAAATCTTATATTTTATGCTTTTTTTATCTTTCTTATGTTAATTTTATTGCCCCTAACATTTTCCTCTCTTTTTGCAGCTTTTCTGAAAATTTGTCAAAATTGACCTGACACGCCCTCCCCGGGCATGACCTAGGGCGTGTAACCTTTTCTAGAGGATTCCATAAGATAGAGGAAAATACCAGGAAAAATGGCTGTCATGCCCCCCGAACACGCCCACCCCGGGCGTGTCCCCGGGCGTGACACGGGGCATGTCGCCTTCTGCCCGAAGCCTGCCGCCGCATTAAATGCCATTTCGCCTCAGTACGCCAACAGTACTATCACGCCCCCTATCATGGGCGTGACACTGGGCGTGACCCCTCCTTTTCCGATGACTGACGGATTTCCGACCAATGATTTCGACACGACATACCTTTCACACCCACCCTACACGGGCATGACCTGGTGCGTATCGACCGACATAAAGAAGCAATCTTCCTTCCCGCCAGAATCTAGAGCCCGAGGTCAACCCCGTACCGGTCACGCCCTCTAACACGCCCTCCCCGAGTGTGTCGAAGTGCGTGACCAACCCGTGAACTTTTCATATAAATTAAGACCCCCCTTCCATTTCAGCAAGCTTCTCTTGAGATGGGGAGGTGCTGCCCCTTTGTTTCTTGGTCTTTTTAAAGTTTTTCCTCTCTCTCTTTCTCTTTTTATAATCTTTCTTAACCCTACCTTAGGTCTTAGTTTTTTTAAGCTTTTATTTTAATTTATGCACTTGTTTAAGTTGATAATTGTTGGGCTAGAATAGGATTTTAATTTCATGCAAGTGTAGTTTTCATTTCCATGCAAGTGTAGCTCTCTTCTAGTATTATTAAAAGTGCTTTTTTCTTACATGTGTTCTTACCATGCTATACTACTCATCCCCCCTCCTCCACTCCATTATGAATAAGTAATTCTCCTTGTACTCGATCTTGATGATCCGAGGTTTGAGAAATTAAGTTATAATGTTTTAATTTACCTTTTCTTTTTAGGTTTTAGGCCTTGAATTACTCTTAATTTTTCATGGGGTGGAGTTATATTATCGATATATACTCTGCACCTTTGCTTTCATTCTGGGCTAGCCGAGAGGCCGATAGAATGAAGTGAGCATTCAAGAATAAAGGGAGTTGTACGGACCCCTCGAGAGAGGCAGACATCCAAATCTCCTGGATTGGAGTAAAATCCAATAGTGGGGTTCACTGCATAAAGCGAGCTTTAGGCTTCTGATTTAGACGAGAGTCGGTCAGACCTTGCTAAACTCAGTTGGGCACCACTTTGAGAGAAGCGTGTTTAAGCTTTAGGAACCTCCACGGTTAAGGACCTTTACCCTATTAAGTTTAGGTTTTTCTTATCGCATTTTCTTAGTCGTCTTTAGCTGAGGTGATTCTTGATCGAGTGCATTTCCATTTCATAGTTTCAGCCCTTTGATGTAATCATTATAGTTTCATTCGAAGTATTTATTAGTTTACCTCTCCCTTGTTTAACATGCCTAGTAACAAAAATCTCCTAACGCTTAACATGTGACTCTAAAGGTCTCCGGTGTACGTGTCCAAACCATCTTAGTTAATCTTCTCATATCTTCTCTGAAATTGTTGCTACTCCTATATTATCCCTGATTAATTCATTCCTAATTTTATCCAGTCTCGTGTGTCCACACATCCACCCAAGCATTCTCATCTCCGCAACTCCCATTTTTTATAATCATGTACGCTATTCACTGCCCCAACACTTAGAACCATAGAGCATCATAGGTCTAATTACAGTAGTGTAAAACTTTCCCTTTTGTTTTAGTGGTGTTTTACGATCACATAAGATCCCTGATGTACCTCTCCACTTCAACCATCCCGCTTGGATTCTATATGTCACATCTTTATCAATACCTTCAAATTTTTGAACTATCGATCCAAGCTATTTAAAACACTCACTACGGGAAATGTCTTGATCACCCAAGTTAAAACCGAAGTCATCTGTCCTTCTTATATTGCTTAATTTAAGCTCCATGTACTCTATCTTTGCCCTGCTCAACCAAAAACCCATATTTTCTAAAGTATCTTGCCAAGATTCATATTGTGCATTTACACCATCGCTCGTCTCATAAACAAAAATGATTAAATGTTCCATATTCATAAGGGGCTAAATTTTATGCTGCCCGTCTACCTAACACAACCCTAACCATTTTTCATCTTGGCTTGGGACCGACATAGGCTGCTTTAAAATATTACAAAAATATTTAGACAAAAAGATGAGGTTGTATGATTTGGTCATGCACAGGAAGAAAAACCCATGAGAGAACAAATCACATGGCCTTTGGTAGATCATTGTATTTGGGCTTTGTAGGTGTTAGATTTTATGAATCATTGGCTGATTGACAGTTTGGTCTGGCGGCCTGATAGTTGGCGATCTGTCAATTAGTCTTGGCGGTCTTATTCTTGCAGAATTGTGGACTATTTGATTTCGTGGAGGCTTGGAGGACTTATGGTTTGGGTTGGCGACCTGACAGTTAGGCGGTCTGTCAGTTAGTCTTGGAGGTCTGGTTCCTATAATATTGTACACAACCTATAACAGTCTTGTCAGGAGACTACAAGTAGTGGTGGTTTGGTTCATATCCTACTTGAGCGGACTTGGTGAAATGGGTTCTAGTCATGGCAGATAGATATAGCTGAAGCTGCGGTCTGGAAAGTAGTTGAAGCTGCGGTTACCTGCAGTTGTTGCGGCTTGGTGCTCATAAAGCGGACTGTTGTTCTAAATCAGAGGTAGTGGACTACTACTATAGTCTGGCGGATACCTGTATGAAGAGGGTTTTTGTACTCGATTAAAGGCTGTAGACTGCTACTAGAGGCCGACAGATACCTGTATGAAGTGGACTGCTTCTGTGTCTAGTGGATACTAGTTAGAGTGGTCAGATCCTAACCCTAACCATTTTTTAGTAGTAAATTAACTTTTTGTGGAATGCAAAACTTGTTATTTAGATTTTTCTCGTGGCATAAGAGGACACTCGGACCTTGTAGTTTCTGGTTTTCTAACTGCCTGGTTTGCTCGTGTTTTTTGCAGCCTCCAATTTTCTAGTTGTGGCCCTTCTTCTGTCCGCTCAAGATTATTTTGTTATTTGCCTGAGGTTTCTTTTCTCCTATTCGCTTAATTTCTTTTTCTACCTGCCTTCCTTGTGGCAGATAAAGAGTATTCTTCTACAACATTATCTGAATCCTCTACTAAAACCGCCCACCTGTTTCTTCTTCGTCTTGGAATCTTGACAATGCTTCTAAGTTGGTGTGTCCAAATTATCTAGATTGGATTATTTCATTTGTGATCCTGCTCATGTCTCAACGTAAATGCAATCATCTCACTGATGATCCTCCAACTCCTGACACTACTATTTTTGATGACTAGGATACTAGTGATGCGTTCGTTTTGACGTGTCTTGTAAATAGTATCTCTTATGAGTTATTACCAAATATTCAACTTGATGAGACTATTAAGGCGGGTAGGAATCATCATGCCGCTTTGTATTCCAGAGGTTCTCAGACCTCTCGCATCTATACATTATATGATGATCAATTTTCCTGCCCTACTTTTACTCCTACTACTACTTATCAAGAGGTGCAAGTGCTTGGTGCTAAAATTCTTCAACATCATTTATTCTCTGCTGATGTAGCTAAGCAGCACAAACACTTCCAAGAGCCTCTATTTGTGTGTTAACTTCTTCGCCATCTATAATCTTATGATTCACCCACTCTTGATATTACTGTTGCCCGTATTGCAACAGTCTTTTTCAGCGCCCTCGGCTTACCTCACCATCCTCTAAAGACATGTTTGCCCTTCCCGCTAGCTCTGGTAATTTTAGTGGTCGTGGAGGTTATACTAGTGGACCTAGTATGTCTTGTTATGTATGCTCTTACTATGGCAAGATAGGCTATCTTTTTTATCGTTCTTGGGCTAAGTATCCCCATCTTCGCTCATCTGTGGGAGAAAACACTAAGAATTCCTTGTCTCTTTCATCCACGTCTTCTATGTATGTTAATGTGTATACTCAGGGTAAGTGGCTGATTGATTCTGGTGCTACTAATCACAGGACCAGATATTTTGGTTTGTTCTCTTGCTTGAACAAACATAACCGGTCTCCTATGTTTTTTTTGCGAATGGTACCGCGTCTCCTATCTACGGGACTAGTATAATCTGTGTTAGTCAAACTTTGCAGTTTGTGGACACAAATTTTGTCCCGTATCTTCCGTGCAATTTAATCTTTGTTATGCTCTTTGTAAATAGTTGAACTACACAGTTACCTTTACTTCTAGTACTTGTTATTTTTAGGATCCGCACTCCAAGGAGAATATTGCTACTGGGACTTAAAGCAATGGGCTCTTCTTCCTAAATAATGTCACTCCTTTCTCTGCTTCTCTTCTATACTTGCATCTTCGCCTTAGTCACCTCCTACTCATCTTACCTACCAACTCATGCCAGATTTTCCCAGGGATACTCGTCTTACCTACCAACTCATGCCAGATTTTCCCAGGGAGGACTCCTCACTCAATTGTGAGGCCTTCCGACATGGCAAGCATCATCGTTCTTCCTTTCCCGTAACACAAGGACATAGCTCTTGTCATCCATTTGAACTTGTTTATTCTGATATTTTGTGTCCTACCCCTGTTCAGACTATTAATAGAGGAAGTTTATATATTGTTACATTTGTTGTTGATTTTTCTCATTGTACATAGTGGTATCTCTTACGAGAATATTTTGACCTTTGTTATGTTTTTATGAAATTTTATAATACGGTGCATACTCAGTTTGATGTTTCTCTTCAAACTCTTTGCACTGATATTGCTCGATAATATTTTAGTCACCAGTTTTCCGATTTTTGTATGGACGAGGACATAGTTCATCAAATGAGTTATACATATACGATAGAGCAAAATGGGTTTGCTGAGCTCAAAAATTGACATCTCTTAGATGTTACTCTCTCTCTCGTCACATAGATAAATGTTCCTCGTTCATACTGAGGACATGTTGTGCCTTATTCTTTCTATCTTATCAGAAGTATTCCCTCCTCGATTCTTGAAGGTTGCACCCCGTTCTCCATTTTATATCCAAGTTCTCCATATTTTTCTTTTCCTCTTCGTGTTTTTGACTGCACATCATTTTTCATTCTCTATCACCTGGTCGTGACAATATTTCACTTTGCTCGGTCAAGTGTGTTTTTCTGGGTTATAGTTCGACAAAAAATGGGTATCGATGCTTTGATCCCCGACTATATAAATAGTTTGCTTCTACTGATGTTACATTCTTTGAATTTTTGCCTTATTTCTCTCGAGCTTCTAATCCCTCCCCGTATAATTCTTCGACATTTCTTTTTATTCCATCCATAACTACATCCACATCTACTCTACCACCTACACCATTATCTTCACCTATATTGTCTTATTCTCCTTTACGTTTGGAGCCATTATTGATAGTTCATGGGACATTAATATCTCCGACAGATGGATTTCTTTTGAAAGATAAGTCAGATCTTGATCTTCCCATTGCTCTACGAAAGGGGGTTCAAACGTGTACTAAATATTCCATTCATGATATCATGTCTTATTCTCATCTATATCCAATTGTGCGAAGGTTTGCTCTTGCTCTATTGGCTAATACTATCCCGATTTAATGTCAGGAGGCTCTTATTATTCTACATTGGAAGGAGGCAATGGATGAGGAAATGATAGCCTTAACTAAATGGGGTACTAGGACTCTTATTCCTCCTCCTCTCGGTGTGGATGTGGTTGGCTGTTGGTTGGTATTTGCCATCAAATTTCATCCGGGTGGAATTATTTACCATTATAAGGCTAGGCTTGTGTCCAAAGGCTTTACTCAAACATATGGTGTGGATTTTTTTTATACATTCTCCCTAGTTGCTCGTATCTGCCCGATTCGAGTTATTTTATCTATTGCTGTAAAAAAAGGGTTGGGATATGTGTTAGTTAGATGCCAAGAGTTCCTTCCTGTATGATGATGTACAACAAGTGGTTTATATGGAGCAATCTCCTGGGTATGTTGCTCAGAGGGAGTCTCCGGTAGGCAGTTTACGGAAATCAATTTATGGTCTAAAGCAAAGTCCCTGAGCCTATTTCGAAATGTTCAGTGAGGTTGTCTCTCTTATTAGCTTCACTCATAGTTCTGCTGATCATTCTCTTTTTATTTGAAAAACCACTAAATGGCTTGTGGTTATTACTATCTATGTGGATGATATTGTCATTACCAGTAATAATTAGGAAGGAATTGATCTAGCAAAGAAGTATCTTCGATAACATTTTGTTACAAAGGGTATGGGCTCTCATAAGTACTTTCTTGAGATAGAAATCCTACGAAAACACAACTCCGTGGATCTCTCAAAAAGAAAGTATACGTCATATCAGTTAAAAGAAACTCATCTTCTTGGGGCAAAAGTAGTTTGATATCTTATGGCCCATGGTGAAGACAAAGGTTTGTTGGAAGATTCACTTGATCTTTCAAATAGTACTATATACATAGGACTTTTAGGAAAACTCATCTATCTAACTGTTACAAAACTGAATATTTGTTATACAGTAGGGATAGTCTGTCAGTTTATGCAAGCCCCTAGAGGGTGTCATCTTCGTTTTGCCTTAAAAATTCTAGAGTATGTAAAAGGGTCTCTAGGGAAAGGGTTATTATTTCGAAAACATAACCATCTGAATATTTAAGCATATTCTGATGCTAGTTATGCAGATAATAAAGAATAAGAAGTCCACCTCTTGTTTTTGCTCCTTTATGGGTGGGAATCTTATCAGCTAGAAGAGCAAAAAATAGTCTGTTATGTCACGATAAAGTGTTCATACTGAGTACCGCAGCATGACATCTACTACTAGCGAGCTGAAATTGTTGTGTGCCCGTATGCTTGACTTGGGAGAACTATATGATCATCCTTTACCTATGTTCTGTGATAAACATGTTGCTATACATATATCAAAAAACTCGGTTTTTTATGAAAGGAAAAAACACATTGAAGTTGATTGTCACTTCATCAGAGAAGAAATTTTCAAAAGTGAAATATGTACTATGTTTATCACTTCAGAAAAAAAAGATTGCAGACTTCTTTACCAAACCAGTATTCCCTACTCTTTCAGATTTATGTGACAAGCTGGGCATGGTTGATATATATGCGTACTATTATTTTTCGTGGAGCCTTGGTGGACTGATGGTTTAGTCGAGTGACCAAACAATTAGGCGGTCTGCCAGCTAGTCTTTGTTTTCTTATTACTAAAGTATTGCGGACAATCTCTAGTGGTCTGGTTAGGAGAATAATAAGCTTTGGTGGTCTGGTTCGTATCTCACTGGAGCGGACTTGGCGAACTTCTTATTATGGTGTTGCGGATAGAGGAAGTTGAAGCTGCGGTCTGGGGATCCGCTAAAGTTACGAGTACCGGCAGTTGTTGCAGCTTGGTTCTCAAGCGAGCTGATCTTGAGAAATGCAGATACCAGTATGATGCGAGCTGTTTAAAGGCTGTGGACTACTACTGGAGTATGCCGGATACCTATATGAAGTGGACTGTTATTCTTAATCTGAGGTTGTAGACTCCCACTAAAGCATGCAGATACTTGTATGAAGTTGATTGTTATTCTTAATCATAGGTCGCAGAGTTCTACTGGAGTCTGGCGAATACTGTATGAAGTGGACTGCTTCTGTGTCTGGCGGATACTTGTTGGAGTGCTCAAAGCATAACCAATTGGTTGCTTTGGGGTCAAAAAATTTTATCCATCCTGTCCGCGGGTTGTAGTTTAGTTCCACAAGAACTGTAATATTTTTCTTCTTTCCTTTTCCCTACAAATAGGGTGTCAAACTCATGTAAATTAACTATTTGTTGAATGCAAAGCTTGTTATTTAGATTTTTCACAGTAGGCACCACACGATCGCACCAATTGTGCATGAAAAAATGCACATCCATTCCATTCCTACAAGAATGAATTGGGCAACACAAAGATCTGTATACCCGCACAACAAACAACTCAACCTATAGAACACCTCCAACACAAGCAAAAATGAACTAATTAACAGAGAAAGGAATGGGGAGCTCTATGTACTTACCTCCAACTACATACTGTGCAAATGCTTAACATATTGGGCCTAAAATTGGGACTTCATGTACGAGTGATGAATAGGAGGAATATAACCAATAAATACCTACAAGTTAAGTGGTAGTTAGTGAAATCTACCCCATATGAATCCAAAAAACCATATAAATATCGGACTCAATAGAACCCATTATAATGGATCCAAGATGAAGATCTAAAGGCATCGGGGTGGATTATATTAATGTCGGCGATGTGATGGTCCGACTAACTATGATTCCATGCCCAAGGCTCAAATCCCATAGGAAAAGTATTATGATTCAAAGCACAAGGCAGTGGAATTTCAGATGGGTGATAAGGTGTTTGTTAAAATCAGGCTGATGCACGGTGTATGACCACTCGGAGGAATGATAAAACTTAGCCCTCATTATATGGGGTCCTATATTATTTTGGAGCGGATCGACCCCTTTTTTTATCGGCTGGAGTTACCTAAGGAATTGGAGAACACACATGTTGTTTTCATGTAGCCTCCCTTCGGAAGGCACTTCCTCATACTGATTGTGCAACACAAATACTTCTAGCCCCGTGGAATCTGGCAGGTCAGCTCGACTAAAGCATATGCAGATAGTAGATACTGAGACCTGAAAGTTGCAGCAAAAGTGCAATCCATTAATAAAGGTCCTATGGTCCAACCATGTGAAGGAGGAATACATGTGGTAGACAATGGACCTCATGCAACAACATTACCCAAAATTATTTCCAATGGTATGATCGAAACATTCTTTTGTGTTTCATAGTTTAACACATATAAGCCTGACCTATATTTTGGGAAAAAGTTATTTGTTTGTTTATTAGATTTGTAACGTCCCATTTCAAGCTAGACACCTTGAGTGACTAGTGTCACTAAGGGTTGGCACAAGCTAAGAATTTACCCTAGGAAATTGATGTCATAAGATGGATTCAAGGTCAATAAGAATGAATAAAGTAATAGAAAAAATTGAATAATAAAGAAAAGTCAAAGTCACAAGCACAACATCGGGTCCCGGGGAAGAATTTAGGTTACAGGCATATCTTCGGGTCACAGTAATGACCTAACATAGGTTACCGGCGTAACCAAGTATCAACTTCATCGAGTGCTTTAAATATTAATAACATGAAGTTCACGGGCATGACTTTGAGTAATAGGAATAACTTCACAAAAGAAACGGTCATGACCTAGTATTGAGTGCATCAACTACATCGACTGCATAAGTATATATGCATGACTCAATAAGTCATGGGCGTGATAAGGGAATGACTTAGTAATATCAACAAAATGGATTATTTACTACACAGAAAATGTCGACTGCATAAGCACACGGTCAAGTACCAAGCATGACTTGGGCGTGACATAATAAAATAACTTTGTAACGAAAAGTTCCCTTACGTAATGTCTGGAAGGAGGAATTAGCAGACACGTCGTAGGAAAAGAGCATGACTTATATGCGTGTACTTTTCAAATAAATAGAAAAGTGCCAAAAATGTAGCGGCGTGTAGCTACACCTTCTAAAATTTATTATATGTTCTTTCAGGAGTGGAAACCGCCAGAATGTCCTATAGAAAATAGACATGTGGCCTATTTTGACTATTCAAGGCATGGGGAAATAACTTCCCCAATAATGGATTCCTATACATGTATTTTCTAATAAAAGCCCTCTCCTCTTCCTCCTTGTGTTTATTTTCCTTCTCCTTTAGCCCACAAGCAGAAGTTGAAGGATTTTTTAGGAGGAATCAAGCCAAGGAAAAGGAATTAAAAAAGACAATGCCATTATGTCTCCAAAGATACAAACACGGTCCATGACCTTAAATCAAGTTAGCTTCCTCCCCTCTCCCATGGTGCTAGTTTCCTAGATCAAAACTAGGCGAGGCATCGAACTCAGTTTAGTTTTATTTGAGAGCAAGCCATGGAGGAATGGAAAATATTTATGTTCTTATTTAATATTCCATCCATATTCGACCACCAATTCACCACCCAATGATGCACCTTATATACGAGGAAGTTCTGGTGGGTGGGGGGGTTTGTTGGTCGGACTGGAAAATATTGTGGCCGATGGCAGAGTTTTACTAGACTCTAGGTCAGAAAAATCATAGCCCTAGTATGAAGAAAGAAGATGCCCGGAAGCTATCTATTAAGCTTTTATATAATAACATATTATATTAAATATTGTTAAACAAAATCTATTTAATGCACGTTGTTGGCTTCAAGCCACTGTTTAAGCACGTGCAAGACAGATTTAGGTCTCCAGCTCAACACGAAAGTTGTATCCCTCAAAAAAACTTTTTCATCGAGTGTTTGTATGTTTTTTGGAGATCCTAGTAGCTCCAAATAACACAAATCTAATATGATGTTCAAAAGTAATTATGTTTTAAGAACATGACAGATTCTATTCAGATATGCATAATCAATCCCAATTTTGGGAATAATATACTTAAATCTTAGGCTCGGGCTCAACACTAAAGTTGTATTCCTTTGAAATACCTTTCTAGAATGGGGTGAATCATTAAATTTGATGGATTATATCTCCTAAAAACATAGCTATAGTAAACTGTAAGGCGTACGTTCGATGTTTTGATGTCTTGCTAATTTCTCTCATTTCAGTAGTTAAATGTTTATTAAATTTGGAAATTATCTATTTAAGTATGTGTGATCATACCTTCCATGTTTCAAAATTTATTTACATGTATTTGTTGAGATTTTGACAAACATATTACATAAATGTATTAATGCATAAATGATTATATTGAATGCTCATGAAGATAAAACTTGGTGGTAATGATCGAATTATTATTTCTGCTTTATGATTGAATTTTTAGAGGGTTTTGTTTTGAAATAACGATTAATTATTTTGATACAAATATCATGCTTAACTTGAAATATCATGAAGCCTAGTCTAGTTAGGAAGTTTAGAAACATATCAATAGTATGCAAGATTATTGTTCATTAATTATTTAAGTCAAGTTATGACACTGACATGAGGTAAAACTGATCATTATTATATTTTTAGAAATCTTGAAGGAGAACCTAAAAATGTTATTAGTACACGAGTAGTTATAGAGGATCAAAAAGAGAAATATGCAAGCTTACCCTTTCACTGCACTAGAATTTTGTAAACTTAGTACACTTAACAGAGAAGGCTTGGTTTAGCTTGTAGGATGTGATGATATCCTAAGGTGTTATGATAAGGATCTGATTTGAGGTCCAAGGGTGCTAAGTAGCATAAGTGCTAATTTAAAATCATGACACATGGAAGGACTCATATGAGGTCCTTGGGTGATTGATATCACGGTGGATTATGGGAACTACATGTGTGTGTATGTTTGAAATACAGTTTTATAATGATCCAGAGTTGAGGATTACTTGTAGTGGGTATACGGGATCGTTGGTCATCATACTGACAAACACTAGTGGATAGGCTCTTGCTGTGTAGGGCTATTTAGTGCTTACTTCCAAAAGACCCCTTATGTATCGTTTGGGCCAGTGTGGCTGGGCTCTTTGGTGCTTACCTCCCAAAGAATAATTGAAGCAAATTTGAGGCAAAGATCTAGTAGTGTGTACGTCTACCTTATAGTGTAGATGCCCATTCCACTTCCATTGTCTTGTCTCGATGGGTGGTGCCTAAGTGGTTAGTTACCCTCAAAAATTAAGAACTAAGTTCTATGTCAAAATAATAAGTTAGAATGTGTAATTTGCATGGGTGAGTCATCATACTATCATTGCATTGCATTACATTGTACCTCAGGAAGATCCTTATCATATAAACTGTTATGTGCACTTTTGTATTATGAGTTACTATTTATTGAATAAGATCCTTAACTTATAAATATGTATGGGCATTTTTATAAGTCAAATTCAATTCAATATTAATTACTTTCTCCATACTTCACTGTTAGATATAGTTATACCACTTAACCTAAGTTAATTATACTCTATTGTTGTTATAACTACTAGTTAGAATACCATCTTGTCACCTTCTTTGTTATATATATTACTATATATATTGTAGATCTTTTTCCCATCATCCACATGGTGCCTAATAGTCATCGGGGGAGAGGGGATGTGAAGCTAGTTTGTTATTAACTAACCGTGGTACACCACTATTATAAGGAGCACAACCCGTAGGAGCAGGAACAACAACACCCCATAGGAGCAGGAGCAACAGCACCCCGTACACGAAGATAGCCTGGCCAAGGGGACAGGGCTTGATATTATGATACCTTAACTACCTTCAGTGATAAACATGAGATTTTAAGTGTTTTGATGTAGCTTACATGTATATTTGTACTTTGATATTATCCAGGAGCTCCTAGTGCTTCCTATTATTTATATAATGTTGTAGAATTCAAGCTTATATAGATTTTGGACTTCTTTATTTTCTTATTGTTTTGGGTTGGCATATCATATTGGTAATAGCTGGTAGGCTAGGCGTCATGTAGTACATTTTAGCTCGGGTGCTGATGCTATCGCAAGACGGGTATTTTGGGCATAAGACTCCCCTCGACCTTGTTTGTTTTCAAAGAAGGGGGGTTTATACTTGATAACACCATGACTAAGTAATATTAGTCACATGAAGTATCTATGGCTTTGACTATATGCCAAATATTGATTGCATGAAGAACATGGGCATGACCCCATAAGTCATGAGCGTGACTTAAGCATGATTTAGTAATCTCGGCTATATAAACTATTGGTTGCATCAACTACATTAAAAGTGTCGACTATATAATGTACACGGGCGTGACTCTCGAAGTCACGTGTATGACTTGGGAATTACTTAGAAATTTTAAATCGTAACAATAGATAATGGCACGTGATGCCTGGAAGGTAGAATTGGATGACATGCACTAGGTCAGAGTCATGACCAATGGGCGTGTACTTTGTGAAAAGTTTAAAATCCTTAGAAATGAAGTGCCATGGCCCCTCACTTTCAAGAATTAATTATAGGCATTTTCTAAAAAAGAAAGCCACCCCATGGACAAATAGAATATGAACACATGGCTTAAAATAATTAGACAATGCATGGGAAAGGACTCCTAATCAATGGAATCCCATACATGGGTTTTCCATAATAAAACCATCTCCTCTCCCTCCTAATGTCTTTTTACTCTCTCCCTTGGCCATCAAGCAAAAGTGGAAGGAGTTTATAGATGGGATAAAGTCTAGGAAGTGAAGTTAGAAGGTTTCCCGTGCCATTATATCACCAAGAATATAAAATCAATCCATGGCAGCAAACAAGCTGAGCTTCCTCCCCTCTCCCTTGGTGCTGGTTTCTTAGATATAAAATAGGCTAGACATTTAAATCAATATAGTTTGATTTGAGAGCAATACCTGGAGGAGTGGTTGAAATCTATGTTTCAATTTATTATTATTGTCACCACCGGCCAAGGATTTTGCACCCATCGAGGAACCTCTGTACGAAGAACGGGCAGAGGGGTGGGTTGTCGGAAGTGAAAATTTAGTGGACGATGGTAGAGATTTATTAGTCTCTTGGTATTGTAAATCACAACCCTAGGGTAGAGGTACAAGATGACTGAATGTTTTCTAATCAGCTTTTAGATCCATGCAGATTATATTAAATATTGATAGAAAAATTCTATCTAGTGTTCGCGATTGACTTTGAGCTATATTTTAGGCATGATATATTCAAAATAAGACCACGGGGTCAAAAAAAAGTTATAGCCCTCGAAAACACCTTTCCATGAAGTGATTTAGCATTTTTAGGGATCCATATAGCTCCCTATAACCTAAATAAAATATGTTGTCCCGAAATAAAATTTGTTTTATATATAATACAGATTTTATCCATATTTCCACAGTCGGGTTCAAACTCAATTTTAGGCTCAACATGAAAGTTCTAGGCCATGGAGAGACCTTTCCAGAATAAGGTTTATCATTCATTTTGGAAGATTGTAGATCCCAAAAATCAGTTTTATTAAACTGCAATGCACACAAAAAATTGTTTTGATGTCTTTCTTATTTCTCTCATTTTATTAGTCAATGTTTCATGAAATCTCAACGTTTTCTTTTTTAGGATGTTTTGATCACCACTGTCAAGTTTTTGAATTTTTTGATATATATTTATTGGGATTTTGTCAATTATATCACATAAATTTATTAGGGGAAAATTAGTTTTTGTGATATCTAATGAAGGTTAAACATGATTCCATAATCAAAATATAATTTGTTATGAATGGAAAAGTTTTCAGAGGCCTTGGTTTTTCATTAACCTAATGATTAAATATTTTGTTATAAATGTTATGCTTAAGTAGAATTATGCCGATGTCTAGTCGGATTGGAGGTTCAGAACCATGTTTATAGTGTGTTTAATTATTGTTTACGAAATATGCAGGGTAGGTCAGGACACTAGCATGGTGTTGGACTATCATTAGTATAGTTGGGAAAACATTGAAAGAGAACCTAGCCATGCCACGAATATATAATTAGTCTTATAAGTCCATAAAGAATAATTCTCATACTTACCCCTTACACTGGACTAGAGCAACATCAACTCAGTACAGGTTGTAGTGGTGTCTCGGTGTTGCTTGTAGGATATAATGATATCCTATGTTTTTATGTAAAGGACTCGAATGGTGGTTCTTAGGTGCTAAGTACCACAGGTTAAACTTGTAAATTATGATATGTGAAAGTACTTGAAAGATAACTTCGGTAATTGATAATGCTTTGATACACATTATAATTTAGGGGATAGATTTGACTTACTCTAGAGGGGGGTGGGGGTGAATAAAGGGATTTAAAACTTTTGCTTCTTTTAAAATTTATACAAGTAAAATAAGTGATAGTAGTAGTTATATGAAATGAAATAGAAACTAGGCTAAACTACAGAATCACAGCACAGCAAAACAAAGAGAAATTGAACACACAGACAACACAAGAATTTTATAGTGGTTCCCCAAATTTGGGTACATCCACTCTTTTTTCACCCTGGTATGAATCCACTATCAGGTTTTTGATCAGTTGATTACCATCACATGTTTTTGCTCAGGTGCCCTATCACCACAAGATCTATTTGTAGGGAGATCTCACAACCCTTTAGGCTTTTGATCAGGTGCCCAAAAACAACAAACTAACTTTTGAAGGGAGTTAATAAACCCTTTTTATAGTGAGATAAGAAGGTGATGTTATCTTCTCTTTTATCTAAACAATAGAGAAGACTTGGTGGATTATGTGTGTCAAAGCTCCCCTAGAGATGTTGAAATGTTCAAGAAGACTTGGAGCTTTGTTCAGGGTGTAGTTCTTGATGAGAATCTTCAGAAGCTTCTTGGACAGGTGTCGATTGGTTGTCCCTGAAGTCTGAAGCAAAAAATGAAGAGAGACCTAAAATCAGTGTATGATGTTCTTCTTCAATTTCCTAAGAGAATGAAGCCGTGCTGCTTTTTCTTGTATCAGTTATTGTATCTCTGTATATCTCCTTCTTTGTGTCAGAGCCGTCAAAAAAAACACTTTTTATATCAAGCTATCTAATTTTTCCTTTGAATTTTGAATTCTAAGCATTAATTATTGATTAGATTCTGGAGAATGAAACGTCTCGAATATAGTCTTTAATAAGTTTCCCCAACTGTCCCAGTAAAATAAGCATGTAATTAACTCAGATGAAATCCATAATTAATGCTACAATGAACGGCTATATTCTTGAGAATATGAGCATTAATTACTCAAAGAAATATTTCCAAAGAATAGAATGAGTAGAGGGATAGATATGGAAAAACCTTGATAGTCTGACTCTAAATAGATTTCATCGACCTGAAAATAGATTTCTTCGACCTAAGCTCCAAGTTCGTCGAGCTGAGAAATCCTGTTCGTCGATATGAGCTCAGCGAACAACAGTCTGACAATATCTTGTTAATTCTTAGCTCCAAGTTCATCGATATGAGAATATGTCTTGAGGGAAGAAATCGTCGACCTGAGCTCGAATATTGTCGAGCTCAACTCAGAGAAGAAACTCTGAGTTCGTCGATCTGAGATCGATGATCATCTAGCTGAGTTCAAAGAACTTAGAACTAATAATCTGAACTCTTAATTCTTATAAGTCTTGAGTCGCTTGAAGTCCACTCCAGGCTGGTCCATGAAGATTGATTCTAATTACTGGCCTAAACTCTAGGACTAACAGACTTGACCCTTGCTATACAAGGTGGATCAAACATCCTAAGTAGTGTACCTAGCCCAAATCAAAAGTAGGGATCCAACAATCTAACTCTATTTGGGTGAGGTCACTAAAAAAAAGATAAAATACAATCATAAAGCATGACAACAGATATCTGGCAGAGAATAAAAATCTAGCAGAAATATACAACAAGTGCTTCACGATGAATTAGCATAAATAGTTCAGAAAATAAACTTATTAAAAAGTTATTTAGGTTTCTTAGAATTGTCTTTATCAGCTTTCTCAGAAGGTTGTCTGAATATGATTTCCTGGTTTGGATTGTCAGCTTTTTTCTTGGACATTGTCATATTAGCAGCTCCAATAATATTACAAGAGATAGCTCTTGGCATAATAACATCTGGGTAGAGACTCATGTAAGCATCTATATTGAAAAATTGATTTGCTTTATCATAACTTTTTAACACTTCTTTCTTGTAGGAGGACATAGTGGAATATTGAGAAGGATCCTTGCCTTCTACTTTAGCTTTGTTAATCAATGATACTCCAATCAATTCTTGAAATCTGGCCATTATGGCAGTGGTCACCTATTCAGGATCAACAAAGGGAATTGGTGGAGATTCTGACCTTTTTGGATTGGTGTCCTTCTTTGATTCAATATGTGATATTGAAGAACTTTTCTTCTCTGAAGCTGGAGGTGGATTGCTTTTAGTAGACTGCTATTGTTGATGCCTGCAGTCCCGAGAACTTGGCTTGAAATATCTTTGATATGTTTTGGTGATTGGAGTTAATTTATGAGAAACACTTCCAGAGGCCCTTGCTGATGGAGGAGGAGGAGGAGGATCCTTTCTGAATTGCTTAGGAGGGGACTTGTATCTTCTCCTCTTCTTCCTTTCCTTTTGTACATTCTTAGATAGCCATATCCACTGAGGCATACCAGGATAAGGAGTAATCTTGTTCAACATGTAGTATGGAGTATCTGTATTGGGGTTTGGTTTAGAAATGGTCTTGGGAGGTGCTTTCCTTTTCTTAGCTTTGCTATTCTTGGAATTTGATTCATCAGAATCTTCATCATAATCATCATCATTATCATCAGAGGATCCAGGAGGATTATCATATAAGTCATCAATTTCTTCCAGTGCTTCCTTAGAGATCTACTTTTCAGCAACACTCTGATTTTTTTTCTTCTTCTGCTATATCTGTAATCATAATATCATACAAGGATGGTATACGACTTTCATCCATATTGTTGGTTGGAGGAGAGATAGCCTTTTTCTAAGGAACAGAATTTGGTATAAAAACATTCTCAGCAACTGAAATATCTGAAAGGACCGGTGCCACAAAACTTGCTCTTATTTGGTCCATAACTGCTAGACTTAGTGGAGCAGAATAGCATATACTGGATTTGAAGAAAACTTGTTGAGGAAGAAGAAGAAAATGATAAAGAGTGTCAAAAACTCATAATAAATCATCTAAGTCCAAAGAAGGGACTAGGTAAAAGAACGGTGCAACTGCAAAAGGTTTAGCAATATAAATATCAGTGAGCTCAATATTACATTCTGAAGGATCTGCCTCAAGAAAATTTAATAGCTCTGTATCTATATTTACACTTTCTATAACTACTATATTCATATGTACATCTACTATTGATGCAGCTGCTTAGGGGTGGGCATAAGGCCTGGCAGACCCAGGCCGGGCCCGGGCCTGCCAGGCCCGGGCCTTTACAAAAAAGCCCGGGCCCGGGCCTGGTTTTTGCCAGGCCCGGGCCGGGCTCAGGCCTCGTCCTCAGGACGAGGCCTGCCTAGGCCCTGTAGGCCAGGCCAGGCCCAGGCCGTGCCTGGGTCTGGCCCGGCTAAAAATAAATAGAAACATATTTTTTAAATAAAATTATTATTTTTTATAAATCAAAATTTTTAAAAAACAATTGCATTACTATTTCAAAAACTAAAAAGTTATTACAATTTTACCGCTCAAATTTAAAAAAAGTCATTACAAATCAAAAAATACAAAAAAGTGCACTTAAGAAAAATACAATACTCGATGACTCTATTTCTCGAAACTCGAAGGTGTCGTTTAGGTTTGATCTTCCCCGGCCAAATTTAGGTTGCTTAGCTCGTCTTCAACCTCGGACGAGCTATCTTCGATCGATGCGACGTGTTGTCTCCTCTTCATAGCATCCAGGTGGTCCTTATAACATATGCACATTTCCAAAGACTCGTCGCTCAGGCTGCTCCTTCGCTCGTTCAGAATCCTGGCACTTAAAGAAAACGCGGACTCAAAAGCAACTGTACTTGCTTGGATTATTAGTAAATCTCTGGCCATGAAAGCCATAATAGGATACGCATTAACTTTATTTTTCCACCATTCTAAAATATCAAAATTTTCTATTTTATTTGTACTCATAAAATCTTGAAATTGTGTTTTCGTATATAATCCTAATTCATTTAAAGTACTTGACGTTCTTTGTTTTTTGCGGGCAGCTAATTCTAAAATTTTATTTTAAAATTATCTTTTGTTTTAGGTTGTGTGCTTTCTTCTCTAGGTCGCGATCCATATAGTTGATCGTAATAATTATAAAATTCAGTAAAATCTTTATTAAATTTTGAAACGCTTACATTATCATAATACGTATATGTTTGATTTAAATTTAAATTATTATTTATTTCTTCTATAAGATTTTCTACCTACACCTATTAAAGGATTTAAAGCCGCGGCGCATGAAAACATAGCAGACATTTCTCTATAATATTTTACAAAATTTTCTTCCATTATTTTAATTAAGAGACGCCAACTTTCATATTTTTTATGAACACTCAATTTTTCTGCAATTAATACAAAATTTTCGATAACTAGTGGACTCGTCGGATAATAAATGCCGGATAAAATAGTTGTTGATCTATAAAAAACTTCTAGCAAATCCATGTAATTTTCAATCACATCCCAATCAGAATCTTGAAGATCATGCATTTCAGACATACTATAAAATTCCATTAGTTGTGTTTTTTGACGCACGGCTCGTTTTAACATTTTATAGGTTGAATTCCATCTTATCGGCATATCAAATTTAGGTTTTTAAAATTTATGACCTTGTGCAGTTACAAATTTTTTAAAATCTTGCTTTCGTTTTTTAGAAATGTAAATGTATTTTAACATAATACGAATTTTATTAATATAAGGTTCCATATATGCTAAACTATCCTGAACAACTAGATTTAAAACATGACATACACAACGAGTATGAAAAAATATTCCATTTATTATTGGTTTCAAATCTCGTTTTAAATACTCGATTGCTACCGTATTATTCGTAGCATTATCAAAAGAAATACTAATAATTTTATCTTTAATTTTAAATTCACGGATACATTTACTAATTACGTGATAAATAGCTTGACCTATATGTGGATATTCAAAACATTCAAAACAAATAATACGTTTATTTAACTCCCACGAATCGGAATCGATCCAATAACACGTAATACACATATACAAAAATCCTGCTTTAATATTGCTAGTACAGACATCACTCGTTAGACTAACTCTATCGTCGAAAGTTTCAAAATAATTAATTAAATATTGTTTTGATTGTAAATAAGCTTTATAGGCATCACGCTTAAGTGTAGATCTACTTATCTGCTGATATTTTGGCTGAAGTCCTGCATGTATGTAGTATGTCTCGTCCTTATTATCGTAGTGTCCGAGCGGTAATCCACATTTGATGACGTTCTCCATTTGTAGCTCTCGTTGATGCATTTGATTGTACGTCCAAATTTGCCCGTCTGCCGCAATTTGTCCTTGACTTGTCTCCAGGGCTTGTTTAGCCATACACGATTTGATATGTCGTGCGAGAGTTGAATTTCCGCTAACGATCAAGAGTTTGGAGCAGTGTTTGCACTTCGCCTTAAATTCTTCGCCCACATGCACTTTTTCAAAGTGCTCCCAGACTGGAGCCGTATGATTGTGCTCCACAATTTCATACGCGACGGATGTCGACGACACTGGCATCGAAGAGGAAGACGTCATCAAAGAGGAAGACGCCCTCAAAGAGGACGAAGTGTTTGGAAATAAGAGAGAGAGAGAGAGAGAGAGAGTAAGTGAGAGAGAGAGAGAGTATGAGAGTATGAGAGAGAGAGTATAAGAGAGAGAAGTAGAGAAGGGGATGAGGATTGAGGGGGAGGGGTTATATATAGATTATATATATTATATAAATTATAAATTATTAAATTTATATAATTTAAAATATTAAATATCTTATTATTATATTAAAAAACTAATAATATATTAATATATATATTATAATTTATATAAATTATTAATAAAAGGCAGCCTAGGCAGCCTTTTAGGCTAGCCTAGGCTGCCGTTTTCCTGGCACCTTGCCAGGAAATGACATTTCCTGGCAAGGTGCCAGGAATGAAGAGCTTAACGGCTCTTAAAGAGTCGTTAAGGGCTCTTTCGTTAGGGGCTTCAAGCCTGGGCCAGGCTTTTCAAGCCTGGACCAGGCTTTGCCCGGCCTGGTCCCAGGCCAGGCTAAAGCCCGGCCTTTGCCCGGGCTTTGCCCGGTCCGGGCACCAGGCCGGGATACTTGTTAAATTTCGGGCATGGCTAGGCCTGAAAAGCCCGGCCTGGGCCTGGACCGGGCCTGCCCGGCCTGGGCTTTTCAGGCTTTTTCCAAGCCGGGCCCAGGCCGGGCCGGAAGGCCTGGTCTTTATGCCCACCTCTACAGCTGCTACTGATGGAACTGTTGCTGGAGAAGGAAGAGCTAGAACTTATTCATAGGACATCTCCCCCTACCTGGTTTCGGAGGGTCCTGAAGCCAGGCCCCTAGAAGAAGGGACAGAGGGGGCAGCAACAAAGATAGCAGAGAGAGAGAGAGGAGATGGAATTAGCAAGAGGTTGAATTGCCTCTACTATGAGATTCTTTATGATTGGAGAGATGAGCTCCAAGATTATTGCAATGGATGGAGAATTCAGCTGCATTAACTCAGGTGATGTTTGAGTTGATACAGTTGGATTGATGATGCTAGATGGAGATGGAATGATAGGAGGGATGTGAATGATATCAGTCATATCTTCATCGTGGATGGGTGAAGATGGAGGAGTATGTGAAGGGGATGGAGCATGATTGTGTTGTGGAGATGAATGTGGAGAAAATAGATTAAAGTTTATGGAGTACATTAGGTTTTGTGGTGTTATGTTGGCAAGGTGAGGTGGAAGAGGAGATGAATGTGGTTTGATGTGTTCTGGAGATGCAGTGGGTATTTGTTGATGCACGGGTGAGGCAGGTGGTGTTGGAGATTGAAGTTGTGATGGTGAGGCAGTTGATGGTTGTTGAAGGGGAGTTGATGAATGAAGTGAAACCTGTGGAGGAAGAGGTTGTTGTTGAGAGGGAGGTGAAGGAATCCTGATGGAGGGAATTTCTTTTGGAGGGGGAGGAGTGGCTATTACTACCCTTGTGTCCTCAGAAATTATGGAAGAGGATGAAGCCTTGGATGGCTTAGTGATGGTCCTCTCCCATCTACCAAATAATGCACAAGTCAGCCTCTTAGATGCATTGATGAATATGGTCTGAGATGCCAGTAATTCAAATGCCTTTTTCTAGAGGAAAATCCCTAGAATCCCCCAAAGCAGACTTCCATCTTAGTTTTCTTCTTTTTGATTAAATCAAATAGTGTCCTTGCCCAATTCACTTCTTTCATATTCACCACAGCACACATTATCAAAAATTAGTGCCTGGTAATGTAGTCATGAGCAGTATGCTTTCCTAGCATGAATTTTCCCACAACATCAGCAAGAAACCTGTAATCAGTGGAAAAGTTCTTTTTGAGGAGCTTATTAGGGTTCTCACAAGTATGACCCATTTTAATTAAGATATTTTCAAAATTAGAACTTTTTATCTCAATATCTTCATCTCCATTTCCCAAACCAAAAATTTTTGTTAAGTCGGTGGGGGTTAGAGTAACCTGATACCCAGAGATGGTTCCGATCATGGAATCGGCCTCAGGAGTAGTTGATGTATGCACCTATTCTCTTATCACATTCACTGCTATCTTGATCCTGGTGGTTATAAACTTCTTTAGCTGTTGATCCTCAAAAAACTGCAGTATATCCAAGAATATCTGATCAGAGTGTTGGAAAAATTAAAAATCAATATCAAACCCTGTGTTGAATTTCATGCTAGCGAGAGAGCTTGCTGGAATCGCCATTGTTTCCTGCAAAAAAAAAGAAAGATCAAGTGCAAGAGAGTTCTGAAGGCGCGGGATTTTGCTCGAAGAAAAACCCTATTATAAGGTTTTTGGAATATGAAGCGACGATCTCTGTCTTGCGAAAAATAAAATGTCTTTGATCTCAAGTCGATGAAAAATTTCATAAAGAATGATATCGTCATTCTCAGTCTGAAGAGAGGAAAACATTTAATCATGCTCAGGTTGACGAATAGTTTTCTAAAGTAAGTTCTTCGATCTCAAGTCGACGAAAATTACATCACACAAAGATATTGTCGATCTCAGGTCGACGAAAAATCTCAATAAGATCTCTCAGATTGTTGATCTTCGTTCGACGAACTGTCACAAATTCTTTGACCACAGACAGAAATTTAATTAAAGCCTCTCCATTTATCATACCTAGCTTATTCATAAAGAACAAATGGTTCCTCTCATCCAAGGGTTTGGTGAATTTACAACCTTGTATCAAGCGAGTGGGGTCAGTAGGGGCCAGATCATCCGAACCTAGCCCAAATCACGGGCGAGTTGGGACCTGGGCATCGAGTCCATTCGGTGCCCCACAGCCAGGGCTGGCGAGTTCAGTCAGCGCCCAGCCCCTGGTGCCGAGTTCAGTCGGCGCCCAGCCCCTAGCACTAAGCTCACTAAACGCCCCCTGCCCCATTCAGCTCGCAAGGGTTCGTCGAGTCCAGGTCGACGGATTCTAGGCCGATCGTCAAGCTCAGCTTGGCGAACTTCTCGCCCGGTCTCTGAACTCACGGTAAGCGAGTAGGGCTGGCTGAGCTCACGCTCGACTAGTACTGAGCCAAGGCGGCGGGTAGAACGTGCATCCAGTATTCGCTGCCTTTGTCGAGTAGAGGCATTCGTAGGGCACTTTCCTCTTCAGCTCTGATGTATTTTTACCATTTTGCCCCCGCTGGCCTGCCCATAGCTAGTTAAAATAGCGGAGTCTCGCTGTTGGAAGACCCAGGTGGGCTTCACATAGCTGTTTAGAACTATGGAGGTTGGCTATTTGCAAGCCGTTTTCAAAAATCTTTAAATAGGACCCAAGGGGTACCTTAGAAGACACGCTTACTTGTCTCCAAATTCCCCCTAGCGTTTCCTGAGGTACCTTAGCCCATCACTTGGTTAATGAGGGGAAGCACTAAGTGATCTTTCGGATCTGTTGTGGGTTCTCCGCGCCAAGCCCTTAGGTCATTTCCCAGTTCCCTCTTCTCGTCTTCAGGCTCGCGGGAGAGAAGTAGGTGTGCGATCACCCCTTCCCTAAGGGTGAAATCCACAAGAGACCGATTTTTGGTTTCAACATTTTTTATGTGGTGAGCATGAAGAGTGGTCAGTACGGAAAATCTTCAACGAGTTCAATGACTGGAGGAGAAGTGCAAGGATGGGATAAGACTAACTCGCCACCCACTCCACCTATTGCAATAATGGGGATGTTCGAAGATTTCAGGCAGGAGGTACTCGGCTTGGTCCAATTCGCACTCAGCATGCGTGTTGAGTTCTCGACTCCGGCGATCCCAGTTCTCGCGGATCTGGTACTCGGAGAAGCTGCTCCCATCTGACAAGTAGGGAAGGAGATCGCCGAGAAATGCCGGGCTGCCGAGCTCCCCGGGCAAGTGATCTTTCCAAGCTCGCGAGGTATTGGCAAGTTCGGCGAGATGGGGGTGCGAGATCACCTAGCTCTCCTAGTGGGGGGAGACCGCCCCTTCAGCTAGTTGGACTCCTCTGCACCAGTCCTGGATCCGTTCAGGGAGCCCAAGATGTCCAACTACACTGGGAAGGGGGACTCGGTAAAACATGTCCAGTGGTTTGAGGATGTGGTCTCGATCCGAGAGATGTCGGATAGCTTCAAGTGCAGACTCTTTAACATCACTCTGAACGAGAAGGTAAGGGGGTGGTTCCACCAGCTGCCGGCCAACTCTATCTACACCTTCGAGGACCTACGCTGGGGGTTCATGTTGAGGTTCACAACCTCGAAGAGGAGAAAGAGAGAGTCGGAGTCCCTGTTCCGCATAAAGCAGCGGGTGAATGAAACATTGGGGAGCTATGTCGATCGCTTCTAGGAGCAGGACACCTAGGTTCAGGAGATGCTGGGGCATACTCTGATGATGGCCTTCACCCTGGGGTTGCCGAAGGGTTTCATCTATATGGAGTTGAAGTGGATCCCATCCATCTCCTACGAAGAGTTGATGGAGAGGTCGGCGAGAGAAGTCGACGGGGAGGCGTCGAATCTAGTGTTTGCCCGGAAGTTAGCTAAATGGGCTACGGAGAAGGAGAGGGCCAGGGGGGCCTAGAGCCAAGAGGAGATGAGTGTTGAACCCAGGCAGAGGCAGCAGTAGTAGCAGCATCAGTAACAGCCCAGGTGCGGGCATCAGGCGCCGAATCACCGGCAAGGGTGGAGGCCAGAATGGCAAGATCATGGGGCAAGAAGAGGGTTCCATGGAGGGGACCGTCGCCTAGGAGGCCAAAGCCAGTTTAATCTTTCGGGAGGGAGGCAGTTCCAGAGGCCGCCTCTTCCCGACCAGGAACAGGCTCTGGCAATAGCCATGGGGGAGAGAAGGAGGGTGGCAACGAGGAGGAAAAGGGAAGTTAGGGTGGAGTTTCCCTATTGCGACCTCCACCAGGAGGAAGGGAATGCAATGACCACGTGCCCGGAGTTCCTAAAGATGCGAGGAAATAGGGAGCAACAACAATAGGAATGTCAGGGGGTACGGATCGAAGATGTCCAGCCACGCTCGGAGGAGGACCGGGTGGATGTGGGGACCCGGTGAAGGATCAGGATGATCCATGGAGTGGAAGGTATCGAGGCTTCCCTCAAGGAAAGCCTCAATACCATGTACCGAAGGAGAGTCGCCTTCACATCCTAGACCCAACCCCATGAGCTGAATATCACCTTCTCAAGGAAGGATATGCCGGATCACGAGGATCCGTTTTGTGATGCGCTGGTCATCCAGACAGCCATCGAGAATTTCACCATCGCCCGGATTCTCGTCGAGAATGGAAGCTCGGTCAACATCATCTTTAAGAAGGCATTAGTCGTGATGAAGATGGAGGCGAAGAGGGTGCTTGCCTCAGACAAACCCTTGTTCTTGTTCTCAGGGGAGAGGAAGGAGGTAGAAGGTGGAGTGGTACTCCATGTCACGCTAGGGGGGGGGGCAGTCCCGCACTTGCAAGTTCGTCATTGTGGATGCCCCCAGCAGCTACACTGCCATCTTAAGGAGGCCCCTCATCAGCATCTTTCGTTGTGTCCCCTCGTACTTCAACCAGTGCTTGAAGATCAATATCGAGGGGGTCCAGGTACGGGTCTGCGGGGACCCTAAGATAGTATGGGAGTACTATATCACTGCCGTGAACTCCATCTCATGGAAAGAGGGTGCCAAGGAGATGGGGCGAATGATGGAGGAGAATGAGCCGGAGGCCGGTAGAGAGGAGATGGAGGTATAGGTGACCCGCCCTCGGGAGGAGGAGGTGGAAGAAATCCAGGAGCCGGCCAAGGCAATGGCCATGATGGAAGCTGAGGAGGTCCTCACCCCCAGAGGGGAGGATACTGAAGAGTGGGGGGAGGAATCTCGTCTGGAGGTGGAAGAAAGGAGGTGGAGATGTAGGTTCTCACCCTCAGAGGCAGGGTGGAGAAGGTCCGCGTTAGCGGGGGGCTGACCCGGGAGACTCAAGGCAGGGTGCTAGAGTGCATCCGAAAGAATGTGGACATCTTCACCTGGAGTGCTGCGAAGATGCTAGGGATTGATGCAGACGTGTCTTGCAATCACCTCAACCTTGATCCGGAGGCTCTCCCCATCCAGCAGAAGAAGAGTTCCACGACGAACACGTTGGCCGAGCCAATCCGGGAGGTAGTGGCCAAGCTCCTCGAGGCCGGGTTTGTATCCGAGATCCAATACCCTTGCTGGATCTCCAATCTGGTAATGGTTAAAAAAGAAGACGATCAGAGGCGTATGTGTGTAGATTTCTCTTTGCTTAATAAATCATGACCTAAGGATTGTTACCCCTTGCCTCGGATCAACGTGCTGGTTGATTCAGCCGTCAGTTTCCCTATAATGAGTTTCCTAGATGCTTTTTTAGTTTATCATCAGATCAGGATGCACCCTCCCGATGTCATGGATGACTCCTTCATCACAGGGGACAGGTTCTACTATTATGAATTGGTGCCTTTTGGGCTAAAAAATACAGGGGAAATCAATCAAAAAATGATGGACCGGGTCTTCCAAGAGCAGAAGGGAAGGAACTTAGAGGTGTATGTAGACGACCTCATGATCAAGATCCTGGATGTCGACTCTCACCTCCTAGACATGGAGGAGACTTTTGCTACTCTCCGTGAGTACAAAATGAGGCTGAACCCCTTGAAGTGCATCTTCGGGGCAAGTAGGAGTAAGTTCCTGGGGTATCTTCTCACCCTTGCAGGTGTAGAGCCCAACCCTGATAAGCTGAGGGAGATTGTGGAGTTGGGGTCACCGCAGAAAGCCAAGGAAGTGCAGTGGTTGACGGGAAAGTTTACATGGATTAGCTAGTTCCTCTCCTGGCCCGGGGAGAAGTGCTCTCCCTTCTTCAAAACTCTGAGGGGAAGCAAGAAGTTCGAGTGGACCTCGGAGTCCGAGGAGGCATTATAGGCCTTGAAGAGGCAGCTGACTCAGGCCCCCTGCTCCAAGGGCCAAAGGAGGGGGAGGACTTGTTCTTGTATCTAGGGGTCGGAGAGAAGGCCCTGAGCACCGTTTTGGTTTGAGAAGAGGGGAAGAAACAACACCTGATTTACTTTGTGAGTCAGGTCTTGAGGAAGGCAGAGCTTCGGTATCCTATCTTGGAGAAGCTTGCCTTTGCTCTCATCATTTCAGCCCAGAGGGTCCGAACCTACTTCTAGGCACACTCGATCTGAGTGGTGACTGACCACCCCCTCCACAGCATCTTCGAGGGGGTGGAGCACTCAGGCCAGTTGGCCAAGTCATCGGTAGAGTTGAGCAAATTCGACATCTCCTTTGTCCCTCGCCTTTCGATCAAGGCACATGCTATGGACGACTTCATGGCAGATTACATAGTGGAAGTGGCGGAGGCGGAGCTCCACCACCCAGTCCCTTTGATGGTGATGGTGGATGGCGCGTTAGGAAGGAATTCCCTGGGACTGGGGGTGATCTTGGAGAGTCCACAGGGGATGAGTACTAAACAAATGGTAGTAGTGCACTTCCCCATCACCAACAATCCGGCCGAGTACGAGACAGTAATCGCGGGTCTCTACCTAGCCAGAGAGTTGGGGGTGCCCTATGTGGGGGTCCACACTAACTCCATGGTGGTAGCCTCCCAGATCCACGGAGAATTTGAGGCAAGGGAACCAACTCTACAGCTATACTTGGCAAAGGTTAAGATGATCATCGGGACATTCCAGAACTTTTCCATCCGGCATGTCCCTCGGGGGGAGAGTGAGAAAGAGGATCAGCTAGCAAAGAATGGTCCCCGGGCAGGGGGTACCAGCATCGACTTGTTCCACCCTTCCATTATGGAGGGAGAGCTAATGGATGTGGAGAAGCACCCCTCGTGGATTGACCCATTCACGACTTTCTTATCCACAAGGGAGTATTCTGAGGGGTTGGACAGGAAGAAGCTCAAGTACAAATCAGCAAACTATCTCATATGCGATGGGAAGTTATACCAAAAGACCCTTTCGGGGATGTTGGCACGTTGCGTGGCCGAGGGGGAGGTCCCGAGGATCATGGAGGAGGTCCACTCCAGGGAGTGTGGAAGCCACTCTAGGAGTCGGATGCTGGAAGGGAGGATCATCAAGCAAGGGTACTTTTTGCCAGCCCTGGGCCACAATGCGGCAAAGTTCACAAAGGAGTGTCATATGTGCCAACTATTCACCCCCCTCCAGCTGCAATCGGCCCAGCACCTCACAAGTATCATCACACCCTTGTCATTTGCAATCTGGGGAGTGGATTTGGTCGGACCTTTTCCCCAGGCCAGCAGCCAAAGAAGATTCTTGCTAGTCATGATTGACTATTTCTCCAAGTGGATGGAAGACAAGGCTTTGGCCAAATTTAACTCCCAAGTCATTCAGAACATTGTTTGGGGGGAGATCATCTGACGATACGGGTTGCCCTAGGCCATCATCACATATAATGGACCTCAGTTTGCTATCGCCGAGTTCATCAGCTTTTGTGGGCAGCTGGGATTGATCTCAGGTTCGCCTCGGTCCATCACCCAAGGAGTATTGGGAAGGTAGAGGCTGCGAACAAGATCATTGTCTACCTCCTCAAAAAGAAAGTAGAGAACCTGAAAAGTAATTGGGTGGAGCAGCTCCCCTCGATCCTCTGGGCCCTCAGAATAATACCCAACATGGGTATAGGGGAGACCCCTTTCAAACTTTCCTATGGGTGCGAGGCAGTGATCTTAATAGAGTTCGAGGTCCGAAGGCCTCGGGTGGTCAAGGCAGGAGAAGGTAGAGAGTAATTGAGAGCCGAGAACGAAGGGGATCTATGGCTCTCCCTTGACATGGTTGAAGAGTTGCGAGAAATCTCTGCCATAAGGTAAGAGGAAGTAAAGATAAGAATGGCCAAGTAATTTGACAAGCACGTCAGAGTCAAACAATTCGCGGAAGGGAAGTTGGTCTTAAGAAAGGTGGATACCGCAGGGAGGTCAGCCGGAGTGAGGAAATCCAACCCCAATTGGGAAGGACCATACATAGTGCTGGTGGTCTTGAAGTCAGGAGGGTATCGCCTTCGGAATATGAAAGGCGAGACCCTAGGTCTCACCTGGAGTGGTGACGACGTGAAGCGCTTTTACCCCTGAGTCATGTAAGTTCTATTTTGTGGAATAAAATTTCTCGAGATGCTTATGCTCATGACATGTTTTGTGCAAGTTGAAGAGTGAATCTGCCCCAGACCCCAAGCAGATCCCAATGTCAGGCTCCCATCAATCTAGCAAGGCTTGATGTCCCTCAGAGGAATCTGCCCCAGACCCCGAGCAGATCCCGCTGTCAGTCTCTCATCAAGCTGGCAGGGCTGGATATCACTCCGAGGAGTCTGCCCTAGACCCTGAGAAAATCCCGCTGTCAGGCTCCCATCAAGAAGGCAGGGCTAGATATCACTCAGAGGAGTCTGCCCTGGGCCCAAAGTAGATCCCTCTATTAGGATCCCATCAAGCTGGCAGGGCTGAATGTCACTCGGAGGAGTCTGTCATAAACCCCGATCAGATCCCGCTGTCAGGCTCCAATCAAGCTGGCAGGGTTAGATATCACTCGAAGGAGTCTGCCCCAGACCACGAGCAGATCCCGCTATCAGGCTCTCATTAAGATGGCATAGGTGGATGTCACTCAGAGGAGTCTTCCCAAGACCATGAGCAAATCCTGCTGTCAGGCTCCCATCAAGCTGACAGGGCTGGATATCACTCGGAGGAGTCTGCCCTAGACCTCGAGCAGACCCTGCTGTAAAGCTCTCATCAAGCTTGCAACACTGGATATGACTCGGAGGAGTTTACCCCATAACCCTATTCGATCCCGTTATCATGCTCTCATCAAGCTAGCAGGGTTGTATGTCACTCGGAGGAGTCTGCCCAAGACCCCGAGCAGATCCTGCTGTCAGACTCTCACTAAGCTGGCAGGGTTGGATGTAACTCGGAGGAGTCTGCCCAAGACCCCGAGCAGATCCTGCTGTCAGGCTCCCATAAAGCTGGCAGGGATGGATGTCACTCGAAGGAGTCTTCCCCAGACCCCGAGCAGATCTCGTTATCAGGCTCCCATCAAGCTTGCATGGCTGGGTGTCATGCGAAGGAGTCTGCCCCTTACCCCGAGCAGATCCTGCTATCAGTCTCTCATCAAGCTTGTAGGGCTGGATGTCACTTGGAGGAGTCTTCCCCAGACCCCGAGCAGATCCCGCTGTCAGGCTCTAACCTAGTTAGCAGGGCTCGATATCACTCGTGGGAGTTCAACTTTCTCCTAGAATTATTCGAGAAGATTGCTTTCCTAAAGGTATGAGGGGTGAAGACCCTCGTGGGAGAGATCGTACTCACAGGCCCATCTCGGCAAAAAGAAAGCGAGCCGTCCTGAGTCTCCTATTAAGGGGAAGCTCAAACGAGGCACTCCACCCCTCTTTGGTTTTACTTAGAAATATTATGATGGTTTCGACTCGACATTGGCAAAGAGAAGGTTAACTTGCGCGTGAGCTGGGTGGGTATGACTGATGCTTAAGATCACGACAGTGAACCGGTCGCACAAGTAATATAAAATGGGCGAGTTTTCTTAAGTATCGATCTCTCAAGGAACATAGTAAGGTGGAGTTAATTTTGAGGAGGACTTGAGATTAAATTCCTTAGTTCGGAGGTAACGAAATGGGGGGTTTTGGTGGTTGCGAAAAAAGAAAGTAAAAATCCAACAACTACTCCTATGCAACGCTACTATGCGAAGCTTCGCCAGGCGGGATGGAAGACTAGTAGGGATGATATGCACCAAATCGCTAGGCAAATAGGCGAGTAGGCTTGCGGAATGAGGGTCGAGAGAACCTCTTCGTAACGCACGCCACTAGAAATTGCTAGTGCGGCAAGGGTGGATGGAGGAAGGATATAAGGTGCACCTCAAGAAATATATAACCAAAATACAAAATCACATATACATGATTTAATATAAGCATTTTACAAACTAAGCACACATCATCTATAAATAAAGTTTATAAAAACACATAAATAACAATAAAGGAAGAAAAAGGCAAGAGATCGACCGTATCCAAAGTCTTGCTGAGGATTCACTGTTGGAATCGCCGGGTTGTCAATCCGCGTCCAAGCTTGGTCCTCAACTCCATCCGGGATAGAGAAGGGCTGTCACCACCTTCCAATGGCCCGTCATCTTAGTGTCACTATAGCGGACGAAAGTTGCACGCTTCCCTTTTCTTGATGGCTATGGCGTTGAAGCTTGAAATAAGCCCAAGAGATGATGGAGGAGGCCGAGAGGATGCTCCGGCTTGGATTTGGAGGTGAAAGCATGCCCGTAGTCCCTCCCTACTTTGGAGGATGAAGGGAAATAGCGGAACCCCTCATCGGAGATGAAAAATGACGGAATAAATCGATCGATCTGAATGATATGGAATTAGGGCATGACCTATGATATTTATAGAAAGCAGAATTTCATTATGCGCACGATCACTGGCACACAACCAGTAGTCGTGCGCACTATGGCCAGTGATCGTGCGTATTGGCATGGCAGAATTAAGAGAAGAACTAGGGTAATGCGCACGAGCAATGGCAAATGACTGGTGGTCGTGCGCACAATGTCCAATTGTCGTGCGATTACCCCAAACAGAAATCCAGGAAAAGAGGTATCAATGCACACGATCAGTGGCGCACGACCAATGGTCGTACTCACTATGTCCAGTGGTCGTGCGATTATCCAAGGCAGAACTTGGAAAAATGAAGAATAATACGCACGATTAGGGACGCATGACCAGTGTTCGTGCGCATTAAATACGATGATCGTGTGCAGTATACCTATTTCCAAAAAGTCCCGAAACACGCGCACGACCCCTGCACCAACATTGATATGTGCCGACATTCCAAACAATCACAAAAAAGGAGTACAAAGAACAAAAGCACAAAAAAACAAAACCACGGGTCTAAATGTGCACTTCCTATGACAATAAGGATAAGATGAAGTATAAATGATAATGAACTAAAAGTGAAGTGCAAGCAAAGGAAAACAATCCCAGATGAGTCCGAAAATAGGTATATAAAATGGACTCATCAACGACCCCTGCTCGGCAGGACCATTTTTGGTTGACCTACGGATGGGGGAGCTCTCAGAATCCGCTCGCGAGTACGAGTCCTAGACTTGCATTCCAGCATCAGGTTCTGTCCTATCGAGATCCGCCAAAGGGGGTGGAAACTCGCGGGCGAGTGCGGTATAAAATGAAGACTTCAAGGAAAAAAAAAGAGATAGAGAAATTTCACAAAAGTTTACAAATGATTTTCATTCTTTTAATATCATATTACAATATAAAAACTCGTCTTCATGAGGTTACAAAAGAGGGATCAGAAAGGAAAAGAAAGCACAAAAACCTGGCTAAGCTCTCGCCCTCCTCCCCGGAGGTGCGGCCTTCCTGGCCCCTATGCACCTGGCTCTTGTCCATGTCCCCGAACAGTGAGGTGAAGCTGTCCTCCTTCTCTCCAAGAGACCTAGGCGGGTATAGAACCAGCATGAGGTCACGAACCGCGACCTCCTCGCAGCTGTCTTCAAGTATCCCCGTACACCTCATGGCATCTAGAAGGCACTCGGCAGGCTCGATGGAGTTGATTCACAGCCTCTCTTCGACCTACTTCGCGCCAAATAGCCCCGGCCTCTAGTAGGTATAGTGGGCCACGCCGCCACCCTCTAGAGGTAGAAGCTCCGCCTGCCGGAGGAACTCATCATGAAGCTCCCGATTCTGCACTTACAACCGCCCCACCCCGGACTCCAGCTCAGAAGCGCTAGCCTCCTGCTCGGTAGCACGCATCTCCCGCTCGCCGAAGCGAGTCTCTTGCTCGGCAAGGAGGTCCTAAAGTTGGGCGACCTCCTCCTCCAACCCGGAGGTGCAGCTCTTTAACCCGTGAGCGGCCTCAACATCCTATGGACAATCAACTAAGCACCAATTCCAAAAAATTTTCTAAGTCAAAAAGTAAAGGGACGACCGATAATTTCCAACCCGCCGGTCGCTTTCGCGAGTAGGCTCTCGGCCAACCCACAACATCATTTCGCGTCGGCGGCCATGTCCCTCCCAAGATCGTGCTCCTGCTCGGCCTTCAGCAGCATCCAGTCGAGGGTGAACCGTGGCGCACCATCATATAGTGCAACTCGAATGCCCGCATGTGGGCCCGTAGGCCATCATGACCCATCTGGCGGGGGGTCATGGTCTTGAACACCGCGATGATGTCTCGACCATAGAGGCAGAAGCCGAGTTTGAAGGCATGGACGAAAGGAGGCTAGGGAGCACTCCAATAAGGGTGGCAGGTAGAGATGGAGACTCGGTGGGCCGACCCATACCATCTTATCATTGGCTTGCCGGCCGAGTCTTTACACTTCTCCCCCATGCTGAATAGGGGGTGTTCGTTGGGTAGGACCAGCTCGCTGGGCATCGACCCTTTCACATCCTTGGGGGATGGAGCCTCGCCCCCTCGGTGATCCCTCCCCAATGACTCCTTCAGTAGGCTCTCCATCGAGGCATCGGAGGGAGTCTCGGGTAGCTCCATGTACTTGGGGGATTGCCTCTCCCCTAGAGAGAAGACCTTGGCCATCTTCTTCTTACTGTTCGGAGTAAGGTGAGATGAGTCCGGACCCCCGTGAAGCCCCCACTTATTGCTGGAGGTGGGTTGGGACATTGCCGCTTTGTCTCGACAGGCCAGTGCAGCCGCCCGTGCGAATTTGACCGCGTTAGAGTAGATCCCCAAGTTCGCAAATGGCTGATTATCAAGGATGAGCCGTTCCCCAATAAAAAAGACTTAGGCAAATTTATCAATGTTATCTCTGCCGAGCTCGGAAAAAGCAGAACGGAATCAGAGCACTCCTTCTCCAGAGAGGACGGGTAGAAGGGAGTCGAGGCCTCGGTGGAGGTAGGTGACCTCGAATTATTTGTGGAGGAAAAATTTGTGGAGGTTGGCATCATAGCCCAAAACCGATGGGGGATGGTATGCCTCCTCGGCCTTCTGCTGGGGCGAGAAGGGGACGTTGCCGAGATCTCCATTTATGTAGACAATCATGGTCATCCAGTTATGATGCTTGTTCACAACCTCGCGGACTTTGAGGAGGATGCCGCCGAATAAGAAGACCCCGTCGGTAGTCGCCTTGTAAAAGAACAACTTACGAAAGAATATCAAGTTGAAATCTATTCGCTCACAGCGGAGGTAGTAGACGAACGCGACCATCATGGCGACGACATTCGAGTTCAGTTGCGCAGGTACCGCTCCATAATACTTCAGCATCTAGCGGATCTCCGACGAGAGGGGAAGGCACAACCCTATCTCGAAATGCAAGATGGGGAAGGCAAGGTCATCGGGGAATAAAAAATTGTTGGCCTCATTCTCGATTGGAAGGTGAGCCGTGAAGCCGGAGCGGACGAAATTAGCCATGCACTCGGCAAACTACTCTGTCATGTTGTTTCCCTCAAAAGATAAGTGCTCAGCAAAATTCCGAGCACATTTGATCCTCCCTGTCGGAGTCGGGATTCCCTTTGCCCATGCTTGCCGAGTTTGAGCAAACAAGCGACAAGGAACGCAATCAAAGATAAAGTACGTGGGAAATAAAGGCGTAACAGGGGTTGGTGGGGAGGCCTATTTATAAGGGGAGGAATTCGGGGCCATCCCAGCTTACCTACCCTAGCTCGCCTACTCGCCAACTCTACCTCACCGACTGCTGAGGACCAACCCTTCACTATTACAAGACAGGACAAATGAGGTGCCGACGGTTATGACTTAATCATATCAACAGTAATAATAGAAAAATTGTCCAGATTATTACAGACAGGGTTCAAATAATATCGAGAGAAGAAATTGAAAAAATCCCCCAGCGCGCGCGGGCTAGGGAGAGCAGGGGCGAGTACCGGTAGACCCATCATGGCGGCCATTTCTAGCTACCCCTAGTCTCGCGACCCTATTGCTGCAGGACACCGCGCGCGGAGCTCGCAGAGCCGTCCCAGGTTTTGGTGCACTGATTATAAGTTCTCGTCAATCTCTTAATGAAGCAGGGAAGAGGGCACATCCTCCAACGCCGGGCTGACTCCCGCAATGACCGCCAACCGAGCGAACTCCCGCTGCTGCCAGAGGTTGTCCCTCCACACCTCGTGGAACTAGCACACCAACTTCTTTAGAACAACCTGTTCTCGACTTGACCGTTCAGGACCCTCCAACTCGGAATCCAGGAAGGCGTCCAAGGTGCGTGGCAAAGGGAGAGGTGAGTAACGAATCTGGCCCGTTAACTCATCAGCGTCGGAGTCCACGGTGATGTCTACATGAATAAATATGGGGTTGATAAATAGGGGCGAGCATCACCAAGATTAAATAAAATTTGTGAAAGTTAAGAGCCTATCGTGCATACCCTGCTCCATCAGGCCGATGCGAGGAGGGGGACTACCCAGAACCATGCCACGACCATGTCGGGGAGCCTCTAGAGAAAGGCAAGCAAAGCCTTGGGTGGGGATGATCTCGGTTCTTTCCCCCTGGATGCAGAGGCGAGATGCTGCTGAGAAGTAAGGCGAGTCAGCGACTTCGTCCTTTGGGAGTCTAGCCCTGTGGTGTCGAAGCTAGTGAATGAGGCCCTCAAACATGCATTTGAAGCCTGATTTGGTGGACTGTTAAGGGGGCTCTTAGCCCACGATTTGGACATCTCCCCACTATGCCCCTGGCTGGTCTGATCAGCGGGAGGAACGATGGCATCCTTATCTTAGGGGTGCGGCGTCGGCTGGGTGGAGGAATCGGCCCCATTATTCAGGGCCGTCTTAAGATTGTTATAGATGGGCTCAACATCTTTCGAGTGGGGCTTCGCATTTTTTGCCGATCTGAACTCGACCAAGTTGGGAGGCGGGGCGCTGATGTCAGTCAGGCCCGCGACGCGAGATGCAGTCTCCGCCTGGGATAGCGCCACTCGCTCCAGGACCTCTTTGGGGAGCAGCATCTTAGCAAGGTTATGATAGAGGGAAGGGAAAAAATCAGCCAAATATGTAGGCGCATGTATATATAGCCACCGGTGGGCCCCACTAAGAGATTCCCTCAGAATCTTCCACTCGCCGAATCCTGTGGGGTTGGATATTTCTTTCCGAGTTTATGCCAATCTCGTAAAGAGCAGGGATTGTGTACAACCCCGTATCTGGCGAGTTGGGTCAGCAGGGACAGATCAGCCGAACCTAGCCCAAATCCCGGGCGATTTGGGCCCTAGGCGTCGAGTCCATTCGGCACCCCCTAGCCAGGGGCGGTGAGTTCAGTCGCCTCCCTGCCCCTAGCGCCGAGTTTAGTCGGCGTCCAGCCCCTGGCACCAAGCTTACTCGACGCCCCCTGCCCCATTCAGCTCGCAAGGGTTCGTCGAGTCAGAGTTGACGGATTCTAGGCCGATCATCGAGCTCATCTCGACGAACTTCTCGCCCGATCGCTGAACCTGAAGTAAGCGTGTAGGGTAGGTCGAGCTCATGATCTCCTAGTGCCGAGCCAAAGCGGTGAGTACCAGCCCTATCCGGTACTCACCTCCCTTGCCAAGTAGAGTCATTCGCAAGGTAACTCGCCCCTTTAGTTATGATGTTTGTTTACCATTTTTCCCCCGCTGGCCTGCCCATAACAAGTTAAAATAGCGGAGTCTAACTGTTGGCTGACCCAGGTGGGGTGCACATAGCTGTTCATCACAGCGGAGGTTGGCTTTTTGCAGGCCATTTTCAGAAATCTATATATAGGACCCAATGGGTACCTCAGAAAACACACATACTTGTATCAAAAGTCCCCCTAGTATTTCCTGAGGTACCTTAGCCCGACACTTGGTTCAGGAGGGGAAGCACTCAATAAACTTCCAGGTGTGTGGTGGATCCTCCTTGTCGAGCCCTTTGGTCCTTTCCCAAATCCCTCTTCCAGTCATCTAGCTCGTGGGAGAGAAGTAGGAGTGCGATCACCCATTCCCCAAGGGTGAACTCCACAAGAGACCAATTTTTGGTTTCAACAGTGAAGATATTTGCTCTTTGCAAATCAGTGTAGATGTATACAAGCATAATTTTATTTTTGTCCACACAATCTCTAATGAAATGATGCCTTATTTCTATATGCTTCATTCTACTATGATGCACTAGATTTTGTACAATGGAAATTGTACTTGTATTATCACATAGTAAGGTTGAATTATTTATGTTGAAACCATAATCTAGGAGTTGGTTCAGAATCCACTGTATTTGGGAACAACAGCTGCCAGCTGCTATGTACTCAGCTTCTACAGTTGAAGTAGACACAGATGTCTTCTTTTTGGAAAACCAGAACACAAGTCTAGCACCAAGGAACTCGCATGTCCCTGAGGTTCTTTTTCTGTCCACTCTATATCCAACAAAGTCAGCATCTGAGTATCAAGTCAACTCAAACTTTGACTCAGTTGGATACCAGAGTCCTAGACTAGTACAACCTATATATATCTTAAAATCCTTTTTATTAAAATAAGGTTGGATTATTTAGGGTTCACCTTGAACCTAGCATAAAGGCATGTAGCAAGCCTTATGTCTGGCCTACTTGCTGTGAGATATAACACGGACCGAACAGGACTTGATTTTTTTCCTTGGTTCTTGATTGTATGGTTGATTGTGGGAATTATATGGGAGTGTATGTTTGATACACGGTTACATATTGATCCTACAGTGAGGATTACTTATGGTGGGTCTATGGGCTTGTCGGTCATCAATTCAATGGAAGCTGGCGGATAAACATTGGCCTGTTGGGATGAGATCTTTGGTACTAACTACCCAAAGACCCCATCCATATCAATTGGGTTGGTTGGGTTTGGATATTTAGTGCATACTTACTAGAAACCCCTTTTGTTCAATTTAGGCCAATTAATCTAGATCAACGTTCCTTACCATCCAAATAACCCTTTTGTATCATAATACGCAGAGGGTCCATTGTTTGGTAGTTTGTGTTCTGCTGTACGTGAGGCCTAGGTCTAGTAGTTTGTATACCTAACTTTTTACAGAGATGCAAATTCTACTATGATTGCCTGGCCATAATAGTTTATGCCAGAGTGCTTTGCTACCCTCTAAAATTAGGAACAAAGATCTATATAAAAATAGCATGTTGGACTGTGTGAGTTGCATGTGTGAGTCATCATACATTCATTATATTACATTGCATCGCATCGCATAACAAAGGACCCTCATCATATAAATTAGTATGAGAACTTTAATATTATGAGTTACCTTTGTAGTTTACAAGATCCTTATATTAAAAATCTATATAGGCATTTTTAAAAGTTAAGTTCAATTCACTACTTTACTTACTTGTTGCTTACTTTACTATTTTGTGTAGTTGAACTTCTTTACGTAAGTTTATTATACACAGTCAAAATTTTAACTACTAGTTTAGAATACCGTCAAGTCACCCACCTTGTTATATATATAATGTTATGTATATTATAACCCCATTTTCACTCCTTCCATTTTGTGCCTAAGAGTCACTAGGGGAGAGGATGTAAAGCAACTAAGTCTTTCTGACTAACGATTTTACACCACTATTTTTTAGAGCACACACAGTAGGAGTAAGAGCTGCAACACCCCATGTAGGAGGGCAGCCGGCCAAGGCAACATGACCTGATACTTCGATACTTTTATTTCTGTATACGACGGATGCGAGTTAGAGTGTTTGATATAGACTACCGACATATTTTGTACTCTGACATAGTTTTGGAGCCCTTTGTGCTTCTTTTTTATTTGTATTATGTTGTGGACTATTTATGCTTATAAGTGGATCATGAACTTCTATTTTAAATACTTTATAGGTTGGGAGATGATATTGGTAATAGACGACAGAATAGGCGGCTCGTGGTAATGGTTAGCATGGGTGCTGATGCTACCGCAAGGCGGATGTTCTTAGCATAAGACTCCCCTTAATCGCATTTTGTTCCATGATAGTAGTTTTATAAGGGCGATTCTTTGGTGGTTGTTCAGCGGCCTGACACTTGAAGCAGCATCTAGAATTACGAGTTGATTTTTACGTAGATTCTTCATAAAATAAAGTGACATCAAAGCCTAATAGGGCTCGATTTCACTTTGAAACCATTCTTGGGTACTTATAGAATAGGAAGGAGAAGAAATATCCCCTAAATTATCCTTGCTCACTTTAATCTATTACTGGTAAATTTTTGATGAATAATATTATCCAAATTCTACTAACTATTGGCAATAGTACTTTTCATTCATAGTATAAGATATTTTAGAAATAAATATCAAGTGTCGTATTCTTCCGGACCTGTTGATTACTTCTACTCACGCAAATTGATATTTTTTTATTGAAATATAAATATGGTTTTAAAAATTAATAAAAGATAAAGGAGTAGAAAACATTCCATCAGGAATCATTCTTAAGTAAATTAAATAGTAAATCATAATTTCATAAGCAAATATAATCTTCAGTTGCCTTTGTTGTAAAAGCAATCTCCTTTATGCCACCCCTAACTTGAGAAAGTCTTAAGGTAGAGTTGATCTGGGACTTTTCTTCTTGATCTTTTTCTCTAAGAATAAGACCTAACTAGAGTTAAGAAGCTTGACTCCTTCATCTATCTGAATCACTTCATAGAAAGCTTGCTTAGTAAAAACAGAATGTGCCGCTACTTGTGTTTCACGATTCAGAGTTACTATGCACAATCTGTGTTGTTTGATTGCACTAAATTTTTTTTTATATCCATGACACTTTTAACAGGTCAAACGATTATTAAATGTCCAATCAAGGCGTGGGCAAGAATGTAATGATCTAACAGGACTTTATGTGCCACTACCAAATTTGAAATCCTGCCAATCATGTGCTCAACGGTAATAATTATCTATTCAAACTGATATCATTTTGAAAATACTTTTTTACAAAATGAATCTTTCCATTAGAACTAAAATCTACAACCTCCCCTGAGCAGCATCTTGGTTCAAGCATGTCCTTAGGTTCTCTTGACCAACAAACTCTGTATGAGTTACTATCTCATCCTCTAGGGACAATGTGAATCTTTCTCCTAGAGCAGGGACTTCATATTGATGCTCCCCCTCACTAAGAACATCATTATCTAAGAATAGATCTAGAGGATTAACAAGTGTGTCTTCCATATTCTCCACTAGCTCCTACTGAGCTAGTGCACTCGACTTTTCTTGATTAGCAACCTCCCCCGCAGCAGATGCAACCACTTTTAGTGGAGTACTTGTATTCATTAAATAATGATTCACTTGAATTCTTATATCTTGAAGATTTTCTTCATCCCCAATAGAAGGTCACATGTAGGGATTGTGGATGGGTTTACTATCTTGGTCATCAGCACCCTTGCTCCCTAATTCAAATTCAAAATCTTCTTCCATATCCACCCTTTTTTCTTTATCTTTGCAAAACTCTTATTCTTAGTTTAAACTTTTGGCAGCACCCTGGTGTATCTCTCTAATGTCCTGATATCCTTTTGATTCATATAATGGATCACCATTCCTTATTTCCTGTTGAAATACTCATGATAGGTGTTCATAAAAAATTGGGAAAGAATCCTACCCATATTTGGCACTTTAAGACTCTCAAGGAGTTTATGGAATACCACTAAGTCCAAGTGGATTTTCTTTTGAAAAATAACTCTTGTAACTAACTTAAAAATGGATTAAGAAATTCTATCATGTGAACTAACTTTACAAATGTTATCCTTTCCAATGATATTTGCTAAAAGTTAGACTCTATAGTTTAAATCTTTCTTTCTAGAGATTCATATCTCTCTCCTCAAAATTCACACCACTCTAAGGCATCAACTATCTCTAGGGATGTGATTTTATGCTCTTCTTCAAAGTCTGTTGGTGGTAGGCATAGAGACTAAGAAATCTACTTAGTGCTTATCTTAATCTAAATATCACAAATATTACTTTTGATAGTATTTCTAGAGGAATATACCTTGACATGTGAATCTAATTTCAAAACTTCATCTTTCAGAATCGGGCTGGGCTCTAATAGTATGAAGTCTAGTCCAGCAACATCCAGTATATTGATAACTTCCTTGATTTCATCAGAAGGACTCTTGAATCCAAATCTCACTACTTCATATCCATCGTGTAAGATCCTTACATGTTTTGGCGTTATTTAACAGAAGACCTAATTGTTGACAATGCAGAGAGAGACAGAGCGAAGTCGGTGGTAAAGATTGTGTTTTAGGTAAAAATATTTTCTCTTAAACTAAACCCATGGCTTATATATATATATATTTACTAATCTCAAATAAAAGTGAAGCACCACGCACCTGGAGTGATCATGTATGAATGATCTAATGGCTAAAAATGATTTGAGAATAAAGATAGAACCATTAAGCAGATATCGTAAAGAAAAAGAGGTATTGTTGAGCATCCTGTCAACAATCTCGATGATATAGTTGAGATTGACTCAGCTCAACTACTCTTCCCTTCTATGACTATTTGGATATCTAGATGACATAATAACTCTTGAATGTGAGTCAATTGACTCATACTTATGTGTACATGCATATATTATAGTATAACTGATGAGTCCTCTTTATATACCTATTTTCGGACTCATCTGGGCTTATTTCCTTGTCTTTGCACACCGTTTAGCGTCATTTGCACTCCTTTTGGTTCGCTACGGTTTTCCACGCCCTGTGCACCTTTGTTGCCCATTTTCTGTGCTTGTGTGCATTTACTTTCTTGCTATGTTCATTACTGTTTACTGTGGCTGCCGCGATCGATGCCCCGTGCAGTTTTCCTGCAGGTTTGGGGATCGTGAGGGCATTCGGGATAGGCGTTTCACTATTTTTGGCAAAGGAGACAGTGGTTGTGCGTTTTTACCCACGCACGACCATCGACCTCCTGGCGCACGATCACTGACCGTGCGCAGCCCGGTCTCATTTGTGAAAACTCTGTCTTGAACATTCCGCACGATCACTTGCCATACCGCGCACGACCACTGCTTGTGCGCCGCCGATCGTGCGCAGTCATACCCATTTTGCAAAAGTCTGTCTGGCTATTTCCGCACGATCATCAGCATTGCCTCGCACGATCACTGATCGTGCGCGACTACTGATTTTCTGATGCAGGTCTGCAGGTTGCTCACGCACGGGCGCTGACCTTGGTCGCGCACGACCACTGGTCGTGCGCCAGTGGTCGTGCGCGCTATTTATTCTGCAAGCTATAAATACGCTGTTCCGCGAATTAGGGCAAAAAGAATCGTATCGGAGCCTTCGCCAGTCCGCCGTTTCGCCCTCCAGCAAGTCCCATTCACCTCCACCTTCATCCATACCAACGGGAGGACCTTCTCCGGTGATTCCGAAGCATTCTGCATCCTCCGGTGATCCTCCCGGCCATTGAAGCATTCTTCTCCGAGCTTTCCACCAAGGAAGAAGACGAAGCACCCCTAGAGAACGGAGTTACAGGCCCTCGAGGTGCCAGCTCGGTGGTACCGGAAGCCCTCCTCGGACTGCGCTTGGAAGCGGATTGACAACCCGCACCTCCGGCCAACAACCGCGGTGGATCTTCAATCTCATGGTTGTGCATTTTCTCTCTTTTTCTTGTTGTATGAAATGCTTGTGCTTGTAATGGACATCAACTTCTAGCATTATTGTTATTAGTTGTATTTCATCTTGCTCTAGAGATTTATTCTTTGATGCGCCTCGCTCCATCTCGCTCCACTCCACACGTTCGTTTCACTCAAGCTTGCTCCGCACTAATCACCTCACTTGCTAGATTTCCGTCCACTCGCCAATAGAAGTACGGCATCGCGGCCGCTACATCCATCTCGCCTTGAGAAGCGGTGATTGCGACCCGCATAGTTTACATTAGTGTAATCGGTCGTAAGACCACCAACCAAAGCCCGTTTCTTTTCTGTTTATTTCAATTAACTCTCATAACGATAGTTTTAGAGTCTAGATCGTTCGACGCCAATTGCATTCCTCAAGAGACCGACATCCGGGGATTCATTCCCAACTTTATTACTTGAGCGACCGGTACGCTTGCCGTATTTTGCGCGCATCAAGTTTTTGGCTCCGTTGCCGGGGATTGCAACTGTGGAACGACTGAGGATTTCTGAAAATATTGGTATTCGAGTTAATTTGTTTTGCTCTGTTTCATTTCTTTTCTCTTCTACTGTAGTTCATTGTTGGAATTGTAAGTTTTGCGCGATGAATCTTTGCAAAGTAGTTGCTTCCGTTTGACTTTGATATTTCCGCAATGTGGGCCAATTTCAATATTCGTTGCCCTCATTGTGGAGATATCTCGCATGCAAGCGATAGATGTCCCCAGAAGTATAGTCCCCAGGAAATTCACGACTCTACATTTCGTAGACATAAGCCGGTCATCCACCGACCCGCGGAGCCATTACCGCACTACTTTTTCTCGGCTTCAGCAACCGCTTCACCGCGGAAGCCGGCTAAGCAGTGCATCTTTTGTCGAAGCTGGGATCATGCATTGAAGGACTGCACTGCTTATTTAGCTGAATTGGAAGTGGATAATGAGCCGGACTTCCGGATTATTCCCACTTCCACCGTGGGCAGCACCCCTTTAGCCTCGGGATATGCATCGATGCCATCTCCATGTTTTGGAGAAAGCACTTCCGGTACATGCTCCGATGCTTGTGTCGATCCCCATCCCGGCATGGATACGTATACTTCTGATGAACATGCATCACCTAGCATCGAGTCCGGTTGCGAAGAGACAGTTCTTGACTCCCCGTTGAGTTCTGTACCTCCGCCTTCCGCTTTGCATAGTATTCATTCTTTTTCTGATGTTTCTGTTGAGGCTGATTCGCAGGTGGAAACTAGCACTCTCAGCTTTTTGTTAGATCCGGTCGAGGAGGACATTTCCGTGGTTGAGGTTGCTACCTTCATTCCATGTGAGGATGTCCAATGCGCGGACGAAATGGATGCTGCGCTAGGAACTTCTTGTCCCATCCTGGACAGTGATGTTCAGTTTTCTACAATTCCACCAATGGGGGATGATTCCGGGATCATTTCCAAGATTAAGGATTGTTTATGTTATTCTTCTGATTTATTTCTTGACCCCGTTCTTGTTTCCACTCCCCTGCAGGATTCCATCTTGGAACCGGTTCAACCAGTGCACGGGCTTGTAATGCGGCCTATGTCTGCTAGCAACCATTTGTAGGTGGTGTTGGAAACGACGAGCTTCACAAGTTATTTCCTGCCCATCCCTGACATTTATGACAGGTATACTTATACAGGTTGTGGGGCATTTGCTCTGTCTCCATACCGGTACCCGCTACCAAAATGTGTGCTTGAACAATTGCCTGAGCATTTCTATTTTCATACGCCAATCAGCTAATACGTGTTTAGAAGTTGAATAAGTCTTGTTGGGAGACAAAAAACCCAATAGTTATCGAGGTAGCTTGTTCTTTTCTTTTCTTGTCGAATTTTAGCAATTTGTTTCTTCTTTTTTAATCTCATATTTAATTTTCATGCCATTTTAGTCTCAAAATGTTTGTGGTAGCTCTCGTGCGCACCCGCAGCGTTATCCGAGCGATCTTGGTATAAAACTTGGTTGCCTGTAATTGTGATATATCGCGCACGACCACTGATCGTGCGCGCTATTTGATTTCGCACGATCACTGGTCGTGCGTTCGGCCCAGTTTTTATAAAAAGACCCCTTGGGCAACGCTGAGCGTGCGCCCTAATCTCTCGCTCCCGAGCTTTCGTCGTGCGTCGCTCTCCTGAGCTTCCGTCCCCTCTTCTTCTCCGGCAAATCTCCGAGAGATTTCTTCCCTCCTCGCTCCACCGGATCTTCCTCTTGCAATGGCTTCTACCTCTAACCGCAGGGCTGTCAATGCCTACCAGCGCTCCACTCCGGCTCAGGTGCTGCGGAGGATGGCGGCATTTCAGAAGGACTCCCACCAGCGCCGGTTTTCTGATTTGAAGAACAAACCCTTCCTCCCTCAGCGTCTTGTGGACTGGGAGGAGTTAAGGTCCATTGGCGACGGCGGTGTTCTTGCGGATTCTATCCTCCACCTTTACTCATTTGACAAGTGGAGCCGCGTTTTCGAGTGCCGCGAACCCGGATTCAAAGAGATCACTTTGGAGTTCCTCTCCACGTTTGAGTGGGAATGCGACACTCGCGGCTATCGCCCTGTTGAATGCTCCTTCCGGATTCGGGGACGGGTCATTTCCATGACCATCCATGAGCTTGGCGTCCGAGCCGGATTCTACTCAGATGCCTCGGAACCACAAGGTTTAGGTTCCGGCTTCCCTGAAGGGTCCTCCCATGGGTCTGCTTGGCGCGAAATTACCGGTTCCGACGAGGAGTATGTGGCTCGGAAGGCAAAGTCGACCAAGATCATTTCCCCTGCCTTGCGGTATCTTCAGCATCTTCTTAGCCACTCACTCACGGCGCGGTCACTTAGTCAGAATGTGGTTGGGTGGCAGGATTTAGTTTCACTTTATAGCATGCTCCGTCGGGAACCCATCCACCTTAGTTATATGCTGGCGACATTCTTCCATCATGAGGCTACTTATCACCTCGCCGGCGCGATCGGTGGTGCTTATTACATCACTCGCATCGCCAAGAATTTGGGAGTTTGGGATAGTTTGCCGCCGATGGAGCAGGTTACCACCCCTTCCGTCATCACCCGAGCCAACATGGTCAGTTTTCATCTGCTACGTGTTATTGGGAGGCGATCCGATCGTCGATTCGAGATTGTTATGCCAGGTGACGCCCGAGGAGCTTTGCAGGAGGACGAGGATGTTGTTGCTCCAGAATCTTCCGCCATGGGTAGGCGGAGAGCTGCAGGAGGCACTCAGCCACGTCGTTCTCGGCCACCATCTGCTGAGCCGGAGAGGCAGCCCGACCCTCATTTCAGTGCTGCGCAGGGTCAGAACATTCCATTTCTGAATGAGCGCCTTGCGGATATTGAGGCCTCCCAGTTGTGGATGCAGAACCTGGTATATCATCAGGCTTTGCGTGGTGGCCTGAACATCCCTCCGCCGCCGGTTCGTTCCGCTCCCGCTCCCCGCCCGCCGCCCGTTGAGATCGACAGCAGCGACGAGGAATGAGTGCAATTCCTCCACCCCACAGCTACCTCTGCATTTTGTTTTTGGTCGTTATTTATTTTATTTTGCTGCATAAACATTATATACAACTGTTAATACAGGTATTTGGTCCACCTTAAGGACGGTAAACAAAAGGGCTATTCGGGAGACAACCCAAGCTTGGACCTTTTGGTCCCCTTGTTTATGTTTTATTTTATTTTATGCTTTCTATCTTTTTGTATTTTCTATTGTTCGGCCTAATTCGCAGGTTCAGCTTATCTTTTGTGCGATGCAGCACTTCCCGCGAATCATCATGCAATCTTCTGGCATGCTCCCCTCTTTGGAGCATTGGTACTCTCTCTCGCTTAAGATTTCATTTTCTGGTTGAATGTTTATTTTTCTTGCTTATGTTTTCATTCAAGTCTGGGGGGAAGAGCCGCTTGTGCACTCCACGAGCACATTTAATTTCGCATGCCAGTAGTTTTCCTTTTTCGCTTCATTATGTTAGATTCCTGTTGCACACCACTGCACCCACTTGAGCGCGAGCTTAGCGGCTTGCGTGTCACGAGTTGAACCTGTATCTTTGTTCGATTTGGAAAATTTCTGTGCTAGTTGAGGATTGTGCGACGGAGTAAAATATTGGCCTTGCTGTGTTTCTCGTCAACTGCTCTCGTTTTGTGTAGGAATTTGAGTAGATTTAATTTTTCTGTATGCTTATAGTTTATATTTTTCTATCTGCGTAAATTCTTTTATTCTACTCAAAAGTTGGTGAATCCGGTGTGAATCAAACGGTAGCGTAGGAATGTGTGTAGCCGCCACTAGACTCATATTGCTTGAGTCGGGAGGAAGGATTATCCTTCTCGGTTGCTAAGAACTTGCCCCAAGCTATTTTTGAAGCATTGGTACACGGTTAGTCTAACGTGAGAGTGATGTAGGCGACCCTTTGGCCCGGTTGAGCTTTGTACCCATTCCTAACATCGCCCTTGCTAGCCCCTTTGTGCCTACCCTTCCTTTTGATTCAACCCCACTATATTCGCCAAAGCCTCATAGCCAATCCTAGTCGCACACCCAAGTCGAGCTTAGTGTTTTATATTTTTATGTTGGGTTGTGATTTGGTGTTTTTATTTGTGATATGTGGTTGTGCCCAAAAGAATAATGTGCTGATTTTGTAAAAAGAAAATATTTAAAGGAGAAAAAGAAAAAAAAAACAAAGAGAAAGAAAAAGTTTGATTGAAAATCTTTATTTGAGGAGATTTGGATTTGGAGTAGGCGGTGCACACACCCATGTTGTAAAAGTTAAATCTGGGGGTGTGGTGCACCCGTGTTTATTTTGTGGGCAGCGGGTACTAGTTTTGTACGTTAGCTCCTTTGGTTTAGGTGCATACCCTTCATGTTTATCCTTGTTTTCCTCATCGTAACCCAAGCCCCATTATTACCCGAAGTCCTACGGACGTGCGCTTGAGTTGACTAGTGCCGTGGAGAGAGTGCGAACAGGCAAGCTTATGGTTTCCGACATTGGTGGATTCCTTTGGGGGTAATCTTGAGCCCCGGTCTTCGGCAATGCTCACCTTAGTGGCCTGTCTACTTTCTCCCTGCGTAGGACCGGCTGATTCACCGTGATTCCACTTTTGAGTAATAATAAATTTTTGTTACGCATTGTGAAAAATATAAAATATTTTGTATACTTAAGAATTCCCTCTACTTTATTTTTATGCACGCGAGCATGCGACTTCGCATGGTACTCCGTTTGGCAATTTCTTTTTTAGCTAGTTCATTTTTCCCCGTCTGCTTAGGTTTTGTTTGCTCGGGACGCGCAAACAGTTAAGTCTGGGGGTGTGATGAGTCCTCTTTATATACCTATTTTCGGACTCATCTGGGCTTATTTCCTTGTCTTTGCACACCGTTTAGCGTCATTTGCACTCCTTTTGGTTCGCTACGGTTTTCCACGCCCTGTGCACCTTTGTTGCCCATTTTCTGTGCTTGTGTGCATTTACTTTCTTGCTATGTTCATTACTGTTTGCTGTGGCTGCCGCGATCGATGCCCCGTGCAGTTTTCCTGCAGGTTTGGGGATCGTGTGGGCATTCGCGATAGGCGTTCCACTATTTTTGGCAAAGGAGTCAGTGGTCGTGCGTTTTTACCCATGCACGACCATCGACCTCCTGGCGCACGATCACTGACCGTGCGCAGCCCGGTCTCATTTGTGAAAACTCTGTCTTGAACATTCCGCACGATCACTTGCCATACCGCGCACGACCACTGCTCGTGCGCCGCCGATCGTGCGCAGTCATACCCATTTTGCAAAAGTCTGTCTGGCTATTTCCGCACGATCATCAGCATTGCCTCGCACGATCACTGATCGTGCGCTGATGATCGTGCGTGACTACTGATTTTCTGATGCAGGTCTGCAGGTTGCTCACGCACGGGCACTGACCTTGGTCGCGCACGACCACTGGTCGTGCGCTAGTGGTCGTGCGCGCTATTTATTCTGCAAGCTATAAATACGCTGTTCCGCGAATTAGGGCAAAAAGAATCGTATCGGAGCCTTCGCCAGTCCGCCGTTTCGCCCTCCAGCAAGTCCCATTCACCTCCACCTTCATCCATACCAACGGGAGGACCTTCTCCGGTGATTCCGAAGCATTCCGCATCCTCCGGTGATCCTCCCGGCCATTGAAGCATTCTTCTCCGAGCTTTCCACCAAGGAAGAAGACGAAGCACCCCTAGAGAACGGAGTTACAGGCCCTCGAGGTGACAGCTCGGTGGTACCGGAAGCCCTCCTCGGACTGCGCTTGGAAGCGGATTGACAACCCGCACCTCCAGCCAACAACCGCGGTGGATCTTCAATCTCATGGTTGTGCATTTTCTCTCTTTTTCTTGTTGTATGAAATGCTTGTGCTTGTAATGGACATCAACTTCTAGCATTATTGTTATTAGTTGTATTTCATCTTGCTCTAGAGATTTATTCTTTGATGCGCCTCGCTCCATCTCGCTCCACTCCACACGTTCGTTTCACTCAAGCTTGCTCCGCACTAATCACCTCACTCGCTAGATTTCCGTCCACTCGCCAATCGAAGTACGGCATCGCAGCCGCTACATCCATCTCGCCTTGAGAAGCGGTGATTGCGACCCGCATAGTTTACATTAGTGTAATCGGTCGTAAGACCTCCAACCAAAGCCCCTTTCTTTTCTGTTTATTTCAATTAACTCTCATAACGATAGTTTTAGAGTCTAGATCGTTCGACGCCAATTGCATTCCTCAAGAGACCGACATCCGGGGATTCATTCCCAACTTTATTACTTGAGCGACCTGTACGCTTGCCGTATTTTACGCGCATCAATAACCTAATATACTATCAAATAATTTTTTTAGCAACAAATATAAAAATAAAGATGGAATGAATAATTATGTTGATACAATGGAATGCCACTTGAATGATAAAACTATTCTAAGTTAAGTATTCCTAATTCAATCTTAAAGGAATTAAACTTTGCCTCATCTAGTAGCTTGGTGAAGATATTGGCCACTTATTTGTTTATGAAAACAAACTCAGGGCATATATCCTCATTCTCAACATGCACTCTAATAAAATGATACCTAATATCTATTTTCTTAGTCTTGCTAAGTGATATTGGATTTTTATCTATAGAAATTGCGCTGGATGAATCACAATACATGGGAGTTTAACTTATTTGTAGGTTGTAGTCCTGTAATTAATGTTGAATCCATAAAAGCTATGCATAACAACTCCTTATTGAAATATAGTCAAACTCATCTATTGATATAGCCACACGGGTCTGTTTTTTCTTGTTCCATGAGATAAACCTCCTTCCTAGTAACTAGCATGTTCTTAAGGTGATCTTTCTATCTTCTTTGCACTCTATAAAATCTATGATGGGAAAAATTTAGGACTATAATATCTCCCAATTATACGAACTATAGGCAAGAGCACCTTTTGTTCATAGTATATGATATTTTAAAAACATATCAAGTGTCGTATTTTCAAGGCCTGTTGATTACTTCTACTCACAAGAATTACTATTATTTTATTGAATATAAGAAGTGTGGTAGATTAAACTATTGAAAGAAATTTTATGAAATAAAGATATGCTCTTGATCTATAATCCCTTATGATTAAAATAAACTTTCATATATTATTAAAATGCAAGATTCTAAATTACTTACTTCGACCATGGAGTTTCCCAAAATTTTAAAGTGCCTCTCTCAAGAATACACTCCTGATAAACCTTAGGTCGATCGATTAAGACCCCTCGGCCAGTCGAAACCCCTAAGCTTACTTTAGGCGGTGAACCCCACTATTCTATTTGACTCCAATCTGAATGATTTATATCAACCTCTCTCGAGGAGTCCATGCAACTCCTTTTATCTTTGAGTGATCTTCTCGCATCCACAACCTCTCGGTAAAATCTAGGATATGGATCTAGGATCGAAAATAATGTTAGCGATATGTTTGAATGTTGTCTTCATATTCATAACCTCACGTTAAAAACAAGGATATGGATCTTGGATTGAACTCGCGATACTATAATGTGATATTTAATATGGTAGTAGTCGAAATCACTTAGAGGTGGGGTGAATAGGTTGTTTGCTTGTTTTTTGTTTTTACTAGGTTATTTTAGGCTTAATAAAACAAACACAAAAATCACGTAATTATTTATAGTGGTTTCCCAAGGTTATGGGTACATCCACTCTCCCTCTAACCTTTCTAATAGTGTGTTCGACTAGGCAAACTTCTCCAAACTCAGCTCAAAGAGCTTACAACACAGATCCCTCAAGATCTCTCAGGCATCCTCCAAACCCAACCTTAGGACACCGTATAACTCATAGTAAGCTATTACTCCAACATCTCAATAACCTCTAGGTCACCTACCTCAGGCCTATCAGGAGGCCCTACAACTCGAGCTAAGAGGACATGCCTAACTTAGGCACACAGGACCTACAAACTTGAATTTTACCTTCAGCTTTTTGGTATTCTGTTAAGAATGAACATCAGAAATCTATCCTCAGGAATAGGGCATGACATTTGATCTTCACCTTTATCCCTATCTCCACCTTGAACTTCTTTCTTTAGGCGAAGGGGAAAAGATCAACCTTTGAGCCCAAATGGACTCAAATTATTTTCCTTAGATCAGATTTGGGAACAACTACAGGAAGTACAAAGCTGTAGCTCTTTCTCAGCACTTCAAGTTCTCAGGAGGCACTCTAGTACTTCACAGCACTTAGAAGAATCTCTTACAATGATTCTAAACTTCACCATACTTTTTTGACCTATAATTTGCTTTCTATATGTCCCACCAATCTACAATTGCTCTTCAGTTGATTTGACATCACATAGAAGAGAATGGATAGGGCTATCCTGCTTTATTATTTTTCTGCTAAAACTTCATCGCACAAAGTGAACGAATAGTTTTGAATTTGTCTCAGTGGTTGGGCTAAGATAGGCTTCTTTCTTATCGGCAGATTAACAATATCATAACAATTTTATCGAGACCTGTCTGCTATCTCAGCAAGTCTGAGATAGACAGTTTTCTCATCTGCAGATGGCTACATCCCAGCGGTTTCGCTGAGACAAGACATTCTTTTCAATGGAATTTAACAGAAGAGTTGAGATAATGATCGCAAATTCCAAGAGTATTCTAACCATATTTAAAATAACTTAAACCTCTGGATAATTAAGGTAAAAGGTTTATCAAATACACTATGCACTTAGCATTGATGGTGAGGCCTCTTCAAATCAAAGGAACATTGAAGGATAATATTCCAAACAATCTCTACATATTTGAAGAACGCAAAACACAACAATAATGATAAGATACATTAACACATAAAATATATCATGATAAATTGGAAATCTAGATTCATCAATATCTTGACAACATTGTTGTGAACTGGCTAATAAATATAAGTTATAATCAATTTCATTTAACCAACCATACATCAAACTAATCTATTGCATGATAGTTTACCATATATAACTTATTCAAAGTTTCCAAGTTTAATATAATGAACCAACATATTAAGGTTAACAAATAGTTTTCATCAAAAGTTAATTGTACTACAATTGAAGGTTTAACAGATACTGTTAAAAAAAAATTAAAATAACGACAGCTAATGTTATGATTTTCTCTTCTTTAATGCAATGCTTGAGCCTTCATCTTGAATAGCACCTGGTAGTTTTGCACTCTGAGTATTATTCTTCTGCCTTTTGAAGTAAAGAAATGATTTGGGTAAGTATTTGGGAGGCATTTTTCTAGGATTGTTCCTCCACACCAAACTGTCTTTGAAAAATACTATCTCTTAGAGAATTCCTTTCCAGATGCTTTATCAATTCTTCCGAGGAGTACCTGGTGTCAATGTTCATGAGTGGCTGACCATGTCTCAACCAAGCATTGATTGTGATCTTCTCTGAATCATCACTTAGGTATTCATAATCAAGATCATCTATATTTTCAAGTCTCCTCTTAGCCATGAACTCTTCAACTAATAGACTTACGTCTCTTTTCCTCTTGCCTGCAAGTTGTGCATCCTGTGTCACTCTAGCTTGAGTATGGAAACCCAGATCTTCTAGCCTAAACTTGTCCAGTAAAGGTAGGTGTATAGCAAATCTTGTGCCTTGAAGCACTTTGAAGGCTTGCTCATCACTAATTTTGTTCATCTTGGCATTAATCTCATCCCCCTTTCTGGCTTCTTCAATAATTTTGTTATGTATTATTAGGGTGTTGGCCTCAATCCTCTTGGACTGTATTTGGAAGATGTTTTCACAGTCGGCTAGCAATTCATCTTTGATCAAAATTGCTTCCTTCATTGCTTTAATGGCAGTACTAATGACATGGGTGTTAACAAGATTTGTTGCACCCCTGATAACTTCATCAGTTTGACTCACAAAGTACTTTATATTGTCAATATTATTTACAGAAAATTATAGGCTTGTGCCCATGGATCTGATAATGGAGGATTGGGCATTGAATGTTTTAGCAGCTTTGTGAAACCAGCTGGTCACTTGGCTGTTCTGGTGAACAGTTTCATCATTCGCAGCCTTGATATCTTTCATCATCTCATCTTTGACTTTAAAAATGGACTGGTCTATGTAAGCCTTTACTGATGTAGTTTGTTTATCTAATGGGGGCTTTATAGTTCTGAGGAGGGAGTCATCTGGATTTTTTGAGGGTGGAGTAAAGATCATGGGTGGACTTTTCTCTTGGTCATTTTGATCATCATAGTCAAGAAGTGTTAATCTCTTAACCAATGTGGTGGATGGAATGACGTAATCCTAAGTAGGGACTTATGAAGGATCCCCCTCAACTTCAGCATTATCTTTTGGAAGAATAATATTCTTGTCCAAATCTATATATACGGTAATATCTGACTCATCAAGTTTAAATAAGTCAACATCATCTACTATAAGGGCATGATCAATATCTTAAATAGCTAGTGTATCTGTATTAATCATAGCTGTATTAGAATCATTACTTAAGTCAACAACATTTCCTGTAAGAGCAGTGGCATCTACAGCAGGCACAATTCTGGTAACCATTTGATCAAGAGCTAGCTCATTTATTAGCTCAAGCTTCCCCTCAGAAGGTACATTCACCTCTTTTGGTATTGAGGATTCTAATTATTCTTCAAGGTCTTGTGTTCGCTCAACGATCTCTTCTTTGACATTCGGCACATCTGGTGCAGCACATTCTGTAGAAATGTTCTCAGACTCAAGAACAACATGGATTTCATCAACATGTTCTCTACCAATTTGACACTTATATGTAACGCCCCTGAATTTTAGATAATTAATTTGATTTCCTTTGTGTCATATTAATGACGTAAGAGCGTTACGTTGATCCGTATATAACAGTGTGTCGTCGTTAGTGCAAGATTTTGTTCGTAGGGGCGAGACAGCCATTTTTTAGACTCGTTGGGATTAGAGTTTTGCTTGGAAAATCTAAGTAATAGATTTTGGGCATGTTTGTGAAGTTTCGTTGCGAACCGGCTTAGTTGGGATCTCGATGGAGTTTATAAGGACTTTAGACGTTTTAACTTTGTGTAATTTTAACCTAAGGTTGGTTTGCTAGATCCTAATTTTGACTTCATCGTTGGATTTGTAGAACCACAATTTAGTTTTCAGGTGAATTTCATCGAAAACTGAGGTGATTTGATTATTCTCGTCATTTAAGTTTTTCTTATTATAATAATAACAGTAATATATTATATATTTATATATATATATATATATGTTTACTTAAGAAACCCTATTCATTGTCTTCCCCAAGTTGTTCTCCTTAAGAACGAAAAAAAGATAGCGACTCGGACATCGCATAGTCTTTTGGTCGCCAACCTTCGGAGCTCGGATGCACAAAAGCCTCGACTGAGCATAGATCCAGAAAACTCTCACCGAGATCTCAACGTACACAAAAAGATTTTCCTATTTTCTGGATTATAAACTTTAGGGTATTTGATCGTGACATTTGTTTTACACCAAAAAGTTTCATAAATTGTGGTTGAGGAGTTATTGCGGCCGATCCTTGAAGCGGAGCCCTTGAGAGGCCGTTTTTCGGGAGATTTTTAGGCAAGCGGTGGTTTTATCTCTTGCCTCTTTTGTTCACCCTCTTGCTTTGCTGCTATTGTTCATGTTTAGCACTTCTTTTTCTCTTCATTGGACTTAGAATTATTGTAGGATCTTGTGCCTTATTTTATTAAGTTTAATTAGGGTAGTGTAGAAAATCTTTCATGGTTTATTCATCGAGTCACTTCGCGAAATAAAGAAAATTCATCGAGACTAGGTAAATTTGTGGAGCCAAGTCTTTTTCGTCGAGTATTCTCAACGAATTCGTCGATTGATTCCTGTTAAGCATCGAGTATAGAAGAATTTGTCGAGTGAAGTCATATTAGTCAAGTATTATCAATGAACTTGTATAGTGAAGTCAATTCGACGAGTATCCAGCAAATGTGTCGAGTGTTCATTTGAGGACAATACTTTTTCGTCAAGTATTCTAGACGAAATCGTCGAATATCTTTGGGTTTTCGTTAATATCATCAAGTCCAATTCGTCGAGTATATCAGTGAAACCAAGTTTAATTCGTAGAGTATATCAGTGAAACTATGTCCAATTCATAAAGTATATTCGTGCAACCAAGTCCAATTCATCAAGTATGTCCGTGAAACCAAGTCTTTTTCGTCCAATGGACCGTGAATTCATCGTGTACCTTTTGATGAATTTTCGCAGACTTAGAGTTTTTCAGTCGAGCAATCATGCTATATTCGTCGAGTATGACCTTCATCGTTGAGAAAATTCGTCGAATATTATCAACAAATCCATATGGACTTAGATGGTTTTTTATGAGCGACCCTCTTATTCGTCGAGTTTACCTCAGTAGATTTTTGGGTTTCTTTCATTATTAGTACTTTTGGAAGTTTATTTGTGGCCTTTGGTTAGCAGTGGATAAAGGACCACCACCTCTGTGCCGATTAGTGAATCATTACACATGGTGGGTATTTCTTCTTTTCTCTTCTTATGGACAGTTGGGTTGTGTTGGACATTGTGTCCACCATCATAATGCCTTTTTGAGATTGTTTGGTGTGATGCTTTGTGTCAGACAAGTGGCCACCGCCTCAATACTGGGTTTCTTATACCGGTGTTAATGATTAATGTGTTTAACTGATCAGACTTTTCTTATATATATATATACATATGTTTCTAAGCACACTCTTGCAGATGTTAACGAAGCATAGCTCTTTGTCACACTTTATGCAACTTTACATAATTAACCTCTTGAATTCTTCATTTTCTTACTATGTTTTTGATTTAGGTACAGTGGTTCGACAGCTAATTCATTTGGGTTCTTAACCCTCCTAATGGGTCGAACTAGTTGATTATGATCTTTATTATCATTTATATATATTTTGCTGAGGCATTCGTTTCTTTTGAATACCTCAGGCTCGGAGCAGTAGCGGTCTGAGCAGCTAGAGTCGACGTTCTACAATACTAGTAATGGTTCTTCCCTCACCCCTGTTATGTAGTTTTGTTATTCCTATTTTAGTTCAGACATACATTTTGTTATGTGGGTTCATGTCAGGTGGTTGACACCCACAGTGAATTATTATTAAAGATAGACTATTTGCTAGCTACTATGTTAATTTCATGAAATTTGTAGTACCTGCTTGCTCTCTAGAATGGTTTTATGTTAGGATTGTATGTTAGTTATTTTCAAAGTATGAAAAGGATAAATACATTTATCTTTTACTCATACCATATCTTAAAATAAAATGTCACTCTACTTTAACCAACATAAAAGTTCTTTTGGTACTTATATTAAATCTAGCGGTGTGCATAACATGAATTGTTCCAATGTATTTTCATTCTCATATATTACAATAAATGAACGAAATAAAGTATTTTACGCTGCATATATGTTTATTTTTACCTATGGATTTGTTGATCCACTGAGCCGAGGGACACGACCATCAAAATTTAAAGCCAAAATAATTTTTAACATAATAAACTGGAGAATTTCATGAAAAGTATTAGGAGTAGGTTCTTATCTGAGAGTCTACAGTTTTCCCTTGCACAACATGGCATCACGATGCCAATTTTCTTTAACTCCGATATATATTATTTAATGTAGAGAAAATACGGGTTGTGACACTACTGAGTTTACTTGAACATGCATGCTAGCAGAAGATTGACTATGGTCAATATCAACCTGAAGTACAACTTTTGTAGTAGATGAAGACTCAGTCTCATATCCTAAACTAAAAGAACTAGCAGATCCAACTATCTTCTTTCCAATGTCCTTGAACCTAACATTCTCCTCAAAAGGATTACTCATTGGAAGAATTCATGTAAATTTGTTATAGGTCTTTATGTCCATCCTTTTGACACAGTTGATTCTAACACCTTGCTTCTGGTTGAAGATGTTAGGATAGGTGTTGATTAGGAATAGGGATAAAATTCTTCCAAAATTAGGTGCTAGTAGACAATCAACTAATCTTTGGAAAATGATGTTGGTCCATATTGTCTGCTTTTGCAAAATTATCCTTATGATAATCTCAAACATTGGTTTGGAGATAGTGTCATGAGACACAGGCTTGCATAATATAGCATTCCCAATAATATCAGCCAGTAATTTTCCACTTTGGTTAAAAAATTTCCTTCTTGATGATCCAACTTTGGCATCACTGTGCTCACACAATTTCAGTTCTTATCTCTATCCTTATTGGAGATGACTTGTTCTTCATCACTAGCAGTGGAGGGCAACTCAAGAGCCTTACCCAATTCCATGGAGTTATATTGATCTTCATCCCTCCAATCTTAGATTTTAGTTATGTTTTGGAAGGGGAAAGATTAAAATTTGAGAAAAATTCCAAGAACCCATCTCTAAGAATGAGGGAAGTTTTTCAAAGAACATATTCAATACCTAGGGAATCCAACATCCTAATCACTTCTCTAATTTCTATTGAAGCATGGATGAAGTCATTATGGACTATCTCATAACCTTCTTGCAGATCTAATAAGTTGTAAATATTCATATTTTTCAGTACTTTATATAAGTAGTTTTAGGTAATTTTTGTAGTTTTTTATTATTTTTCTTCAATAAAATATTTCCTTTTTTTGTACATATTCCTCTATCATAGCTTTATTTTAATTCATGAAATTTTTCAGTAAAGTCAAAAATTCAAAGTACACACCCTTATCAAATTGGTAATGCCCGTGACCTGGGCGTATTACTTTGATTCCAGAGAATAAGTAATGCATGCAAAGAAAAGAAGAAGTCACGCCCAAGTCCCATCCGACACGCCCGTGTCAATCCTTATTCGACATTAGACATTCGCCATTCGACACTCGATGCTCGACGCTTCCAACAACCCTTGTGGTGATTAATGACTATTCAAAGTTTACATGGGTGTTCTTCCTTATAAGAAAGGATGAGACCCTTGATGTCTTCAAGAATTTTGTCAAGCAGATTCAAATTGAACTCGCATGTTCAATTGTCAAAATAAGAAGTGACTATGGAACTTAATTTCAGTCTGCTGCCATGACTACTTTCTTTGAAGATCGAGGGATTCATCAATAATTATGCTCTCTAAGAACACCTCAGCAAAATGGGTTGGCTGAGAGGAAAAATAGGACTCTCATAGAAGCAGGGAGAACATTGTTGAGTGACACTCTCTCCCTTAATATTTCTGGACTGAGACAGTTAATACTACATATCATGTTCTCAATAGGGCTTCTATCACCAAAGGCCATAATAAGACTCCCTATGAATCTTGAAGGGCAGAAAACAAGACATATCCTATTTCATGATCTTTGGTTGCAAGTGTTTCATCTTGAATAATGGTAAGTCAAAAGTGACTTAGTTTGCTGCCAAATCCCATGAGGGGATCTTTGTTGGGTACAACAATAATATTAAGGCATATAGAGTCTATAACTTAACAAATCAAGTTGTAGAAGAATCTGTCCATGTAGTGTTTGATGAGTCAAGCATGATTGACAGTGAGCTGTCAAGCTCTTTGCCTAGTTTTATAAGTATAGAAACAATAATGGAAAAACTCTCCATCAAAATAAAGACCCAGTTATGCAATAAGAATATGAAGAGGGATGGTATCTAGAGGAAGAAAAGGATAGTACAGATTAAGATGAAGACCAACCTGCTGAATAAAATGGTGCTCAGGAAGAAGCAATCAGGCTGCCCCCAATAGTCAGATATCTAAGAGATCATCCTCCAGATCAGATAATAGGTGAGGCTAGTGATATTTGGCCGAAATTGCCGTTCTTGGCCATGTTAGATTAAAAGATGTCCAGCCAAATATTTTTTCCACTTACGGGAAAAAATATTGTCATAAGATGTGCGATGATAGTGATATTATCGTAGGTGTCATTCTTGTCCAACACATAAACAAATACTTTCATCGCATTTATTACGCTATCAAGACGCTCACTTCCGCATAAGGAAATTACATGACAACAGAAAAGGAACTCTTAACCGTCACTTTTTGTATTCGATAAATTTTTCTCATATATAATGCTATCTAAAGTTATCATTTTTACCAACCAATCCGCCATAAAATATTTATTAAGTTAAACTAACGCTAAACCACGCCTACTTCGATGGTTCCTCCTCCTACAAGAGTTTGATTTGGAGATCCGGGATAAGAAAGGCGCCAAAATTTTTTTGCAAGACCACCTCTCCTTCTTAAAAAATCCGGCTGCGTAAGCGCTCGTCGAATCTAAAATAAATGATAGATTCCCCAAGGAATGCCTCCTAGCCATAAATAAAATTTCGTCTTTCACACCTTGGTTCAAAATTTTGGCAAACTATTTGGTTGTGAGGTTGCTCCAAAAATACTTTTCGAGTCAGCAAAAGTAGAAATTCTTTCTGACATGAAAAATTTCTTTTGGGAGGACCCTTTTATTTTTTGTATCTGTGCGGATCAAGTGGTGCAATGATGAGTCGCAGGTGTGGAGTGTATGAAAATACTAAGGCAGTGCCACGAGGGGCCGGCTGGTGGGCATTATCAAGCTAGCTGGACCGCACAGAAGGTGCTAGAGGCGGACATCTTTTGGCGCACTCTCTTCAACATAATTTTGTGCCCTCCTGCGATAGCTGACAACGGTAGGGTAATATCTCTCTTCGCGACGAGATGCCCCAAAATTTATTTTATAGTGCGATGTCTTCGATTTGTCAGGCACTCCCAAAGACACGCTTACTCGAATCAAGGAGCTCACTTATTAAGAGCTGCGGTCTCGAGTTTACTGCCTTGCGGCCTGTAATCGAGCCTGCTTCTCCTATTCCCGCTCTTATTTCCCTTATAATTGTAGCTGCTCATTTTAAACAAGGGAATGTCCACCGCAAGATAGGCTTTACTCGCGGCCGGCGAAGTCTGGTGTAGTCGCTTCCTTCAACTTATTTTTGCTTTTTCCTCTAACCGCTAGTAACCGGCTACTCGAAAGTTTCCTCCATCCTCCTTTATATTAACAGAACCTGAGGCACATTTCGTGCATCAAAATTTAACACGCGACCTTCAGATCTCGAGTAGTAGGTGAATTTTGGTGGTTATACAATAACAGAATGACAGACTTCTCAAAGTATTCATTCTAGTGAGGATGCTCTTTTGGAAGCCATCATGCAGCTGGGTCGAAAAATTGACCAAATTCAGCAGGAAATCCCCCAGCAGTTCTTGAAAACTAGCGATGTTCTAGATGTTATTATTCAGCGATTAGACCAGGTGCCTATACCAGCACCGGCTACTTCTCCCAAAAAAGTGCCAATAGAGGAGAGTCGCAGATTTACCTGCCATCTTGTCCGCCGGCTGGTTCATATGTCTATCCGCAAGACTACCTGCCAACCTGCTTGGTATCCTACTCTCCAAGGCAGACCCTAATCTCCTCGACATTTCCAAATGTTAGACAAGAAAGGGAGTATTTCTATTAACCTTATTCTCAATCCATCGCTTATTCTACCAATAACAGGAGAGAAAAGCATAAATCTTCCGCTTCTATGCAGAGAAAAAGAAGCCTAGTAACTTTATTCCAGATCAAACAGAGTGAGAATGAGACCCTCTACCATTTTGTCGACCGCTCCAGAGAGAGATCTTAGAAGTTGAGAATGTTGATCCAGAATTATGCAATGTTTCTCTGATTAATGGTTTGAAATAAGGACCACTTGGTTTCCAGGCTAGATGTAAAGAAGCAAAGACATATCAGGAGATAATCAGTCTCACTAATGAATACATTCGCATTGAAAAAAGCAACCCCAATTATGTCATAAAAAGCAAACCAAATTGTAAGAAATTTTTTCAGCCTATGGATCAGAAGTTTAAGGACTCTGACCAATACTACAATACTAGAAGGGAAAGGGACAATTTGATAGAAAATTGTAGAACTCTTTATCAACTGGTGGAGAAGATGTTTAAATATGGAAAATTTTGTGACGTAGTCCAGAAAGTTAACCCATCTCATTCATGAGCCTTAAAAGGCAAAGAAGTGGTGTACACCCTCCATGGTGTTGAATAAGTTGATCAAACTAGTAAGAACATCACCCTCAATTTTGGCAACAAATGCATCGATGCCGGCGATGTTGACACTCTTAGTGATCAATCTGTTCGTCCTGCAAATTTGTTTTCTAAACTTCGTTGTTAAACATGCTTCCCTATCATTCATTTAGATGCATATTTCAAAGACTCTATACTAACACTTCTTCCCAACATGCCATTCTTCTTCTCCTCTATCTACAACTCGAGCTTAAAGATAAATGAATTAGGAGATATCGTCGGGCCCAGTGTGAATCTCACCAAAAATTGTTGTCATTAGCGTAACACTACAATGACCACGTGATGTAGGGAGATTTTACACCATGTAGTGGGAGCTTGCAGATTCTCATGCTATAGTTTCATTGATTGTGGATCCTAGCTGGTATCTAACCCCACCTCTATATTATGGAATAGGGTGGTTATTAGCTTTACCATGCAATGTGAGGCATATTGTTACAGCTCTGATGATGTCGTGAGGAATATAATGCCATCACGGGCACCTGCCTTTAGATCATCCTGTCTTGTGACCCTCGATCACTCCTTAATATTATCGAGAAGTGTCTACAGGGGGCCTACAACATGGTTAATCTCTTTGTGTAAACCAATGTAATCGCGCGTGCCATCCCGATTGATCAACTTGTTTTGTACCCATGCAAGAGAGAAGTGTGTAATTTTTCTCTAGTTTACCGAGTTTATAGATTTTTATGACCTCATGAGGAAAGCAATTCAACCTTTCAGGCACTTTCCCATCAGGTGACTTATGTTTGTAGCTCCTTCACCTTTTTACAAGTCACAATTCTTGGTTCTCAATATCACAAGATCGACTTGCTTAATTTTACAGCTTTTGTGACCCATATATGGAAAGCAATGTAGCATTGTGCGCACCTACCCACTTGGTCACTTAAGTCTGTGATTTGTTATGTAGTTTGCAAGGATTTTTCTTCAAGAATGTGGTAGCCGACAATGAAAGTATATTGATCAGATTGGCTACAATCAGTGTTTTCATGATTCAGCGAGTTCAGTTTATTTAAGTTTACAGCTTTATGACCTTCATGAGAAAAGCTATGCAGCCCTGTGTGCACTTGTCCACTTAGTCGCATAAGTCATTAACATGCTCCCAAATCTAAAGTTTTTTTTTCTTCTAGGCCGCAATTTTTATCCTCACATGTCGCTTTATCAGCATTATCCAACGGACAAAGCTAGGGCGGCTACATACTTCCTGGCTTGTGTTTTGTGGATTGACATATTTTATTTATTTGGCAAAGTTATCAGTCCGATCATTATTTGGGTCCGCAACCTGTGCAATTACTTATTTTAGTTAATCTTCACCAGCCTACCGATTTGAAATCAATATACTCAGCATATTTGGTCGACTATCCCAATTTATTCATGGCCTGAGTATGCCGACTTGCATTATTTATTCTTATTGGCCTGCTACTTGCCTCTTTGAGGTTAATGTGTGTTCGGACTACCTCCAGTCGGTCTATTTCACAGTTTACCCGCGCTTCTAGTTGAAATATTTCGATTTATTCATTTGAATGCTTATTATATCAGATAATATCAAAGAAGCCGTAAGGTTTATCTTAACTTATAATATCTTCATATAACAAAGTTACAGCCTGATTCGGTTTTCATAAAAGTCGTAGCAATCAATTATCGTTATTTCTTATCAGCGGCTAACAAACCTAATTGCGCGGCTGGAAATTCAAAGTGTATATTGTCAAGTAATCCACAGGTTGCTTATCCAAACAAACCTTCTCACAATGTAAATGTGTCCTGCTTATCGGTTTTTAAATAAGTCGCAGCCAAAAGTTGAATTATATTAATGATCATCTTATTGACGGCTAACTCACCTAATCGCCCGGTTTGTGACACAACATTTATGTTTTCAACGATCATCAGATTGTTATAAGCTCACAAGAATCTTCTAAGGCGATTGACCTCTTCTTTGCGGCAAACTGGAATGAAGTCGCAAGGTTATAAATTCACATTTTCATTCAGTTAATTCATTAGTTATCTTTTAATTGAAAATAAGAAAGAAGGAATAAGTTGCGTGAATTGAGACATGTAAGTAACACAACAAAAATTCTCACTGTACACAACAAAGAAGGCAAGTATACTTTGATCCCTTTATCAAAATATACAAAAGTTTAACCGTGGGGATAACAAAATCAAACTGTCGGATTAATAAAAAAACAAAAAATTACAAGTTATTTCATCAACTTTAATCGCTCGGCTTGAGTTTCTTGAACACAGGAGTGCTTGAATAAGTCTCGTCGATAACAACAACAACATCATATGGCGAATAATCGCCACTGTCCAAAAATGAATGGCTCGAACCAGCTATCTCAATGGTCTCAGACTTCTCAGCATCTGTCCGCGCGATCTCTACGACTTGGTCGTGGGTCTTTGAAGTCGTTGCTTCGCTCTCTCTTTCCTGGCTATCTGCATAATATTTGACTTCCTCATCTTCTTCTTCTTCCTCCTCTTCCCCGACTCTACCCTTGCCTTTGTCAGCGCGGTTTATAGCAGCCACTTCCTTTTTCAAGATAGGATAAAGGTCAAGGAGAGTAAAGTCGTCGAATTCTTGCGGGAGGCCACTAAGATCTCTGAGGCGGTTAAGCACTTCAAGAATCCCTTTGACAACATGGAGGAAGGCAGTGTCTTGGAAAACTATGTTCGCTAGATCATACATTTTCTGCAAAGGAAGTAAAAGGTTAGCTCGCACGACTTTATAATGGTAACCGCAAGAATTAGGTGATAACTTACCAACTTTTCCTCCCTTAGCCGTGCATTCTCTTCTTCTTTTTCAACAAGTTACCGCTGCAGCTCGCTTTGATTTGCAAATAAATGCTTATAGGCCAGGCCCATATAATTGTTTGTCAAGAGGCTCCTAGCACTAGCTTGTGCATCAAGCCACGACAAGTCTTCTTTAGGGCATTTCCTCAGCCCTTGAGGTTGCACTTTCCATAAAAGGCCGTATCAGATATTGTGGAGTGGCGACTAACATTCTCCATCCCCTAGTTAGGGAGGGAGGTGGAAACCTGGTCGAAGTAGGCTTCTGGACCCCACTTCATTTTCGGGTTGCCTTGGAGATACTTCAGGTCGCTGCCCATCCCATTTTGGGTGAACTCGCTTGAGGAGGCCGATTCCTCTTACTCCTCAACTCACTGTGGCCAGACCCTTTTTGCCCTCTTTTCCCTTTGAGTAAGGGTCAGATCGCCAAGGGTTAGCGGTTTGTTTAGCGGGACCGCTACAACAGCTACAAAAAATAAACAAGAAGTCAGTATGTAGGCCATGCGGCTAACATATGTAAGTCGGTTTGGGTTAATACTTACTTTCCTTATCATGGACACCTTCCAGGGATGGGAAAAATTGGATGTAGTGGTTAACATCAAGCCACTCCCCTTTGAAGAACTTATAAATGTCCTTCTCCAGCCCTCCAACTCGCCACTATCAAAACCTGCTTCGTCGCAAAATTTAATGTTTACCAGTAGATGTTGGAGCTGCCCCTGAATGATTAAATACTACTCTAACCAACTCGGAATTTTGTTCGCCAAATTCAATACCTTCAACCCTAGGCAGTAGAAGTACAAGTGCCTGTAGAAGATCTTCATCCATGAGTCTAGGATAGACTACAAGGAGAAGCACTTCCTAAATAGTTTCATAGAAAAGAGGACTCTCTCAGACAGCAAGTAGTAGATGAAGCTATATATAATAGCTATCGAGTACGGTGGGAGTTGTCCGGGCACAACCTTGTAATAATCAAGGATAGCAAAGCATTCCTTCAAGAATGGGAATTGGAAGATGCAGTCGAAGTGGTCTATTGAGTGGTGATTCAGTTATAGTCAGATTAGTTGATTCTTTTAAGTGGTAGGGGAAGTCGCACGAGTAGCAGACTAACCTGCATATACTTCTCGGTAAGTCTTCCAGATCGGCTTGGGTAAGCCAACATTCTTTGTTATCAAAAGAGTGGAAAGCCAAAGCCGTGTTGGTTATAACAGTTGCTGCCCCGTCAGACCGCATCGACCTAGCCTTAATTCTTGAATTTTCATGCAGAAGTCTACGGAACCGTCTTTATTTATAGAATTCCTGTGAAGCTACAGTAATTAATATCAAATCGCGGTTAGCAGTCAAGTTGCGTGACCTTAACCTGCAAAGTATACAGACTATTGCAATACTACAAAACCGCAATTCAGTTTGCCAATTCGCGTAGCTAAGTTCCTGTATTTGGAAAATTTTCGATAGCAAAACATATATAGTGAGAAATTATAAACCGCACAGGTCACAGAAAATTCGCAGAAGCATAAAGCAAATACTTTGCAGTTTATTGCTAAATTGTCTAACATCAACGAATAATAAATTATAAACCAAAATTAAAATTTTCAAGGTTGTTTGCCATCTTCCGGCCCCTCTCTCCCTTTTCGCGCGACCTGATCTCCAGTTTGCAGAAGAGTGGCATAGATCTGGCTCACAATATGGTGGATTGAGTGTGGAGACCAGTGAACCCATGAGGTATCGGGCTCCATACGGATGAACGATATCATCGACAGTGCTCGACCCTCCAGTTCACTAGAAATAGCGACCTACCTGACCACCGTAACCTCTGGAGGATTTGAGGTCTCTCCAGTAGCTGGGCGGCTTTGTTGTTATGACATTTTAATAGTCTGTGCAATAGGCTGCTCGCCTCTTTAGGCCTCTTGTGGTAGATCTTGAACATCCCTCTCTAGTACCAAAGGTGGTCATCAAGTCTGTGGATGGTCTCTTGATCCCTATCAAGTCTGGAAACCATCCCAGCAACTTGATATTGCAACGCCTTCTACTGTTCCAGATTTTGTTTCCTCTCTAGCTCCAAAGCGGCTTGGACCTCTTGTATCTTTTTCTCATTGGCTTCCAAGGTAGATCGATGTTCCTCTCTTTCAGCTTGCCGCTCCTCCTCCTATGCTTGTAGAGCCTCAACATGCTCCCTGAGTCTTGCCTCTAAGCCGTCAACTTCCCACTGGAACCCAGTCATCCCGTCGTCGTGGATAGTTAGCGGCGATGGTTGCAACAGAGATAGGAAGGTGCTCAGATTGCACGGCTTCATGGAGGATTCTGATTCACCTACAGCGAAGACATATACAGTTTGAATCGGTCAGATAATGGTGAATTATTTTCTAAAGTATTGGTAGAATGAAACCGCCACTCTGTGTTTTTTATCTTTCAATAGCTATGTTAACGAATCTAAACAATGGATGTCTAGATCATTCGAAATCCACTCACAAAAGTTGCTCCTTCCATAGCTGAGCGGTCTCTTGACACTTGATTTTCAGTTGGACTGTGGTCAGGAAAATGTTGGTCGGCAGATTAAAGATTATATCTGCCCACTTCTTCCATAACCGCGACTTATAGAAGTTTATAGTTCACTTAACGTCTCCAAGTTTACCTTGCATGAGGGAAACTATAGTTGTTGACTTCTTCACGACCACCATTCTCTTCATTTCTTCCATCTTTTACCAAACTTTTTGTTTTTTGTCTCCTTAAGAGACTGCAGAACCGGCTCCTCGGCCTTCTCGCCAACTACTTTGACATCGACGAGGGAAGTCTCTTGTGAATCCATCAGGGTTGTCAACATCTTGTCCTGCTTCTAGAGCATCTCTTGTGAAGATGATGATCATTGTCTCCCTTGTCGCAAAAGTACTCTTGGGCTCGTCTGGATTGGAAAGCGGTGTCGATGGGCTGTCCAGCACTTCCTTATCGTGCGGCTTGTGCTGAAGACTTGCTGCAACGTTCTTGACGGATAAGTTCTTGTAGTCATCCTACATCTTCCTCATCTTCCTCCTTATCTTTTCCTCCAATGTTTCACCGTTCTTACTTTGTCGCTTCAATGAGGCGACTATCATCTCGACCCTCTTGTCCTTTACAGCAGAAGATCGGGCAGCTTTCGATGGCCTCTCCGGTTCGTTCTCCTCCACCTCAATTATCTTAGCGGGGTGGGCAACATGCACAGCTTGTTAGAGCCAACACTCTTCTCCTCCGCCCCAAAGATTTTTAGGAGGAGTTCTCCAGAAGGAGAGAAGGTGATGTCAAATGGAGGCTCGCCTGCGGTTTGTTAGAGAGAAGTCTTAGAAGCCACTACTACTTTGGCCGCAACATACGAGGACTCGATAATGGCTTCAGTCAGCCCCTTGGCCGAATCATAATCCACTCGAGTAATCATTATCTCTAGATTCACCTTGGGTTGCTATCTAGAGCTTTCTGGCTTTCGTATTTTCCTCTTTTCTTATCTTCTGAACTTTGTATGCAGTCTAGTTTCACATAAATGATGTCCATGTTATAGAAAATCTTGCCGACTTGAAAGATGTTGACCGCTAATTGCGAATAATGACCCGTGACTTGGAAGAGTTCTTGAAAAGTGATATAGTTCGAGGCTTTTTATAGACACAGCAGCATTTAAGGCATTCGTGGTCTCTGGTTCAGCTTAACATTTCTGAAATTTCCTGAAATTTGGAAATGTGCAGGGATAATGTTCAACCAGAATCCACGAATAGCTCGCTTCTTTCTCTGAGCCAGGCAGCTTGTTCCTTCTAACTGCCTTCTTTCAGCAAGACGTCTTGTCCTCCATCAAACTGTGAAGATTCCTCCATTAGGCCGCCATTATGGAAGGTTCATATCGACACCAAGTCCCAGAGGCCAAGTCGCTCAGCTCGCTAAGAGAAACCCGTCAGGCCGCGCGGCTACCCTCTTGTTCTCTTTTTATTTTTTTTTCTTCCCCTCACCTCTGCCTGGCACTGCTGCACCCCGGGCAGCCAGTAATTTTAGCCCTACCCGTTTGGGAAGGACCCCCGAGTTTATATATAGGGAGTGTGGCACTCCCAAAGACACGCTGAATCGAATCCTGGAGCTCGCTTATTAAGAGCTGCGTTCTCGAGTTTAGTGTGTTGCAGCCTGCTGTCTGGTCGGTTTCTCCTCTTTCCACTCTTTTTTCCCTTTTGGTTGAAATTGAAATTCTTTGTTTTCAAGGATAGCTAAATCACCTAGAGGGGGGGGGGGGGTGAATAGGTTTCTTAGTCTCTAGTGACTTCTATTTTTTATTTCTTTAATTGCTTGGTGAGTTAGTAGATTTTTTATTTAAAAAACCAAATAACCTGCAATAAAGAAACACACAAAGAAATTATAGTGGTTTCCCAAATTATTGGTACATCCACTTTCCCTACCACCTTTCTAATATCCTGTTAGACAAGGCACTTCCCCAATCTCAGCTCTTAAGGGCTTACAAAACTATCCCGCAGGACCAATATGTCTCCTACAAGACCTATAGCTAAGGCACAAGGCCCTACAACTCAGGGATCCAAGGATCACCTACTTCATGCCCAAATGCCCTATAACTAAGGCTGGGAGGATAGACATACCTCAGATCCACAAAGGATACTACCTTAGAGACTCCTACATCTTAGGAAAATTTGCCCATCCACAGGCTCAGGAGCCCTACAACTCAGATCCAAACTTCGATCTTACCTCAGAGGAAATTTTCTCCTACTACTCAGATCCAAAAAGGATTCTGATGTTTTTAGTTGTCTACCTAAATCACCTCGAGGGGGTGAATAGGTGAGATCTGCGTCTTTTTGCAGAATAAAAATTTGAGTGAGCGAAGCACAAAAAACAAGGACACACAATACAGAGTACACCAGATATATAGTGGTTCCCCAATTTTGGGTACGTCACCTCTCCACCTCATCGATCTAGCAACAGGCTAGACTCGGCTACTTTACTATTTTCTCGGATTGAAAACCAATTCTACAAATCAGAGCAACTCCCCGATAACTCGATTCCAAAAAATGGATCTACACTCGGAATAAAAACATCCTACAAACTCAGAGAAGTATAAAATGATTTATAAGTAAATATACAAACTTGCCTTCACAGATCTTACAGAATCTCAGCTTCTTTCTTTTTTAAAAATTGAAAAACCCTTTCAGAAAAATTGAGGAAGAAATCTTAGAATGCCTGGATCAAAGAACTTAGAATAAGTAAGATCAAGAAAGAGATTTGTAGCGATCGAAATTGCTTGATCAGTTGATTCTTCTTGCCTGAATCTTTTGGATCGAGAAGATCAGAAGCGATGGAGATGATGAACAATGATGCGGTTCTTCCTGATTTAGAATGAATAAATACGATTCATAATTCTTATTTCTTTCCAGGGTTAATCGAATTTGATTAGACCTTTTATAGGAATAGACTAACGGTGATAATCATAAATGACATTACACGTGGACCAATAGACATGGAGATTAATTTGAAAATGCGTCCCGTCAGACTTAGCTAAATTTAAGAAGAGATCAAACTTCAGTTCTCGAGTGAAGATGAGACTACTCGAGAACAATGTCTGGTTCTCGAGAAAGCAACTACAAGGTTCTCGAGAAGAAGTACAAAAGGATATTTTTAGGTCTTGCTAGTCGAGACATAAAGTACTTTACTGGAGAACTAGCTTATATTACTCGAGAACTAATAGATAACTTCTCGAGAACAGATAGGACTACTCGAGTGAATATTTCCAAAAAGCGTTGAGTAAAGTCACTTTCTCAATGCTTTTTGACTTAGACTTTACTTGATAACTAAATAACTTCTTCTCGCGTACATCAAGTCTTTCTCGAGAACTTATGTTTGTTTTCCCGAAAGATATTTCTACTACTTGAGACAAAGCGATACTAATGCTTTAAGCCTAAGACTTCTCGAGTGCAAGCCTTATCTTTTCGAGGACTGAACTTAACTTCTCGAGTATTTTACATAGCAGAATTTTTAGCTGGACCAAACTGATTACTCGAGATCAAGCAGAGTGGTACTCAAGTTCTAAGCAGCTTCTCGAGAACTAACTTCACAATTTCTTGAGAATTACATCAGTTATTCAAGTGTTTGACTCAGCTTACTCGAGAACTGATTATGACTCTACTAGGGTACTAAGGTTACTTCTCAAGTAAAACACTTAGAAAAATTCTTCTTTCTGAAAACATTCTTTCTTCAATAAAATCAGCAACCAGTTTTTCTACTACCAGTGTTGTGCTTGAAAATGAAGTATATCCCAATAGAGAGGCTACACATGAGTCAACACCATGGATCACACAAGGATGGATTACATTGTATGATCTTGTGTTTGGTGAATCATTGAAGACTAACATTAATCTACACATGGCAATTAAATCCTGCAAACACATAACTAAACAGGGCATCAAATACAACTTAATTCATCTTAGTTTAATGTTGACTTCATGCAAATCTAGGTTATTGTGGATACAATACCCAACAATCTCCCCCTAATTCTAGAAGTCAGAACCCTCTACACTAAGGTTAATTACATCAAGATAAATAAATAAAAGACTAGATAGCGCAGTGATAATGAGAATAAAATGCTAAGAATTAAGAGAAAATCAGATCATCAAAATTAAAGATTTATATTTAATTATAATACTCCATGAATTCCATTTGTACATAATCTCATACCATAATCTAGATCATTTTTCATTCCTTGCTCTGCTATTTTTGTTGTTGTCTTTCTTTCTTCTCTTGTTGACTTCTTTGATAGCTGAAGAGTTTTAGGATAATACTTTGGTGGTCTTGGAGGAGCATTTGGATTGTTCCTTCAATAATCCATATCATTAATTCTCCTTTTAGTTCAGGATTTCTCATACAGATCCCATTCGGAGGAGATATAATGATTGGTCCTGCTTTTATTGTAGTCCATAACTAATTTGAGAGTATCCGGGATTAAAGACTTAGAAGTAGGGCTCCAAATCTCAGCAAATCCTCTTGTCCTCCTTTCAGCTTCTGGATTAGGGATGGACTTGCTTGCATTTGCTCCATCACTATACTTTCTTTTCTTAGGAATATGAATTTCAGGAGGTGCTTGATGAGGTACATCTGCCTGATCAATTTCCCAAACTGAGCATAAGTATCTGGAGGTGGTGCTTCTGAGCCTTCAGGTCTTGGAGAAATGGTTTGCTATTGAACTAGAGGATGCTGAGCAAGAGGATTCAGATGATGGGGAATCACATTTGGATCAAATTAAAAATCAGGAAAAATTTGAATATGCATCCACATAGCTTTATCGTAAGTATAAAACTTTACACCATCAAATTTATTCTAGACATCAACATGAATTACCTTCAACTTTTCTTCCCAGAGACTTTTCATGTTTGCATCTGATTTTTCTAAGTATTCTTTAACTAAGTTCTCCCCCTTTCTGACTTCTATAGATAGGGTTTCTATAGCAGTCTCTTCGAAAGTACCAACTTCTTCACAAGTCTTGAAAGTATGTTCTTGGGCTTTCTTTTCTAACTGGATTTGATTATTTGCAAGAGTTATTGACTGGTCCATCACCTGACCAATGCTTTTTATGGCATGGCCAGAGCTGTCCCACATATTTGTAAAAGGTGTTTCAGCTCATCAGTATTATGCTGGATTTATGCAAATCCTCTGCTCATCTCTTTTTCTAGGGCATTAACTTTTTCAGGTACCTTCTTGAGAGAATAATCAAATTACTTTCTCTGTTGTGAGAGCATCAATTCTATCTTACCAAATATATCAACAGCAGCAGTAGAAGATGGAGTTTTAGCTTGAGGAACTGCGGGAGGAGGAGCAGTCCATGGAACAATTTATTTAATTATAACCTAGCTATTGGCTCTTATAGTTTGAATCAGAATATCACCTTCCTCACTAAGAAAGGTGGGAAGAGAAAAATCCAAGCTCTTGAGAGGAGCTTCAGCTGGTTCTGGGGTGTCTTCTTTCTCATTAGAAATCAAGACTATTTCTTCCTCTGGAGTGTCTACAGTAGGTGATTGATGAAGAGGGGATTCTTGTTCAGAATGATAATGATAGGGTGAAGGTTCTGGAGATGGAGATTTTTTTGGTTGGAAGTGAGGAAGAGGCTCTTTCGAAGACAATTCCTCAATCATTTCGTTAATGTCTTCCTCTATAAAAAGAATGTTCTCTTATACCTAAGAATCTGAGAGTGGCTCTTTTGAAGTAGCAGGATGAAGTGCAGCAGCAGAAGAAGGGGTAGAGAAACTTTTCTCTTGAACTGAAGGAACATGCTCCACCTCATCAGCTGCACCAGATGTGCCAGCAACTTGTGGTAGAGGAGGAAATGGAGTCCTGGCCTAAATTTCTGGATTGTAATGAGCCTTGACAGCTTGGGCAGGATTCTTCAAATTAAGTTCCAATCTCTAAATAGAAGATATTGAAACTTTCTTCATATGGTGAAGGGTTGTACCACTGCATAAGTCAAAGATCTCTGGCTTGAACTCATGCAGGAGTAGAGAAATAATCCTTGCATAGTTAGGAGCTTTTATGCTTTCAATTATCTTATCATAAATCATCATTCAAAACTGGAATTTCTTCCTACAAATAATTGCTGTCATCATATCAAAGAAGTTGGCAGAGATGAAGCTTATAGAAGTTGTCTTGCATAGAAGTACTTTGCCAAGAATGTCAACTAAAAGTTTTCTCTCTACATTTAGGTTAGGTCGACGAATGGTGATTGCATTAGCAGAAATACCACAGAAACTATATGCTCTGCCATAGTCCTCAACAGTTAGGTCAACTTTTTCTTCAATCACACAAAGTCGAAGAATCTTAGAAACAACTGTCTAAGAGAGTTTAATCTTAATACCTCGAACTCTTATCTTTAGAATCTTTTCATTTATCTTTACCTTTGTATTCTGAAAGAATTCTTCATCCTCTGGAAAAAGGATTTTACAAAGTTGCTCTAAAACAAAGGACAAACCGGTGGTTTCAAGAAGAAGAAGAAGAAGATTCTAAACGTATTCGGAAATCTCTACAATTCCTGTCGATCCATGTTAACTTCAAATCCCTATCTTGGAATTTGGAGCCATTGATCCAAAAAATACAAAACTTGACTGCGAGAAGAGATTTGGCCGCAAGCTCTGCGATGGCGGGGGAAGAAGAAACCGGTTTCTTCTTTCTTTTCGAGAAAGTGTTTTGAGATCGAGTAATATTGAAATTCCGGACTTTTCTATTTATATAATTCTTAATTTATGATGATTATGGAAATAATTAAAGTAACATACCTGAAAAATATGGCGGCATAACATCTAAGTGCGAATATCAAAAATTTGTACTTGGAAGCGATAAGTTGCATCAGACTTCTGGAGTGGACAAACATTACTTGAGTGAAGAGAAAGAAGTTCTCGAGTAGTAACTAGAATTTCCCGATAGGTCTCTTATTAATCCAGAAGTTCTTCTCGAGAGGCAAACGTGTTTTTCGAGTGGTCTAATTTAGTATTCGAGTAGTAATTTTAGTACTAGAGTAGTAATGGTCTTACTTGAGAAATGAAGTTCAAATTCAAGAATTTTTGAAGTGTTGCCTGATCCTTGAGCACTGTTGTGATGTTCTCTTCTTCAATCTTATTTGTTGAGCATGCCAAGTTCTGTTTTGAAGAATGAGAACTTGGCCTCATCCAGCGGCTTCGTGAAAATTTCTGCAACCTCTCTGTCAGTTGGGACATATAGGAGGTTGATGTATCCATGCTCCACATGCTCCCTAATGAAGTGATACCTCAGCTCTATTTGCTTTGTCCTGCTATTAGAGACTAGGTTTTTGGCGATTGCAATTGCACTGGATGAGTCGCAAAAACATTAGAATGGTCTTGAACTTTATGTTGAAGTATTCAAGCTGATTCTTTATCCATAGCAGTTGTGCACAACAACTACCTCCAAAGATATACTCTGACTCGGCTATTGAAATTAAGACACAGTTCTGCTTCTTGCTACTCCACGAGATGAGCCTTCTTCCAAGGAATTGACAAGTCCCGTAAGTGATCTTCCTATCATCTTTACTTCCGGCAAAATTTATATTTGAAAAACCAATTAGTTCGCTATCATTACATATTGGGTATCATAAACCAAGATTTGGTGTACCTTTAAGGTATCTCAAAATCCGCTTTGCAGCAGCGTAGTGAGATTCCTTATAGTTCATTTGAAATCTAGCACATACACATGTTTAAAAAATTATGTCTGGTCTACTCATAGTAAGATAGAGCAAGGATCTGATTATGCTTCTGTACTTAGTTTCATCAAAAGGTTTCCCTTTCTCATCCTTGTCCAGGGACATAGTTGAACCCATTGGAGTCCTCATAGAGGTTGTGCTCTCCATTCTGAATTTCATAATTCACTCCTTGGTGAACTTTGTTTGAGAGAAGAAATTTCCATCTTCAGATTGTTTCACCTGAATTTCTAAGAAATACTTCAGCTCTCCCATACTGCTCATTTCAAACTTTCCTTGCATAAGTTTTGAAAACTTCTTGCAGAGGTGTTCGTCAATAGAGCAAAAAATAATATCATCGACATAGATTTGCACTAGCAAAATCTTGCCTTTTATTTCCCTAAGAAATAATGTCTTATCTATCTTTCCCCTTGTGAACTTGTTCTCAAGAAGAAAGCAAGACATTGTATCATACGAAGCTCGAGGAGCATGTTTCAAAGCATATAATGCCTTAAATAAAAGTTAAATGTGATCAGGAAAGTTAGAATCAACGAAACCAGGGGGTTGTTCCCCATACACTCATTCCTTTATATCGCCTTTAAGGAAGGTTGACTTCACGTCCATCTGATAGACAGTGAAGCCCTTAAGTGCAGCATAGGCTAGGAACAACCTGATTTCCACCAGTCTTGCCACTGGATCATACGTCTGGTCGAAGTCGATTCCTTCTTCTTGTTAGTATCCTTTGGCGATGAGTCTGGTCTTGTTCTTTATGTTGGCTACTTCTTCGTCCATCTTGTTCCTGTAGACCCACTATATACCAATGACGTTCTTACCTTTGGGTCATTGAACAAGCTTCCAGACTTGGCAACACTTAAATTTGTTCAATTCTTCTTCCATTACTATTATCCAAGATGCGTCTAAGTTTGCTTCCTCAAACTTCTTTGGTTCAACCTGTGAGATAAAGCTCAAATGTAAATATTCATTAGTTGTACCTCTACGAGTTCTGACACCATCCCAGGGATCTCCGATGATTTGATCAATTGGGTGATCCTTCAAGTGTCTGACCTCTAGGTTCCTTGCATTTGGAGCTTCTTCAATCCCTTGAGTTACTTCATTAACTTGGATGACGTCTACATCATGGTGATCATCTCCACCAATAGGGGTTGGAGTGGTGATATTGATGAACTTTTGATCTTTTTCTTCTGTCGGCTCATCCATGTTTAATTCTTTTATTCTTGAACCTGCATCTTCAATGAACACACTAGAAGAACTGCTTTGCAGCAAGCTCGTCTCATCAAATACAACATGAATAGATTATTCTACAACCAGGGTTTTCTTATTGAAAATCCTATATGTCTTACTATGACAACTATATCCTACGAAAATACCTACAAAGCCCTTTTCACTAAATTTAGTGGTTTGATACTTACCATTGTTATTAACAAAGCATTTACTGCCAAAGATTTTTAAGTACGAAAAGGTCGGTTTCTGGCCCTTTAGTAGTTTGTAAGGTGTCTTATTATGGTTTTTGTTTATTAGTGCTCAATTTTTCACGTGGCATGCAGTATTGACGGCTTTAGCCCAGAAATATTCTGGTAGTTAGTCATCACTCAACATGATCCTAACAACCTTTATAAGTGTTCTATTCCTTCTCTCAGCAACTCCGTTCTCTTGAGGAGTTTGAGGAGAGGAAAGCTCATGAAAGATACCTAATCTTTCCCAAAATTCTTTCATGGCCCCACCTTTGAACTCTGTTCCATTGTCACTTATAATTTTGACAACGGAGTAGCTGTATAAATTCTGGACTTGCTTGACAAAATTCGTAAAGATATCAAAGGTATCTGACTTATGTTTTACAAAGAACACCCACGCAAAGCTAGAGAAATCATCAACAATAACCAATGTATAATCCATACCTCCCAAACTTCTAATTTGCTGTAGACCGAGCAAATCCATATGAAGAAGGAGTAAACACCTATTAGAATCTTTGCAAATGATGCTTTTAAAGGTAGTCCTTGTTTGCTTTACTTTTACACATGCGTGACAAGGTCTATCTTATACGCACTTGACATTTGGGGCATCACGTACTAAATTAAGAGAAAATAATTTATTAACAGTTTTGAAATTAATATGTGTTAATCTCTTGTGTCATTGGTCAGCAAGAGATGCACTATCTTTTGCTAAAAAACACACTAGCGTAGAAGAGTCTATGTAAATAAAATTTAAACAAAAGATATTTCTACTACGAGTGCCTCATAAAATCATTTCTAAATTATAAACTGATTTTATCAAACACTTATCTGCATGAAATTCTACGATTTATCCTTTATCATAGAGTTGGCTTATGCTTATGAGATTGTGTTCCAATCTTTCAACATAAGATACATCGGAAAAGGATACACTACAATTGGTAATCATATCGTAGCCTTTAGTAATCCCTCTGTCAGAACCTCCGAAGATGACCTTTGGTCCGTTCATTACTGTGGAGTAATTCTGGAGTAGGCTTCTAGTCTAAGTCAAATGCCGAGAGCATCTACTGGCCAAATACTAGATGGGATTTTTGTAGCCTTTCGACATTCCTGCAAAAATAGAATTAAGTTGTCTTAGGAACCCAAACTAGTTTGGGTCATTGGTCTCTAGTTAGCATACTCCCTATACGAGTGTTAACATTGTGAGCAGTCTTTCTCACATTATTTACTTGAGGATTTTCATAATACCTTGAGTTAAACCAGCATTCCATGGCAAAGTGACCAATCTTACTACAGCACCAATAGTAAAATCTGTTGTATCTTTGCCTAATGATCTCCTGCTTGACCTTTTGAGATTATGGTCTAGCATGGGCAGTAGAATTGGAAGTAGAAGCTTCATGGTGATTGCATTCACATGAATTCTTCTCCATGATAGGCTTTTCAACAATGGATTTTTCATTTGGAGCTTTCTTGATGTTATGACCATGACTATAAGGTCCGTAGCTCTAAAGGGTGATCTCCTCATAACGTGCCTTGAAGACACTCTCACCAAAGTTTCGAGAATGAGTCCATCCTTGGTACCGAGATTTGGGCTCTACATATATAGACATAGCAAGGTGACCATATGACGAATCAAGATCAAACATATTTGTTGGAAAGATAACCTTCCTAATTGATGTTTGGTCTAGTGGAGCTTTCCCCTTATCCATGGCTAAAGCTTTCTTGGCAGCCTTATTTCTCCTTTGGGCTTTATTTCTCTGAGAAGATTTACTAGGACCAGCCAAATGGCCTAAGCCAGCACCTTTAGCCTAAGCAGAAAACTCAGCAACAAGTAGAAGAACTATCTTGGGCTTCGAGAAACTTTCAACAAGTTTCTTTTCGGTGTCAAGTTGTTTTTATAAATCCTTGATGATTTTCTCTTTCAAGTGAAGGTGCCCGAGAGCCTTTTTGCATACGTCGATTTCCAAATGGGCTTCCTCTTTGAGTGATTCCATTTTAGCAACCTCATCTCTCAAAGTGCTCTCCTCAGCCTTAAGAGATTAATCTCCTTGGATTGTGCTCTTGCAACTCTACGACTTTTTTTGTAGGCTTTGATCACCTCTTTATATTAAGTCATGAGTTCAGATTTATCATCATATGAACATTCCTCATGATCATGGTCAGAAACATCTGATTCAGAGAGAGGGGTATGAGAGTTTACCTTCCCAGTGAACTGGGGCTCTTCTTCTTCATCTCTGTGTGCTAGGAGCCCAAAGTAGGTCTCGTCCTCATCACTAGACTCAAATGAGTCTGTGTCACTGAGGGTCTTTCCCTTCATAGCTACTAGGCTTCTTTTGTTTTTTTTCTTATTATAAGAAGTTTTCTTTTCCTCAATTCTTCCCCCCTCATTCTTCTTATGAGGGCAATCAGCTATGACGTGTCCTGGTTTATTGCAGCAATAACATATAATGTTAGTAGAAATCTGTTTGTTCTATTTAGAGTAATACATTTCTTGGCTACTTGAGCCTTTCTTTTGGCGATCACCATGATGACGTGATCTTCTTGACGAGATATCCTTGCCTCTCTATTGCTTCTTCTTATTCAAGAATTACTTGAACTGTCTTGAAAGAAGAGAAAACTCTCCTTCAAATAATTCTTACCCTGAGGTACTTGGCTCTGAAGTTTCTTCTTAACTTTCTTCCTGTGCTGGGGCAGGTGATGCAGCTTTAGAATTCCTTGAGGTGTTTGCCTTTAGAGCGACAAAATTCTCCTTGGATGAAGACCTATTCTTCTCTTCTTCAGCTTTTCTTGAATTGATTCGCAGCTCATATGACATAGGATTCCGAAGAGATTTTGTGGGTCAGTCTCTACTAGCCTGCCAAATTCCCGAATAGCAAAAACATTGTTATCCCATTCCTTAGTCAGGGATCTCAAGAACTTATCATTTAGTTCTCCGTTGGTGAAGACTCAGCCATAGACTCTTAGGCCGTTGATGATCTTGAAGAAAATTTCAAAGGTATCTGCAATAGAGTCCTTGGGACTTTGTCAGAATGCTTCATGTTTCTTATTTAGAAGGGATCTTCTGTCATCCAAAACTTCTTTAGTGCCTTCCATCAAGACGATAAGAGACTGCCACATTTCTTTGGCAGATTGGCAGTGAATCAAGTTATACAGCATAGAATCATCGACTGTACTTGCGATGATATTTTTGGCTTTCTTGTCTAAGGAGATACGTGCAATCTTATCTTTATAAAGATCCATCAGTTTCTTTGTAATTTGCTTAGTTGGATCAATGGTAGAGGCTATCATTGGGACATGAGGTCCTTCTTCCACAATCATGAAGATCCTTGGATCTACAGCTTCCATAAAGAACTTTATCTTCTCTTTCCACATAGCAAAATTGTTCTTTGTGCATAGAGGAAGCTTTGCAAAATCCTTAACTCTGTTCATGCTTAAATCCTCTAAATATAACTAGGAGGAGATATGTTTAAGGTGTTAACCTTTTTTATGAATAACCTGCCTCTGATACCAATTGATGTTTTTAGTTGTCTACCTAAATAACCTAGAGGGGGTGAATAGGTAAGGTCTGCGTCTTTTTGCGGAATAAAAATTTGAGCTCGCGAAGCACAGAAAACAAGCACACACAACTCAAAGTACACCAGATATATAGTGGTTCCCCAATCTTGGGTACATCCACTAACACCTTACCGATCTAGCAATACGCTAGACTCGGCTACTTCACTATTTCTTCGGATTAAAAACCAATCCTAGAACTCAATCACAGTAGCAATTTCCTCTAGGTCGACTTAAATCCCATTCCTATTAACCACATGGCCCAGAAAAGAAACCTGAGGCAACCAAACTCGCACTTGCTCAATTTGGCGAATAGCTTGTGGTCCCTCAAACCAGATAATACTAATCGCAGATACTGGTCATGCTCCTACACATTGCGGGAAAATACCAGATCGTCGTCTATAAAAACGACTACGAATTTGTCCAGAAAATCCTTGAACACACGGTTCATCATATCCATAAAGGCTGAGGGCACGTTGGTCAAACCAAAAGACATTACCAGAAATTCAAAATGCACATGCCTTGATCGAAAAGCAGTCCGTGGAATATCCGACTCACGGATCCTGTGCTGATGGTAGCCAGAATGAAGATCAATCTTAGAAAGCAACGCGCTACTGCTCAAAAGCTGTTTCTTTCTTATTGTTTTACTTGTTTAGTCTCGGTGGTTGGGACTACTGTTAGTGTACCGCATTTGGAGGAGATTCCTGTTGTTTGTGGTTTCGCTGATGTTTTTCCTGATGACCTTCCCGGTCTTCCCCCCGATCGAGATGTTGAGTTTGTGATTGATTTGGAACCGGGTACGCGTCCTATTACTAAGTCGCCGTACCAGATGGCCCCTCATGAGTTAGAGGAGTTGCGAGTACAGTTGGATGAGTTGTTGGCAAAAGGATTTATCAGGAAGAGTTCGTCACCTTGGGGTGCTCCTGTTTTGTTTGTAAAGAAGAAAGATGGGTCGATGCGGCTTTGCATCGACTACAGGGAGTTGAACAAAGTCACTATTAAGAACATGTACCCTCTGCCGATGATCGATGACTTATTTGATCAGCTACGCGGTAGCACGGTGTTCTCCAAGATAGATCTTCATTCTGGTTATCATCAGCTCAGGATCCGTAGGGCAGATATTCCACAGACTGCATTTAGATCGAGGCATGGGCATTTTGAGTTCATGGTGATGTTGTTTGGTTTGACCAACGCACCATCAGCCTTCATGGATATGATGAACCAGGTATTCAAGGATTTTCTAGACAAGTTTGTTGTGGTATTCATCGATCATGTGTTGATCTATTCTCGCAGCATTGAGGAGCATGAGCAGCATCTGCGCTTGGTTCTATAAGAGTTGAGGGATCACAAGTTATTTGCCAAACTGAGAAAGTGCGAATTTTGGTTTCCTGAGGTCTCATTTCTGGGCCACGTGGTGAACAAGGATGGGTTCTCGGTCGACCCGCAAAAGATCGCAGCAGTGATTGATTGAAGCAGGCCGGGCACGCCCATGGAGATTAGAAGCTTCCTAGGGTTGGCCGGCTACTACAGGAGGTTCGTGGAGGGTTTTTCTAACCTGGCTGCACCTTTGACCAGGTTGACTCAGAAGAACACGGCCTTTGTTTAGAGCGAGAAGTCCGAAGAAGCCTTCCTGGAGCTAAAGAACAGACTGTGCATTGCTCCCGTTCTGGACCAACCTACTGAGGGTGTGGAGTATGATGTGTATGTCGATGCTTCGCATATTGGTCTGGGTTGCGTGTTGATGCAGGCTATAAAAGTGATAGCGTATGGGTCAAGGCAATTGAAGACTTATGAGAGGAATTCCCCTATGCATGACCTTGAGTTTGCAGCGGTGATTTATGCGTTGAAGCTGTGGAGGCATCTACTTTATGGGGCTCAGTACAAGATCTTCATTGATCATAAGAGCGTGAAGTACATGTTTACACAGAAGGAGCTGAATCTGCGCCAGTAGCGGTGGCTAGAGTATGTGGCTAATTATGATGTGGAGATCCAGTATCATTCAGGCAAGGCCAATGTGGTGGCCGACGCCCTGAGTCGAAAGACGGGGAAGATTTTTAATATCTTCGCCGATCGTTTAGTGGAAGAGTTCTTATTGTTCGATATCTCTGTTGGATGCTGTGGCTTGCAAAGCAGTTTGGCAGTGGCAGAGCCTCTTAGATTTCAATTACTAGGTTGCACCAAGAGGATTGTTCGGGCCTTCTGCACTTATACCTCGGGATTGAGAGAGGGGAGTTTCTAGATTTTTCTATCGATGATGTGAGTGCATTGAAGTACCGCGGCAGATTTTGCATCCCCGCTGTTCGAGAAATTAGGGTTATGATATGCAGAGAAGCTCATGGATCCAGTGTTGCCTACCATCTAGGATCTTCAAAGATGTATCGTGATTTGAAGCAAATTGTCTGTTGGTATGGATGAAGAGTGATATAGCTCAATATTTTGCTGAGTGCCACACTTGCAAGCGTGTGAAGGCCGATCATGAAAGGCCTGGTGGCAAGTTGACTCAATTAGAGATCCCGACTTGGAAGTGGGAAAGTATTTCTATGCACTTCATTACGAGCTTACCGAAATCTCCAAGGGGATTTGATTCTGTTTGGGTTATAGTTGATAGACTGACGAAGTGTGCTCACTTCATGCCATATAAGATTGATTATCCGATGAATAAGATAGCAGAGCTATACTTGAATGTGGTCATCAGATTGCACAGGGTGCCTGTTACCATCATTTCTGATCGAGACTCCCGGTTTACCTCTCGCTTTTGACAGAGTCTGCAGGAGGGTTGGGGTACAAATCTGAGGTATTCTACAAATTAATACCCACAGAACAATGGGCAGACAGAGCGGGTGAACCAGATAGTTGAGGATATGATCAGATGCTACATTCTAAACCACGGTGGAGCATGGGATTAGTGATTGCGACTTATGGAGTTTTCATATAATAACAGTTATCAAGGGAGCTTGCAAATGGCTCTGTTTGAAGCTTTGCATGGCAGGCGCTGCAGAATGCCAATCGGCGTAGGTCTTACATGGAGTTTTATGTAGGGGATCTTGTGTTTCTTAAGGTTTCCCCGATGGTTGGTGTTAAAAGGTTCGGTAAGAACCGGAAATTGGACCCGAGGTATGTGGGCCCGTTTAAGATTGTTGAATGGATTGTCGTGTCAACATATAGGTTGGAGTTGCCAGCAAACTTCCTAGGTGTTCATAACAGATTTCATGTAAGCCAATTGCGGAAGTGTGTGCATAGCAGTGGGCAAGTCTTGGATGTTGTGCCCCAATTAGAGCCTAATCTCTCTTTTGTTGAAGTGTCGGTCTGCATTTTGGATACTCAAGATCGGGTGCTACAGAGGAAGTCCATCCCGATTGTCAAAGTTCTATGGAAGAATCGGGATTTGGAAAGCACGACTTGGGAGTTAGAGTCGGCTATGAGGAAAGCTCACCCTCAACTGTTCCCCTAATTTACTTGGTACGTTTTCTTTCTAGTAGCTCTTCTTTTCTACTTTCCTTCTATAAGTAGAAGTAGTGTATTTAAAGTTTCGGGACGAAACTTTCTTTTAGGGGGAGTGACTGTAACGCCCCAGATTTTTCTGCGATTATTTAATTCTCGTTTGGCATTACGTCGACGCATTTTCTTTGCTTGTGTCATTTGTGGAGTGGGTCTTAACTCCTTAGGAATGAGTGGCCTATTTTGTAGGCTATGGGCAAGTTCTCCCTAGCAAGCCGGGTCGTTTTGGGCTACCCGGAGTGCCCTCTCGGGGGGTGCTTGTGTTTTGGCTTCAGGTGGAGATAACCCGAGTATTGCTCGTCAAAAGTTGATTTCGACTTCTCTGTTGTGTTCGTAGCATGGATATTTAGCTACGGTGCAAATTTCGTTGAATTCCGAGGATGTTCGGTTTTCACGTCGTTTTGTATTTCATGAAAAAATAATACTATTTATTAAGTATTTTATTATATAATACTTTAGAAGTGTTTGGCGGTTATACTATGTATTATTTTATATTATTTAATTGATTAGCCAATTAGGTTAATCGGGTACTATATATAGGATAGGTTAGATTTAGAAAAAAATTAAACCGCTCCTGTTCATCTTCCCGAAACCGAACCCGCAGCACTTGTTCGCGGAAAATGGAGAAACTGCCAAACCTGCTCCCCTTCAGGCGCTGATTATGGGAGCGTTTGTGGACGGAATTCGATTCGGAAAGCGGATTTGGATTTCCCTCGCCTAGTCCTTCATTCATACGATAAGAAATTCAATTTTCGTAGTGTTTCTAAGGGTCTCGAAATTTCTTGGGTTGTCCGTTTCCGCCATTAAAGATCTAGATTTCTAGTTTAGGTGTTGTTGCTGCTGGTGCCGAGTGAGAGTAAGATAGGCCGACCAAGCTTCGCTGGAAATCGAGGCAAGTTGTATTCATGCCCTGGCCTAGTGATTTTTTTTCTGTTGTTTATTTTTCTCTCTTTGTTCTTGCGGCCGTAGAAAGCTTTGTCTAGATTTTTGTTATGTTAGTAAAGCCTTGTTAGCCCTAGGTTAGAAACCCAATTCTTTGCTTGAAATCGAGTATAAACTTCCTACTGTAAGCCTTCCTGTACGGTTTTTACCTAAAGAAGTCGGGGTACTATGTTTTCCTTTTACCGTTACAAACAAATCGTCTTGTTCTCGGGCTGAGAAATGATGTAAAGGTTAGGGTTAATTTTCCTTTGCTGTAGCTGTAGCCTGGTAGGGATGAGAGTTTTTAATTTGGTAATTTTTTACTAAGTCCTAATCCAAACCCTAGATTATAGCCTATTAGAATAATGTTACTACAGTAATTTTTAAAACAGTAGTAAGCTTACTGGAATCGTGTTGGAGCAGAGCTAAGGTCATGCACTGAGTGTGGAGCACACACTCAATGCCTATCCTGTTCGGGTTTGGCGTTGAGAGTGGTGCACAAACTCAACGACAAGTCTGTTAGGGCTTGGGGTTGAGTGTGGTACACACACTCAATGCCATAGTCTTAGGTTTTGATCTTTTGCTCCTAAGTATTGTGGCGTTGAGTGAGTCGACCACACTCAACTCCATAGCTGTCTAGGCGTTGAGTGAGGCAGTTTCACTCAACGCCACAGCCAATCTGCGCGGTTATGTCGGATGGAATTGAGTTAGTGGACCTCACTCAACTCCATGGCGGTTTAGGAGTTGAGTGAGATGGACACACTCAATGCCGCAGCCCATCCTTGCAGCTAAGTATTTTGGCATTGAGTGAGTCAACCTCACTCAACATCAAAACTATTTTGGCGTTGAGAGAGGTGGACTCACTCAACTCCACAGTTAGTTTTTGCAGCTTTGTGCTAAGGTATTGAGTGAGTGAACCTCACTCAACACCATGGCTATTTTGGCGTTGAGTGAGGTTAGCTCACTCAACTCCACAGCCAGTATTGTAGAAGGCGTTGAGTGAGGTTCGAATGAGTGAACCTCACTCAACGCCATAACTGTTTTGGCATTGAGTGAGGTTAACTCACTCAATTCCACTGTCTGTTATGGCGTTGAGTGAGGTTAGCTCACTCAATGCCACAACCATTATTGCAAAAGGCGTTGAGTGAGTGAACCTCACTCAATACCGTAGCTGTTTTGGCATTGAGTGAGGTTAACTCACTCAACGCCACTGTCTGTTTAGGCGTTGAGTTAGTGGAGCTCACTCAACGCCATGCCGTGTTGAGCCATCTCAACGCTTTTCGCTTACCTTGAATTTCTCCCACGAGTGGATTCCATGATATTTTTCTAGGTTCCTTGTCGGCTATATTTTTCCAAAGGCCGAATCGTGGGTTGTGGTAGTAGTGGTGGTTTGAAGCTCTAATTAGGGTGGTGTTGTATAATTTAGCCATGGCAACCCTTTTCTTTTATCTTGCACCAGGTACAGGCTGGGCAAGGAGGTGGAAGGTCCCTAGTACTTTCACATATAGACCCTTGAGCTTTGTTTCATGGACATGGTGGTTGGGGGACTGAGTTTGCCTCCCACCCGGATCCGCATTGTTTTTGCTACTGCAATCTCTCACAAATTAGGATGTTAGACGTTTCTTCCTTTGTAAATTGAAACATTTTAGGGCACATGGTATCCTTGTAAACTCTACAGGATTTTTCTTGGGCAGGGTTATTGCTGTTTCCTCGCACATAGTGCTTTTTCCTTTTTGTCTTGCCTTGGACAGTGGTGCTTGTTACGGTTTACTTACTCTTCTTTCTTATCATTTAGATTAACATTTCCGTACACCTTATTTGTTTTAGCTTGCTAAGGTATTCTTTTCTTCTTTGAATGCCTCAGGTTTTGGTTAGCAGCCGATTAGGAGGCTAGTTATGCTGTGCTGTTGCTGGTGGTCTCTCATTCTGTAGAGATCAGTTCCTTGGTCTTGTGATGTAGTTTTGTGCTTCTTTCTTACAGACATACATACTTGCCAGTGGGTTCTTGTCAGTTTGTTGGCACCCACTGGTAGTTTTACCTTTATACTAGATATGTGATTTATGCTAGGTTGTTAGTTACTTTTAAACCTACAAACACTATTATAAGTATATCTCATGATCAACATGTTTATAAAACTCATATACTACTTTACAAACAACGTAAAAAGATCGTTTTCTTATATATAGTATAAATTAAGTGTAGGGTCTTCCATATTATAAGTTGTCCTCTGAGGAAAATTATGCACACTTTTTGGATGTCAAAAGTGAATAAAGTATTTTCCGCTGTGTATAAGTATAGTTTTTTTCTAAACTACGGACTAGATTTTCCACTGAGCCGAGGGATACGGCCTTTAAAATATAAATTATTTTCTAATCATTAAACTTATGAATTTTCATAGTCTAGTTAGATGGTGTTCGCCTGAGCGTCGACAGTTATCCCCTGCTCGACGTGGCATCACGATGCGTGTTTTCTCATACTCTGATACTTCTTAAATTTGGAGAAAATGCGGGTTGTGACAGTTGGTATCAGAGGGAGGTTGCTCGACAAGTTAGTCGGGCATCTTTCCTTTTTGATTGCATTAGAAGTTTAGCATCATGTCATTCACACATTGATATGTCATCATCACGTCTTGGCAAAAGCACGAACACTACACTCATAGCATAACATTAAGTATACGGGGCATATTATGTAGTATCGGATACATAATGTGTTCTTATATGGATCCACCATAGGGGGAACATGTGAGGGTTATGTAGTATGGGATGCATAACCACTCCATATAGCTGCAACTAGATCATTTTCTTTTTGTTGCATGAGAATGTTATGTAGTATTGGATGCATAACATTTTTATGTGTACGCCGCTCATAACATGCATTAGGGCCATTTTAGAATGCATAACACAAACATGCATAGCATAACATTACATAAGCACAAACGTGCCAAGCTAAAGACTGGCAGGATGACATATGTACACACATAAGTTTTCGAGTCAAAAATAATATAAAGTCATGCATTCTCGATCTAGGCACAAGAGTTAGTATGGTGGTGGTTAACCATCCTAGGTTAGGCATACCATCATTTCTTGTAAAAATAAACTCCCAGAGTAAGTTTAGCAGCTTTAAGTTCATATTTATGTATGTATTGTCTGTACTTGTAGTTAGTTATAGCTGTTGTACTAGGATCTGGCTAATGTTGTTATGATTTTAGGATAGCGAGACGTCCTTCGACTAGATTGACTCTCCTTTATGAGGGTGAGTCATATAGAGCGCATAATGATGCGGTGATCGAGAGCCTGCGACAGAGTAGCCTTTCCTTGAGAAGGCAGATGGCGGAGATGCAGGCCCAGATCCAGTCTTTGGTGGCAGTTATGGCAGTAAAGACTCAGGGAGTGCAAGACCCTACAGGGGGTTAGCTGTTCCTCCTCCTCCTACGCCCCTGAGACCTCCATTGGTGGTGACAGCAGAGATGGAATTTATCTCACAGTTTCAGAGACTTAGCCCTCCTACTTATGATAGGAAGGAAGATTTCATGGTCATAGATGATTAGCTGATCTCTATGGAGGAGATGTTCTTGTACTCCGGTATTTCAGATGATCAGAGAGTGATTATAGCCACCAATCAGCTTAAGGGTTTGGCTAAGAGTTTGTGGATAAGGTAAAAGGAGAGCTTGGTAGCTGGTTGTTCCTTGGAAGTATTCAAGGAAATGCTGCTGAGGATGTTCTTGCCTTCGGTCGAACGTGACCGTCTTATGAATGACTTCTGATAGTTTTACTTTCAAGACAACCTAAAACACCTAGAGGGGGGGGTGAATAGGTTCTAATTGCTTGTTTATACTTTTAGGCAGAATTCAATCACAGAATTAAAACCTCCAGCACAGCAATCATAGAAATTCAAACATCACAGATTGCACAATGTTTTATAGTGGTTCCCCAAGGTTTGGGTACATCCACTTTCCCCCTTCACCTATCTAGCAGTATGCTAGATTCGGCCAAACTTCCACTATTCTCAGATCCTCAGATCCTACACCTCAGAACCTGGATAGGTTCCTACAACTCAGGCACAATAGCCCTACCTCAGCCTTGCCACAAGGCCTACAACTCAGAGAAGAACCTTCTCCTACACTCAGGCAAACATCCCTACCACTCAGAGATCAACTCTCCTACACTCAGCCTTTATATCACAGGCTTACAACTCAGATCTGTGTAAAACAGATCCTACAGAAATTTAGAAAAGAAGTTTTAATGTCTTGCCTTTGTTGAGAGAGAAGAGGACAAGACAATTCTTGATCAGCTGGTGAAATCAACTGAATTTGAGCTTTCTTCAAAGCTTCTTGAATCTGAACTTAGTTGAGTTGATTTCCAAATAGCTTCTTGAGAAACCACTGATGGATTCCTTCTTCTTCTTCAAAATGGGTGGATCCCTCTCTATCCAACACCTTTGATGATACTTCTGAATTCTTGTTAGAACTCTTCTTAGATCGATCCTGAGATCGTCTTCTTAGATCTTCTGATGAAGATCTTCTTTAGAGTATTACTCCTTCTTGATTTGATTTCTCAATTTGATTGCGAAAGTTTTTAATCACTTTTTCTTCCCTCTGAATCTGTCTATTTATAGACCTTCTTAATGGTAACCGGCTGATTCAGTTTCTAACTGTCTTCTGACAAGTCTGTCAACATCAGTTAACTGGCTGCAACCCACAGCTGTCAAGTCTTCAAATAGATCTTGTGCCTTAGTCTTGGTCAGCAATGTGTTGAGACAGACTGTCAGGAAGTGTCAAAACCAACTGTCTATATGTGTCGACACAAGTAACTTTGGTGTCGACACAACCTTTGATGATGTCGACAAGTTTGCCTTTAAGTCGACACAGCTTCTTCAGAACTTTATTTTGAGAATGAGTCGACACAGAGAATTTATGTCGACTCAACACTTCATCTTTCTTCAGAAAATAACTTGGTCTTGACTTTGCAGTGTGTCGACACAAGTCCTGTGTGTCGACACAGTTGTTGTAGATTCAGAACTCAGTATGTGTCGACACAGCCTTCAGGTGTCGACACATCAATTGTCGACTCTACCAACATGTGTCGACTCTGTCTCATTGTGTCGACTATCTCCTTCTGCGTCGAGGTCGACTATCTTTTAGTTAGTCGACACTGCTTCCCAGTGTCGACACAAATGTGGTCGACAATCTTCCTGTGAGTCGACACTGCTTCCCAGTGTCGACACAAATGTGGTCGACTATCTTTCTCTGTGTCGACACAGCTTCCTTCAAGTGTCGACACAAATATTCTGAGGTGTCAACACTGTTTCTTCAGGTGTCGACACATGGACTTAGAATATTTTTCTGCATTCTTTAACACTTCTTCACCTGCACATGTCAACTTAAAACAACATCAAATACACCTTGATGTATATCATTGAGCTAAGTTGGGCTTCTTCAAATCAGGTACACATTTTCCAATGTACCCAACAATCTCCCCCTATTTGGAGAAGTCATAACCCTTATAGCCAATGATATACACCATTTATAAAAAGTATAATATGATGATATATGATATAACAGGAATACTTAATATAAACAAAATATGAACAATCCATCACAGAGTGAACATTATATGATTCCAAACAAAATTTTGTTTATAACTTGATAAATGTTTGATTACAGAGTTTTACATTGAATTATTTAATCAAAACATTACAAAACACATTTGAAAGAACTTAAAACTAAGACTGATCAGGCTCTCTTATGACAATCCCTTTGCCAGATTGGATTTGAGCCTTCACAGGAGCTTCAGCATCTTCAGCTGGCTTCTTGCCTTTTTGATCAGCCTTCTTATTTGCTTCTTCCTTGAGCCTTTGCCTTTCAAAGTAATGAAAGGGCTTTGGAAAGTACTTGCTCGGCTCCTGAGCATCTGGTGGCAGCCTACCCAGCTTGGCATTTCTTCTGAACTGTACTATTGCCTCCTGCCTAGCTTCATGCTTTTGCCATTCTATTTCATTATACCACTTTCCTCTTTCATGAACTTGGTCTTTCACAGCCTTCCATACAGTGAGTATAATATTTCTTGAAGTAGGGCTCCACTGCTCAAAATCTGGCTTAAGTTCAGCCTGCTCTCCAAATCTCTTCTTGGATAGTATAGCATCTTGCTGTTCTTTCAAATTTGCCTCAGGCTTATCCACTTTCTCAATAACAACCCTATTAACCTCCTTTGGAGGGCTATACATATCTTGAACTTGCAGATCAATCATATCAAAATCTGGAGGAGGGTAAATGACTTGGGCAACCTTAGGTTGATTGCCTTCAAGTAGACCTGTTTGTATTCCTGACTCAGCCACCATAGCATCATCACACAAAGGTGGATATCCCAATGTGGCTCGAATACTATTTGTCACCCATTTGGTGTGCTCTGAGCCAGCATGAACCAACAACCTCTCCCCCTTTATAGCTTCTCTGGTAATATGATCTCTTAGATCTTCCTTCTGAAATCTGATCTGTCCATCCAGATAATTCACACCCTCTTTAAAAAATGGTTTTAACTTTTGAAGCTTGTCAGATATGTCCTTTTGAGAGGTAGTGATAGTAGTTTTAACTGATTCAATAGCATCTTGAAGTTTCTTATCAAATTCTCCCATCTCCTTTGCTCTAGCTTCAGTCAGCCCTGGAGTAGTCTTTTTCAATTCATCAATAATTTCTTGATGAGATTCAATTAAATTGTCATTCATCCTCAGCTGATTCTCCAAAACATAACTTTGCTTTAAAACAATATCATCCACTTTAGGGATGATGGATTGCTGTTGTTTAGCTAAATACACCACAACATTACCTCCCTTATGGAAGCAATCTGTCATCTCCTTCTTATGCATATTGACTTCAAATCGAATTGACTTTATATCCTGAGCCAAGTTAAATTGAAGGGACTTATTGCTCTCATCCACATATTTTTCAACAGCCACTCTATGGTCATCTAACTTAACTTGCAAATCAACCATAAACTTGTTATAATTAAATTCAGAATGAGATGGTGGAGTTGTAGTCTGTTGAGCCTGCTTATAACCTTTGCTCCTTCTCTTGAAGACAACAAGTTTTCTCTTCTTAGCCATTCTGGCTTCTTCAGTCTCAGATTCAGATGAACTATCAACTTGAACTCTTTCTTGAGGAGGAGGAGGAATATCTGTCTCAGTGCCATGTTGTTCAGCTTCAACATGCACAGACTCCCCCTCAACCATTTGCTCCTTCTCAAGTTCTATCTCCATGTTAAGGGCCTTTTCAATATCTTGCCCCTCTTCTACTCTATCAGTAGCAATATCAACATTTGGAAATAACTCTTCTAGAGTATATTCCTTCTGAGCTTGAACATAAGATGTATCAATTAGATCTTCTATATTCAGATCTCTGGAGATATCAATTTGTACTGCCTCTTGCACTGGGTCTGACATCTTCTCCCCCTGTACTTGTTCAGTATTGGTAATGTCCTGGGCAGGTGAGTACACTTGCTCCCCCTGCACCTGTGCAGAAATTGAAATATTAGAAATGTCTTTTATAAGAAAATACACCAGCTCCCCCTGCAACTGTACCTGGTCAAGAGTAGTTTCATTCTGGGCAAGAGAATGAGCTTGCTCCCCCTACATCTGTGCAGGTATAGTGTCTTGCTGGGCTGGAGTAGACACAGGGTGATCTTCATCCTGCTTCCTCTCTTGTTCTTCTTGAAGCTGCTCAGTATCTTGAGCATGAGAAGAGGATTTCACTGGGGTGTCCTGCCTGCTCTCATCAGGCACATCCTTAGACAGCACCCTATCCCACCTAGAGAACAATCTCATGTCCATCTTTCTCATGTGATTGATTTTTATTCCTGGCTGGTGTTGCATTACTTCAGGGATTACTCCATTCAGATATAAACTCATAATTCTAGCTAGATTTGGCTTCTTGATTCCTTCCTTGATCTTGTCAAAGATTACATTTGACCAATCAGTTGGAATTGTAAACACAATTCTGGTCATGAGGCTGAACATATAGGCTGAAATCCTATCATGTCCCCCTAGTTTGCACAGAATCACCTTGCCAACTACTTCAGATAGAAATTTCCCTTGCTGATTCATCCCTTTCCTGTTGAAAGCAGCTCCAATCTTCAGAGTGGGATCCAATCCGCACCATTGGATAGCCTCCCATAACTTAGAAGCAGGGACTTCTTCTTCATTCTCAATTATTGGTAAATGTAAAATCTTCCTTAGACTTCTCGGGGTAATCTTCACTGTCGACCCATGCACAGTGGACTTTATCTTGAGTGTATCTGAACCTATTGATGCAGAGTTAAAGAATTCATGCACCTCCTTCTTCCATATCTTGGAAGGTTCAGAAACTAAAAACTCTAATCCGGATTCGGAAATAAGAGTGATAACTCGTTGAACATCTGTCGGGGCTTCGGCAAAGGCATTCCTTACCAACTCATAACCTTCATTGACGTTGTCTTCAATCTTCGGTGCCATTGTTCAGGTGAGAAAGCTTGAGAGAAGAGAGAGAGAGAGAGAAAGTTGACACAGGGTTTCAGTCTCGAAAACCTTGTAAGCGTGTCGACTGAATTTGTTCTTGACCTATTTATACCTTCTATTGAAAGAAGATCAAAAGGCGGGCAAAAACAGTCTATATGTGTCGACACAGATGGAATGTGTCGACACACACTTCTATTGTCTCGACTACAAATCTGTCTACTATGTGTCGACACCAATTGTGGATGTGTCGACACCTGAGAGATATAGTAGAGTATCAGAAAATTTGTGTCGACACTTAGGATAAGTGTCGACACAAAATTTGTAAGTGTCGACATCACTATTCTGGTGAAGTCGACACTACATACCTGGATAAGTCGACAATTTAATTCTTAAGTGTCGACACATATTCTCTATGTCGACACAATATTTCTGACTTGTCGACATTACTTCTTTGAGTCGACACATTATCACTGAATGTGTCGACACTATTTTACTTAGCCAATTTCTGTTTCTGTCAACACCACTTGAGACCATTTGATAATCTAATATGTTATTTGTAAGTTTGTTGATAATCTAATCAATGGTCAGCATGCCTAATTCAATTTTAAATTTATTGAATTTTGTTTCATCCAGAGGCTTAGTGAATACATCTGCTATTTGATAATCTGTTTTAACAAATTCCAATTTTATGTCTTCTCTTTCTATATGATCTCTAAGAAAATGATATTTAATTTCTATATGCTTAGTTCTACTATGAGAAACAGGATTATTAGCAATAGAAATTGCACTCTTAGAATCACACAAAAGAGGTGTTCTACTTACTTGAAAACCATAATCTTTAAGCTGATGTTGTATCCACAATAGTTGTGCACAATAGCTGCCAACAGCAACATATTCTGACTCAGCTGTAGATATAGCCACACTGGTCTGCTTCTTACTACTCCAAGATATCAATCTTCCTCCCAAGAATTGACAAGTACCTGTTGTACTCTTCCTATCCTCTCTACAGCCTGCAAAGTCTGCATCTGAATAACCTGTTAGTAGAAAATCTCTATTCCTAGGGTACCAAAGGCCTAGATTAGGTGTGCCCTTAAGATATCTCAGAATCCTTTTGACTGCAGTATAATGAGACTCTTTAGGGCAGGCTTGGTAACTAGCACAGACACATGTAGCATACATAATATCTGGTCTACTAGCTGTGAGATATAGTAGAGAACCAACTATTCCTCTATACAAAGTCTCATCAACAGGTTTACCTGCATCATCTTTGCATATAGGCATACTTGTTCCCATAGGAGTTCTCATGATGGAGGATGACTCCATACCATACTTCTTAATTAATTCTTTGGTAAACTTTGACTGGGATATGGACAAGCCATCATCAGTCTGTCTTACTTGGAGTCCCAAGAAGAACTTCAGTTCCCCCATACTGCTCATCTCAAACTTCCCTTGCATAAGTTTGGCAAACTTTTTACAAAGGTTGTTTTCAGTAGATCCAAAGATTATGTCATCAACATAGATTTGAACTAAGATGATCTTGCCTTTGGATTCCCTAAGGAATAGAGTTTTGTCTATTTTTCCTCTTGAGAATTTATTCTCAATAAGGAAAGTAGACAGGGTTTCATACCAGGCCCTTGGGGCTTGCTTTAACCCATACAAAGCTTTTCTAAGCTTATAAACATAATCAGGTTTAAGTGGATCTACAAAACCTGATGGCTGCTCTACATATACTTCTTCTTTAAGATCACCATTCAGAAATGCTGACTTCACATCCATCTGGTATACTTTGAAGTCTTGATAGACTGCATAGGCAAGGAACTTTTTGATTGCCTCCAGCCTTGCTACTGGGGCAAAGGTTTGATCAAAGTCAATCCCTTCTTCCTGCCTGTATCCTTTAGCAACCAATCTTGCTTTATTTTTCACTATTACTCCATTCTCATCCAACTTGTTCCTGTAGATACATTTTGTCCCAATTATATGGTGGCCTCTTGGTTTAGGAACAAGCTCCCAGACATTGCACCTTCTGAATTGATTCAGCTCCTCTTGCATAGCATCAGTCCAGTGCAGGTCTTGGATGGCTTCTTCAAACTTCTTAGGCTCCATTTGTGACAGGAAACTTGAATGCAGAACTGTGCTTTGACTTCTGCTTCTAGTCTGCACTCCCTGCCTTGGATCACCTATTATCTGATCAGTTGGATGGTCTCTTAAATGTCTTGTAGCTGGAGGAAGATTCCCTTCTGGTTGAACATCTCCAGCTCCTTCATTATGCTGAACCTCTTGGTTTTCTTCATCTTCTATTGTGTCTTGTACTCCCCCTGGACAATAGCCTTCATTTTCTAATACTCCATCTTCCCTTGAAGCTTCAGCAATGGAGAGCTTGTCCATTCTTTTGCTTACACCTATTGAGTCATTTGATCTACAAGACAACTCACAGTTGATTAATCTTGTTTCATCAAACACAACATGCACAGATTCTTCAACAACTTGAGTAGTCAAGTTGAAGATTCTATAGGCCTTACTATTTGTGTTGTACCCAACAAATATCCCATCCTGGGATTTGGCAGCAAACTTAGTCAAATATGACTTACCATTATTAAGTATATAGCATTTGCAACCAAAGATTCTGAAGTAGGATAGATTTGGTTTTCTACCTTTCATAATCTCATAGGGAGTCTTTTTGTGACTCTTGGTGATAGAAGCCCTATTGATCACATTACAAGCAGTGTTTACTACCTCAGCCCAGAAATATTCTGGTAGAGAGGTGTCACTCAATAGAGTTCTACCAGCTTCAATTAATGTTCTATTCTTTCTTTCAGCAATTCCATTTTGCTGAGGTGTTCTTGGTGAGGAGAACTCTTGGAAAATCCCAAAGTCTTCACATAACTTTGTCATGCTTTCAGATTGAAACTCAGTACCATGGTCACTTCTGATTTTGACCACTGTACTATTCAGTTCATTCTGAATTTGCTTTATAAAATTAAGTAAGACACTTGGGGTTTCAGATTTCTGTCTCAGAAAGAACACCCATGTAAATCTAGAATAGTCATCTATAACCACAAAAGTGTAGACCTTCCTACCTAGACTATGAACTGGCATAGGACCAAAAAGATCCATATGCAAGATGTATAAGCACCTCACAGAATCCTTGTTTTCAAGGCTATGAAAGGATGTTTTTGTCTGCTTGCCCTTTTGACAAGCTGAGCATATCCCTTCCTTCATACACTTAACTTGAGGACCATTCCTCACTAATTCTTTGATAAAGAGTTGGCCAATTGTCTTGTAGTTAAGATGAGCCAATCTCTTGTGCCACTTAACACAATGAGAAGCATTATCATCAGCTACAAGACAGATGGGAGAAGCCTTATTCTCACATACAAAATTAAGATAATATACATTTCTCTTCCTATACCCAATCAAAATGATCTCTTGATCACTTGACCTTTTGATATGACATCCATCCTTAATAAATGAAATGTCATATCCTAAATCACTCAGCTGGCTTATGCTTATTAGATTATGTTTCAAACCTTTTACATAAGCCACTTGGGTGATAGTAATTAGGTTAGAAGAAATGTTACCAAACCCTTTGATGACTCCTTTTTCAGATCCACCAAAGATCACTTTAGGTCCATCTTTGACAGATGAATACTCCGTCAACAGCCCCTTTGTTCCAGTCACGTGCCTGGAACAACCACTATCCAAGTACCATATAGGGGCATGGCTACTTGGATACACCTGCAACTGCAGAAACTCCTCTTCTTCAGATACAGCATATAGTCCAATATATGCTTCTGCTTCAGATTCTGACTCTGAAGTTGACTGATCTGTTAGGCTCTTATCCTTCTTTGCATCAAAGGATTTCTCCTTCTTGCCCTTTTGATGAGTCTTCTTCTTGTCTGAAGACTCCTTTCTCTTATCAGGACAGTCAGCCACTACATGTCCAGGCCTATTGCAACAATAGTAGACAATCTTTGAAGTAGTGGCTTTGCCGGGCTTTGATCTGCTCTTTTCTTTCCTTGATGACTTTTTCTTCTGATAATAGTCATCAACTTGCTGTGAAGTGGAGGGCTTAGACTTCCACTGCTTCTTCTTCAAGAACCTTTGGAATTGCCTTGTGAATGCAGCAAAGTCTGCATCTGAATCACAGCTTTCTGAATCCTGATTATCTGAATTTTCTGAACTAACTTCTGCAATTTCCTTAGGAGGGGATGGTGATATCCTCCTATTCTTTCTGATGGATTCTGCATTGAATGCCACAGTCTTTTCTCTATGCTCTCCTCTTGAATTCTTTTCGTCCTCCTTCCTCACCATAAGTTGCATTTCATAGGACAGCAGCTTTCCAAACAAGGTGGGAGGAGAGATCTCTGCCAATTTAGTCACTTCTCTTATGGCACAGATCTTTGTGTCCCAATCCTTTGTCAAGGATCTTAAGAATTTGTCATTCAGTTCATAGGTACTGAAGACTCTTCCATAGGACATTAACTCATTCACAATTCTATAGAATTTCTTATAGCATTCAGTTATGCTATCAGTTTTTCCTTGTCTAAAACTTTCATATTCCTGGTTGAGCATAGACTTCCTATCCTGTCTTACTTCTTCAGATCCCTCCATGTAGACAATCAAGGTGTCCCACATTTCTTTGGAGGTCTTGCAGTGAATCATATTCTGAAATGTAGAATCATCTATGGCACTCACAATAATATTCTGAGCTCTCTTGTCCATGGTTGCCAAAATGACTTCATCCTTGGTCATTTCATAATAACTCTTTGGAGTTTGAATATTAGAATCAAGAACTGATACCTTCATTGGAATGAAGGGTCCTTCCTGAACAGTGATGTATATTCTTGGGTCAGATGCTTCCATGAATAATCTGACTCTTTCTTTCCAAATTCCAAAGATTTCCTTCCTGCAGATGGGTATCTTTATTGACCCTAACTCCTTGTGATTTTCTCCAGAACCCATCTTCTTGTATATTGATTCTGCCTTTCAGATCTACCTCAGACTGTTAAGTCCTTTTTGAGGAACCTTCCTCTGATACCACTTGATAGTTTTACTTTTAAGACAACCTAAAACACCTAGAGGGGGGGGGTGAATAGGTTCTAATTGCTTGTTTATACTTTTAGGCAGAATTCAATCACAGAATTAAAACATCCAGCACAGCAATCACAGAAATTCAAACATCACAGATTGCACAATGTTTTATAGTGGTTCCCCAAGGTTTGGGTACATCCACTTTCCCCCTTCACCTATCTAGCAGTATGATAGATTCGGCCAAACTTCCACTATTCTCAGATCCTAAGATCCTACACCTCAGAACCTGGATAGGTTCCTACAACTCAGGCACAACAGCCCTACCTCAGCCTTGCCACAAGGCCTACAACTCAGAGAAGAACCTTCTCCTACACTCAGGCAAACAGCCCTACCACTCAGAGATCAACTCTCCTACAATCAGCCTTTATATCACAGGCTTACAACTCAGATCTGTGTAAAACAGATCCTACAGAAATTTAGAAAAGAAGTTTTAATGTCTTGCCTTTGTTGAGAGAGAAGAGGACAAAGCAATTCTTGATCAGCTAATGAAATCAACTGAATCTGAGCTTTCTTCAAAGCTTCTTGAATCTGAACTTAGCTGAGTTGATTTCCAAACAGCTTCTTGTGAAACCACTGATGGCTTCCTTCTTCTTCTTCAAAATGGGTGGATCCCTCTCTATCCAACACCTTTGATGATACTTCTGAATTCTTGTTAGAACTCTTCTTTGATCGATCCTGAGATCGTCTTCTTAAATCTTCTGATGAAGATCTTCTTTAGAGTATTACTCCTTCTTGATTTGATTTCTCAATTTGATTGCCAAAGTTTTTAATCTATTTTTCTTCCCTCTGAATCTGTCTATTTATAGACCTTGTTAATGGTAACCGGCTGATTCGGTTTATAACTGTCTTCTGACAAGTCTGTCAACATCAGTTAACTAGCTGCAACCCACAGCTGTCAAGTCTTCAAACAAATCCTGTGCCTTAGTCTTGGTCAGCAATGTGTTGAGACAGACTGTCAGGAAGTGTCGAAACCAACTGTCTATATGTGTCGACACAAGTAACATTGGTGTCGACACAACCTTTGATGATGTCGACAAGTTTGCCTTTAAGTCGACACAGCTTCTTCAGAACTTTATTTTAAGAATGAGTCGACACAGAGAATTTATGTCGACTCAACACTTCATCTTTCTTCAGAAAATAACTTGGTCTTGACTTTGCAGTGTGTCGACACAAGTCCTGTGTGTCGACACAGTTGTTGTAGATTCAGAACTCAGTATGTGTCGACACAGCCTTCAGGTGTCGACACATCAATTGTCGACTCTGCCAACATGTGTCGACTCTGTCTCATTGTGTCGACTATCTCCTTCTGCGTCGAGGTCGACTATCTTTTAGTTAGTCGACACTGCTTCCCAGTGTCGACACAAATGTGGTCGACAATCTTCCTGTGAGTCGACACTGCTTCCCAGTGTCGACACAAATGTGGTCGACTATCTTTCTCTGTGTCGACACAGCTTCCTTCAAGTGTCGACACAAATATTCTGAAGTGTCAACACTATTTCTTCAAGTGTCGACACATGGACTTAGAATATTTTTCTGCATTCTTTAACACTTCTTCACCTGCACATGTCAACTTAAAACAACATCAAATACACCTTGATGTATATCATTGAGCTAAGTTGGGCTTCTTCAAATAAGGTACACATTTTCCAATGTACCCAACAACTTCCTCTACCTGAAGCAAAGACAACGCATGGTCGGTGAGTACGAGATAGAGTTCAGCAAGTTGAGCAAGTTTGCTCCTGGGCTGGTGAGTGTTGAGGCTGATCGAGTCAAGCGGTTTCTTGGTGGCTTGAGGAGCGAGGTTCAGTAGTTGACTAGTGCATATGGATCAGAGACTTATGTTGGGGTAGTGTAGGCTGCTCTAAAGGTAGAGGCAATTGAGACCGCAAAGAGCAGAGGCCAGCAAATAAGGAAGGACAAGAGGAAGTCTGTTGAGGAGAAGAAACCCCTGGTACCCGGTGCTGCTTCAGGAAAGAAGAGCAAGTTGGTGTGTAGCTTCTGTGGCCGGTCAGGCCACCCTGTTGAGAGGTGTTTCATGAAGGCAGCAGCTCATAAGAAGGAGCAAGTTCAGGCTATTCAGGGTGCTCCTAGGAGGTATGTCTCCTGTTCTGTTTATAAGCGACCGGGGCATGATGCTGCCCAGTGCTGGTCCAAGTATAAAGTCTGTTATCAGTGTGGTAAGAAGGGTCATATCAAGACAAGGTGTCCTCAGGTCTAGCCTGTTCTTCATGCAGTTCAACTTCATGCATTACGTCCGCCTCAATGTGTGGATAAGGGCAAAGGAAAGTTGAATGTGATCTCTTCCGAGGAGGATCAAGCTTCGACTCAGGTAATCTCAGGTTAGTTGTTTTTCCAGCATGAAAGTTTTATTTACTAGAATGGTTATAGTTTTGTTTTGGTAGTTCCTTAGTTGTATATACTGCTATAGGGAAATTTAAGGTGAAGAACCGTTGGGCGCGTGTTCTGTTCGACTCTGGCGCTACCCACTCATTTGTGGCTAGAGCCTTTGTACAGTGACATCGATTGACTCTAGATCAAGTTCGTGATATCTTTTGCGTCAAGTTCCCTTCTGGTGAATCTGTGTTATTAGATTTAGGCAATCTAGATTGCCCTATTTTGTTTGGAGACTTTCTTGCGAAGGCAGACTTGAAGATGATTGATCTGGAGGACTTCGATGTTATTCTGGGTATGGACTGGCTGTCTAAGTATAATGAAGTTATTCAGTGCAAAGGGAAGCACTTGGACTTCATCAAGGACAACAGTCAGCGCGGAAGCGTGTATGCTGATCCGTGCCACGATTCTCTTGTCATTTCTACGGTATGTGCTCAGAAGCTATTTCTTTCTGATTTTTTTGCTTGTTTAGTCTCGGTGGTTGGGACTGCTGTTAGTGTACCGCATTTGGAGTAGATTCCTATTGTTCATTGTTTCGCTGATGTTTTTCCTTATGACCTTACTGGTCTTCCTCCCAATCGGGATGTTGAGTTTGTGATTGATTTGGAACCGGGTACACGTCCTATGGCTAAGGCGTTGTATCGGATGGACCCTCGTGAGTTAGAGGAGTTTCGAGTCAAGTTGGATAAGTTGTTGGCAAAAGGATTTATCAGACATAGTTCGTCGCCTTGGGGTGCTCCTGTTTTGTTTGTAAAGAAGAAAGATGGGTCGATGCGGCTTTGCATTTAATACAGGGAGTTGAACAAAGTCACTATTAAGAACAGGTACTCTCTGCCGAGGATCAATGACTTATTTGATCAGCTGTGCAGTAGCACGATGTTCTCTAAGATCGATATTCATTCTGGCTATCAACAGCTCAGGATTCGTGAGGCAGATATTCCACGGACTTTGTTTAGATCGAGGTATGGACATTTTGAGTTCAAGGTGATGTCGTTTGGTTTAACCAACGCACAATCAGCCTTCATGGATATGATGAACCGGGTGTTCAAGGATTTTCTAGATAAGTTCGTTATGGTATTCATCAATGATGTGTTGATCTTTTCTCGCAGCGCTGAGGAGCATGAGCAGCATCTGGGCTTGGTTTTATCGAAGTTGAGGGATCACAAGTTATTCGCCAAGCTGAGCAAGTGTGAATTTTGGTTGCCTCAGGTATCATTTCTGGGCCACATGGTGAACAAGGATGGGATCTCGGTCGACCTGGAAAAGATTGCAGTAGTGAAAGATTGGAGCAGGCCAGGCACGCCCAAGGAGATCAGAAGCTTCCTAGGGTTGGCCAGCTACTACAGGAAGTTCGTGGAGGGTTTCTCTATCCTGGCTGCACCTTTGACCAGGTTGACTCAGAAGAACACGACCTTTGTTTGGAGCGAGAAGTGCGAAGAAGCCTTCCCTGAGCTAAAGAACAGACTGTGCACTGATCCCATTCTAGACCAACCTCCTCAGGGTGTGGAGTATGATGTGTATGTGGATGCTTCGTATGTTGGTCTGGGTTGCGTGTTGATGCAGGCTTGAAAAGTGATTGCGTATGGGTCAAGGCAATTGAAGACTCATGAGAGGAATTCCCCTACGCATGACCTTGAGTTTGCAGCGGTAATTTATGCGTTGAAGCTGTGGAGGCATCTACTTTATGGGGCTAAGTGCAAGATCTTCACTGTTCATAAGAGTGTGAAGTATGCATTTACACAGAAGGAGCTGAATCTGCGTCAGCAGCGATGGCTAAAGTATGTGGCCGATTATGATGTGGAGATCCAGTATCATCCAGGCAAGGCCAATATGGTGGCCGACGCCCTGAGCCGGAAGATGGGGAAGATCTTTAATGTCTCCGCCGATCATTTTGTGGAAGAGTTCTTATTGATGGATATCTACGTTGGATGTTGTAGCTTGCAAAGCAGTTTGGCAGTGGCAGATCGTCTTGGATTTCACTTACTAGGTTGCACCAGAAGGATGATCCGGGTCTTCTGCACTTATACCTCAGGACTGAGAGAGGGGAGTTGCCAGATTTTTCTATCGATGATGTGGGTACTTTGAAGTACCACGGAATATTTTGCATCCCCGCTGTTGGAGACATCATGGTTATGTTATGCAGAGAAGCTCATGGATCCAGTGTTTCCTACCATCCAGGATCTACAAAGATGTATCGTGATTTGAAGCAAATTGCCTGGTGGTATGGGATGAAGAGTGATATAGCTCAATTTTTTGCTGAGTGCCACACTTGCAAGCGTGTGAAGGCCGATCACGGAAGGCCTGGTGGCCAGTTGACTCTGTTAGAGATCCCGACTTGGAAGTGGGAAAGTATTTCTATGGACTTCATTATGGGCTTACCGAAATTTCCAAGGGGATTTGATTCTGTTTGGGTTATAGTGGATAGACTGACGAAGTGTGCTCACTTCGTGCTGTATAAGATTAATTATCCGATGAAGAAGATAACATATCTATACTTGAATGAGGTCATCAGATTGCATGGTGTGCCTATTAGCATCATTTCTGATTGAGACTCCCGGTTTACTTCTCGCTTTTGGCAGAGTCTGTAGGAGGGTTTGGGTACAGATCTTAGGTATTCTACTGCTTACCACCCACAGACCAATGGGTTGACAGAGCGGATGAACTAGATAGTTGAGGATATGACCAGATGCTACATTCTAGACCACGGTGGAGCGTGGGATGAGCGATTGCGACTTATGGAGTTTGCATACAATAATAGTTATCAAGAGAGCTTGCAAATGGCTCCGTTTGAAGCTTTGTATGGGAGGTGCTGCAGAACTCCCCTGTTTTGGGCTGAGGCAGGTAAGAGACCCTTGTTGAGTCTGGATGCGCTCGAGGAGATGGTAGTCGCAGTGAAGCTTATTCGAGAAAAGCTTCGTATATCTCAGGAGAGATATCAGAAGAACGCCAATCGGCGTAGGTCTGACTTGGAGTTTTCTGTAGGGGACCTTGTGTTTCTTAAGGTTTCCCCGATGGTTGGTGTTAAGAGGTTTGGTAAGAACCGGAAATTGGACCCAAGGTATGTGGGCCCATTTAAGATTATAGAACGGATTGGCGTGTAAGCATATAGGTTGGATTTGCTAGCAAACTTCCCAGGTGTTCATAATGTATTTCATGTAAGCCAATTGCGGAAGTGTGTGAGTAGCATTGGCCAAGTCTTGGATGTTGTGCCCATGTTGGAGCCTAATCTCTCTTTTGTTGAAGTGTCGGTTTGCATTTTGGATACTCAAGATCGGGTGCTGCGGAGGAAGTCCATCCCGATGGTCAAAGTTCTATGGTAGAATCAGGATTTGGAAAGCACGACTTGCTAGTTATAGTCAGCTATGAGGAAGGCTCACCCTCAAATGTTCCCCTGATTTACTTGGTACGTTTTCTTTCTAGTAGCTCTTGTTTGCTACTTTCTTTCTATAAGTAGAAGTAGTGTATGTGAAGTTTCAGGACGAATCTTTCTTTTAAGGGGAGTGACTGTAACGCCCCCGATTTTGCTGCGATTATTTAATTCTCGTTTATCATTACGTCGACGCATTTTCTTGTCTTTTGTCATCTGTGGAATGGGTCTTAACTCCTTAGGACTGAGTGGATTATTTTATAGCCTATGGTCAAGTTCTCCCTAGCAAGCCGGGTCGTTTTGGGTGACCCAGAGTGGCCTCTCGGGGGGTGCTTGTCTTTTGGATTCGGGTGGAGATAACCTGAGTTTTGCTCGTCGAAAGTTTATTTCGACTTCGCCGTTTTGTTTGTAGCGTGGATATTTAGCTACGGTGCGAATTTTGTCGAATCCGAGGATGTTTTTTTTCGCGTCGTTTTGTATTTCATGAAAAAATAATACTATTTATTAAGTATTTTATTATCTAATACTTTAGAAGTGTTTGGCGGTTATACTAAGTATTATTTTATATTATTTAATTGATTAGCAAATTAGGTTAATCAGGTACTATATATACGATAGGTTAGATTTAGAAAAAAAATAAACCGCTCCTGTTCATCTTCCCGAAACCGAACCAGCAGCGCCTGTTCGCGGAAAACGGAGAACCGCCGAACCTGCTGGCCTTCGGGCGCCGATTCCGGGAGCGTTTGTGGACAGAATTCGATTCTGAAAGCAGATTTGGATTACTCTCGCCTAGACCTTCATTCCTATGGTAAGAAATTAAATTTTCGTGGTGTTTCTAGGGGTTTTGAAATTTCTTGGGTTGTCTGTTTCTTCCATTAAAGCTCTAGATTTCTAGTTTAGGTGTTGTTGCTGCTTGTGCCGAGTGAGAGTTAGGGAGGCCGACCAAGCTTCACTGGAAATCGAGGCAAGTCATATTCTTGCCCTTGCCTTGTGATTTTTTTTCTGTTGTTTATTTTTCTCTCTTTGTTCTTTCGGCCGGAGAAAGCTTTGTCTAGGTTTTTGCTATGTTAGTAAAGCCCGGTTAGCCCTAGGTTAGAAACCCAATTCTTTGCTTGAAATCGGGTATAAACTTCCTACTGCAAGCCTTCCTGTACAGTTTTTACCTAAAGCAGCCGGGGCACTATGTTTTCCTTTTACTGTTACAAATAAATCGTCTTGTTCTCGGCCTGAGAAATGAAGTAAAGGTTAGGGTTAATTTTCCTGTGCTGTAGCTGTAGCCTTGTTCGGATGAGAGGTTTTAATTTTGCAATTTTTTACTAACTCCTAATCCTTACCCTAGATCATAGCCTGTTAGAATAATGTTACTATAGTAATTTTTAAAATAGTAGTAAGCTTGCTGGAATCGTGTTGAGCAGAGTTAAGGTCAGGCGCTGAGTGTGGAGCACACACTCAACTCCTAGACTGTTCGGGCTTGGTGTTTAGAGTGGTGCACACACTCAACGCCTAGTCTATTAGAGCTTGGTGTTGAGTGTGGTACACACACTCAACGCCATAGTCTTAGGTTTTGATCTTTTGCGGCAAAGAATTGTGGCGTTGAGTGAGTCGACCTCACTCAATGCCATAGCTGTCTAGGCGTTGAGTGAGGCAGTCTCACTCAACGCCGCAGCCAATCTGCGTGGTTATGTCAGATGGCATTGAGTGAGTGGGCCTCACTCAACGCCATGACAGTTTAGTCATTGTGTGAGATAGACTCACTCAACGCCGCAACCCATCCTTGCGGCTAAGTATTTTGGCATTGAGTGAGTCGACCTCACTCAATGCTAAAACGATTTTGGCGTTGAGAGAGGTGGACTCACTCAACGCCACAGTTAGTTTTTGCGGTTTTGTGCTAAGGCGTTGAGCGAGTGAACCTCACTCAACTCCGTGGCTATTTTGGCGTTGAGTGAGGTTAGCTCAATGAACGCCACATCTAGTGTTGTAGAAGGCGTTGAGTGAGTGAACCTCACTCAATGGCGTAACTGTTTTGGCATTAAGTGAGGTTAACTCACTCAACGCCACTGTCTGTTATGGCGTTGAGTGAGGTTAGCTCACTCAATGCCACAACCATTGTTGCAAAAGGCGTTGAGTGAGTGAACCTCACTCAACGCTGTAGCTATTTTGTCATTGAGTGGGGTTAACTCACTCAACCCCACCATCTGTTTAGGCGTTGAGTGAGTGTAGCTCACTCAACGTCATGCCGTGTTGAGCCATCTCAACACTTTTACCTTACCTTGATTTTCTCTCCCGAGTGGATTCCTTCATTTTTTTTGAGGTTCCTTGTCGGCTATATTTTTCCAAAGGCCGAATCGTGGGTTATGGTAGTAGTGGTGGTTTGAAGCTCTTAATGGGGGTGTTGTTGTGTAATTTAGCCTTGGCCACCCTTTTATTTTATCTTGCTCCAGATACGGGCCGGGCAAGGGGGTGGAAGGTCCCTAGTGCTTTTACAAATAGACCTTTGAGCTTTGTTTCTTGGAAATGGTGGTTGGGGGACTGAGTTTGCCTCCAACCCGGATCCGCGTTGTTTTTGTTATTGCCATCTCTCACAAATTAGGATGTTTGACGTTTCTTCCTTTGTAAATTGAAAGGTTTTAGGGCACATGGTAACCTTGTAAACTCTGTAGGATTTTTCTTGGCTAGGGTTGTTGTTGTTTCCTCGCACATAGTGCTTTTTTCTTTTTGTCTTGCCTTGGAAAGTGGTTCTTGTTACATTTTTCTTAGTCTTCTTGCTTATCATTTAGATTAACATTTCTGTACAGCTTATTTGTTTTTGCTTGCTGAGGTATTCTTTTCTTTTTTGAATGCCTCAGGTTCTGGTTAGTAGCCAATTAGGCGTCTAGTTATACTGGGTTGTTGCTGGTGGTCTCTTGTTCTATAGAGATCAGTTCCTTGGTCTTGTGAGGTAGTTTTGTGCTTCTTTCTTACAGACATACATTCTTGCCAGTGGGTTCGTGTCAGTTTGTTGGCACCCACTGGTAGTTTTACCTTGATACTAGATATGTTCTCTTTTTACTGCTACCTTTTTTGGAGATAGTCTACTTGCTCTTGGGATGATTTATGCTAGCTTGTTATTTACCTTTAAACCTAAAAACACTATTATAAGTATATCTCATGATCAACAAGTTTATAAAATTCATATACTATTTTCCAAACAATGTAAAAAGATCGTTTTCTTATATATAGTATAAATTAAGTGTAGGGTCTTGCATAGTATAAGTTGTCCTATGAGGACACTTATGCACTCTTTTAGGATGTCAAATGTGAATAAAGTATTTTCCACTGCGTATAAGTATTTTTTTTTCCTAAACTGTGGACTAGATGATCCACTGAGCCGAGGGATACGACCTTTAAAATATAACTTATTTTCTAATCATTAAACTTATGAATTTTCATAGTCTAGTTAGATGGTGTTCTCCTGAGCGTCGACAGTTATCCCCTGCTCGACGTGGAATCACGATGCGTGTTTTCTCATACTCTGATACTTCTTAAATTTTGAGAAAATGCGGGTTGTGATAAGATTTGCTGGAAAGACAACCTCAAACTCGTGCACCACATGGATCTCCTCTAAACGCGACAAACTAACCTTTGTCCCCAACACCAGAACCAACAAACAAAACACCCCGAATCTAAATGCTTCCGAGCACATAACTGCAGAAATAGTCGGGGAGACCTGGCGCGGATAGTTCTACTCTATGGAATCGGTAAAAACTAGGAATTCATATATAGACTCGCACAATCTTAAATACTTTGGCCATACAATACCCAACCACCAAAGGGAAACTCGACACAAAGCACATTGCCAAAAGATCGAGGGACAAACGAGGGTCCTAGCCACAAACTAGTGGGTAGTACCGGATATCTTCCTAAACAATCATTCACCCATTCAAGGAAGTGAATACTAAAACTATAAATACCTCTAACAATTAAGACTAGATGAGGACCTAACCTGATATTACTTGTGTAGAAGTCTGAGCTTCTTCTGATGATAACACATTCAGTTTTCCTTTTCCTTTGACCAACTGCGGTGGCGGTGGCAATGCACGAAGTAAGAATGGCTGCCGAATGGGCTAGAGCTGCGAGCACTTAGACTTGATATGCCCTCCTTGTCCACACAGAAAAAAGCTTATTGTCTTCTTCATTCCCCAGCAATGGGCAAAGTCATGCCTTTCCCGCTTACATGCTGAACAAACCAACTCTCTCTTAGAAATCCCTTGAATCGCTTGAACTTGCTCTTCCTTCTGAGCTCCCAAACTATGGTAACATCTTTCAAAAGGATGGCCTGGTCGGCCACAAAAACTAAAACTTCTATGCTCCTCTTCCTCGAAGGATACCAAGATTTCTTATATCTCTTACCCTCGTCGGACATCCTCTTGTCCTTCCTTAGTATCATGACTTGATCCTTAGCATATCCCATAGACTCAACTTTAAAGGCAAATTCCACTGTCCTCTCATTCGTCTCGAACTGGTAAGTATTGGCGTAATGTTGAATGTCATTTAGGAGGCCACCCAAGAAACCTTTGACTTTGCACTCTTCAGCAGCTAACAATCTAGAAGCAATCTTATTCAATTTACTGATCTCGCTCACATTCTCCCCCACTCTGGGGGTTTACTCACTAGGCTACCATCCTAAGGTGGCAGCAAACAATGCATGCAATTGCGCTTGCATCACCACCATCAATCTTGACAGGGTCTCCATGCTCTGGCGCAGTTCTACAATAACCGCCTCATACTGCACACCTGACTACTAACCCTCAAGCTAGGGAGTCGACCTTGTTGCATCACGCTCAAACGACATTCTAATAAACAATAAACTGCTAATCAAAACTTTGCTTAACGGATAGAACTCAAACGACATAGTACAGACAAAATATACTTAAGTATTAGATTCAACTGCTAACTTGCTCTGGGATTTTTTCAATAATTATGTTATGCTTAACCTAGGATGATTTACCATCATCACACTAACTCATGTTCTTAGACTATGAATGCATGAATTTGTATTTCTTTTCACTCAAAACCATGTATGTATATATGTCATCATGTAAATCTCTAGCTTGGCACTTTATTCTTATGCTATATTATGCTATGCATGTTGTGTTATACATTCTAAAAAGACCTTAATGCATGTTATGAGCGCCGTACACTACATAAAATTGCATGAAACGTAAAGGAAAAACGTGTTAATGGGCATTCATGTGGTGAGGTTATGCATCCCATACTACATAACCCACACATGTTGCCACCTATGGTGGATCCATATACAAACACATATTATTCATCCCATACAACATAATATGCCCCGTATACTTCTAATCATGCTTATGAGTGCAGTGTTCATGCTTAAGCAAAGACGTACTGATGACACATTGGTGTGTGTACGATATGACACTAAACTACTAACACTAACAAGGGAAAGTTTCCTGACAAATTGTCAAGCAATCCCCCTCTGATAACAACTATCATGACCCTCATTTTATCAGCAACAAACTTTTATCAGAGTAAGAGAAAATACGTGATGTGATGCCACGCCATGCAGGGGATAACTACAGACGCTCAGGCAAGGCACCAACCTAAACAAGTTAAATGGAAATCATAAGTTATAATGAAAAACATCTTACAAATTAGATGGATGGCCGTATCCCTCGGCATAGTGGATTAACTAGTCCAAAAGTAATAATATATTTATATGCTGCGGAAAAATACATTGGTTAAGGTGATTTGACATCCGACATGAGTGTAAATATCCCCCCAAATGACAACTCATGAAATGCAGGACTCCAAATTTAGTATAATATGAAATTAGTCTTTACGTTACTTTGGAAAATAGAAGTTTAGGTTTAGGAATATGACATGTATGAAGTACAAATAGTAATGCTTTTATGAGTTAAAATACCTAACATGCATCCTAGCATAAATCATTCCAAGAGAGCAAGTAAACAACCTCTAAATAGGCAAAAATAACAGTTTAAGTCACATACTTAGCTTTACAAGGAAACTACCAGTGGGTGTCAATAACCTGACACGAACTCACTGGTGAGTATGCATGTCTATACAGAAGGAAACAAGAAAAGATCTACCTCATAAACTGAGGAAGGGGACTCTCAATAGGCCAAAAGATCACTAACAAGCCCCCAAAAGAAAACTAGCCGCCCAACCGGCTACTGCTCTAAACCTGAGGCATTTAAAGAAGAACACCTTAGGAAAAAAATATAATCAAATAGAAATTGAGCATTAGATCATAAGTAATAAAAAGGAAGGGGTTTACCATACCTTATAGTAGAATGCTATCAAACTTAGCAAAAGGAAATAAAAGAGACAGCAAAAGTAAAACACTGCCCAAAGAATAAATCAAGCGCACCATGTTCGAGAAGTTAGCAACATGCCCTACTAAAAACCTGTAGCAGCAACAAGGAAAACATATGCCAAATTATAGCCATTTAGAAAAGAAAAGGAACTAATAGTACTAACTTTTAAATTAATAGCAGTGGTAAAACCTTGGGTCCGGGTTGGTAGCCAAAAGCAGCCCTCTTCCAAACAACCAGACCCAAAAACTCTCCAGGGTGAAAACAACCAGTTGCAGCTCCAGGGTCCACACACCTAACCAAACCAGCCCAAACCGGGGCCGAACAGGTGGTGGCCACAGCTCAGCACACACAAATCACAACTTTACCAAGCCACCAGAAAAAAACCACCTACCATAATTCACGATTCGGCATCCAAAAACTAGCTGAAAACACAACACCAGACCGAAATAAAACCCACTCTAACCAACTTGGGAGAAAAACACCAGCCTAAGGAAAAAGCGTCGAGTCCACTCGATGCCGCGTTGAGTGTGTACTACTCACTCAATGCCAAACACCAAGAAGAGAGCGTGTCGAGTCCACTCGACGCCGTGTGGAGTGAGTACCATTCACTCAACGCCAAAATCTAAGCAAGGAAGGGTCGAGTCTACTCGACGCAGCGTTGAGTGAGCTCCACTCACTTAACGCTAAAAGACTTAGCCGCAAAAACTCGCTGGACAACGACATTGAGTGAGTTCAGCCCACTCAACACTGTCAACGCTAACAGCCGAAGGAGTTGAGTGACTTCACCACACTCAACGCTTTTGACATAGAAGAAGAAAAAAGAAAGAAACAAAAAAAAAACTATCACCGATTTAGACGGCGTTGAGTGAGCTCAACTCACTCAATGCCAAATGCAGACGGCATTGCGTGAGCTCAACTCACTCAATGGAAAAAGACAGATGGCATTGAGTGAGCTCAACTCACTCAATACAAAAATACTTAGAAAAATTACAAAACAGACGGCATTGATTGAGCTCAACTCACTCAATGCCAAGACTTAGAAAAGTCTTTGGCAAGACGTCATTGAGTGAGCTCAACTCACTCAACGCAAAAAGCATACAGTGTTGAGTGAGCTCAACTCACTCAATGTTGTCAATGCTTCTGAACATAGCCTCTAGATCAAACTGCTAGGCGTTGAGTGTGTCCACCACACTCAACGGTTTTACACTTAGCATACAAAATAACTTCTGCCCTAAGCTAACACTCAACGCCTGCTCTCCAGAGAACAATAAAAATTCTAGTCTCCTCTCCCCTACCCCTTCTTCTCGGATACATCTACCAACCAAGCTGGGCTAAAACTAGAAAATCAAAATCCTACCTCCATCCACTACCTGGACATAAATTAGTGAATAAGAATAGAGAAAATAAGTTAAAATTGGACAAAATTGAGCAGATCTAGCTAGGATTAAAATTGCAGCAACCCTAGCTTCTAGGATAAAAAGGAATGATCTACTAAAATAAGATAAGTGGAGTAAAAATCAAGGTTGGCAAGGGCAAAGAGCTCCACTTGCCTCTACCTCCAGGAATAACAGCTACCCTACAAAAATCCAGCACCGGCGGCAAGATCGGCCACCTAAAAGGCAAACCTGAAGCTTTTAGAGGGAAGAAGAGCAAACTCGAAAAACCCTAGCTTTCAAAGACAACTCTATAATAAGAAATACTAACCTAGGGAGGAAGATCCGGGTTAGAGCAGTCCAGATCTGCCCTTACCCGAGAAAAACAAGCACTAGATTTCAAGAAAACACCAGTCGGAGCTCCAGCACTTCCTTGCCCGAAGCCTTCCGCTGGAAGCTTTCCATCCTTTCTTTTTTTGGGGGGTGGAAGATGAAGGGGATATACTAAAATAAGCTATAATATAATATATCCAGCCACTATAGCAAATACATATAATATAATATCAACCACTATGCTATTATAATACTATTATTAATTAACCACTAGTATAAAATCTTATAATATAATCTTATATATATACAACACTAAAACCGGCCAAGGAAAACCGGCCAAGCATATCATTATATCAGCTAATTAAATAACACGCCAAAACGATACGAAAAACAAATATTCTCGAAATTTGAATAAATTCACACCGTAGCTAAAAATTCATGCTATAAATCTAGTGGCGAAGTCGGAATTGTCATCCGACAAACAAAACTCAGGTTCCCAAAGCCACAACAAAAGCATTCCCGAATAGGCTCCACCGAGTCACCAAAACAGACTCTAGCTCGCTAGGGAACCTTGCAAACAGGATACAACACAAGCTACTCAGAGATCCTAAAGAGCTAAGACCATGCTCTAACAACGATAAAAGGCAAAAAATGCGTCAATGTAACGCCAAACAAAGATTAAACAATCACAAAAAACTGGGGGCGATACAAATATCTGTCAAAGAGAAGACAAAGTATGTAAATTAAAAAAAAATATGAGTACCTGAAGTTAACTCGCGAACACTTGCTAATCTCCATAAAGGAGAAGTCAAAAGTAAATAAATTTAAAATATTATATGAGTACCTAAATACAACTCACGAACACCTACTAATCTCTATAAATAAGAAGTCAAAAGTAGGTAAATTGAAAATATAATCCGTGTACCTAAAGTGTACTATTGTCGGGATAAATAAAGCTTAACTAGCAATCCAACTAGGCAAGTATACCTATTGAACTGTAGCTAGAGGACACAAGTGTCGTATTGAAATCCGGGAACTATTGAGTAAACCTACTCACACGAAAACTATGATTTTATCGAAGGAAAGCTTTAGGGTTAAAGAGAAATCTAAATGCATATAAGAAAGGAAATATTTCACTAAAAAAATAACTAATTATAGTTAAGTAGAGAGCTAATAAAAATGATTATAATAAAGTGTTGGAACAATGAAATGAAAAAGCACTCGATCAAGAATCACCTCGGCAAAAGTCTATTAAAAACGTGATAATAATCCTAAACTTAATAGGGTGAAGGTCATTGACTGCGGAGGTTCCTAAATCTTGACACGCTTCTCTCGAAGTCGTGCCCAACTGAGTTTAGGAAGGTCCGACCGAACTCTCGTCTAAATCGGAGGCCTAAAGCTCGCTTTACGCGGTGAACCCCACTATTGGATTTTACTCACATCCGGGAGATTTGGATGTCTGCCTCTCTCGAGGGGTGCGTACAACTCTCTTTACTCTTGAGTGTTCACTTCAAACTATGAGCCAATTGGCTAGCTATGAGTGAAAATAGAAATGGAAATTATATATCGATGATATAATTCAAAACATGAATAATCAAGAGTAAAGCGATGGCCTAAACCCTAAAAAGAAAAGGTAAATCAAATCATCATAACTTAATCACTCAAACCTCGGATCATCAAGATCGAGTACAAGGAGTATTAGTTAATCATAGTGAAGTGGAGGAAGATGGATGAGTATAAAAACATTAAGAACACAAAGATAGAAAATGGCACTTTATATTAATAATAAGAGAACTACAACTTGAAATGAATGAGTACACTTGCAATGAAATTAAAAGCCTATACTAGCATTACATTAAGCAACTAAGCTAGTTACAAAAAATTATTACAAAAGAGAGAACTAAACTAGAGTTTAGAAAAACAAAAAATGAGAAAGAGAGGGAGTAAAACGCCAAGAAACAAAGGGGCAGCACCTCCCTTCTAAACTAACTTGTCTGGAAGGCAAGGGGTGGCCTTTTATTTATAGGCAAAAATCTCGGGTTGGTCACGCCCTGTGACATGCCCGGGGAGGGCGTGTCACGGGTGCGTGACACGTACGGGGTTGATCTCGGTCTCTAGATTCTAGCCGGAAGGATCATTGCTTCTGTACGAATGGTGGACACGCCCTGGGTCATGCCCGTGTATGGGGGGCATGACACGCACGTCACGTCAAAATCATTGGTCGGAAATCCGTCAGTCTTCAGAAAAGGTTAAACACCCCCAGGGAAATTCCCGTGTAGGGGGGCGTGTCAGTACTATTGGCATATAGAGGCGAAAAATATTTAATTGCGGTATTAGGCTTCGGGATGAGGGCGAATTGCCCCATGACACGTCCGGTGACACGCTAAGGGAGGATGTGTAAGGGGGACGTGTTAACAGATTTTTCTATTTCTTTGGCTCTAGTAGCAAGCTACCTCGGGATCGGGTCACACGCCCTATGACACGCCCAGGTAGGGCGTGTTAGGGGGCGTGTCTTGTCATTTTTGGCCAATATTCTGGAAACCTGTAGAAAGAAAATAAAACATTAGCCGCAATAATATATACATAAGAAAGTCAATAAATAAGCTTACAAGACATGATTAGTGCAATAAAAACAAAAAAAAAATTATCCTATTAGTTTAGACTACAAAACGTACTATCAAATTCCCCCAAGCTTAAGCTTTACTTTTCCCCAAGCAAAGATATAAAAACTAGATAACAATAAAATAGGACTAATCAAAAAGTTCTAATTATGTCATCACAAGTACTATGCAAAATTCTAAGTAGGGAGAAGGTGAAACGTAAACCTAAAACAATTATTTAAAAATGGTTTATAATTTGAAAACATTACTAATGAAAATAAATCATCCAAAATTTTAATAAATTTCTTTAAATATTTTTAAGCAAAACAACAAAATGAAAAACACATTGAGATTTTACTATTTCCAAACAACGCATTATAACTATATAAATTAAATAACAAAAATCTAAATTTAAATCCAAAACTGATACTAATTTACTTTTCTTCTTTTCTTAGCAAATAAATAAAAATCATAAGCATTAATTAAAAGGACTTATTAGGACCGATACGTTTGGTTTAGGATTATAATTAGGAGTGTAATTAAAAGATAAACAAGGAGGCTTAAAAATCACACTAAACCAAAACAAAGAGTTTCAAAATTTTCATTTTAAATAAATTTTTTTTTCTTTTTTTCTTTTTCAAAATAAAGGCCATAATTAATTTTTATTTTCATTTTAAATTGGCCAAACAAAAGTAAACACTTATTTTGAGCATACTTTTCAAAAACTTCTCCAAAAATATCTCAAAAAACCTTATCATAATCATGAAAAATTTTAAATGAAACTCAAAATGGTTAGCGTGATTGGATAGGTTTGAAAATTTTTCTTGTCTGAAGATAAAATGATATGTGGAGCTATCAATTAAAATTGGAAAAAGGCTCCAAAAGCAGCTAATTAGGGGTATAGTCTTTTAGGTTGGCATGAAGGCTCAAATGAAAACTAAAAAGGCATAAATCTTTTTCATGCTTTTAATTTCATTTAAAGCGTAGATTTGAAAATTTTCAAAAAGCAAGTCCTAGATAATAAAAGGAGATTGATGAAATTATCTTGAAAAAGAAATAATAGGTGAATTAGATCGTTCACGTCTACTACGCTAATCAAAAGTAGACCTTACAAAAATTATCAAGAACAAAAAGGAAAATAGTGGATGATGAATTTTCGGGAAAGTAAAGAAAATAAAGAACAAAAACCATAATAAAAATGCGGGTTTAAGAAAAAACATTTCACGTTAACATGCTACCGTGAATTAGAAACAAATCATGGCCAACATTTTACTTGTGTAATATAATTAAAAAGATCGATTAGAAAAATTACAATTAGCTAAGTTGTTTATATGAGATTTTGAGAAAAACAAAACAAAAGTAATGGGTACTAATGAAATACCAAAAAATACATCTAAACTATTAAAGTAAAAAACAAATAGTAATTTTTTTTTATATATTTTGAAATATTCTCCTTTTTTGATTTTTTAAATATTTTTCTAATTTTTTTGGATTTTGAAATATTCACTTTTTATTTTGATTTTGAAATATTCACTTTTTCTTTGGATTTTGAAATATATAATTTTTTTGATTTAAAATATACACAAATAGCAAAAAGAAGGAGGAAATACTCCCCCAAGCATAAAATAGACATTGTCCTCAATGGAGAAAGGTGGTTAGAGAGAGAGAGAGAGAAAATTAAACAAAAATGAAAGTACTAAATAAAAAAAAAACAGGTACTTCCCAGGATTTATGAGCCGCAAAAGTTGAGAGATGCCGCTCCCCCATGCTTGCACTTTAGATCTTTATGAAATCTCTTCTTTGGAATTCATGATGGATTCAACAACGTAAGAGCAGGCGATCACAGAAGGTTCAGCTTGTCGGAGCCGTCCGCGAAAAAAATTGAAAAATAAAGAAAACAAAAAAAGAAAAATTGGGTTGCCTCACAAGAGCGCCCTTTGTTTAAAATGTCATTTGAGCTCGACGCAACAAAATAATATTGTCCAAAATAATATTGTCCAAAAAAATATTTAAAGTTCCTTGCATAAATTCATTTAAAAGGGTGGAGTCTGCGGCCATGGCCATTTCTTGCAGAAATTAAATTGGAAGAGTGGAAGAAAAACAAAAATCAGAAAAATCATCTTCAGGAATGTTGTAGGAAGATTCATCATTTAAGTCCTCAAACAAGAAATAAGAGTCGTCATTCTCAAGGGTATTTTTCATCGAAGGGGTGATAGAGAAGGTCACTTCATCGACGCCTACTCGTAGGAATAGCTTGCCATTGCTTATGTCAATGATAGCTCGGGAGGTGGCAAGGAAGGGTCGGCCAAGGATCAGGGGAACCTCGACGTCTTCTTCGATCTCCAATGCGATGAAATCAACCCGAAAGATAAGTTTGTCGACTTTGACTAGAACATCCTCCACTATTCCTAATAGGTATTTAACAGATCTATCAGCGAGATGGATACTCATACGCGTGGGGTTCTGGATACCAATTCCTAACTTCATAAATAATGAGAGGGGCATCAGGTTAATACTCGCACCTAAGTCGGCCAATGTGTGCTTGACAAAAAGATCACCAAAGACACACAGAATAGAAAAACTACCTGGATCGCTGATCTTCTTTGGTAAGCCGTTTGACAAGACCGCAGAGCACTCGACATTTAGCGTGACGTGTGACAAGTTTTCTAACTTCTTTTTGCTACTCAAGAGGTCCTTAAGGTACTTAGCATACTTTGGCATCTGATAGATCGCTTCATGGAAGGGCAGATTTATGTGGATTTATTTGAATATTTCTATGAAGCAAGAGTACTGATCATCCTGACGTTGTTTGTTAAGTTTGGAAGGGTATGGTGGAGTTGGATTATTTTTAAAGATGGGTGGTGGAGTGAGATCTTTTTCTAAAGCAGTGAGCGGAGTGATAACTTCTTCTTCAATAGAGGGTTGAATTTTTAAAATGGGAGCGGAGCTTTGATTTTTTTAAAATTGGGGCGGAGCTTGCCTCGGGGTCTTCACTAACCATTCCAGAAACTTGCTTCCCACTCCGAAGTGTTATAGCTTTCACCTGCTCTCTCTGGTTGGGCTCAGTATTGGAAGGTAGAGACCGGGCAAGTTGCTCAGAAATAAATTTTGCGAGATGTCCTACCTGATTTTCAAGATTTTTAAAGCTTTCGGTAAAGTTTCTTATAGTAGCGTCATTTGTGGTTATATATTTTGAAAGTAACTCCTCCAAGCTTGGAGGTTTTGGATGGTTTTGAAGAGGTGGAGGTGGTGCAGAAAAATCATTTTGCGGTGGCAGCCGCATTGCGTTTGAAGGATTACTCCACAAAAAAATTAGGGTGGTTTCGTAAATCAGGATTATAATAATTCGGAAAAGCAAAACCAGGAGCATGAAAATTCGAAGCAAAAAATTTATTAAAAGCATTTCTAGGCAAATTATTAACCTAATCTATTTATTCGGGAGCAGGAGTTGTATATTCCCATACCTAAGGGGCAGAGGCAGCAGTCATCTCCGTAATTTTTTTACTTAATATTTCTACTTACAGAGCTAGATCGGAGACGTTGTCCACATCAAAAATACTAGTTGGTTTGTTTGGGAGGGACCTAGGCACATTCCACTAATAGGTGTTCATGGCCATGTCCTCGAAAAGCTCAAGAGTAGCTTCCGGGGTCTTATGGTTTAAAGTACCACCAGAAGTTGTGTCTATCATTTGCTTTGTATTTTGATTTAGCCCGTTATAAAACATGTGCACTTGTAACCATACAGGCAACACGTGATGGGGGCATCATCTTAACAGTTCTTTAAATCTTTCCCAGGTTTCAAATAAGGTTTCAAAGTCTATTTGTTCAAAGACAGAAATATCGTTCCTTAGTTTTACAGTTTTAGCTGGCGAAAAATACTTCGTAAGAAATTTTTCAGTTAATTGATCCCTGGTGGTGATGCTCCCTCTTTGCAGAGTCATCAACCACTATTTAGCTTTGGTTCTAAGGGAAAGAGGAAATAATCATAGCCTACTAGCATCATTTGTAACACCATTTATCTTGAATGTGTCACAAATCTCAAGAAAGCTTGTTATATGTGCGTTCGGATATTCATCTTGAAGTCCGCCATATTGCACATACTACTACACCCTTCTAATTATGGTAGGCTTCAATTCAAAATTATTATTAGTTATAGCAGGGAGCTTGATGCTTGATTCTATTCCCTATAGATTCGATCGTGCATTATAAGACATAGGCCTATGCACAACTTCCTCCACGTGGGGTTCTTCCATTTTTAAAGTAGAGAATGACTCAGAGTCCTCAACCGTTACTTGGAGAGTAGGGCATTGGAATTGCGATATTCTCCAAAGAGTATGCTCAATTTCGTGGTCCAACTCAAAAATAACAGACGGACTCCCGCGGGTCATGCAATAAAAGAAGAGAAGAGAAGAAAGAGAAATAAATAAACTAGAAAAAGAGAAGATAGAATTTCTTTTTTGAAATAGATTTTTTATGTTTTAACTCCGTAACTTCCCAAGGGCTACCCAATGAAGTGTTTGCAAGGTACTAGACAAGATAGTGGTATTTAAGCCACATTGCCCTTTTTAAGGCAGTTAGGTGGTGTAGAAAAATTGTGAAGTGGGTTTCTAATAAGAGCATTAATAAATTGGAATTTTTTTAATTTTTGTAAAAAGAGGATGAGAAAGAGAAATGATAAAAGTAATAGGTTGGTGTTTTCAGATTATCAACAAAATTTGCTCCCCAACAACGACACCAAAAACTTGGTGTCGTGATAAAAAAAGCTGAACTAGCAATCAACCTAGACAAGTATACCTATCGAACTTTAGTTAGGGGACATAAGTGTCGTATTGAAATCCGGGAATTGTTGAGTAAACCTACACGCGCGAAAACTGTTATTTTATCGAAGGAAATTTTTAGGTTTAAAGAGAAATATAAACGCACTTAAGAAAGTAAATATTACACTAAAAAGAGAACTAATTGCAGTTAAGTAGAGAGCTAATAAAAATGATTACAATGAAAGGTTGGAACAATGAAATGGAAAAGCACTTGATCAAGAATCAACTCGGCAAAAGTCGATTAAAAATGCGATAATAAACCTAAACTTAATAGGGTGAATGTACATGATCGTGGAGGTTACTTAAGCTTGAACACGCTTCTCTTAAAGTCGTGCCCAACTATGTTTAGGAAGGTCCGACCGAACTCTCATCCAAATCGGAGGCCTAAAGCTTGCTTTATGCGGAGAACCCCACTATTGGATTTTACTCCAACCCAGGAGATTTGGACGTCTGCCTCTCTTGAGGGGTGCGTACAACTCTCTATACTCTTGCGTGTTCACTTCAAACTACGAGTCTCTCGGTAATCTTAGAGTGAAAACAGAAATGGAAATTATATATCAATGAAAGAATTCCAAACATGAATAATAAAGAGTAAATCGAAGGCCTAAACCTTAAAAAGAAAAGGTAAATCAAAGCATCATAACTTAATCACTCGATCATAGGTTCATCAAGATCGAGTACAAGGAGGATTAGTTAATCATAGCAGAGTGGAGGAGGAGGGATAAGTAGAAAAGCATTAAGGACACAAAGATAAAAAAGGGCACTTTATATTAATAATAAGAGAACTACTAGTTGAAATGAAAGAGTACACTTGCACTGAAATTAAAAGACTATGGTAGCATTACATTAAGATACTAAAGCTAGTTATAAAAAACTATTACGAAAGGGAGTACTAAACTAGAGTTAAGACAAACACAAAATGAGAAAGAGAGAGAGGGGAAAACACCAAGAAACAAAGGGGCAGCACATCCCCTCTCAAACCAACTGGTCTTGAAGGGAAGGCGTAGCCTTGTATTTATTGGCCAAAATCTCGAGTTGGTCACGCCCTGTGACACGGCCGAGGAGGGCATGTTAGGGGGTGTGACACGTACGGTGTTGACCTCGGGCTCGGGATTCTGGCGGGAAGGATGATTGCTTCTGTACGATTATGGACACGCACTGAGTCATGCTCGTATAGGGGGGTGTGACACGTACGTCGCGTCAAAATCATTGGTCGAAAATCCGCCAGTCTTCAGAAAAGGATGAAAACGGCCAGGGATACGCCCGTGTATGGGGCATGTCAGTACTATTGGTGTGCAGAGGAGAAAAATCTTTAATTAAAGCTACAGGCTTCGGGATGAGGGTGATACGCCCCGTGACACACCCGATGACACGACCAAAGAGGGCGTGTCATGGGGGCGTGTTAGTGGTTTTTTCTATTTCTTTGGCTCTAGCCTCAGGCTTCCTCGGGATCCGGTCACACGCCCGATGACATGCCTAGGTAGGGCGTGTTAGGGGGGCATGTCAGGTCATTTTTGGCCAAAATTCAGGAAACCTGCAAAAAGACAAGAAAACATTAGTGCCAATAATATATACATAAGAAAGTTAATAAATAAGCTTACATAACATTATTAGTGCAATACAAACAAGAAAATATACCCTAATAATTTATACTATAAAACTTACTATCATGTATTCACGAATACCTTCTAATATCTCCAAAAGGGAAGTCAAAAGAGTGTAAATTTAAAGTATAATGCAAATACCTGAAGTGAACTTGCGAGCACCTTCTAATCTCTACAAAAGAGAAGTCAAAAGCAGGTAATTTTAAAATATAACATGAGTACATGAAGTGAACTCGCAAACACCTAATAATCTCTGCAAAGGAGAAGTCAAAAGTAGGTAAATTTAAAATATAAAGTGAGTACTTTAAGTCAACTAGCAAACACCTGCTAATCTCTATAAAAAATAAGTCAAAAGCAGTAAAATTTAAAATATAACGCGAGTACCTGAAATGAATTTGCAAACACTTACTAATCTCTACCAAAGAGATGTCAAAAGGAGGGAAATTTAAAATATAATCCGAGTACTAGAAATAAACTTGCTAAAACCTTCTAATCTGTCCAAAAGAGAAGTCAAAAGAAGGTAAACATAAAATATAGTGCGAGTACATGAAGTAAACTCACGAACACCTGCAAATCTCTACAGAATAGAAGTAAAAAGCAGGGATATTTACAATATAACATGATTACCTGATGTTAACTCGCAAACACCTGCTAATCTCTATAAAAGAGTAGTCAAAATCAAGTAAATTTAAAATATAATGATACCTGAAGTGAACTCACAAACACTTTCTAATCTCTACAAAGGAGAAGTCAAAAGCATGTAAATTTAAAATTTAATGCAAGTACTAGAAGTGAATTCACAAACACCTGCTAATCCCAGCAAAAAAATCAAAGGAAGGTAAATTTAAAATATAATATGAGTACCTGAAGGGAACTCACAAAATCTTCTTATGTCTACAAAAGAGAATTCAAACGCCGGTAAATTTTAAATATAATGCGAGTACCAGATATAAATTCGCAAACACCTTCTAATCACTGCAAAAGAGAAATCAAAAGGAGGTAAATTTAAAATATAATGTGTGTACCTGAAGTGAAATCACGAACACCTGTTAATCTCTATAAAAGAGATGTCAAAAGAAGATAAATTTTTAATAAAAGTGAGTTCCTGAAGTGAACTCACAAATACCTGCTAATCTCTCAAAAAGAGTTGTCAAAAGCAGGTAAATTTAAAATATAATGCAAGTACCTGAAGTGTATTCGTGAACACTTGTTAATCTCTACAAACGAGAAGTCAAAAGCTGGTAAATTTAAAATATAATGCGAGGACTTGAATTGAACTTGTGAACACCTACTAATCTCTACTAAAGAGAAGTCAAAAGCATATAAATTTTAAAAATAATATGAGTACCTGAAGTTAACTCGCAAACACCTACTAATCTCTACAAAAGAGAAGTCCAAAGTAGGTAAATTTAAAATATAACACGAGTACCTGAATTCAACTCACGAACACCTGCTAATCTTTATAAAAAAGAAGTCAAAAGCAAGTTAATTTAAAATATAACGTGAGTACCTAATGTGAACTCGCGAACATCTGCTAATCTCAGCATAAATGAAGTCAAAAGCAGGTAAATTTAAAATATAACGTGACTACTTGAAGTGAACTCATGAACACCTACTAATCTTTATAAAGGAGAAGTCAAAAGTAGGAAAATTTAAAATATAATACGAGTACATGAAGTCAATTGGCAAACACCTGCTAATCTCTATAAAAAAATAATTCAAAAGAAGGTTAATTTAAAATTTAACGTGAGTACCTGGAGTGAATTTGCAAACTTGAACTAATCTCTGTAAAAGAGATGTCAAAAGGAGGTAAATTTGAAATATAATGCGAGTACCAAAAGTGAACTCGCAAAAACCTCTAAACTCTCCAAAAGAGAAGTCAAAAGCAGGAAAATTTAAAATATAATACAAGTACCTAAACTCAACTAGCGAACACGTGTTAATATCTACAAACGAGAGGTAAAAAGATGGTAAATTTAAAATTTAACGCGATTACTTGAACAAAACTCGCGAACACCTGCTAATCTCTATAAAAGAGAAGTCAAGAGTTGGTAAATTTAAAATATAACACGAGTACCTAAAGTTAACTCACGAACACCTGCTAATCTCAATAAAGGAGAAATCAAAAGTAGATAAATTTAAAATATATCACGAGTACCTGAAGATAACTTGCGAACACCTGCTAATCTCTATAAAAAATTTGTCTAAAGTAGTTAAATTTAAACTATAACGCGTGTACTTGAAGTGAACTCGCAAATACCTGTTAATATCACCAAAAGAGAATTCAAAAGTGGGTAAATTTAAAATATAATGCGAGTACTTGAACTGAACTCGCAAACACCTGCTAATCTCACTAAAAGAAGAGTCAAAAGATGGTAAATTTAAAATATAAAATGATTACATGAAGTGAACTCACAAATGCCTACTAATATCTACAAAGCAGAAGTCAAAAGCAGGTAAATTGATAATATAATGTAAGTACCTGAACTGTACTCACAAATACCTTCTAATCTCTATAAACGAGAAGTTAAAAACTGGTAAATTTAAAATATAGCGTGAGTACATGAACTGAACTCACGAATACCTGCTAATCTCTATAAAAGAGATGTCAAAAGCATGTAAATTTAAAATATAACATGAGTACCTGAAGTTAACTCACGAACACTTGCTAATCTCTACAAAGGAGAAGTCAAAAGCTGGTAAATTTAAAATATAACACGAGTACCTAAAGTTAACTCGCAAAAACCTACTAATCTCTATAAAAAAAATTCAAAAGCAAGTAAATTTAAAATATAACACGTTTACCTGAAGTGAACTCGCGAATACCAGATAATCTCTCCAAAAGAGAAGTCAAAAGTGGGTAAATTTAGAATATAATGCAAGTAACTAATGTAAATCCGCAAACACCTGCTAATCTTAGCAAAAGAGAAGTAAAAAGCAGGTAAATTTAAAATAAAATGTGAGTACATAAAGTGAACTCGTGAACACCTACTAATCTGTGCAAAGGAGAAGTAAAAAGTAGGAAAATTTAAAATATAAGACGAGTACCTGAAGTTAATTGGCGAACACCTGCTAATCTCTAAAAAAATAAGTCAAAAGCAACTAAATTTAAAATATAACGTGAGTACCTGAAGTGAATTTGCAAAGACTAACTAATCTCTGTAAAAGAGATGTCAAAAGGTGGAAAATTTAAAATATAATGCGAGTATCAAAGTGAACTCGCGAAAAACTTCAAATCTTTCCAAAAGAGAACTCAAAAGCAGGTTAATTTTAAATATAATGTCAGTACCAGAAGTAAACAGGCAAACACCTGCTAATCTCTACATTAGAGAAGTATAAAGCAGGTAAATTTAAAATATAACATGAGTACCTGATGTTAACTCGGGAACACTTACTAATCTCTATAAAAGAGAAGTCAAAAGCAAGTAAATTAAAAATATAATGCGCATACCTGAAGTGAATTCGCGAACACCTACTAATCTTTACAAAAGAGAAGTCAAAAACATTTATATTTAAAATATAATTAAAGTACCTGAAGTGATTTCGCGAAGACCGGCTAATCACTGCAAAAGAGAAGACAAAAGAAGGTAAATTTAAAATATAATGCGAGTACCTAAAAGGAACTCATGAAATATTCTAATCTCTCCAAAAGAGAAGTCAAAAGTAGATAAATTTTAAATATAATGCGAGTACTAGTTGTGAATTCACAAACACCTTCAAATCTATGCAAAAGAGAACACAAAAGTAGGTAAATTTAAAATATAATGCAAGTACCTTTAGTGAACTCGCGAAAATCTACTAATCTCTATAAAAGAGGTGACAAAAGCTGGTAAATTTAAAATATAATGCGAGTTCCTGAAGTGAACTCGCGAATACCTGCTAATCTCTCCAAAAGAGAAAAAAAAAGGCAAATTTAAAATATAACGCAAGCACCTAAAGTGAACTCGTGAACACATGCTAATCTCTACAAACGAGAAGCCAAAGCTAGTAAATTTAAAATATAACACGAGTACCTGATGTGAACTCATTAACACCTCCTAATCTCTGTGAAGGAGAAGTCTGAGCAGGTATATTTAAAATATAACGCGAGTACCTGAAGTGAACTCACGAACACCTGCTAATCTCTGCAAAGGAGAAGTAAAAATCAGGTAAATTTCAAATAAAACGTGATTACCTGATGTAAACTCACGAACACCTGCAAATCTCTACAAAAGAGAAGTCAAAAGTAGGTATATTTATAATATAACACGAGTACCTGAAGATAACTCATGAACACCGACTAATCTCTGTAATGGAGAAGTCAAAAGCAGATAAATTTGAAATATAGCGTGACTACCTAAAGTCAACTCGTGAACACCAACAAATCTCTATAAAAGAGATGTCAGATGTATGTAAATTTTAAATATAACGTGAGAACCTGAAGTGAAAGGCAAATACCTGCTAATCTCTCAGAAAGAGAAGTCAAAAGCAGGTAAATTTAAAATATAATTCTTGTAATTGAAGTGAACTCGCGAACACCTACTAATTTCTACCAATAAAAAATAAAAAACAGGTAAATTTAAAATATAGCATTATTACTTAAAGTAAACTCGCGAACACCTGCTAATCTCCACATAATAGGGGTCAAAAGCAAGTAAATTTAAAATATAACACGTGCACCATAAGTGAACTCGTAAACACCTGCTATTTCCTGTAAAGGAGAGGACAAAAATAGATAAATTTGAATTGAAATGCCAATACATGAAGTGAATTCGCGAACACCTGCTAATCTCTGCAAAAGAGATGTCAAAATAAAGTAAATTTAAAATATAATGCGAGTACCTTAAGTAAACTCTCGAAAGACTTCTAATATCCCCAAAAGGGAAGTCAAAAGCAGGTAAATTTAAAATATAACGTAAGTACCTAAAGTGAACTCGTGAACACCTGCTCGAGTACCTTATGTGAATTTAAGAACACCTTCTAATCTCTGCAAAAGAGATGTTAAAAGAAGGTAAATTTAAAATATAACGCGAGTACATAAAGTGATCTCAGAAAAACCTTCTAATCTCTCCAAAAGGGAATTCAAAAGCACGTAAATTTAAAATATTACGCGAGTACCTTAAGTAAACTCGCGAACAGCTGCTAATCTCTACAAATGAGAAGTCAAAAGCTGATAAATTTAAAATATAACGTGAGTTCCAGAACTTAACTCACCAACACTTGCAAATCTCAGCAACAGAGAATTCAAAAGAAGGTAAATTTAAAATATAACACGAGTACCTGAAGTTAACTTGCGAACACCTGCTAATCTCTGCAAAGGAGAAGTCAAAAGCAGGTAAATTTAAAAAATAATACGATTACCTGAACACAACTCACAAACATCTGCTAATCTTTATAAAAAAGAAGTCAAAAGTAGATAAATTTAAAATATAATGCGTGTACCTGAAGTGAACTCGTGAATACCTGCTAATCTCTGCAAAGGAGAAGTAAAAAGCGGGTATATTTAAAATATAATACGAGTACCTAAAGTGAACTCGCGAACACTAGCTAATCTCTACAAAAGAAAATTCAAAACATGTAAATTTAAAATATTAGGTGAGTATATGAAGTGAACTCGGGAACACCTACTAATCTCTATAAAGGAGAAGTCAAAAGAAGGAAAATTTAAAATATAACACAAGTACCTTAAGTCAACTGGCGAACACCCGCTAATCTGTATAAAAAATTTAAAAATTAATTAAATTTAAAATATAACGCGAGTACCTAGAGTGAATTTGCAAACACATACAAATCTCTGCTAAAGTTATATCAAAAGGAGGTGAATTTAAAATATAATGCGAGTACAAGAAGTGAACTCGCAAAAACCGTCTAATCTCTCCAAAATAGAAGTCAAAAGACGGTAACTTTAAAATATAATGCGAGTAACTATAGTAAACTCGCGAACACCTACTAATCTCTACAGAAGAGAAGTAAAAAGCTGGAAAATTTAAAATATAACATGAGTACCTGAAGTTAACTCGCGAACACCTACTAATCTCTATAAAAGTGAAGTCAAAAGCAAGTAAATTAAAAATATAACATGCATACCTGAAGTGAACTCATGAACACCTGATAATCTTTGTAAAAGAGAAGTCAAAAGAATGAATATTTAAAATATAACGCGAGTACCTAATGTGAATTTGCGAACACTTGTAAATCTCTGTAGAAGATAAGTCAAAAGAAGAGAAATTTAAAATATAATGCGAGTACTTGAAAGGAACTTACAAAACCTTCTAATCTCTCCAAAAGCGAAGTCAAAAGCTGGTAAATTTTAAATATAAAACGTGTGCCAGATATGAATTCGCAAACACCTTCTAACCTTTACAAAAGAGAAGTATCACTACTAGAAAACTGACTTTTAGCCACGGTAGATTGCCGTGGCTAAAAGTCCAAAACTGTGGCTAATGACTTTTAGCCACGGTCTGCCCACGGAAAATGGGCGTGGGCAATACGACCGTGGCTAAAAGTCCAAACTGTGGCTAAAAGTCCAAAACTGTGGCTAATAGTGGACTTTTAGCCACGGTTCATTGTCGTGGCTAATAGTGGACTTTTAACCACGGTTTAATTTACGTGGTTAAAAGGCCACTCATAACATAAAAAATTCAGGACGGCCGCCGCCGCTGCCGCCGCCGCCGCCTCCCGGCCTGCCGCCACCCCCCGGCCGCCGCCGCCGCCATATTTATTTCAAAGGCTAATTGAAATAAATTCCTTATAAACCCAAAAATCTCATTTTGTTTTGGCGGTGTGGGACTAAACGATGCCACGACCTTTTGCCACGGTTCAGGCAAACCATGGCTAATAGTAGACTTTTAGCCACGGTTAAGGCAAACTATGGCTAAAAGTCCAGTATTAGCCACGGAATAAAACTGTGGCTAATACTCACTATTAGCCACGATTTTTCCCCGTGGCAAAAGAAACCGTGGCTAAAAGACATTTTTCTAGTAGTGTATAAAGTAGGTTAATTTAAAATATAATGCATGTACCTGAAGTGAACTCACGAACACCTGCTAATCTCTTTAAAAGACAATTCAAAAGCAAGTAAATTTAAAATATAACGTGAATTCATAAGATGAACTGGTCAATACCTACAAATCTCTCAAAAAGAGATGTCAAAAGCAGGTAAATTTAAAATATAATGCAAGCACCAAAAGTGTACTCGTGAACACTTGATAATCTCTACAAATGAGAAGTCAAAAGCTGTTAAATTTAAAATATAAAGCGAGTACCTATACTGAACCCACGAACACCTGCTAATCTCTTCAAAAGAGAAGTAAAAAGCGTGTAAATTTAAAATATAACACGAGTACCTGAATTTAACTCACGAACACCTACTAATCTGTATATAAGAGTAGTCAAAAGAAAGTAAATTAAAAATATAACGTGCATACCGGAAGTGAACTCACAAAAACTTGCTAATCTCTACAAAGGAGAAGTCAAAAGCATGTATATTTAAAATATAACGCAAGTACCAGAAGTGAATTCGTGAACACCAGATAATCTCTTCAAAAAAGAAGTCAAAACAAGATAAATTTAAAATATAATGTGAGTACCTAAAGGGAACTCACAAAACCTTCTGAAGTATACAAAAGAGAAGTCAAAAGCATAAAAATTTAAAGTATAACGCGAGTACCGGATGTAAATTTGCAAACCACTTCTAATCAATACAAAAGAGAAGTCAAAAGGAGGTAAATTTAAAATATAATGTGTGTATCTGAAATGAACTCGCGAACACCTGCTAATCTCTATAAAAGGGAAGTAAAAAGCTGGTAAATTTAAAATATAATGCGAGTTCCTGAAGTGAAATAGCAAATACCTGCTAATCTCTCAAAAAGAGAAGTCAAAAGCAGGTAAATTTAATTATAATACAAGTACCTGAAGTGTACTCGTGAACACCTTATAATCTTTATAAACGAGAAGTAAAAAATTGCTAAATTTAAAATATAGCGCATGTACATGAACTAAACTCACAAACACCTGCTAATCTCTACAAAAGAGAAAACAATAGCATGTAAGTTTTAAAAATAACACAAGTATCAAAAGTTAACTCGTGAACACCTACTAATTTTTACAAAGGAGAAGTCAAAACTAGGAAAATTTAAAATTTAACACGAGTACCTGAAGTCAACTTGCGAACACCTGCTAATCTCTATAAAAATGAAGTCAAAAGCAAGTAAATTTAAAATATACCGCGTGTACCAGAAATGAACTCACAAATACCTGCTAATATCTCCAAAAGAGAAGTCAAAAGTGAGTCAATTTAAAATAAAATTCAAGTACCTAAAGTGAACTCACGAACACCTGCTAATATTAGTAAAAGAGAAGTCAAAAGCAGGTAAATTTAAAATATTATGTGTGTACCAGAAGTGAACTGGTGAACACCTACTTATCTATTGAAAGGAGAAGTCAAAAGTAAGAAAATTTAAAATATAACACGTGTACCTGAAGTCAATTGGTGAACACCTGCTAAATCATATAAAAAATAAGTCAAAAGTAGGTAAATTTAAAATATAACGTGAGTACCTGAAGTGAATTTGCAAATACAAACTTATATCTGCAAAAGTGACGTAAAAAGGAGGTAAATTAAAAATATAATATGAGTACGAAATGTGAACTCGTGAAAACCTTCTAATTTTTCCAAAAGAGGACTCAAAAACAAATCAATTTAAAATATAACGTGAGTACCAGAATAAAACTTGCAAACACATGCTAATTTCTGCATTAGATAAGTAAAAAGAAGGTAATTTAAAAATATAACATGAGTACCGAAAGTTAACTCGCAAACATCTGCTAATCTCTATAAAAGAGAAGTCAAAAGGAAGCAAATTAAAAATATAACGTACATAACAGAAGTGAACTCGCGAACACTTGCTAATCTCTGCAAAGGAGAAGTCAGAAGCTTGTATATTTAAAATATATTGAAAGTACTTGTAGTGAATTCACGAACACCTTCTATTCTTTGCAAAAGAGAAGTCAAAAGAAGGTAAATTAAAAATATAATGCGAGTACTTAAAAGGAACTCACAAAACCTTCTAATCTCTCCAAAAAGAAGTCAAAAGGAGGTAAATTTTAAATATAATGCGAGTACCGGAAGTGAATTCATAAACACCTTATAATCTCTGTAAAAGAGAAGAAAAACCCAGGTAAATTTAAAATAAAATGCGTATACCTGATGTGAACTCGCGAACATCTACTAAACTCTATAAAAGAGAAGTTAAAAGATGGCAAATTTAAAATATAACGTGAGTTCCTGAAGTGAACTCGCGAATACCTGTTAATCTCTCCAAAAGAGCTATCAAAGCAGGTAAATTTAAAATATAATGCAAGTACAAAAAGTGAACTCGTTAATACATGGTAATCTCTAGAAATATGAAGCCAAAAGCTGGTAAATTTAAAATAAAATAAGAGTACCTGAGGTGAACTTGTGAACAACTCCTAATCTTTACAAAGGATAAGTCTAAAATAGGTATATTTAAAATATAACGCGAGTACCTGAAGTGAACTCACGAACACCAGCTAGTCTCTGCAAAGGAGAAGTCAAAAGCAGGAAAAATTAAAATATAACGTGAGTACCTAAAGTGAACTCCCGAACACCATCTAATCTCTTCAAAAGAAAATTCAAAGGCACGTATATTTATAATATAATGCGAGTACCCGAAGAAAACTCGCACACACCTGCTAATCTCTATTAAGGAGAAATCAAAAGCTGATAAATTTAAAATATAATATGAGTACCAGAAGTCAACTCGCGAACACCTACTATTCTATATAAAATAGATGTCAGAAGCAGGTAAATTTAAAATATAACGCGAGAAATTGAAGTGAACTCGCAAATACCTACTAATCTATCAAAAAGAGAAGTCAAAAGAAGGTAAATTTAAAATATAATGTATGTAATTGAAGTGAACTCGCGAACATCTACTAATCTCTGCAAATAAGAAATCAAAACAGGTAAATTAAAAATATAACACAAGTACCTAAAGTGAACTCGCGAACACAAGCTAATCTCTATAAAGGAGACGTCAAAAATAGGTAAATTTAAAATATAATGCCAATAGCTAATGTGAATTCGCGAATACCTGCTAATTTATTCAAAAGTGATGTCAAAAGCAAGTAAATTTAAAATAAAACGCGAGTACCTTAAGTAAACTCTCAAAAACCTTCTAATCTCTACAAAGGAGAAGTATAAAGCAGGTAAATTTAAAATATAATGTAATTACCTGAAGTGAACTCGCAAACACCTACTCGAGTACTTGATGTGAATTCAATAACACTTTCTTAACTCTTCAAAAGAGATGTCAAATACATGTAAATTTAAAATATAATGAGAGTAGATGAAGTGAACTCGAGAAAACCTTCTAATCTCTCTAAAAGAGAATTCAAAAGCAGGGAAATTTAAAATATTACACGAGTACCTTAAGTAGATTTGCGAACACCTGCTAATCTCTACAAATGAGAATCAAAAGCTGATAAATTGAAAAAATAATGCGAATAACAGAACTGAACACATGAACACCTGTTAATCTCTACAAAAAAGAAGTCAAAAGTATTAAATAAAAATATAGCACGGGTACCTAAAGTTAACTTGCGAACAACTGCTAATCTCTACAAAGGAGAAGTCAAAAGTTGGTAAATTTAAAATATAACACGAGTACATGAACTCAACTCGTGAACATCTGCTGATCTCTTTAAAAAAGAAGTCAAAACGAGATATATTTAAAATACAATGCGTGTACTTGAAGTGAACTCGCGAATACCTGCTAATCTCTGTAAAAGAGCAGTCAAAAATGGGTAATTTTAAATAAAATGTGAGTACCAGAAGTGAACTCGCAAAAACCATCTAATCTCTCCAAAACAGAATTCAAAAGAAGGTAACTTTAAAATATAATACGAGTATCTAAAGTAAACTCGCGACCACCTGCTAATCTCTATAGAAGTGAAGTAAAAAGCTGGTAATTTTAAAATATAACATGAGTACTTGAAGTTAACTCGCGAACACCTACTAATCTCTATAAATGAGAAGTCAAAAATAAGTAAATTAAAAATATAATGTAGATACCTTAAGTGAACTTAGGAACACCTGCTAATCTCTACAAAGGAGAAGTCAAAATACTATTTTTTTTAAATATAACGCGAGTACCTAATGTGAATTTCCGAACACCTGCAAATCTATGCAAAAGAGAATTCAAAATAAGATATATTTAAAATATAAAGCGAGTATTTGAAGGGAACTTAAAAAATCTTCTAATCTCTCCAAAAGTGAAGTCAAAAGCAAGTAAATTTAATTATAACATGAGTACGGGATGTGATTTCGAAAACACCTACTAATCTCTACAAAAGAGAAGTCAAAAGTAGGCAAATTTAAAATATAATGTGTATACCTGAAGTGAACTCGTGAACACCTGCTAATCTCTATAAAAGATAAGTCAAAACCTGGTAAATTTAAAATATAACGTGAGTTCCTGAAATGAACTCGCGAATACCTACTAATCTATAAAAAAGAGAAGTCAAAAGCACGTAAATTTAAAATATATGGCAAGTACCTAAAGTGTACTTGAAAACACCTGATAATCTCAATAAATGAGAAATCAAAAGCGGGTAAATTTAAAAAATAAAGTGAGTACCTGAACTGAACAAACAAACACCTGCTAATCTCTACAAAAGAGAAGTTAAAAGCTTGCAAATTTAAAATATAACACGAGTACCTGAAGTTAACTTGCGAACTCCTGCTAATCTCTGCAAAAGAGAAGTAAAAAGCAGGTAAATTTAAAATATAACACAAGCACATGAATTCAACTCACGAACACTTGCTAATATCTATTAAAAATAAGTCAAAAGCAGTAAATTTAAAATATAACGCGTTTACCTGAAGTGAACTCACGTTCCAAAAGAGAAGTCAAAAGCAGGTAAATTTAAAATATATTTTGAGTACCTGAAGTGAACTCGCGAACACCTACTAATCTCTGCAAAAGAGAAGTCAAAAGCAGGTAAATTTAAAATATATCATGAGTACCTGGAGTGAACTCGTGAACGCCTACTAATCTCTTCAAAGAAGAAGTCAAAAATAGGATAATTAAGAATATAACACGAGTACCTGAAGTAAACTAGCGAACAACTGTTAATCTTCATAAAAAAATAAGTCAAAAGCAAGTAAATTTAAAATATAATGTGAGTACTTAAAGTGAATTTGCAAACACCTACTAATCTCTGCAAAAGAGATGTCAAATGTGGTCAATTTAAAATATAACATGAGTATCAAAAGTGAACTCGCAAAAACCTTCTAATCTTTGCAAAAGAAAGTCAAAAGCAGGTAAATTGAAAATATAGTCCAAGTACCTGAAGTAAACTTGCGAACACCTACTAATATCTGTAGAAGAGAATTAAAAAGCAGGTAAATATAAAATATTATAAGAGTACCTGAAGTTAACTCGCGAACACCTGCTAAGCTCTATAAAAAAAGTCAAAAGCAAGTAAATAAAAAATACAACGCACATACCTGAAGTGAACTCGCGAACTCCTGTTAATCCCTGCAAAGGAGAATTCAAAAGTATGTATATTCTAAATATATAAAAAGTATCAGAAGTGAATTCGCGAACACCTGCTAATCTTTGCAAAAGAGAAGTCAAAGGAAGGTAAATTTAAAATATAATGCAAGTACCTGAAGGGAACTCACGAAACCTTCTAATCTCTCCAAAAGAGAAGTCAAAAGAATGTAAATTGTAAATATAATGTGAGTACCGGATGTGAATTTGTAAATAACTTCTAAACTCTACAAAAGAGAAGTCAAAAGTAGGTAAATTTAAAATTTATTACGTGTACCTAAAGTGAACATGCGAATACTTACTAATCTTTATAAAAGAGATGTCAAAAGTAGGAAAATTTAAAATATAATGCAAATTCTTAAAGTGAACTCATGAATACCTGCTAATCTCTCCAAAAGAGAAAGCGAAAGTAGATAAATTTAAAATATAATGCAAGTACCTAAAGTGAACTTGTGAACTCATGCTAATCTCTATAAATGAGTGGTCAAAAGCAGGTAAATTTAAAATATAACACTAATACCTGAAGTGAACTCGCGAACACCTCCTAATCTCTACGATAGAGAAGTCTAAAGCAGGTATATTTAAAATATAACATTAGCACCTAAAGTGAACTCGCGAACACCGGCTAATCTCTAGAAAGGGGAAGTCAAAAGCGGGTAAATTTAAAATATATCATGAGTACCTGAAGTGAACTCACGAACACCTACTAATCTATACAAAAGAAAAGTAAAATGCAAGTATATTTAAAATATAACGCGAGAACTTGAAGTGAACTCGCAAATACCTGCTAATCTCTATAAAGGAGAAGTCAAAAGCAGGTATATTTAAAATATAATGCATGTACCTGAAGTGAACTCACCAATACCTGCTAATCTCTCCAATAGAGAAGTCAAAATCGGGTAAATTTAAAATATAATGTGATTACCCGAAGTGAACTCATGAACACTTGATAATCTCTTCAAAATAGAAGTGAGAAGAAGGTAAATTTAAAATATAAAGCATGTAATTGAAGTGAACTCGCGAACACCTACTAATCTCTACAAACGAGATATTCAAAACAGGTAAATTTAAAAAATAAAACAAGTACCTAAAGTTACCTCGTGAACACCTGCTAATCTCTACATAATGGAGGTCAAAAGTAGGTAAATTTTAAATATAACACTAGTACCTGAATTGAACTCGCAAACACCTGCTAATCTATATAAAGGAAAAGTCAAAAACATGTAAACTTAAAATATAACGCCAATAGCTTAAGTGAATTCGTGAAGACCTTCTAATCTCTACAAAAGAGATGTCAAATGCTAGTAAATTTATAATATAATGCGAGTACCATATGTGAACTCGCAAAAACCTTCTAATCTCCCAAAAAGAGAAGTCAAAAGCAGGTAAACATAAAATATAATGTTAGTACCTGAAGTAAACTCACAAACACCTTCTCGAGTACCTGATGTGAATTCGTGAACACCTGCTAATCTCTGCAAAAGAGATGTCAAAAGCATGTAAATTTAAAATATAACTTGAGTACATGAAGTGAACTTGCTAAAACCTTCTAATCTCTCCAAAAAGAGAATTCAAAAGCAGAAAAATTTAAAATATAACGTTGTTACCTGAAGTGAACTCGCGAACACCTCTAAATCTCTAAAAATGAGAAGTCAAAAGTTGGTAAATTTAAAATATTATACATGTACCTGAACTGAACTCGCGAACACCTGCTAATCTTTACAAAAGAGAAGTCTAAAGCAGATAAATTTAAAATATAATACAAGTACCTGAAGTTAACTCGTCAACCCCCGCTAATCTCAATAAAAAGAATTTAAAAGAATGTAAATTTAAAATATAACGCGTGTACCTGTAGTAAACTCGCAAATTCCTGCTAATCTCTACAAAAGAGAAGTCAAATAAGGGTAAATTTATAATATAATACGAGTACCAGAAGTAAACTCCCGAACACCTTCTAAATATTGTAAAAGAGAAGTTAAAAATAGGTAAATTTAAAATATAACATAAGTACCAAAAGTGAACTCACGAACACCTACTAATATCTGCAAAAGAGAATTCAAAAACAGGTAAATTTAAAATATAACACGAATACCTTAAGTCAACTAGCGAACACCTGCTAATCTCTTATAAAAGATAAGTCAAAAGCAGGTAAATTTAAAATATAACGTGAGTTCCTGAATTGATGTCGTGAATACTTGCTAATCTCTCCGAAAGAGAAGTCAAAAGCATGTAAATTTAAAATATAACGCAAGTACCTAAAGTGAACTCGCAAACACCTGCTAATCTCTTCAAATGAGAAGTCAAAACCTGGTAAATTTAAAATAAAATGCGAGTACCTGAAGTTAACTCGCGAACACCTGTTAATCTATGCAAAAGAGAAGTCAAAAGCACGTAAATCTAAAATATAACTTGAGTAACTGAAGTTAACTCGAGAACACCTGCTAATCTTTACAAAGGAGAACTCAAAAGCAGGTAAATTTAAAATATAAGACGAGTACCTGAAATCAATTAGCGAACACTTGCAAATCTCTATAAAAGAGAAGTCAAAAGCAGGTAAATTTAAAATATAACATGTGTACCTGATGTGAACTCACGAACAACTGCTAATTTCCGCAAAAGAGAAGTCAAAAGTAAGTAAATTTTAAATATAAGAAGATGTGAACTCGCGAACACTTGCAAATCTCTACAAACGAGAAGTCAAAATATGGTATATTTAAAATAAAATGCGAGTACTTCAACTAAACTCGCGAACACCCCTAATCTCTTCAAAAGAGAAGTCAAAACATGTAAATTTAAAATATAACACGAGTACCTGAAGTTAACTCGTGAACACCTACTAATCTCTACAATGAAGAAGTTAAAAGCAGGTTAATTTAAAATATAACAAGAGTACCTGAAGTCAACTCACGAACAGTTATTTATCTCTATAAAAAAATTCAAAAGTAGGTAAATTAAAATATAACGCTTCTACCTAATGTGAACTCGCAAACACCTGTTAATTTCTACAAAAAAGAAGCCAAAAGAAGGTAAATTTTAAATATAACGTGAGTACCTGAAGTGAACTTGCAAACACATACTAATCTCTGAAAAGGAAAAGTTAAAAGCAGGTAAATTTAAAATATAAGACGAGTACCTAAAGTCCACTGGCAAACACCTGCTAATCTCTATAAAAAACAAGTCAAAAGAAGGTAAATTTAAAATATAACACGAGTACCTTAAGTGAATTCGCAACCACCTACTAATCTCTGCAAAAGAAATGTAAAAAGGAGATAAATTTAAAATTTAATGCGAGTACCAGAAGAGAACTCATGAAAACCTTCTAATCTCTCCAAAATAGAAGTCAAAATCAGGTAAATTTAAAATATAATGCGAGTACCTGAAGTAAACTCACAAACATCTATTAATCTCTGCAAAAGAGAAGTAAAAAGTAGGTAAATTTAAAATATAACAAGAGTACATGAAGTTAACTCATGAAATCTTGCTAATCTATATAAAAGAGAAGTTAAAAGCAAATAAATTTAAAATATAACGCGCATACCTGAAGTGAACTAGAGAACACCTGCTAATTACTACAAAGGAGAAGTCAAAAACATGTATATTTAAAATATAACGTGAATACCTGAAGTGAATTCACGAACACCAGCTAATCTCTGCAAAAGGGATATCAAAAGAAGATAAATTAAAAATATAGTGCGAGTACCTGAAAAGAACTCACGAAACCTTCTAATCTTTCAAAAAGAGAAGTAAATAGAAGAAATATCTAAATATAATGCGAGTACTGGATGTGAATTTACAAATACCTTCTAATCTCCGTCAAAGGGAAGTCAAAAGCAGGTAAATTTAAAATATAATGCATGTACCTGAAGTGAACTCGCAAACACCAACTAATCTCTATAAAAGAGAAGTCAAAAGTAGGTAAATTTAAAATATAACACGAGTTCTTGAAGTGAACTCGCAATCACATTCTAATCTCTCCAAAAGTGAAATCAAAAGAAGGTAAATTTAAAATATAACGCAAGTACCTAAAGTGAATTCATGAACACATGCTAATTTTTACAAACGAGAAGTCAAAATCTAGGAAATTAAAAATATAACACGAGTACCTGAAGTGAATTCGCGAACACTTCCTAATCAATGCGAAGGAAAAGTCTAAAGAAAGTATATTTAAAATGGAATGTGAGTACCTGAAGTGAACAAGCGAAAACCTCCTAATCTCTACAAAGAATATGTAATGCCTCCATCCGTCATATGGAATATAATAGAGGGTCCGTCCGGGTCCCCACGCCATATTTCATAGACAAACGACTAAATCACGTATGAATATAAAAATTTCTTTCTACTCGCATCTTAACTCAGAGCGTTCTAGCGGAAGATTTTTACTTGCAAAAACTCATCATATTGAATGTCCACTAAATTTATAAATAACACATTTATATATATCACCATGAATGTATACAAACACAAACACTCATGGCCTTAAGGCTTTATATATTTGTGTTTACAGGTTTGATTTCATACATCGACACGCAACCCGTCCACACATGAAAATATAATTATTCGCATGGCCTTCAAGGGACTACAAGCCTCAAGGGCTTCTGCCCGATCAATCCAATTAAGCCCGTCAGCACCTGCATATGGACATCCACCCCATGTGTGATAAATAAAGCAATGGTCAGCATTCAGCTGACCAATTATAACCACCGTATCCCTTACCTGAGGAAGTGGTTCCTTCCCTGTATGGATCGCAATCACAACATATATATTTATATATAACAACAAGTGCTCTCACGCACAACATTATCACAAACTCCGACCTTAGTGCCAGACTCTCCGTGCACTAAGGGGCACACTTACGGTGTACCGAATTATCCTTGGTAACACCATTGATTTGAGGTTCTTAACTTGTTGGCAATGGGGAATTAGTGTACTACAACACGGATGCTGCAGACCCCCTCGACCATCCGAATTAGAGGTGTTAACCTCACGGTAACAATCGAGCATTATAGATCGACCCACCATTGTAGTGTAACAACCTGAGATTTGGCCCGCAGCCCCCCATTGTATTGCCACAAATCAATCTCTCATAACGCAGGTACAGGTCAGCACTTTCCCGTTGCTGGAGACCCCCTCGCCCATCCCAATCAGAGGTGTTAACCTCACGACAACAAGTAATCTCACGCAGGTAAATTTAAAATATAACACGAGTAATAGAAGTGAACTCACGAACACCTGCTAATCTCTACAAAAGAGATGTCAAAAGCATATATATTTATAATGTAATATGAGTACCTGAAGATAACTCACGAACACCAACTAATCTCTGTAAAGGAGATGTCTAAAGCAGATAAATTTAAAATATAATGCGAGTGCCTGAAGTTAACTCGTGAACACCAACTAATCTCTATAAAATAGAAGTCAAAAGCAGGTAAATTTAAAATATAACGTGTGTACCTGATGTGAACTCACGAACACCTGCTAATTTCCGCAAAAAAGAAGTCAAAAGCATGTAAATTTTAAATATAATAGGATGTGAACTTGCGAACACCTTCTAATTCTCTAAAAACCAAGTCAAAAGCTGGCAAATTTAAAATAAAATGCGAGTACCTGAACTAAACTAATGAACACCTACTAATCTCTACAAAAGATAAGTCAAAAACATGTAAATTTAAAATATAATAGGAGTACCTAAATTTAACTCGTGAACACCTGCTAATCTCTAAAATGGAGAAGTAAAAAGCAGGTTAATTTAAAATATAACACAAGTACCTGAAGTTAACTCAGGAACACCAGTTAATCTCTCTAAAAAAGAAGTCAAAAGTAGGTAAATTAAAATATAACCCGTATACCTGATGTGAACTCGCGAACACCTACTTATTTTTGCAAAAGAGAAGTCAAAAGCAAGTAAATTTTAAATATAACGTGAGTACCTGAAGTGAACTTGCGAACACATACTAATCTCTGAAAAGGAGAAGTCAAAAGCAGGTAACTTTTAAATATAATAGGATGTGAACTCGCGAACACCTGCTAATCACTATAAACGAGAAGTCAAAAGCTGGTAAATTTAAAATAAAATGCGAGTACCTGAACTGAACTTATGAATACCCGCTAATCTCTATAAAAGAGAAGTCAAAAACATGTAAATTTAAAATATAACTTGAGTACATGAAGTATCTCGTGAACACATTCTAATCTCTACAACGAAGAAGTCAAAAGTAGTTTAATTTTAAATATAACATGAGTACCTGAAGTCAACTCCTGAACACCTGTTAATCTCTATAAAAAAGAAGTCAAAAGTAGGTAAATTAAAATATAAAGCATGTACCTGATGTGAACTCGCGAACACCTGCTAATTTCTGCAAAAGAGATGTCAAAAGCAGGTAAATTTGAAATATAACTTGAGTACCTGAAGTGAACTTGCGAACACATACTAATCTCTTAAAAGGAGAAGTCAAAAGCATGTAAATTTAAAATATAACACAAGTACCTCAAGTCAGCTGGCGAACACCTGCTAATCTCTATAAAAAATAAGTCAAAAGCTTGTAAATTTAAAATATAACACTAGTACCTGAAGTGAATTCGCCAACACCTACTAATCTCTGCAAAAGAGATGTCAAAAAGAGGTAGATTTAAAATATAATGCAAGTACCAGAAGTGAACTCATGAAAACCTTCTAATATCTCTAAAAGAGAAGTCAAAATCAGGTAAATTTAAAATGTAATGCGAGTACCTGAAGTAAACTCACGAACACATGTTAATCTCTGGAGAAGAGAAGTAAAAAGTAGGTAAATTTAAAATATAATAAGAGTACATGAAGTTTACTCATAAAAACCTGCTAATCTCTATAAAAGAGAAGTTGAAAGCATGTAAATTAAAAATATAATGCGCATACCTGAAGTGAACTCGAAAACACCTACTAATCCCTATAAAGGAGAAGTCAAAAGCATGTATATTTAAAATATAGCGCGAATACCTAAAGTGAATTCACGAACACCGGCAAATCTCTGCAAAAGAGAAGTCAAAATAAGGTAAATTTAAAATATAATACGAGTACCTGAAGATACTCTTGAAACCTTCTAATCTATCCAAAAGAGAAGTAAATAGCAAGAATATTTTAAATATAATATGAGTACTGCATGTGAATTCACAAACACCTTCTAATCTCCGTCAAACGGAAGTCAAAAGAAGGTAAATTTAAAATATAATGCATGTACCTGAAGTGAACTCGCGAACAACTACTAATCTCTATAAAAGAGATGTCAAAAGTTGTTAAATTTAAAATATAACGCGAGTTCTTTAAGTATACTCGCGAACACCTACTAATCTCTCCAAAAGTGAATTCAAAAGAAGGTAAATTTATAATATAACGCAAGTACCTAAATTGAACTCGTGAACACATTCTAATCTCAATAAACGAGAAGTCAAAAGCAAGGAAATTTAAAATATAACACGAGTACCTAAAGTGAATTCGCGAACACCTCCTAACCTATGTGAAGGAGAAGTCCAAAAGAAAGTATATTTAAAATAGAATGCGAGTACCTGAAGTGAACTCGCGAAAACCTCCTAATCTCTACAAAGGAGATGTAATGCCTCCATCCGTCACATGGAATATAACAGAGGGTCCGGCCGGGTCGCCACGCCATATTTCACAAATAAACGGCGGAATCACGTATGATTATTAAAATTACTTTCTACTCGCATCTTAACTCAGAGCATTTTAGCGGAAGATTTTAACTTGCAAGAACTCATCATATTGAATGTCCACTAAATATAAACAACACATTTATATATATCACCGGGAATGTATACAAACACTCAAGGCCTTAAGGCTTTAAATGCTTGTGTTTATATATGTGATTTCATACATCGACACATAGGCCGACCACACATGAAAATATAATTCTTCGCCAGGCCTTCAAGGGCCTACAAGCAGTAAGGGCTTCAGCCCGCTCAATCAAATTCATCATGTCAGCACCTGTATATGGACATCTACCCCAAGGGTGATAAATAAAGCAATGGTCAGCATTCAGCTGACCAATTATAACTACACTATCCCTTCCCTGAGGTAGTGGATCCTTCCCTGTATGCATCACAATAACAACATATATATTTATATATCACAAAAAGTGCTCTCACGCACAGCAACATCACAAATGATGTCCTTAGTACCGGACGCTCCGTGCACTCAGGGCATGCTTACAATGTACCAAATTATCCTTGGTAACACCACCGATTAGAGGTTCATAACTTGTTGGTTATGGGGCATTAGTTTACTACAATACACATGCTGGAGACCCCCTCGCCCATCCCAATCAGAGGTGTTAATCTCATGGCAACAATCGAGCATTCTAGATCAACCCACCATTATAGTGTAACAACCCGAGATTTGGCCCGCATCCCCCCAATGCATTGTCACCAATCGATCTCTCACAACGCAAGTATAGGTCAGCACTTTCCTATTGCTGGAGACCCCCTCGCCCATCCCAATCACAGGTGTTAACCTCACGGCAATAAGTTCTCTCACGCAAGTAAATTTATAATATAACAAGAGTACTTGAAGTGAACTCACGAACACCTCCTAATCTCTACAAAAGTGAAGTAAAAAGAAAATATATTCATAATATAACACGAGTACCTGAATATAACTCACGAACACCAACTTATCTCTATAAAACAGAAGTCAAAAGCAGATAAATTTAAAATATAATGCGAGAACCTGAAGTCAACTCGTGAACACCAACTAATCTCTATAAAAATAAGTGAAAAGTAGGTAAATTTAAAATATAACGTGTGTACCTGATGTGAACTCACGAACACCTGCTAATTTTCGCAAAAGAGATGTCAAAAGCATGAAAATTTTAAATATAATAGGATGTGAACTCGCGAACACTTACTTATCTCTACAAACGATGTCAAAAGATGGTAAATTTAAAATAAAATGCGAGTACCTGAACTGAACTCGTTAACACCTGCTAATCTCTACAAAAGATAAGTCAAAACATGTAAATTTAAAATATAACACGGGTACCTGAAGTTTACTCTTGAACATCTGCTAATCTCTACAATGGAGAAGTCAAAAACAGGTTAATTTAAAATATAATATGAGTAATTAAATTCAACTCGCGAACACCTGTTAATCTCTCTAAAAAAGAAGTCAAAAGCAGGTAAATTAAAATATAACGTGTGTACCTTATGTGAACTCGCAAACACCTGCTAATTTCTGCAAAAGAGAAGCCAAAAGAAGGTAAATTTTAAATATAACGTGAGTACCTGAAGTGAACTTGCGAACACAAACTAATCTCTGGAAAGGAGAATTCAAAAGCAGGTAAATTTAAAACATAACACGAGTATAGAAGTTCGCTGGCGAACACCTACCAATCTTTATTTAAAATAAGTCAAAAGCAGGTAAATTTAAAATATAACACAACTACCTGAAGCGAATTCACCAACACCTACTAATCTGTGCAAAAGAGATGTCAAAAGGAGGTAAATTTATAATATATTGCAAGTACCAGAAGTGAACTCGTGAAAACCTTCTAATCTATTCAAAAGAGAAGTCAAAATTTGGTAAATTTTAAATACAATGCGAGTACCGAAAGTAAACTCACGAACACCTATTAATCTCTGCAGAAGAGAAGTAAAAAGAAGGTAAATTTAAAATATAACAAGAGTACATGAAGTTAACTCGTGAAAACCTGCAAATCTCTATAAAAGAGAAGTCAAATGCAAGTAAATTAAAAATATAATGCGCATACCTGAAGTGATCTCGAAAACACCTACTAATCTCTATAAAGGTGAAGTCAAAAGACGGTATACTTAAAGTATAATGCGAGTACCTGAAGTGAATTCACGAACACCGGCTAATCTCTGCAAAAGAGAAGTCAAAAGAATGTAAATTTAAAATATATTGCGAGTACCTGAAGAGAACACACAAAACAATTTAATCTATCCCAAAGAGAAGTAAATATCAGGAAATTTTTTAATATAATGCGAGTACTGGATGTGAATTCACAAACACCTTCTAATCTCCGTCAAAGAGAAGTCAAAAGTAGGTAAATTTAAAATATAATGAATGTACCTGAAGTGAACTTGCAAACACCTACTAATATCTTTAAAAGAAAAGTCAAAAGTAAGTAAATTTAAAATATAACGCGAGTTCTTAAAGTGAACTTACGAACACCTGCTAATCTCTCCAAAAGTAAAATGAAAAGAAGGTAAATTTAAAATATAACGCAAGTACCCAAAGTGAACTCATGAATAAATGATAATCTCGACAAATGAGAAGTCAAAAGCTACGAAATTTAAAATATAACATGAGTACCTGAAGTGAATTCGCGAACACTTCCTAATCTATGCGAAGGAGAAGTCTAAAGCAAGTATATTTAAAATGGAATGTGATTACCTGAAGTGAACTCGCAAAAACCTGCTAATCTCTATAAAGGAGATGTAACGCATCTATCTATCACATGGAATATAACAGAGGGTCCACCTGGGGCCCCATGCCATATTTCACATTCAAACAGCGGAATCACGTATGTACATCAAAATTACTTTCTACTCGCATCTTAACTCAGATCATTCTAGCGGAAGATTTTGACTTGCAAGAACTCATCATATTGAATGTCCACTAAATATATAAACAACACATTTATATATATCACGAGGAATATATACAAACACAAACACTTAAGGCTATAAGGCTTTACATGTTTGTGTTTACAAGTGTGATTTCATACATAGGCACGCAGGCTGGCAACACATGAAAATAAAATTCTTCGTACATCCTTCAAGGGCCTACAAGCAGCAAGGGCTTCGGCAGCTCAATCCAATTCAGCCTATTAGTACCTGTATATGGACATCCACCCCATGTTTGATAAACAAAGCAACGGTCAGCATTCAGCTTACTAATTGTAACAACCCTACCCCTTACCCGTGCTAGTGGTTCCTTCCTTGCACGCATCGGAATCACAACATATATATTTATATATCACAATAAGTGCTCTCATGCACAACATCATCACAAATCCAGCCTTAGTGCCAGACGCTCCGTGCACTCAGGGCATGATTACGGTGTACAAAATTATCCTTGGTAACACCATTGATTAGAGGTTCTTAACTTGTTGGCTATGGGGCATTAGTTTACTACAATATGCATGTTGGAGACCCCCTTGCCCATCCTAATAAGATGTGTTTAGGCCTGCACCCCCCATTGCATTGCCACCAAATGATCTTTCACAACACAGGTATAGTTAAACACTTTCCCGTTACTCAACTAGTCAATAGTACACATCTTGATGCTGGTCCGCTTTCCCTTTTCTGTTCAGCACACAGCTCACTCAGAGCATACAACTTACGCAGCACACACAATACAAGGAGCTCACGCAGAGCTTCTTGGGTATTTTGGAAGTACTGACAATTTACAGGAATCCTCACACACTACATAAACTACTCGTTTTAAACACAGAGTCTTCTCCGGTTCACCACATAAACATTACTAATCCAGACCAACCATTCGGATGGGCTTCACACAGCATGCCTATTCTGTACTATACATTTTCAGATCTAGATGTAGACTAAACCGGGGATATCAACTATCAACTAACTGGAATCACTTATGCTTTCCACCACTTGGTGGAGGATTCCGTGCACATGCATAAAGGAGGACTTCACTTGTCCAAGAAAGAGGTCGTTACCCTTCATGAACTCTATGGATCTATGGAAAATTAGTTGGATGAAAAGAACTGCAATGGCCTTGCCTCCACAGATCTGAACTCGGCTCGTGATTCGGGGCTCTGAAGTTCCACTAGCATCCGGATTCATCCTCCACCTCATTCCTTACTCTCCCAACTCTCAAACACTTTAGAAAGAGAAAGACTTGAGATAAATAAGAGTTTATCCCTCAAATCTCGACCTTATAATAGCAAGAAGATCTCTGGATCATTGGATCCTAATTGAAGGAAAATAACGACCACGAATCCCCTGAAAATCAATTTCCTTGGATGAACACGGCCTGTGATACGCCTGTATCACTGGCCGTGTGTCTTAAGGGCAAAGAAACTTACTCTGCCAGACTAAGACACAGCCATATAACATGCCCGTGTCACAGGCCATGTGCCAGACATGGCTTCGGGCATGCCCGTATCCAACCAATGTTCATTAGTCCACACAGACCTGCCCAAACACAAATAAGTATATGACCCTTGACACGCCTGTATCACAAGTAGTGTACCTAACACGACTTGCCTCTCGAGGATCGTCGAGTGCATTTTGTCAACCTCTGCAGGACATAACCCTGGACAAGCCTGTGTCATAGGCCATGTTCCACACTCGACACCGCCCAGCACCACACTTGAGACTGCCTTGTGAAAGACTCGAGTATACAGAGCAGGACACGGACTTCGACACACCTGTATCCCTGGCCATGTTGCCTCAGCAGAGCAGGACATGGCTTGGGATATGCCCGTGTCCCAGGCCGTATTGCTCAGCCTACACAGCCAACTCATAAATGAGATTTTGGGGCAATACTAAAGAAGTCAAAAATATGTGAATTTAAAATATAATGCCAATACATAAAGTGAATTTGCCAATAGCTGCTAATCTCTACAAAAGAGATATCAAAAGCTGGTAAATTTATAATAAAATGCGAGTACCTTATGTGAACTAGTGAAAACCTTCTAATCTCCCCAAAAGAGAAGTAAAAATAAGATAAATTTAGAATATAATGTGAGTACCTGAAGTGAACTCTCGAACACTTGCTCGAGTACCTGATGTGTATTCACGAACACCTGCTAATCACTACAAAAGAGATGTCAAAAGCAGGTAAACTTAAAATATAATGCGAGTACATGAAGTAAACTCGCGAAAAATGTTCTAATCTCTCCAAAATAGAATTCAAAAGTAGTTAAATTTAAAATATAACATGATTGCTTGAAGTGAACACGCTAACACCTATTAATCTCTACAAACGAGAAGTCAAAAGATGGTAAATTTAAAATATAATGTGTGTACCAGAACTGAACTCGCAAACACCTACTAATCTTTGTAAAAGAGAAGTCAAAAGCAGGTAAATTTAAAATATAACACAAGTACCTAAAGTTAACTCGCAAACACCTGCTAATCTCTATAAAAAGAATCCAAAAGCAGGTAAATTTAAAATATAACACGTGTAACTAAAGTGAAATTGCGAATACCTGCTAATTTCTGCAAAAGATACGTCAAATATAGGTAAATTTAAAATATAATGTGAGTACCTGATGTGAACTCGCGAACACCTACTAATATCTAAAAAATAGAAGTCAAAAGTAGGTAAATTTAAAATATAACATGTGTGCAAGAATTGAACACGCAAATACCTACTAATCTCTGTAAAGGAGAAGTCAAAAGCAGGTAAATTTAAAATATAACACGAGTACCTTAAGTCAACTGGCGAACAACTACTAATCTCTATAAAAGATTTGTCAAAAGAAGGTAAATTTAAAATATTATGCGAGTTCCTTAAGTGAACTCGCGAATACCTAGTATTCTGTCCAAAAGAGAAGTCATAAGCAGGATATTTTAAAATATGACACAAGTACCTAAAGCGAACTCTCGAAGACCTACTAATCTCTACAAACGAGAAGTCAAAACCTGGTAAATTTAAAAAAAAATGCGTGTACCTGAACTGAACTCGCAAACACCTGCTAATCTCTACAAAAGAGAAGTAAAAAACATGTAAATTAAAAATATAACACGAGTACCTGAAGTTAACTCGCGAACACCTGCTATAATCTCTACAAAGGAGAAGTCAAAAGCAGGTAAATTTAAAATATAACACGAGTACTTTAAGTGAACTCGCGAACATCTGCTAATCTTTATAAAAAAAGTTAAAAGCAGGTAAATTTAAAATAGAATGCGTGTACCTGATGTGAACTCGAGAACACTAGATAATTTCTGCAAAAGAGAAGTTAATCACAGGTAAATTTTAAATATAATGTGATGTGAACTCGTGAATACCTGCTAATCTCTACAAACGAGAAGTCAAAATCTGGTAAATTTATAATAAATCACGACTAACTGAACTTAACTCGCGAACAAATTCTAATCTCTACAAAAGAGAAGTCAAAAGCATGTAAATTTAAAATATAACACGAGTACCTAAAGTTAACTCGTAAACACCTGTTAATCTCTACAAAGGATAATTCAAAAGAAGGTTAATTTAAAATATAACCTGATTACCTGAAGTCAACTCGCGAACACCAGCTAATCTCTACAAAAAGAAGTCAAAAGTATGTAAATTTAAAATATAACGCGTGTACCTGATGTGTACTTGCAAACACCTGCTAATTTATGCAAAAGAGAAGTCAAAAGTTGGTAAATTTTTAAAATAACGTAAGTACCTGAAGTGAACAAGCGAATGCCTACTAATCTTTGCAAAAGAGAAGTCAAAATAAGGTAAATTTAAAATATAACACGAGTACCTGAAGTCAACTGGCGAACAACTGCTAATCTTTATAAAACATAAGTCAAAAGCAGGTAAATTTAAAATATAACACAAGTACCTGAAATGTATTCGCCAACACCTACTAATCTCTACAAAAGAGATATCTAAAGGAGGTAAATTTAAAATTAATTCGAGTACCAGAAGTGAACTCGTGAAAACCTTCTAATCTCTCCAAAAAAGAAGTCAAAATCAGGTAAATTTAAAATATAAATTGTGTACCTGAAGTAAACACGCAAACAACAGCTAATCTCTTCAGAAGAGATGGTAAAAGCAGGTAAAGTTAAAAAATAACACGAGTACCTGATGTTAACTCGTAAAAACTTGCTAATCTCTTCAAAAGAGAAGTCAAAAACAAGTAAATTAAAAATATAACACGCATACCTGAAGTGAACTCGCGAACACTTGCTAATCTATACAAAGGAGAAGTCAAAAGCATTTATATTTTAAATATAATACGAGTACCTGAAGAGAATTTACAAATACTAGCAAATATCTGTCAAAGAGAAGTCAAAAGAAGGTAAATTTAAAATATAATGCGATTACGTGAAGAGAACTAACGAAACCTTCTAATCTCTCCAAAATAGAAGTCAATAGCAAAAAATTTTTAAATATAATGTGAGTACTGGTTGTGAATTCACAAACACCTTCTAATCTCCGCCAAAGAGAAGTAAAAAGTAGGTAAATTTAAAATATAATGCGTGTACTTGAAGTGAACTCGCGAACACCTACAAATCTCTATAAAAGAGAAGTCAAAAGTATATACATTTAAAATATATTGTGAGTTCCTGAAGTGAATTCGTGAACACCTGCTAATCTCTCCAATAAAGAAATCAAAAGCAGGAATATTTAAAATATAACACAAGTACCTAAAATGAACTCACGAACACATGATAATCTCTATAAACAAGAAGTAAAAAAGCAAGAAATTTTTTAATATAACACGTGTACTTGAAGTGAATTTGTGAACACCTCCTAATCTATGCGAAGGAGAAATATAAAGCATGTATATTTAAAAAATAACGTGAGTACCTAAAGTGAACTCATGAAAACCTGCTAATCTCTGCAAATGAGAAGTCAAAAGCGGTTAAATTTAATATATAACGTGAGTACTTGAAGTAAACATAGATGAAGTAAACTCGCGAACACCTGCTAATCTCTATAAAAGAGAAGTCAAATGCAGGAATATTTAAAATACAACACACGTACCTAAAGTGAACTTGCCAATACCTGCTAATCTATGCAAAGGAGAAGTTAAAAGCGGATAATTTAAAATATAACACGAGTACCTAAATTCAAATCGCTAACACCTGCTAATCTCTATAAAAGAGAAGTCAGAAGAAGGAAAATTTAAAAGATAATGCGAGTTCCTGAAGTGAACTTGCGAAAACCTGCTAATCTTTCCAAAAGAGAAGTCAAAAGAAGGTAAATTAGAAATATAACGCATATATATGTTTTGCACTCGCGAACACCTGGTACTCTCTATAAAATGGAGGTCAAAAGAAGGTAAATTAAAAATATAATGTGATTACTTGAAGTAAGCTCGCAAAAACTTGCTAATCTCTATAAAAGAGAAGTCAAAAGTAGGTAAATTTAAAATATAATGCCAATACCTGATGTGACTTCGCGAACACCTACTAATCTCTACAAAAGAGAAGTCAAAAGCAGGTAAATTTAAAATATAATGCAAGTTCCTAATGTGAACTCGCAAATACCATATCGTGTACCTGAAGTGAATTCGCGATCACCTACTAATCTCTATAAAAGATATGTCAAAAAAGGTAAATTTAAAATATCACGAGAGTACATGAAGTGAACTCGCTAAAACCATATATTCTCTCCAAAAGAGAATTCAAAAGCATATAAATTTAAAATATAATGCGAGTATCTGAACTGAACTCGCAAACATCTATAAAGGAATAGTCAAAAGCAGGAATATTAAAATATAATCTGTGTACCAAAGGTGAACTCACAAATACCTGCTAATCTCTCCATAAGAGAAGTCAAAAGCGGTAAATATTAAATATAATGCTTGTACCTGAAGTGAACTCACCAACACATACTAATCAATGCAAAAGAGAAGTTAGAAGTAGGTAAATTTAAAATATAACGCGAGTACCTGAAGTGAACACGTGAACACCTCCTAATCTTTGAGAAGGAGAAGTCTAAGGCAGGTATATTAAAAATATAATACGAGTACTTGAAGTCAACTGGCGAATACCTACTAATATCTATAAAAAATATATCAAAAGCAGGTAAATTTAAAATATAAAGTGAGTACTTGAAGTGAATTCGCAAAAACCTACTATCTCTGAAAAAAAGATGTCAAAAGGAGGTTAAGTTAAAATATAACACGAGTACCTGAAGTGAACTCACAAAAACCTTAAAATCTCTCTAAAAAGAAGTCAAAAGCAGGTAAATTTAAAATATAATGAGAGTACATGAAGTAAACTCGCGAACACCTCATAATCTCTATAGGGGTGAAGTACAAAAACAGGTGAATTTAAAATATAACGAGAGTACCTGAATTTAACTTGCGAACACCTGCTAATCTCAATTAAAGAGCAGTCAAAAGTAAGTAAATTAGAAATATAACGTGCATACCTAAAGTGAACTTGTGGACACCTGCTAATCTCAAAAAAGGAGAAGTCAAAAGCTTTTATACTTAAAATATACCACGAGTACCTGAAGTGAATTCATGAATACCGGCTAATCTCAGCAAAAGAGAAGTCAAAAGAGATAAATTTAATACATAATGCAAGTACCTAAAGGGAACTCAAAAAACATTCTAATATTTCCAAATGAAAAATCAAAAGTAGGTAAATTTTAAATATAACGCGAGTACATGAAGTGAATTAGCAAACACCTTCTACCCTCTACAAAAGAGAAGTCAAAACCACATAAATTTATAATATAATGTGTGTACCTAAATTGAACTCACAAACACATGCTAATCTCTATAAAAGAGTAGTCAAAAGCAGGTAAATTTAAAATATAATGCGAGTTCCTGAAGTAAACTCGTGAGTACCTGCTAATCTCTCCAAAATTTAATTCAAAAGCAGGTTAATTTAAAATATAATGCAAGTATATAAAGTGAACTCACGAGCACCTGCTAATCTCTACAAATGAGAAGTCAAAAGCAGGTAAATTTAAAATAAAAAATGAGAACCTAAAGTGACCTCGTGAGCACCTTCTAATCTATGCAAAGGAGAAGTCTAAAGCAGGTATATTTAAAATATAACGCGAGTACTTAAATTTAATTAACGACATTGACTAATATCTACAAAAGAGAAGTCAAAAGTAGTTAAATTTAAAATATAACGTGAGTACTAGAAGTGAACTCGCGAATATCTGCTAATCTCTACAAAAGGGAAGTACAAAATAGGTAAATTTAAAATATAATACGAGTACCTGAAGTGAACTCGCGAACACCAGCTAATCTATGTAAAGGAGAAGTCAAAAGCAGATAAATTTAAAAAATAACATGAGTACCTGAAGTAAATGTGTAAACACCTGCTAATCCTTATAAAAGAGAAGTCAAAAGCAGGTAAATTTAAAATATAACACGAGTACATGAAGTTAACTCGCAAATATCTGCTAATCAGTCCAAATAGAAATCAGAACCAGGTAAATTTAAAATATTATTCAAGTAATTGAAGTGAACTCGCCAACACCTGCTAATCTCTGCAAATGAGAAGTCAAAAACAAGTAAATTAAAAAAATAACTCGACTAACTGAAGTGAACTCGCGAACACCTGTTAATATTTATAAAATGGATGTCAAAAGCAGGTAAATTTAAAATATAATGCGAGTACCTTATGGAAACTCGCAAACACCTCCTTATCTCTATAAAGGAGAATTAAAAACAGGTAAATTTAAAATATTATGCAAATACCTGAAGTGAATACGCGAACACCTGCTAATCTCTCTAAAAGAGATGTCAAAAATAGCTAAATTTAAAATATAATGCGAGTACCTGAAGTGAACTCGTGAAAACCTTCTAATTATTCAAAAGAGAAGTCAAAAGTATGTAAATTTAAAATATAACATGAGTACGTGAATTAAACTCACAAACACCTGCACAAGTACCTGAAGAGAATTCACGAACACTTGCTAATCTCTGTGAAAGAGATGTCAAAAGTAGATAAACTTTAAATATTTCACAAGTATATGAAGTGAACTGGAGAGAACCTTCTAATCTTTTTAAAAGAGAATACAAAAGCTTATAAATTTAAAATTTAACTCGAGTACCTGAAGTGAACTTGCGAACACCTGCTAATCTATGTAAAGAAGAAGTAAAAAGCAGGTATATTTAAAATATAATGTGGGTACTTGAAGTGAGTTCACAAACACCTGTTAATCACTCCAAAAGAGACATCAAAAGCAGTTAAATTTAAATTATAATGCGAGTAACAGAAGTGAATTCACGAACACCTGCTAATCTCCCCAAAAGAGAAGTCAAAAGCGTGAAAAATTAATATATAACTCGAGTACATGAAGTGAACTTGTTAAAATCTTCTAATCTCTCCAAAAGAGAATTCAAAAGAAGGTAAATTTAAAATTGAATGCGAGTACCTGAAGTAAACTCGCGAACACCTACTAATCTAAATTAAGGAGAAGTCAAAAGCAGGTATATTTAGAATATAACATGAGTACCTGAAGTGAGTTCACGAATACCTGTTAATCTCTCCAAAAGATAAGTCAAATGCAGGTAAATTTAAAATATAATACGAGTACCAGAAGTGAACTCGCAAACACCTGCTAATCTCTACAAAAGAGAAGTCAAAATCAAGTAAAATTAAAATATAACAGTAATACCTGAGGTTAACTTGCGAACACTTACTAATCTTTGTAAAGAAAAAACAAAAAAAGGTAAATTTATAATATAATACGTGTTCCCAAATTCAACTAGCGAACACCAGCTAATCTCTATAAAAAGAATTCAAAAGAAGGAAAATTTAAAATATAATGCGTGTACCTGAATTTAACTCGCAAATACTTGCTAATCTCTCCAAAAGAGAAATCAAAAGCATGTAAATTTAAAATATAATGTGATTACTTGAAGTGACCTCGCGAACACCTACATATCTCTACAAAAGAGAAGTCAAAAGCACATAAATTTTAAATATAATATAAGTACCTGTTGTGAACTCGCGAACACTTGCTAATCTCTACAAAGGTGAAGTCAAAAGCAGGAAAATTAAAAATATAATACGAGTACCTTAAGTCAACTAGCGAACACATGCGTATCTCTATAAAAAAGAAGTCAAAATCAGGTAAAAATATAACGTGAGTACCTGAAGTCAACTCGCGATCCCTTGCTAATCACTATAATAAAGAAGTCAAAATCTGGTAAATTTATAATATAACGCGAGTAGTTGTAGTCTTACTAATGTCTTCAAAGTAGAAGTCAAAAGCAGGTATATTTAAAATATAACGCGAGTAACTGAAGTGAATTCGCGAACCCCTTCTAATCTCTACAAAAGAGAAGTGAAAAGCGGGAAAATTTAAAATTTAAGGCGAGTACCTGATATGAACTCGCGAACACCAGCTAATCTCTATAAAATGGATTTAAAAAGTCGGTAAATTTAAAATATAATGCGAGTACCAGAAGTGAACTCACGAACACCTTCTAATATTTGTAAAAGAAAAGTAAAAAACATGTAAATTTAAAATATAACACGAACACATTAAGTGAATTCGTGAACACCTGTTAAACTCTGCAAAAGAGATGTCAAAAGCTGGTAAATTTAAAATATAACACGAGTACCTAGAGTGAACACGTGAAAACTTTCTCATCTCTCAAAAAGATAAGTCAAAAGCAGGTTAATTTAAAATATAACGTGATTACCTAAAGTGAACTCACGAACACCTGCTAATCTCAGTAAAGGAGAAGTCAAAAGTAGATATATTTAAAATATAACGTGTGTACCTGAAGTGAATTCGCAAAAACCTGCTAATCTCTCCAAATGAGAAGTCAAAAGAGGGTAAATTTAAAATATAATGGGAATACGTTAAGTGAACTCCCAAACACCTGCTAATCTCTACAAAAGAGAAGTAAAAAGCCGGTAAATTAAAAATATTATGCGGGTACCTAAAGTTAACTCACGTAGACCAGCTAATCTCAGCAAAGGAGAAGTCAAAAGCAGGTAAATTTAAAATATAACACGAGTACCTGAAGTTATCTTGTGAACACCTGCGAATCTCAATAAAAACGAAGTCAAAAGGAGGTAAATTTAAAATATAACATGTGTAATTGAAGTGAACTCGCGAAGACCTGCTAATCTCTCCAAAAGAGAAGTCAGAAGCGGGTAAATTTAAAATATAATGCGAGTACCTTAAGTGAACTCATGAACACTTGCTAATCTCTGCAAAATAGAAGTCAAAAGCAGGTAAATTTAAAATATAACGCGAGTACCTGAAGTGAACTTGTGAAAACTTTCAATTCTCTCCAAAAGAGAGGTCAAAAGTAGGTAAATTTAAAATATAATTCGGTTACCTGATGTGAACTCGCGAATACCTGCTAATCTCTGTAAAAGAGAAGTCAAAAGTAGGTATATTTAAAATATAACGTGAGTACCTGAAGTGAACTCGTGAAAACCAGCTAATCTCTTCAAAAGTGATGTCAAAAGCGGGTAAATTTAAAATATAATGTGAGTACCTGAAGTGAACTCGTGAACACCTCTTAATCTATACAAAAAAGAAGTCAAAAGCAGGTAAATTTAAAATATAATGTGTATTCCTTAAGTGAACTCATGGATACCTGCTAATCTCTCCAAAAGGCAAGTCAAATGCGGGTAAATTTAAAATATAACGTGAGTACCTGAAGTAAACTCGTGAACACCCGTTAATCTCTACAAAAAAATAAGTCAAAAGTCGGTAAATTTAAAATATAACGCGAGTACCTGAAGTGAACTCGCGAACAACTGCTAATCTCTTCAAAGGACAGGTCAAAAGAAGGTAAATTTAAAATATAACATAAGTACCTGAAGTCAATATGTGAAAACCTGCTAATATCTATAAAAAAGAAGTCAAAAGTAGTTACATTTAAAATATAACGCGAGTACATGAAATGAATTCTCAAATTCCTACCAAAATTTGCAAAAGAGATGTCAAAAGGAGGTAAATTTAAAATATAATATGAGTACCTGAAGTGAACTCATGAAAACCTTCTAATCTCTCATAATGAGACGTCAAAAGCCGGTAAATTTAAAATATAATTCGAGTGCCTAAAGTAAACTCGTGAACATATGCTAATCTTTGCAAAGGTTAAGTAAAAAATAGCTAAATTTAAAATATAACATTAGTACCGGATGTTAACTCGCAAACACTTGCAAATCTCTACAAAAGAAAAGTAAAAAGCAGGTAAATTAAAAATATAATGCAAGTACCTAAAGTAAACTCGCGAACACCTGCTGATTTCAATAAAGAAGAAGTCAAAAGCTTGAATATTTAAAATATAATACGAGTACCTGAAGTGAATTCGCAAACACCTGTTAATCTCTACAAAAGAGAAGTCAAAAGCATGTAAATCTAAAATATAATGTGAGTACTTGAAGGGAAATCACGAAACATTCTAATCTCTCCAAAAGTGAAGTCAGAAGAAGGTAAATTTAAAATATAACACGAGTACCTGAAGTGAATTCACTAATACCTTCTAATCCCTGCAAAAGAGAAGTTAAAAGCAGGTAAATTTAAAATTTAACTCGTGAAAGTGAGGGATAAACAGAATTTACTCTAGAGGGGGGGGGGGGGGGGGGTGAATAGAGTATTAAAAAATTTGTTTATCTTTATTGCGGTATTAAAATATTGATACTAATATGAAAGAGGGAAAAACAAACTAAACTATCACAGCACAGCACAACACAAAAAGAAAACACAAGGCAACCAGACGACACAATAAATTTTATAGTGGTTCCAAAAGTCTTGGTACATCCACTCTTCTACCACCCAGGTAGGAATCCACTATAAGTTTTTGTTCAGGTGCCCTGCCACCACAAGATTTCTTTCAGGTAGATCTAGAGACCCTTTGAGATTTTGATCTGGAGCCCAAAATCCAATAGGTTTTTGATCAGGTGCCTTATCACCAAGTGTTCAGTTTTGAAGGGAGAGATAAACCTGTACAGATGGAGGTAAAAGAGAAAAAATATTTGGAAATCTTCTCTTTCTCAATCAAGTGAGAAGACTCTGTGGATTGAAGTAGAAAGTCCAAGCTCCCCCTGAGATGTTGTATAGATTCAAGAAGAGGAAACTTGGCCCTGGGTATAGGTCTTCAAAGTATGTTATAGAGCTTTTTTAGATCTGTAGAATTATATTGATTTGAGATCTCTGTAGATCTTTGAAGCCTGAGGAAAGAAGAAGACTAGGGAGAATTTTATTTGGAAAAAGTTCTTATTCTTCCTTTTTACAGCAATTGCAACAGTCCTTGAGAACAAAAATTATTTACTGTTGAAGAAAGTTTCTCTCTATATTCCTGACTGACTGTCTGATTGATTGTTGTTCTCTTTGTTTTTCGGAGTTATATATTCAATTAGAATGAAAAATGGCATAAATTTGAATCCCAAGACAATACATAATTCTCTGCAAGAATTTAGGAGCCCAAACGGCTAAAATGGCTGGCAATATAAATGCACTTCCATAACTGTCTTTATAAAATAAGCTAATAAAATATTCTGTGAAAACCATAATTAATGTTTTATGAAATATTGTTATAAGCCTTGAGAATATCAACATTAATTATCAGAATATATTTGCTTTTAAATAATTGATCATAACTAAAATAAATACTTCTGACTGTTCTGAAAAACCAATAACTGAAAGCAGCATAATATCATAGAGCTTAGTTTAGAGATCGTCGAACTGAGTTAAAAGGTCGTCGACCTGAGAAAAACTATCATAGAACTGAGATCACTGCTAAGAAACACCAAATCGTCGACCTGAGCTAGTAATTAGTCGAGCTCAATTCAGAGTAGAAGAATATGAGATCAGCGATGGGAGATCGACGATCGTCAAGCTGAGTTCGACTATAGTCGAACTGATATAGATAATCAACAAAGTTTTTCTGTGTCTAAGTATGATTCCACTATAATGCTGGTATGCACAAACCTTACCTAAAAGGACCTAACTAAGACTGGACAAAGACCCTAGCTATACATGAGGGTCAAGGCATCCTAAGAGTGAACCAAGCACAAATCCAAATAAGGATTCCAACAATCTTCCCCTATTTGTGTGAGGTCACTCAAAAACAAAACTGAAAAGAAATAAAAATACAAAGACCATAAATATCTATAGGGATGAAATAACATCAGCAGATATGTTATAACAATGTATTGTACATAATCAGTTAAGCATTAAAAAAGATACAAACTATAATATATCAGATGAAGGACCAGAGGAGGGTTTAGAAAAGATTATCTTTCTATTTTGATCTGGTACATCCTTCTTAGAAATCATCAGGTCTTGTCCACCAAGAGTTATCTGAGTACTAGTCCTGGGCAAAAATGCTTCTTGATGCAATGCCATATATTCAGATGTATTAAAAAATTTCTTGCTAACTTGGAGTTTGTGCAGCTCTTTTTCTCTATAAGATTACATGGTGGTAAACTTAGATGGATCATCTCCTTCTTCTATAGCTTTTCTTATCTGAGAGAGACCAATCAGTTCTTGAAGCCTTGTTATCCTAAAGTTTGGATCAACTTCCTATTCAATAGGTGGCTGACCATCTTGAGGAGGCAACATTATAACTTGTTTGAACTCAGTGGATTGAGCCTGAAAACTTATCGTGCTGTGATGTTCATCACTTTGAGAATAAAGAAATTTTGGAGGAGCACTCTCACTATACTTTCCTTTGGGCTTATAAGATTCATCATGTCTTCTGGACTGATAGGTAGCTGTCTTCTAAACCTTAGGTAAAACATGTTGTTGAGGAGGAGAGAAGGAGGGGTTCTGATAAATAACTTCTTTTACTTGCTCTGTGGAACTTAGATTCCTTTTCTACTGACTGCTTCCTTGGGAATGAGATCTGGATGATCTATCCTGCCTTTGATATATTCTAGTGAAAGAGGTAGGCTTGGAAGATGCATCAGAAACTTGAGGAATAACTCTTGAAGCACCAGCAGCAGGAGGAGGAGGAGGACCTCTTCTGAACTTCCGAGGAGGAGGTGAGTATCTCTTGCTCTTCTCCCTGTCTTTCTGTTCATTTTTAGATAAAAACATCCAGCTTTCCATGCCTTGGTATGGAGTAATCCCTTTCAAGATATAGTAAGGGGTATCATTAGTATTGCTTGGCTTGGGTGTAGCTTTGGGAGCAGCCATTATTTTCTTTGATATTTTCTTTTGCTTAGAGTTAGAATCTTCTGAATCATCATCCTCATCATCAACAGATGAATCAGGAGGATTGTCATACAAGTCATTTATTTTCTTTATTTGTGTGTCAGCAGTCTTCTTGGAAGCTTTCTCTTTAGCTTCTTCCTGAATATCAAGAGCAATAAGATCATCCAGAGAGGGAAGAGGACTATCATCTATGGGATAGAAAGGTCTGCGGGGACTTGGGACTGGATAAATATCCATTAAAGATATTTCAGCAAGAGGAACACTTGGCTAGCAAATGTTTATTAACCTTGTCTCTAGGGCTGAATTCAAATTTCTTGAAGCCACTAAACAAATCAGTTCATCAACAATTAGGAGAGCATCAAGCTCATCCTTATCTTCTGTAACAAGCATGGGCTCAACAACTATAGGAGATGACATATATGTATAAACTGTAACTAACTGAATATCTGTACAAATAGGAGCTAACTGAATCTACAAGAGCTGTTTCATAACTAAGGGACTCATGGGTCTGGAATAACAGACCATGGTCGTGGAAGTATTGATCTCAACTGAAGGCAAAACTATTCTAAACACAGAGAAAGAATGCAAAAGAATCTTTAAATCAATGGTGGGATTTATAAACCAATCATTAGTAGAAATGCCAGGTAATGACACATCAGTGTCCTCATCTGAAGTCAGCAAATCTGAATAAGAAACTATATCTGCAAAAAATTTCTGAAAAACTTCTTCTTCCTGCACTGCTGGAGGAGATTGAGCTTGAATTTCTGCTGAGGCTGAACCTACTACATCTTAATTGGGCATCTCCCCTTACCTAGATTCAGTGAAAACTGGAACCAGTCCCCTAGATGAAGAAGGGATAGTGGAAGCAGAACATGAAGCAAATAAAGTGGAGATATAGTGAGCAAGAGGTGAAATTTCCTCTGCTATCAAGGATTTAAGAGTTTGAGTGATGAGCTCTAAAAGATGATAGAGCAAAGAGGGATCAACATGAAGAAACTCAGTTGGAGTCTTAGTTGAGACAGAAAGATGAGAGGGAGGAGGAGTGACATCAGTCATGATTTCATCATGAATAGGGGAGTTTCTTGAAGAATTTAGTGGAGAATTTGGTGGTGTGGCTTCAATGTTGATGGGTGAATCATTTTGAAGAGTAGGAAATGAGTGAGGTGAGAGTAGGCCAAAATTGGGAAAGGACATGCTGTGGAAGTTTTGAGGTTCAACAGGGTGGAGGGGAAATGGTGATTGAGTAGGAGAAGAGGGGATAGTTGGGGATGAAGGAGTGGTTTAAACAACAGTGGTAGGCAGAGAAGAAACACTATGGGATGACTGGGGAAGCTGGAGGAGAAGGAGGAGGAGTAACTTCTTCATTAGGGTGAGGAGTGGCTGTTGCAGCCCTTATGTCCTTAGATATATTAGAGGAAGTTCTAGCCTTGGAGGGATTTTGAATCGTCCTATCCCACTTCCTAAACAGAGAGGAGTCCAACCGCTTGCTTGCATTGATAGCTATGGTTATAAAAACCAGTAGCTCTAGAGCTTTCTTCTAAAGGAAGATTCCCAGAATCGTTCCTAAGCAAACTTCCTTCTTATTGTTCTTTCTCTTAATCAAATCAAAAAACAAACTAGCTCAATCTATGGACTTCTTATTAACTAGAGCAAACATAATGGCAAACAGTTTCCTAATGATATTTTTATGAGCCGAATACTTACCCATCAGTACCTTGCCTACAATATCAGTAAGGAACTTACAACCAACAGATAAATTCTTTTTCAAGAGCTCAAATGGGATGCCCTTAGCAAGACCAATCTCTATTAACATCCTGCTATACTTAGAACTATCCTGTTCAAGCTCTTCTATTCAATTTTTCAACTCAAAAATTTCGGTAAGAATTACAGGGTTTAGAATCACCTGTTTTCCTAAAATGAATCTGATCATTGAAGAGTCATCAGTTGAAGAAGAATAAAACCATTCTTTGATCTCTACAATAGATAGTTTGATCCTTGTAGACATGAACTTCTTTAGGACCTGATCATCACATAACCGTAACATCTCTTGAAAAATAGGATCACAGTGACTGATCGGTTCGAAGTCGACGTCGAGACCAGTGTCAAACTTCTTCATTGAAAGAATCGCTGCAGAAATCGCCATGGGAGATTTGTAGACTCAAAAGAGAAGAGATCAAGAGCAAAGAGAAAATATGAAAGCACGGGACCGAGATCGAAGAGAAACCTACATATAGGTTTTTGGAATACGAAAAGACGATCTCTGTCCGATGACAAAATCACAAACGTCGATCGTAGGTCAATGATTAATTTATAACTAAATAGTATCATTGGTATCTGATCACAGTAGCGTAAATTGATAGTCGAGGCTTAAGTTAACGATTAATTTACTGAAGCAAAGTCGTCGAACTCCGGTCGACGATTTTTGTCTTCACACAGAGCTGTCATCAAATTCAGGTTGACGATTGAGCTCAAGATGAGTTCGAATATCATCGATCTCTATTCGACGATCGTTGAACAAATCTTCACAAAGACAAAGTTCAATTTTAATCCATGCCATTTATCATTCCAAGCTGATTCAAAAAGAATAGACGTTTTTGCTCATCCAAAGGCTTGGTAAAGATATCTCCTCTTTGAAAATCAGTGGGGATAAATTTGAGATTAATCTTGTTTTTGTAAACACAATCTCTAAGAAAAAGATTCCTTATTTCTATATGCTTGGTCCTAGAATACAGGACTAGATTTTGTGCAATTGATATGGCACTGGTACTGTCACAAAATATGGTGGTATTTTTGAGAGAGTACCCATAATTCAGTAGCTGATTTTGAATCTACAAGATCTGTGAACAGCAACTACCAGCTGCTATATATTCAGCCTCTATAGTTGATGTAGACATAGATAATTGTTTCTTGCAAAACCAGGATTCTAATCTATCACCCAAGAACTGACAAGTTCCTGAAATGCTTTTTCTGTCAACTCTACATCCAGCAAAGTCAGCATCAAAATATACAGTTTATTCAAATTTTGACTCTGTAGGATACTAAAGTCCTACATTAGGACAGCCCTTTAAATATCTTAAAATTCTTTTGAGGAGAATTAAATGAGATTCTTTAGGGTTGAATTGAAATCTAGCACAAAGACATGTTGCAAACATTATATTAGGTCTACATGCAGTAAGATATAGTAGGGACCCAATAATGGCCCTATAATTTTTCTGATCAACAGGTTTACCCTTTTCATCAGAGTCAATTACTATATTGAAGCCATGGGTGTCTTCATTGCTGAGGCATTAGCAATCCAAAACCTTTTTACTAATTCCTTAGCATACAAGGACTGAGATATGAAGAGGTCATCAGGAGCTTGCTTCACTTGAAGACCAAAAAAGTCAGAGAGTTCTCCCATGCTACTCATTTCAAACATGGAATGCATAAGGTCAGAAAACCTTTTGCAAAGTTTAGAATGAGTAGATCCAAATATAATATCTACAACATATACTTGAACTAACAGAATCCTATTATGATGATGTCTTATAAATAAAGTCCTATCTACAATGCCTCTTGAAAATTTATGCTCAAAAAAAGCTAGAAAGGGTTTCAAACCAAGCTCTTGGAGCTTTCTTTAGACCATAGAGAGCCTTATGCACTTTGAAAACATAAGAGGGGTGAGTTGAAGAGATAAAACCTGGTGGCTGTTCCACATATACTTCTTCCTTAAGTTCCCCATTGAGAAAAGCACTTTTGACATCCATTTGATATACCTGGATTTTCTTGTGAGCAGCATAAGCCAAGAAAATTTTGATAGCTTCAAGCCTTGCAATAGGTGCAATGATCTGATCATAGTCAATACCTTCTTCTTGCATGTAGCCTTGTGCCACTAGTGTTGCTTTATTTCTGACAACTATTCCTTGAGCATCCAATTTGTTTCTGAAGACCCATTTAGTTCCAATAATTAGATGTCCTTTGGGTCTAAGAACCATGTTCCAAACTCTTCATCTTTCAAACTGATTGAGCTCCTCTTGCATTGCAATAATCCAGTATGGTTCTTTCTCAGCATCTTTAATGGATAAGTGCTCAATTTTAGATAAGAAGCAGGCATGCATCACATCTTGGTTGAGTTGATGCCTTGTCTGCATACCAACTGATATGTCTCCTATCACTTGATATATGGGATGATCTCTAAGTGTAATATAATTAGGAGGTGGAGTTTGTTCAACAATAACCGCATTATGAACCATTTCCTCTTGTGGAATGAAATTTGTTGTTGGAGAAGCTTCAACAATTTCCAAAGATTCTTCTTCACTATCTTCAACAATCTATGGAGAGGGATGAGATATCACCTTCTGGGTGAGATTTAAGTCATCCAGCTTTTTACATAGACTTGGTACCTGCAAATAATTACTGGTAGAAGCATCCTTCTCCTTGTAAAACATATTAGCTTCATCAAATGTAACAGGTATAGATTCTTTAATTTTCAAGGATGATTTATTAAAAACCCTATATGCCTTGCTAACTTGGGAATATCCTAGAAAGATTCCCAATATAGATTTGGCTTCAAACTTTCTAAGATAATCTTTGTTGTTATTATGTATATAACAGATACAACCAAAAATTCTAAAGTAGTCTATTTTATGTTTCTTCCCTTTGAGTAATTCATAGGGAGTCTTTCCTTTAAGTATGTGTATCAAACTTTTAAAGTATCTAGTGTCAACTAATTCCACCTATGGGGGGGGAATAGGTCTCGTGCAGTCTTTTGCAGAATTTAAATAATCTGCACAAATAACAAACACAGCACAGAAAAGCACAAAAGCAATTATAGTGGTTCCCCGATTTGGATACGTCCACTCTCCCCCTTCGACCTATCTCCCAACAAGGGACGACTCGGTCACTTCACTAAACAAATTTAAATCCAAGCCTCACACTATGGAAGGAACCCTTCCAAACGAAGGAGTCAGTGCCCCTCCACCACGGGTTGCACCAAACCCTTATAACAAGAAATCACTATTCCTTTACAATAAAACAAAAATAGATTGTAAAACAAATACAAACTACACTTGTGGAGATCCCGATGTCCCTCTTCGTTCATTGAAGAGTTCTTGATGTAGACGAAGAGTCCACGACCGGAGCACTCGCTTGGAGAAGATCTTTTCAAGATCGGCGGCGGCAAGCGATTGCGACGGCGATGCTCTATAGATCCAAACTTCTTGACAAAGCAAGCAAGGTCTACCAACGATCTCAATCAGATCAGTCATCTAAATCGATTCAGAATGAAGGGCGGTCCTCGTTCAACAAATCGAGATAAAATAGATCTCGAAAAAGATGCGTGAGACGCTAGGCTTGCCTCGGTCCTATCATCGGAAGATAAAAGAGAACCTCTAAGATCAGCGGCGGCGACTATCTTTCGAGCGGCGACGGCGACGGAAGGATTTCTGCGATCGGCTAGGTTACGCTCGACGGCTTTGATTTCTCGTGAAAGATTACTGTTGATGTTCGAAATAAGCGAGTATAAATATTGTAGAACAACCCTAAATGACCGTTATGGGCCCCACAAGGAAAATCCTATCCCCGTCTGAAATAGTGCACGGCTTCCTGGATCGGTGCAGCATACAAGCGAAAATTTGCCTAAGGCAAATTCGGCGAGAATCATTGGTGATTCTCGACGAAGTCGGCGGGAATCACTTGTGATTCCCGTCGAATTTGCCTTGGCAGGATTCCAGTCTAAACTCTTGTCATCTAGAGGGAATCGGCGGGAAAGCAAAGTCATTCTTGACGAATTGGCGGGAGTGCAACGTAATTCTCGACGAATCGGCGAGAATCAGTCATCGATTCTGCCTTAGCAGAATTCTTGAAGGAGGACAGTCATCCAGATGAAATCGGCAGGAATCACTGGCTTATTTTTGACGATTCGGCGAGAATCAGTAGTGATTCCCATCGAATCGGCGAGAATCACTTAGCAATTCCCGTCGATTTTGACTTAGAGATTTTCCTCTTCCTTCCCATGACCTTGGACTTTGACCCATCTTTGCTCCTCTTTTTCTCTTGATCTATCTCAACCCTGTACTTGAAAATAAGTACACTCCAATAGAGAGAGCACACGTGAGCCAACACACTGATCTACTCAACGAGGGATTACGTTGCGCAGACCCGTGTATATTGACCCACTACACCCTGACATTGGTATGTACTTATCATGGAATAGCTGCAAGCACAACTTAACAAAAGGTCATCAAATACATTTTCAATTAAACTTAGCTTGTTTTGGGGCTTCTTCAAATGAGGTATATTGTGGATACAATACCCAACAATCTCCCCCTATTTGAAGAAGCTTTAACCCTACAAGCTAAGGTGAATCAAACATATGGGAATGAAAGCCATAAATTAAGAATTCAATTGAGAGTGAAATTCATTACAATTTTCTTCTGAGAGCATACTTAACGTTGGCAGCCCCTTAGCCTTAGCCGCGAGGGTAATCTCCCCCTTTTCGGCTTCTGTAAATCAGGGACTTCACTTGGAGCCACATGCTCCCCCTCAGATCTTGCATCCGTGCTCGAGCTTGAGTTCCTTGCCGATGCTCCCCCTCGATCCAATATCCTTGAGCCTTACAGTCTTCACTCTTCATAGTTCAGTATGCCGAGTTCAGTTTTGAAGAGACTGAACTTGGCCTCGTCTAGGGCTTTGTGAAGATATCTGCAACCTGCTTATCTGTGGGGACATAGCAGAGAGAGATATCTTTGTTTTCCACATGCTCCTGAATGAAGTTATAGCGCACAACAATATGCTTTGTTCTGCTGTGCAACACAGGATTGTTCGCAATTGCTATGGCGCTCGAGGAGTCGCAATATATCGGAACTTCGCTGAACTGCAAGTCATAATCTTTGAGCTGATTTCTGATCCATAGAAGTTGTGCGCAATAGCTGCCTGCTAAGATGTAGTCAGATTCAGCCGTAGAGGTTGCGACACAATTCTGCTTTTTACTGTTCCATGAAATATGCCTTCTTCCAAGGAATTGGCACGTCCTAGAAGTGCTTTTCCTATCATCCCTGCTTCCTGCAAAGTAAGAATCTGAAAAGCCTATCAGCTCGACATCATTTTTTCTTGGGTACCACAAGCCAAGATTTGGTGTACCTTTAAGGTATCTAAGAATTCGCTTTGCAACGACATAATGAGATTCCTAAGTGTTCACCTGATATCTGGCACAAACACATGTGAAAAACATAATATCCGGTCTACTAGTAGTAAGGTAGAGCAGGGATCCAATTATGCTTCTGTATTTGGTTTCATCAAAAGGTTTCATTTGTGAACTTCGTCTGAGAAATGAAAATTCCATCCTCATACTGTTTCACTTGAAGTCCCAAGAAATACTTTAGCTCTCCCATGCTGCTCATTTCAAACTTTCCTTGCATAAGTTTAGAAAACTTTTTGCAAAGATTGTTGTCCGTTGAGCCTAATATTATGTCATCGACATAAATTTTCACCAGCAAGATCTTGCCTTTGACTTCCCTAAGAAACAATGTCTTATCTATTTTTCCTCTCGAGCACTTGTTCTCAAGAAGAAAACTAGACAGAGTCTCATACCAAGCTCGAGGAGCTTGTTTAAAGCCATATAATGCTTTATTAAGAAAATAAACATGATTAGGGAATATAGGATTAACAAAACCTGGGGGTTGCGCGGCATATACTTCCTCTTTCAAATTTCCATTTAGGAACACAGATTTCACGTCTATATGATAAATAGTGAATCCTTTGTGAGATGCATACGCCAGGAACAATCTGATCGCCTCGAGACTTGCAACTAGTGCAAAGGTTTGGTCAAAGTCAATGCCCTCCTCCTGTCTGTAACCTTGAGCCACCAGCCTGGCCTTGTTCTTTATGATGACACCGTGTTCATCAAGTTTGTTTCTGAAGATCCACTTGGTGTCGATCACATTCTGGTTCTTTGGTCAGGGAATAAGCGTCCAGACGTTGCATTGCCAAAATCCATGATGCATCTTTGTTCATTTCGTTGAACTTCTTTGGCTCAACCTGTGATAGAAAACTAAGGTGTAAAATCTCGTTAATTGTACCACTCCGAGTTCTGACACCATCACTAGGATCTCCTATGATCTGATCTCTTGGATGATCCCTCCCGTGTCAGAGCTCTAGGAGTCTGACATCTGGAGCTCTGACAGATTCTCGGGCCTCTCCTTCTTCTGGGAGATTTTCTCCATCCTGATTGTCAACTTCTCCAGTTGGCATTGAGGTGGAAACCTTGACGTATTTGGGAGTTGCACCTTTTGCATTCTCATCGAGACTTAGCTGTTCAAGCCTTGCACCTGCATCTTCAAGAATGCCACTGGAAGAATTTCTATGAAGCAAGATTCCTTCATGAAAAACAACATTAATGGACTCCTCTACAACTAGGGTTTTCTTATTGAAGACCCTATATGCCCGACTATGGATACAATAGCCCATGAAGATGCCTTCGAAGCATTTTTCTCCGAATTTAGTATGTGGGTACTTCCCATTATTAAGTACATAGCATCTACAGCCGAAAATCCTTAAATAAGATATGGTCGGTTTCCTTCCTTTTAATAGCTCATAAGGCATCTTACAATGATTATTGCTGATCAATGCTCGATTCTGCACATGACAAGCCGTGTTGACAGCCTCTTCCCAGAAGTACTCTGGAAGAGAGGCGTCATTCAACATTTTCGTACATGCTTCAATGAGCGTTCTATTTCTCCTCTCCACAACTCTGTTTTGCTGAGGAGTACGAGGGGAGGAAAACTCATGAAAGATACCATGTTCTTCAAAGAATTATGTCATAGTACCAGACTCGAATTCTATTCCATGGTCACTTCTGATTTTGACCACGGAGCAGTTAAGTTCGTTCTGGATCTTCTTGACAAAATTAGTTAAGATGTCAAATGTATCTGACTTTCGTTTCAAAAAGAACACCCACGTAAACCCAGAGTGATCATCAACAATCACTAGTGTATACGATTTTCCTCCTAAGCTATGAACTTGCACTAGACCGAACAAGTCCATATGCAGAAGATAGAGACATCTAGAGGAGTCTTTGTCTGCAATGCCCTTAAAGGTAGCCCGAGTCTGTTTTCCCTTCTGGCATGCAGTATAAGGGCTATCTTTGATGCACTTTATAGTAGGGGCATCCCTTACTAAGTTATTAGAAAATAAAATATTAATTATCTTGAAATTAATATGTGTTAATCTCTTGTGCCATTGTTCACAAAGAGATGCACTGCCTTTTGCTACTAGGCACACGGGGGTAGAAGAATCTAAGCTAAGAAAATCTAAACAAAAGATATTTCTACTCCTAATGCAATTTAATACCATCTCCGAAGAGGCACACGATATTATCAAGCACTTATCCTTGTAGAAGTTAACGTTGTATCCTTTATCAAACAACTGGCTTACACTGATCAAGTTATGGTTTAACCCTTCAACATAGGCCACGTTAGTGATAGATAATACACCGTTGGAAATCATACTATAACCTCTGGTGACTCCTCGATCAGATCCTCCAAAGATGACTTTGGGTCCATTTTTGATTGGGGAGTAGTCACGCAATAGGCTTCTTGTCCTGGTCATATGCTAGGAGCATCAACTATCCAAGTACCAGATTGGAGTTTTGGTGGCCTTTGGACATACCTGCAAAACAGAATCAGTTTCCCTTAGGAACCCAATCGAACTTGAGTCCTAGATTCCTTATTAGCACACACCCCCTCGGGTGGTTAACCCTGCGAGTGATCGACCTCGCATTGCTAACATGAGGAGTCTCGTTAAATCTTGGATTAAACCAGAAATCCACGGCAAAGTGACCAACTTTGCAACAGCACCAACAGTCAAACCTATTGTACCGCTTCCTAGGCTCCAGCTTCACCCTTGGAATGGTGGGTCCAGCCGGGGCCTTGTATTTGGAGGTGGAGGCATCATGATGACATCAGTCACATGATTTCTACACCTCCTGTTCTTTTAGTATAACAGGCTTTGCTTTTGGTGCCTGCTTCCTACTATGGCCGCTAGAGAAGTGGCCATATTTCTCCACTTTGATTTCCTCATAAGGTGCCTTGAAGACACACTCACCGTAGTTTCAGGGGAAGGTCCAACCATCATACCGACTCTTGGGCTTTTCAACCGAGGGGCAGAAGAACTGGCCATAGGTTCATTTAAAGTCCTGCTCATTGCAAGGAAAGCTAGGCTTTCTGAATAACAAAAGGATCGAGTGGAGCCTTTCCCTTTTCCACAACAAAGGCCTTCTTAGCAGCCTTATTTTTCCTCTGCTTTCTGTTTCTCATTGATGATTTGCCAGACACACCCACATGCCCTAAGCCAGCCCCCTTAGACTGAGCAGAGAATTCATCAACTAGAGGAAGAACGGTCTTGGGCATGGAGAAGCTTTTTACAATCTTCCTTTCTACCGCAAGCTGTTCTTCCAACTTATTGATTTCTTCCTGTTTTAGGTCAAGAAGCCTTAGAGACTCTGAGTGCTCAGAAGTCAGGCCCAGGTGTTCCTGTCGGAGAGAGATCAAGCCAGTGATCTCTTATCTTTGGGACACACTCTCAGCCTTAAGGAATTTGACTTCCTTTTTCTTAGCCCTCAACCTCTTACTGCATTCCTCAAAGGTATTCAGCAGAAGCTCATACTTTTCGAGGAGCTCAGCTTCACGGGCAGATGGGCTGTCCTCGAGATCATCATCAGGAGACTCATAGTCAGAGTCAGAGAGGGGGGTACTATCTTTTACCTTCCCAGTAAATGGGGGGCAGTCTTCTTCTGAGTCAGAACGACCAACTAGCTTGAAGTAGGCTTCCTCATCATCACTTGAGTCTGAGGATTCAGACTCACTCAGTGTCTTTAGCTTTTTGGCAATGAAGCTCATCTCCTTCTTCTTATCTCTAGAGGAACTGTGCTCCTCTCCCTTCCCGTTATCTCTCTTGCTTTGCTGGCAGTCAGCAACGACGAGACCTGGCTTATTGCATCCAAAGCAAATAATGTCATCAGAGCGATATTTATTCTGTTTGGATTCATACCTGTCAGAAGAATAATTCTTCTTCTGATGTCTGGAGGGGGGAGCCGTCTCTCTTTCTTTGATTCCCAACTTGAGGAACTTCTTGAACTCCCGAGTGATGAGGGAGAAGTCTACTTTAGATAGCTCTGAGCCGAAAGAGCATGGCTCAGAGTCTTCTTCCTCATCCTTTTTCTGAGAGCGGGATGAGGTTTCACCCTTGCCTTTCCTTGAGTGATTGGCTTTTAGGGCCACAGTCTTCTCTCTAGCAGCGGCTTTATCGACTTCTTCTTCATCTTTTCTGGTGTTTAGCTAAAGCTCATTGGAGAGAAGTTTCCCAAACAGAATCTGGGGATCAGTTTCTGCCAGCCTGCCAAATTCTCTGATGGCGCAGATCTTGGTGTCCCATTCCTTAGTATTGGATCTAAGGAATTTGTCATTTAGTTTACCATCGATGAACACTCTACCATAGCCCTTTAGGGCATTGATAATCTTCAGGAAGTTCTCGAATGTCACTCCGATTTCTTCCTTGGGACCTTGCCTGAAGGCCTCGTACTTCTGGTTCAGAAGGGATCTTTGATCATCCCTTACTTCATAAGTGCCTTCCATCAGGATGATCAGGCAGTGCCATATGTCCTTGGTAGTCCTGCAGTTGTAGAAAATATGCATCACGGAATCATCAACGGCGCTTAGCAGAATGTTCTGAGCTTTCTTGTCAAGTCCGACAAGCACCATCTCATCCTTATCCATTTCGGAAAGTTTCTTGGGCACTTTCTTGTTTGGATCAATGGTGGAGGCCTTAGTGTGGATATAAGGTCCCTCCTCCACTATCATGAAGAGTCGGGGGTCGACTGCTTCCATGTAGTACCTGATCCTTTCCTTCTAGATAGGAAAGTTCAGCTTGGTGCACACTGGGATCTTCCCTGAATACTTGAGTCCTTCCATTTCAGAGATCTTCTTTCTTCTTGACACTATACACGGGATCTTACTCAAGGTGTTAACCTTATTGCTGAGTAACCTGCCTCTAATACTACTTGAAAGTATCTAGTGTCAACTAATTCCACCTATGGGGGGAGAATAGGTCTCGTGCAGTATTTTGCGGAATTTAAATAACCTGCACAAATAACAAACACAGCACAAAAAAGCACACAAGCAATTATAGTGGTTCCCCGATTTGGGTACGTCCACTCTCCCCCTTCGACCTATCTCCCACCAAGGGACGACTCGGTGACTTCACCAAATGGATTGAAATCCAATCCTCACACTACGGAAGGAACCCTTCCAAAAGAAGGAGTCACTACTCCTCCACCACGGGTTGCACCCAACCCTTACAACTAGAAATCACTATTCCTTTATAACAAAATAAAAATAGAATGTACAAGAAATACAAAGTACACTTGTGGAGAACTTGATGTCCCTCTTCATTTGTTGAAGCGTTCTTGATGACGACGAAGAGTCCATGACCAAAGCACTCTCTTGGAGAGGATATTTTCAAGATCGGTAGCGGTAAGCGATTGCGGCAGCGATACTCTGTAGATCAACACTTCTTGACAAAGCAAGCAAGGTCTACCAACGATCTCAATCGAATCAGTCGTCTCAATCGATTCGGAATGAAGAGAGATCCTCGTTCAACAAATCGAGGGACAGTAGATCTCGAAATAGATGCGTGAGACGCTAGGCTTGCCTCGGTTCTGTCGTCGGAAGATCAAAGAGGCCCTCTAAGATCAGTGGCGACGACTATCTTGCGAGCGGCGATGGCGACGGAAGGATTTCCATGATCGGCTAGGTTACGCTGGGCGGCTTTGATTTCTCATGAAAGATTACTATTGATGTTCGAAATAAGCGAGTATAAATACTATAGAACAAGCCTAAATGACCGTTGTGGGGCCCACAAGGAAAATCCTATCCCCGGCCGAAACAGCGCACGGCTTCCTGGATCGGTCCAGCAAACAGGAGAAAATTTACCTAAGGCAAATTCGGCGAGAATCATTGGTGATTCTCGACGAAGTTGGTGGGAATCACTTGTGATTCCCGTCGAATTTGCCTTGGCAGGATTCCAGTTGAAACTCTTGTCATCCGGAGGGAATCAGCGGGAAAGCAAAGTCATTCTTGACGAATCGGCGGGAGTGCAATGTCATTCTCGACGAATCGGCGAGAATCAGTCGTCGATTCTGCCTTAGCAGAATTCTTGAAGGAGGACAGTCAGCCAGATGAAATCGGCAGGAATCACTGGCTGATTCTCGATGATTCAGCGAGAATCACTAGTGATTCCCGTCGAATCAACGAGAATCACTTAGTGATTCCCGTTAATTTTGACTCAGAGATTTTCCTCTTCCTTCCCATGAACTTGGACTTTGACCCATCTTTGCTCCTCTTCTGCTCTTGATCTATCTCGACCCTGTACTTGAAAATAAGTACACTCCAATAGAGATAGCACACGTGAGCCAACACACTGATCTACTCAACGAGGGATTACATTGCGCAGACCCGTGTATATTGACCCACTGCACCCAGACATTGGTGTGTACTTAGCATGGAATAGCTGCAAGAACAAGTTAACAAAAGGTCATCAAATACATTGTCAATTCAACTTAGCTTGTTCAGGGGCTTCTTCAAATCAGGTACATTGTGGATATAATACCCAACAAACTTATATTTAGGACACAATTTGCTGTGCTTATAGCTTCTGCCCAATAGGATAGAGGCATGTGAGCATCAGCAAGCAATGTGCCTGCCGTTTTAATAAGTGTTCTATTTTTCCTTTCAACTACCACATTCTGTTGAGGAGTTCTGGGAGCAGAGAAGATGTGCCTGATACCTTCCCTCTTACAGAATTCTTCCATAGGAAGAGATTCAAACTCAGTGTCATGATCACTTCTAATCAATGCAACTGGAGTAGAGTTCTCAATCTTTGTGCATTTAAGAAAGTCTGTAAGAACTTTGAAGTTATCAGACTTGTTTCTCAAGAAGAAAACCAAAGAGAACCTAGAGAAGTCATCTACAATAACTAAATTATAGAACTTCCCTCCCAGGCTTTGTACAGCAATTGGTCCAAAAAGTTCCAAATGAAGTCGATACAAAATTCTTGGTGAATCACTCTTATTAACTGATTTAAAACTATTTTTAATTTGCCTGCCTTCTTGGCAAGCCTTGCAAATGCTTTCCTTCTTGTAGGGGCAAGAGGGCAATCCTCCAACATGTTTGTCCCTAGATAACCTAGCAATGTTTCTAAGATTTACATGTCCAAGCCTTTTATGCCACAATGTATTATTATTGCTAACCTGGTTAAACAAGCAGATTTCTGAACAAGCAGAATTAAAATCAACTAAATAGATATTGCCTAACCTAATACCTGATAACAAAGTATTGCTATTTAAAGAAATATTGCATTTAGATTTAGTAAAGCATACCTCATAACTACATCACATAGCTGACCTATGGATATCAAGTTATGTTTCAGGCCACCTACATATGACACTTTCCTGAATGTTACAACTCCAAGTGTTAATTCTCCATAACCTTCTGTCTGACCAAAGCTAGAGTCTCCAAATATAACCTTTGGGCCTAACTTTCCCTTGTAGTTATATAGATTGGCCTTGTTTCCTGTCATGTGCTAGAAGCACCCACTATCCAAATACCACTTATTCTCTATGGTACGATAGGTCTTCACCTATAAGATAAAAACTCATATATTTTAGACCCAGGGAACCTTGGGTCCTGGCTTCTTTTCATATTTAAAACTTGAAATATAAGAGTATTCAGGTTAACTTTTATAACCTAAGGGATGAAATCTCCTAGGTGTGTTTATCCAGTTAGTTAAGGGATGGAAAGGTTTAGAGTTAGAGTTCTTATTGAAATTTCTGTTGAAATTATAGTTTTGATGAAACTGTTTTGAATTCGATGATTTGTGTTGAGATCGTCAATCTTCGTTCGACGACCAGCATTGATATCATCGCTCTTGGTTCTCAGAATAATAGTGGCTATTATCTGGGTTCCACGATCGTTGATCTCTGTTCGACGATACATAATGATTTCGTCGATCCCCAATTGCAGAGTGTTTACGCTCAAGCTCTGGGTTCTGAGATCGTCGATCGTCGTTCGACCAATAATGCTTAGATCGTCGATCTTGGTTCGACAATTTTTGTTCATACTTAGCTTTTTGTTTTTCTTTATTTATCTCAACTTATTTTAAAACCTAGTTAACTATTTTAATTTGTTCTGTATTCTTCTTACCCTTATCTAAAATAAACTTTATAGGTTGTGAAAGGTTGTTTTTCTGAATAATTGGTGGTTCACTAGATGATGCACCTAATCCTAACTTACTTATATTAAGTCTAGCATTTAGTGTGCTGGTAATTTCTACTAGTTGTTTGCTTCTTCCATAGTGATTCCTCTAGCTGTTTTGCTTTACTTAATTCAACTTTCAAAAAAGTGATTTGTTCACTATACATGTGTATTTCATTTTTCAATTTAATGTTTTCTGATACTAAGCTATCATAATTAAATTGTCTATCTCTGAGAATTTTGATTTCCTTCTCAGATCTAAACAGATCATTACACATAAATTTAAAGTCATTTTTAAAATCTTCAGAGGTGAAGTCAAAGTCTTCCAATACCTGATCATAATCTAAACATTCTTCAGATTCTCCTTCTTCTGAGACATGCCCTGAAGCATTGATGGCCATTAAGAAAATTTCTTTGGCCTTTGCTTCTTCTTCATCTTCACTAGAACAAGAGGAAAATGATTCTTCAGTGTCACTCCATGTTTCTGCAACAAACCCTCTCTCCTTCTTCTTGTTCTTATAGGAGGATGCTTTGCTGGAATGCTTCTTGGAGTCTTTCTCCTTTCTCCTTTCCTTATCCTTTTTTTCTGGACATTATGGAAGATTCTGTCCAGGTTTCCTGCAACCAAAGCAGATAATCTCTTTAGAAGGGGTTTTGTTATACCTTGGTTTATCATCACTTCTTGATGATTTCCTTCTGAATTCTTTTCTCCCCATCTTGAAAAATCTCTTTGCAATGAGACTCATCAACTCTTTATTTGATGGAGAAGTTTCTGATTCTTCTGAAGCATTGAAAGCTATATTCTGCTCCTTCCTAGTTAGTATAGAAGTCTTTTGTTGCTCAGCTTCTCTTGTCTTCAGCAGCTGTTCATAGGATTTTAGCTTTCCTAAGACTGATTCTGTAGTCATCTCATGTGTGCTTTTGGTCTCTTTGATAGGATAGATTCTGGAGTCCCATGAGCTGGGGAAGCACATGAGAATCTTGTAAATTATTTCTGTGACTGAGATGTCTTTGTTAAGAGTTTTCAGCTCATTAACAATAATGCTGAGTCTATTGTACATCTCATAAACTTGCTCAGTTTCTTCCTTTTAAAATTCTCATACTGGGAGATGAGATGAGCTCTCCTATCCTACCTTTCATCTACTGATCCTGCAAACATCTTATTTAAGGAATCCTAGATGGCCTTAGCTGATTCATATTAAGCTACTTTCTGAAATATATCATCAGACATTATCTGTGTTAGTATGTTCATGGCTTTTGCATCAGCAATCTTTGCCTTTTTGTATGCATCATTGTAGTCTGGAGGAGGTACTACAGTCATGTTTGTGGAAGTACTTGGTGGGGAAGCTTGTGGAGGTACTCCTGCTAAGATAGAAGCATAAATGTCTTCATCAATAGAATTCATATAAAGCCAGATTCTTGCCTTCTAGATTCCTAACTTTTGCAAGTTGAAAACTGGAGGCCTGGTGCTTGCAAAGTCCTTGTACTGTGCCATGGTATAACAAAAAAAAAAGTAGAGTAAAAAGATATCTATCAGAGATCTTAGGTTCAGGTGTTAGCCTGTACAACCTTAAAAACACACCCTATGATACCAATTGAAAGTGAGGGATAGATAGAATTTACTCTTGAGGGGGGGTGAATATATTATTAAAAAAAAATTTAGCTTGATTGAGGAATTAAAATATTTATACTAATATGAAAGAGGGAAAACAAACTAAACTATCACAGCACAAAAAGAAAACACAAGGTAACCAGACGACACAATAAATTTTATAGTGGTTCCCCAAATCTGGGTACATCCACTCTTCTACCACCCATGTAGGAATCCACTACAGGTTTTTGTTCAGGTGCCCAACCACCATAAGATCTCTTTTAGGTAGATCTAGAGACCCTTTGAGCTTTTAATCAGGAACCCAAAATCCAATAGGTTTTTGATCAGGTGCCCTATCACTAAGTGTTCACTTTTGAAGGGAGAGATAACCATGAACAGATGGAGGTTAAAGAGAAAAAATATTTGGAAATCTTCTCTTTCTCAATCAAGTGAGAAGACTTTATGGATTGAAGTAGAAAGTCCAAGCTCTACCTAAGATGTTGTATAGATTCAGGAAGAGGAAACTTGGCCCTGGGTGTAGGTCTTCAAAGTACGTTGTAGAGCTTTCTTAGATCTATAGACTTATATTGATTTGAGCTCTCTATAGATCTTTGAAGCCTGAGGAAAGAAGAAGACTAGAGAGAATTGTATTTTGAAAAGTAATTCTTCTTCCTTTTTACAGCAATTGCAACAGTCCTTGAGAACAAAAATTATTTACTGTTAAAGAAAGTTTCTCTCTATATTGCTGACTGACTGTCTGATTGATTGTTGTTCTCTTATTTTTCGGAGTTATATATTCAATCAGAATGAAAAACAACATAAATTTTAATTCCCAAGACAGTACATAATTCTCAGCAAGAATTTAGGAGCCCAAACGACTAGAATAGATGGCAACATAAATACACTTCCATAACTGTCTTTATAAAATAAGCTAATAAAATATTATGTGAATACCATAATTAATGCTTCATGAAATACGACTATCATCCTTGAGAATATCAGCATTAATTATCAGAATATATTTGCCTTTATATAAATGATCATAACCAAAATAAATACTTATGATCGTTCTGAAAAAATTATAATTGAAAGCAGCATAAAAGCGTAGAGCTTAGTTCAGAGATCGTCGAACTGAGTTAAAAGGTTGTCGACCTGATAACAACTATCGTAGAACTGAGATCACTGTTGAGAAACACCAAATCATCGACCTAAGCTTGTAGATCATCGAGCTCAGTTTATGGTAGAAGACTTTGAGATCGTCGATGGGAGATCGACGATCATCAAGCTGAGTTTGACTATAGTCGAACTGATATAGATAATCCACAAAATCTTTCCTTGTCTAAGTGTAAGTCCACTACAATGCTGGTCTGCATAAACCTGACCTAAAAGGACTTAACAAAGACTGAGCAAAGACCTTGGCTATACATGGGGGTCAAGACATCCTTATAATTAACCTAGCACAAATCCAAACAAGGGTTCTAACAACTCGTGTACTTGAAGTAAACTCGTGAACACCTGTTATTATTAATAAAAGAGAAGTCAAAAGCTGGTAAATTTAAAAAATAATGCGAGTTCCTGAAATGAACTCTCGAATACCTACTAATCTCTCCATAAGACAAGTCAAGAGAAGGTAAATTAAAAATATAATTCTAGTACCTAAAGTAAACTTACGAACACCTGTTAGTCTCTACAAACGAGTAGTTAAAAGCTGGTAAATTTAACATATAGTTCTAGAACCTGAAGTGAACACGCGAACACCTAAATATCTTTGAAAAAGAGAAGTTAAAACATGTAAATTTAAAATATAACACGAGTACCTTAAGTTAACTCGTGAACACCTGCTAATCTCTATAAATTAGAAGTCAAAAATAGGTAAGTTTGAAATATAATGCATGTAACTAAATTCAACTCACGAACACATTGCTAATCTCAATAAAAAAGAATTCAAAAGTAGGTAAATTTAAAATATAACACGTATACCTGAAGAGAACTCGCAAATACCTGCTAATCTCTCCAAAAGAGAAGTCAAAGCAGGTAAATTTAAAATATAACACGAGTACCTGAAGTGAACTCGTGAACAACTTCAAATCTCTACAAAAGAGAATTCAAAATCCGGAAAATTTAAAATATAACGCAAGTACTTAAAGTCATCTGGCGAACTCCTGCTAATCTAAATAAACAAGAAGTCATAAGTAGGTAAACTTAAAATATAACAAAAGTACCTGAAGTCAATAGGCAAACTCCTACTAATCTCTATAAAAAAGAAGTCAAATGCAGGTAAATTTAAAATATAATGCAAGTACTTGATGTTAATTAGCCAACACCTATTAATATCGACAAAATAGAAGTCTAAAGGAGGTAAATTTAATATATAATGCGAGTACCTGAAGTAAACTCGCAAAAACCTTCTAATCTCTCCAAATGAGAAGTAAAAAGAAGGTAAATTTAAAATATAACATGAGTACCTGAAGTTAACTCGCGAACACAAATTAATCCCTATAAAAGAGAAGTCAATAGCAAGTAAAATAAAAATATGACACGAGTACCTGAAGTGAACTCGCGAACACCTTCTAATGTCTGCAAAAAAGAAGTCAAAAGCATGTATATTTAAAATATAATGTGAGTACCTAAAGGGAACTCGCAAAAACTTCTAATCTATCCCAAAGAGAAGTCAAAAGCAGTTAAATTTAAATTATAACGTGAGTACCTAAAGTGAATTCGCAAATACCTTCTCATCTCCGCAAAAGAGAAGTCAAAAGCAGGCAAATTTAAAAAATAACGCATATATCTGAAGTGAACTCGCAAACACCTGCTAATCTCTATAAAGGAGAAGTCAAAAGCAGGTAAATTTAAAATATAAAGCGACTTCCTAAAGTGAACTCACAAATACATACTAATCTCTGCAAACGAGAAGTCAAAATAGGTAAATTAAAAATATTATGCATGTACCTAAAGTGAAATCGCGAATACCTGCTAATCTCTACAAACGAGAAGTCAAAAGCTTATAAATTTAAAATATAATGCGAGTACCTGAAGTGAACTCTTGAACACCAACTAATCTATGCAAAAGAGATGTCAAAAGCAGGTAAATTTAAAATATAACATGAATACTTGAAGTTAACTCGCGAACACCTTTTAATCTCTGCAAAAGAAAAGTCAAAAGCAGGTAAATTTAATATATAACATGAGTAATTGAATTAAACTCACGAACACTTGCGAATCTATATAAAAAAGAAGTCATAAGCAAGTAAATTTTAAATATAACTCATGTTCTTGAAGTGAACTCGTGAATACCTGCTAATCTCTCCAAAAGAGAAGTCAAAAGCATGTAAATTTAAAATATAATGCGAGTACCTGAAGTGAACTCGCGAACACCTGCTAATCTCTGCAAAAGAGAACTCAAAGGCAAGTAAATTTAAAATATAACGCGAGTACCTAAAGTGAACTCGCAAACACATGCTAATCTCTGCAATGGAGACGTCAAAAGCAGGTAAATTTAAAATATAACGCGAGTACCTGAAGTGAATTTGCCAACACCTACTAATCTCTACGAAAGAGATGTAAAAGGAGGTAAATTTAAAATATAACACGAGTACCTAAAGTGAACTCGCGAAAACCTTCTAATCTCTCGAAAAGAGAAGTCTGGTGGTCGCTAAGCTTCGAAGAATATAAACCAACCGAACTATCAATCCAATGAGGCAAGTATACCTATCGAACTGTAGCTATGGGACACAAGTGTCGATTTAAATTCGGGAACTGTTGAGTACACTTACTCACCCGAAGCCTATTATTTTATCGACGGAAATCTTTAGGGATGAAGAGAAAATTAAACGCACTAAAGAAAGGAAATACTACGCTAAAAAGAGAACTAAATGCCGCTAAGTAGAGGGCATAAAAGAAACGATTATAATAAATGGTTTGAACGATGAAATGGAAATGCACTCGATCTAGAATCACCTCGATAAAAGTCGATTAAAAACACGATAAATAAACCTAAACTTTATAGGGTAAAGGTCCTTGACCGTGGAGTATCCTAAAGCTTGAACAAGCTTCTCTCGAAGTCATTCCCAACTGAGTTAAGTAAGGTCAGACCGACTCTCGTCTAAATCAGAGCCCTAAAGCTCGCTTTATGCGGTGAACCCCACTATTGTATTTTACTTCAATTCGGGTGATTTGGACTATCGGCCCTTTACTCTTGAATGCTCACTTCAAACTATCTGCCTCTCTGCTAGATAAGAATGAATGTTATATTGGAAATTATATATCGACAATATAATTCCAAACGAGAAAAATAAAGAGAAATTCAAGGCCTAAACCCTAAAAAGAAAAGGTAAATTCAAAGCATCATAACTTAATCACTCAAACCTCGGATCATTAAGATCGAGTATAAGGAGGATTTGTTACTCATGGTGAAGTGGAGGAGGGGGATGAGTTGTAAAGCATTAAGAACACAAATATAAAAAAAGGGAACTTTTATTAATAATGAAAGAGAGCTACACTACTTGAAATGAAAATTACACTTACACGAAATTTAAAACCTAAGCCAGCATAATGATGCCATAATGGAAAGGGTACCGGTCTTTGTCAAGTAATAAATTGGGAATAGCTTCCCCGAATATCGATCTCGAGGGAATGCAGGAAGGGTATGTGATAGCATTGTGTGAAGATCGTCACTAAGAGAGAAAATAAACAGCACAGGGGTTTTGGTTTGATTTCCTAATGCTACAGAACATAAATAAAACTACCGCGGGTCGCCAGCACTGCTTCGCATGGTGGATGAGTGATTACAGGCCGCTCTGCTGTGCTTCAGTATGCGGATGGATGGAGAGCAAGTGCGAGAGTGAGGGTCATAAACACCTCTTAAAACACCAACTCTATCTCTTGCTAAAGTGGATTCAAGTGCACTAGTGAGTGGGTGTGAGCGGAGGCGAGTGCATCAAAACTACAATAGAACAAGTAACTAAACATACATGCTTCAGTCATAGACAAATTAAAAGTAGGTAGAGTTTGATTACAAGCGTGAAGTACAGTCCAAAAAGAGAAAAGGTAGAGTAAACCGTAAGAGGGAATGCGTAGCCGTGGCTTTTGGCCAGATTGGTGGGTTGTCAAACCACGTCACGACTCTGACTGTGGTTGCTACCAGATGTAAGTGGGTCGTCAATCCACTTATTCTTCTCAATTTTCTTTCCATCCCTTAGATCCTTTCGTCTAGAGGAATGCCACCAAAAGTTCTCGTTGCTCGTTATTGATGGCCAGGAGCTCTCTGAAGGTTGAAGATGGCTTCGAATGGCCGGAGAATTCTTCTCGGAGGGTGTAGATTGGTGGATGAACTATGGAGGAGTAGAATGGCACTTCCTGCACAACTCCTGATAGGAAAAATGACAAGCTATAACAGAAATAACAGAACAGGGACTTAAATACGAAGCAGAATAAGCAGAGCGCACGATCAGTGGCGCACGACCAGTGGTCGTGCGCACTGTCAGCTGATGATCGTGTGTAATTATCGAGAGAAACCTGAAATTGGCCATAAATATCAGTATATATGCGCACGATCAGTGGCGCACGACCGATGGTCATGCGCACTGATCAACTAATCGTGCGATTGGCAAAGACAAACCTACAGAAAAAAGAAGTAAATGCGTACGAGCAATGGTGCACGACCGGTGGTCGTGTGCGCTATGTACAGTGCTCGTGTGATTACCCTGGCTGAAATAAGAAAATGGAGAGCGTAGTGCTCATGATCAGTGGCGCACGACCAGTGGTCGTGCGTAGTAAGTCCAGTGATCGTGCGCAGTATTCCTGTATCATTTGGGATTTCCCGAATGATCCTGGAACACGCACGCGACCCATGCACCTATAGTAGAGAAATAAAGGCCACCAAAAGTGCACACCACATTATCCAAACACAAAGAGACAATAAGTAAAAAAAGTTAAAGTACAGAAACAACGAAACCATACTGAAAACGGTCCTAAGATGCACTTAATCATGAAATGGACAGAGAACTGAATATAAGGAGTTATGGCTCTCAAGTGCAGTGCAATAATGATAAAACTGGCCCAGATGAGTCCAAAAATAAGTGAATAATTTGGACTCATCACACCCACAGACTTACCCATTTGCGTATCCCGAGAAAATCATCACTCTGTGGACTTTAAAAACAGCTAGCTGGCTTAGAAATTTCAAAATAAAGTAAGACAAGAAATCAAATACATCTTGTGCATAGAAAATAGAATACAAAAAACTTTGTAATTATACTATGGAGTTTAAACTATTCAATAGAGGTAAATAAATATTGTATCTAATCAAAATTAGAATTATGGAGAATCATTCAGTCATGTGTACGAAGAAAGTAGGCAGGCCACTAAGATGAGCATTGCCAAAGACTGGGGCTCATAATCACCTCCAAAGAAATCCATCAATGTCAGGGACCATAGGCTTGTCCGTTCACACTCTCTCCATGATACTAGGCAGACTCAAACGTGAATCAGTAGGACTTGTAGGATTGAATGGGGCATATGCTAAGGTATGGTATTCAATAATAAACATGGTGGCTACACGCAACAAAAGCGAGAGAACAAAAGCTAAACCCAAACAGCCAGTAAGAGATGCATGTGTGACACACCCCTAGACTTGGCTTGAAAACCGGGTTTACACATAGCCTAACATGACCAAAAATAAACACACAAGATGGGGACTGCAATTCTCATTGTAATGCTTTTAGATTTTCTTTTTCACCCTTTTTGTCATTTTACTTTTTTCTTTTAGCAATCCCCAAATATAACAATTAAAATTTTATGAATTCATCTCCTCATCACATGAATCCCACATATCACAACTCATCAAATTTTTAATCCGATCAAGCTCAAAGTTTTGGTTGCGATAGGAGGGTTGGATTTATGTTTTGGTGAATGAAGGTGGAGCTGAAATTAAAGAGGGGTAGGCTCAAATTTGTCTTGCCATGGTCAACAGCTAGGACTAGGTACACAAGGCTCAAACTAGCCAAAATGATTGCTTATCTCACGCTCACGCTCGACTAACCGGGCACTAATGCTTCGAGAGTAGCTTGGGGCAAGTTCTTAGCCACCGAGAAAGACGATCCTTCCTCCTGACTCGAGCAATACGAGTCTAGTGATGGCTACACTCATCCCTACACTAACGTTCAATTACCCAGATTCAACAATTTTGAGTAGCAATAACAATATTTCCTTTTGCAGAAAAAGTTTAAATCTACGAGCATGAAGAAAAAGTAAACCTATACTATTTCTACGCAAACCAAGAGTACTCAATTAAGAGCACTACATGAGTTTCGAACAACTCTATCTCAAAATCCTAAGCAAACACCACTCTTATAACGTTTATACCAAAGTAATACATTTTACTAGAGCCGTGCGGTTGGTTAAGTGCGCACTCATATGGGTGATTCAGTGTGTGCAATAGTGATCATGAAATAAATAAATATAGACTAGTATGCAATAAACTATATTGTGTAGTGACCACAGTTAACTCCACCCCCAGACTAGAATATGACAATACGTAAAAGTAAACATGCAAATAAAAATAATGGGCTAGGGGAAAGAAGTACATATGCTCAAAATTGAGCATACCAGACGTGCAACGAGATGTCCAAATACGGCCGAGTTGTCGCGCCTCAAAAATTTCCTGCACCTGCAATTAAAATCTCCATGCAAAATAAAAGATAGACATATATAGAGAGAGAGAGAAAAAAGGAGCACAGAGCACAGCATAGGACCATATGGTCCAACATAGGTTGTCTCCCAGAAACCACTTTTGATTACCGTCCTTAAGGTGGATCAAATACCTGTATTAGCATAATATATAGTTTTATATCCTTATCAACTAAATAAACACAAAATACTCAACAAGTCCATACACTGGTATTAGCAGAAATTATCCAACACATAATCAATTATACGCAGGTTTATGAAAGAGCTCCCCACAGGAGTGAGGAAGTCCAAGATTTGAATCTTTAGGGTTCAGGTTGGTTTTACCCAACCTGGCCCAAGCCCCAAGATTCTCTCCCCTAAGAGCAATAGAGCGAGCAGCTCGCAATAAACGTTCACTTATCTTCTTCTCCACAGTGGGAGAACGCTACTTAGCATAATCAACTAACTCACCCACCAATGTTTGGGTTTCATAGTCTCCGGCGCTATAGCGTCAACCGGATCCGCCCATCAAACTTTGCGATTAAATTATTTGTTTATAAATTCAGCATGAGGAGATTCATGATCTCCTACAAATGTAATCTTAAGACTTCCATCAGAAGTCTCCTCACAAACCAATGGTTCCTTCTTCTCTTCTTCGTCGCCACTCTCTTCTTCACAAGTACTTCTTTTCTCCTTTTTCTTCCACGTTTCCTGCTTATCTCTTTCATTCACGTACTAAACAATTCATTAGTGATAAAATTAGGAGGGGTGTCTAGAGGTTTAGTCACGGAGTCAGGTAAGCACAGCGGTTCCACCATATTTGGTACAACCACCTGTCCATTGGAAAAATCCAAGATTGTGTTGCTATACTTCAAAAAAGGGACTCCTAAGATTGGGATCGAGGTGTTTTCCATAGGCCCTAATACTTGGAAGTCCGCAATAATTTTTGTTCCATCCAACGTAACCTCAACCTCTCTTACCTCTCCTTCTATTTCCACTAGAACTTTGTTTGCTAAAACTAGCGAGGTACGATTGTTTGGATTCAATTTTAAATCAACTTCTCAACGTCTTGCAAAGCAAGAATGTTTCTTGAAGATCCGAAATCGCAAAGTGTTGTGGTCTCAATGTTGTTGATCGTAAAAGCGATCACAAGATCACCACACACCCCTTATCCTTCTCAGCAATACTTCTCCCCTTATATATGGGGTTCTTCTCCGTATTACTTGTAAGAGTCCCTTGGGGACGCTCAGCTAACACCTGGGCTAATTGTCCCAGTTGCACCTCCAGATTCTCCAAAGATGCAGTCTGGTTTGCCATATTCAATTGAGCGACCTAAACGAACTTTTCCATCATCTCCTCCGAATTACTCTTCTTCGGAGAAGAAGGGGTCTTGTTATAACTCGGGGTGGGCGGCCTCGGTTGGTTTCCAGAGGCAAAAGCATCGAACTGATGCTGTCCTGGTTGCCATTGTTGGCTACCTGTATTTTTGTTCTATGAGAAGTTTGGGTGATTCCTTACCCCTAGGTTATAAGAATTTCCGTACGACACACCCTTATTTGGTTTAGAGATAAAATTTACAGATTCAATCATATTCAAATTGCTCACCTAACTAGCCAGTTCTTCTCCCGAGCATTCGTAATTGTGATGGACATCCCCGCCACATCCTTGGCAAGAGATTACCATGAGAGGGGTTATAGTGGGCACAACCGATCCAAGAGCAAAAAATCCACGGTTATTTCTTTGGGCATTTCTCCCCACAGTCCAGTAAATGCTGTGTGAGGCAGTATCTTGTAGTAGGCTCAGTGCTACCTTCGGTATGAGGTTCATCAATGAAACTCCCATAGTTGCATCTATCCTAGCCATATAATTGGGCTTTATGGCAAAGTAGAAATGGCCCACGAAGTTCCAAGGCTGGAACTCATGGTTTGGGCACTTCTTTAGCAAATCATTGAAGCGTTCACACGGCTCTGTTAAGATCTCTTGATCAAATTGGCGGAAGTTGCCAATCTCCTGACGTAGGTTTACTATCTTGTAAACGGGATCGAATTTCTCCAGGAACCTCGCGATTAGAGCATCCCACGTAGTGGCTATTCCTACATGTAAGTTATGCAGCCACGATTTTGCTTTATCATTCAGTGAGAATGGAAAGTGCTTCATCTTCACCGTATCGTCAGGTATTCTGCCGTAACGGAAGGTCCCACATATCTCAGAAAAATCTGAGAGATGTATATATGGGTCCTCGCTCGGCAACCCGGAGAATTGAGCTTTGCTTCGTATCATATTCAGAATAGTCGATTTGATTTTGAGCTATGGATTAGGGATGGCTGGCCCGAAAGCTGGGTACACACTCCCAATACTGGGAGTAGTGTAATCTCATATTGTATGAGGCCTCGGCCTATTGACCTCGTTTTCATCGACATGCTGCCCTCGAGCAGCAGCTCCATTTCCCCGCAGACTGGCAGTATGCATCGGCTGTCCCTTCCGGTTTCCCATATTCTCATCAGCATCTTCCCCTAAGACGGGCTCCTCTCCTCTTCCATGACCTCCAATCTGCATTATATTGTGGTCCATCACACCCCAAGCGGCAGCAGCACGCCTTCATGCTCTGGTGGTCCTCTCAATTTCTGGACCGTAAGCAAGCAATTCTTCAGATCTTTGTCTCTGCATGCACCAAGATGACAACAAAAAAATTAAAAAATAAACAAATCTTATGTAACTATCTTAACACAAATAAGATCACTTATGCCTGCACTCCCCGGCAATGGCGCCAAAAACTTGATGTGCTGACGCCAAGTGTACCGGTCATTGTAAGGTAATAAATGGGGAATAGCTTCCCCGAATATCGATCTCGAGGGAATGCAGGAAGGGTACATGATAGCGTTGTGTAAAAATCATCACTAAGAGTGAAAATAAACAATAGGGGGGTTTTGGTTTGATTTTCTAATGGCACAGAAAAGAAATAAAACTAATGCGGGTCGCCAGCAACACTTCGCTTGGTGGATAAGTTAGTGCCAGCCACTATGCTGTACTTTAGTATGCGGATGGATGGAGAGCAAGTGCGAGAGTGAGGGTCGTAAACACCTATTCAAACAATAACTCAAAAGCTTGCTAGAGTTGATTCAAGTTCACTAGTGAGTGGGTGCGAGCGGAAGCGAGTGCATCATAACTACAACAGAACAAGTAACTAACCAAACATACTTCATTCATAGAAAAATTAAAAGTAGGTTTAGTTCGATTATAAGCTTGAAGTACAGTCCACAAAGAGAAAAGGTAGAGTAAACCGAAAGAGGGAAGGCATAACCGTGGCTCTTGGTCGGAGTGGTGGTGTTGGAACCCCTAGTTGGATTTGCGCTAGGTTCACTAAATTAGGATATGACCCAACATGTATAGATCAGGGTCATGACTATGTCCTAGATTATAGGTAAAGTCCTTAGAGTCAACAGTACAAAGGACCAGCCTTCAACACTGCCAAAGACTCAAGACATAGAGAATTCAAGTTTTGGAAAAAGGAGATCTACGTTCGTCGATCTCCGGTCGACGATTGTCGTGCTCAGCTCGACTAACTTAGAGACAATTCTCTGAGCTGTGCTCGACGAACTCAGATCTCAGCTCGACGAACTCTGGACAAAGGAATAACTTCTAAGTCTAACACTCAGTCGACAAACTAAGAACAATAGCTAAAAGAACCTTGATCTTTGATCGACTAATTCTGATTAGAGTGGTTCAACACCAGAAAATATTCTAAGACTAGACTACAAACTCAGCTCGATGATCTCATACTTCAGCTCGACAAACTTGATGCACAGAAGAAGAAATTTATCAAGCAGCATTCAGAGTTCGATGATTTTGGATCTCAGCTCGACGAACAGCTATTCTCAGCTCGACGAAAGATGTTCTCTGGTCGACGAAAACTGTAAGACATATTATTATTTATTCTTTCCTTTTCTGTCTCCTTATTACATATCTATTATAGGTCGTTAATTCCCTGGATAATCAATGCATTTAAATAGAGCCGTTACTGGCAGCATTGATTGCAAATATCCCCCATGGAATTAATTGCTTATATCTCGGGAAAGACATAGAATAGAATATATGACATCATTCTTGCCATTTTCATTCCCTAGATTTTGGCTGAGAATTAATTGCTGGTTTTTGAATTCGACCTTGAGGAAGTTATAGAGTAGATAATCTCTCAGCCAGAAACAAGGAAGAGACATAGAAACCTTTCAGAATACAGAAGTGCAGTGCATACTGCTCTCTGAAGAAAAATCAACTACTCTCCAAAGAAGAAGAAAGAACAACAATCACTATCAAGAGTCTTTCTTCTCCTTCTATCTTTTTTGGGATCTCAAGTGACAAAAGTATTCAAATCAGACAAAGGATCTCAGAAAGTTGATCTTACAGTAGAAGGCCTACTCACCCTTTGCAAAGCTTCCACTCCTGAACCATTCAAGATCTCATGGGGCGCTTTGACAACGTCACAAAATCCACAAAGTCTTCTCATTTTGATTTGAGAAAAGAAGACTTCAATCAACCTCTTTTCCACACTTCTGTACAGGGTTTTAATTGACTTCAAAATTATTCTTATTGCAAGTCTCCTTCCAAAAGACTTAGGTTTGTTTTTTAGCACCTGATTAAAAGCTCATTAGTGGAAGTCACCTAATCAAAACCTGTAGTGGATTCCTACCTAGGATGGTAGAAGAGTGGATGTACCCAAGTTTGGGGAACCACTATAAAATTCTTGTGTTGTCTGTGTTGCTTTGATTTTCCTGTGTGCTTGTGTTGCGATATATTTTGCTGTGTAGCTTAGTTACCTTTTCTCTAAATCACTTGCTACACTTGCACACTTATACACTTATATCCTAATAAAATATTTAATTAAAGACTTGTTATTTCAGCAAAAATCAAAAATGCTTTAAAAAATCTATTCACCCCCTCCCCCCCCCCCTCTAGAGTTGTTCAGAGCTTACCCTATCTTTCAATTGGTATTAGAGGAGGGTTAATCACATCATACAGGCTCACACCTGGATTAATCATGATACTCAGGATAAACTCTTAATAAGTCTTACTAGTTTCTCAGTTTAAATTTTCTTTTCTGATATCATGGAACAAAACAATGATTTTGCCAGCACCAAAACTCCAGTTTGCTGTAACGTCCCAATTCGCGCTAGGCCCCTCGCACGTGCTCTGAGTCAAGAGACTCAACTCAGGCTCGGGGTGCACTGACGCGAGGTGTCATGTGCATTGAATAAGTGTAGGGTTGTGTTCAAGGATACCCCAACCAGTAGCCGAGATGAGGGAACTCGGCTAAGTAAAAATCAACGAGAATGGAGGTTGATGCTCGTCGATCGTCGAGAATGGAGGTTGATGCTCGTCGATCGTCGAGAATGGAGGTTGATTCTCACCGATTCGACGGGTATCGGTGGTCGATACCCGCCGGACACAGAACTGCAGTAGGCTAAGGGAAAATCGTCGAGAATGCCTGACGATTCTCACCGATCGCCGAGAATACCCGGTGATACCCACCGATCGTCGAGTATCACTGACTGATACTCAACGCACACAGCGACAGGATGTCCGATAAAACGGCTAAGGGAAAATCGTCGAGTATCATTTTTGATACTCGATGAATTCGTCGAGAATGACCCGCCAATACTCGCCAATCGACGGGAATCATTGGCTGATTCCCGCCGAATTTGACTTGTGCGTTTTCTGCGCCCAGGCCGATTCACCGGCTTGTACAGGCGAACCGAACTGGACCTCGAGATTCGTGCTGAATGATCTTTGGACCGGTCACTTCAAATGGAACCTAATTTGGGCGGTCCAATTAGAGAGTGATACGTGGCGGAAAGTACTTAGCCTAATATGTAATATAAAAAGGGAGTAAACCAAACCCTAACCATCACATCCGATCCTTCTTGCCGGGCCGTCACCGTGCAATCCGCCGGGAGCGAAGGAGAGAGAGGAATATCGCAGATCGTCGGAGGAAAAGTTTGGATCGTTGAAGGAAGGCTTGCTGGAGCTAGTTTTGGAGGAGGAGAAACGCCTTTGCCGTGAAGAACGTCTGCACCGAGAGATGCCGCGGAGAAGGGTAACGCGATCCATGGCCGACAACGGAGGAAACGCCGGAAATGAAGTGAGTTTCCTCCCCTCTCCCTTGGTGCTAGATCTGTAGCTATTCTTAGGCGAGACATCAACTCAAAAGAGTCTTGATGTGTGAGATGAAGCTTTCTAGGAAGGCCATGCTAGAACTTGTGTTCTAAAGCTTAGTCATCTTCAACCTCTCCTCGCTTGAAAGTGATGATAGGGGTGGTCTCGTGAAGAGGAAATGGCCTCAAGAGGGATATTAAGGGTGGAGGAACTTCTGGCTGCAATTTGGGGAAAATCGCTTGAGGAGGAAGATGAACGGATGTCGTTCACTTCGCTTCAAGATGCGTGCAGAATCTGTATTCTGCACGCAGTGACCTTCTTGGCTATTTTTTAAGCAAGAAGGGGGCGGATCTGGGCTTTCGACTAAACACAAAAGTTGTAGCCCTTGAAATTACCTTTCCAACGAGTGGTTGTACGTTTCCATGCGATACCTGTAGCCACAGGAAAGTCCGTTTGAATCCGCTGCGGTTGGAAGTTAATGCCCAGGAATTCTATATCCTGTACGCAGCAGACTTCGAGTTGCATTTCTGGTATGATGTGACAAGATCTGGGCTTTTGACTAAACACGAAAGTCGTAGCCCTTAAAATTACCTTTCCAACGAGTGGTGGCACATTTTCAGGAGATACCTGTGACCACGGGAATCCTTAGTCAAAGTTGCTGACCAGATTACATACAATTCTAGGTGATTATATTATGAACTTGTATTCGATGGAATAGATATTGTAATTCATCTCGAGGTTGGGTGAATTCTTTTGTGTTAATCACCGAAGTAATGTGAAGATTGATGTTTGAGGACTTGAATTCCTATGTCGAGATGTGAATCAAGCCTAAGTGAATGAAAGGCTTTGTTATATTTGGTAGATCACCATTATGCGCATTATCTATAATATGTTGAATTCATTTGGAAGGATTTGTAAATGATTAAAACTATGGCCAGGATGTATAATGGATTGATGGAAGGGAATGGATAGTCCAATGCTTAGAGTGTCGTCTCCCCACGGGTAGCTTTGTGGAAGTTAACAAGTGCGGTGTCGACCGTCACTAATGGGAATGAGGTTGAGTTGGATAAAATTGGACAGTTGGGCTTGGTCCTCGGTGTTCATGTCCCAGGGCTCCTTCCGTGCCACGTGAATGGTTGGGCTTGGTCCTCGGTGTTCACGTCCCGAGGCTCCTTCCGTATTTGATGGATGGTTGGGCTTGGTCCTCGTGATTTCTCCGAGGCTCCTTCCATGCCACGAAATTGTGGAATTGCATGTGGTGTGAGTCGACACGCGGTGTCGTAATCCCAGGTTAAGGATAGTGTGGCAGGTCTACGGGCTCGCCAATCGTCACACCGATGGGAGTTGATAGTTAGACCATGGGCGGTTGGGCTAGGTCCTCGGTGTTCACGTCCCGAGGCTCCTTCCGTGCCAAGTGAACAGTTGGGCTTGGTCCTCGTGCTCATTTCCGAGGCTCCTTCCGTGTCATACCATAGGACAGTCAGGGTCTAGGATCTTGGTGCATATTTACCCGAGAGAACCCGCTGAGCCATTATACGCATGTGAGCTCTGCTGTTGTGTTCCTAGAGTATAGGCGTACGGAGGCCTGGGCCAGGTAGTGTGGAGACCAGCCTAGTAGTGGAGATGCCCGCTCTACTGTCACCGTTTGGCCACGACGCTTGATGCCTGAGAGGCTAGCTACCTGCTCGAATAGTGGGAACTATAAGTCTGTGTCGACATAGCGATTTCATGTGCTTGAGCATGGGTGTGTCATTGCATTGCATACATAGCATTGCACTTCATTACATACACAAGACCCTCATCGTATAAGTTTGTATGGGCACTCCTATACGATGAGTTACTTTCTGCTGAACGACCCTCAACTTATATGCTTGTATGGGCATCCATATAAGTTGAGTTACTTACTGTTCTAGTTATATACTCTCTTGCTGTTGTAGTTTGTAGATTTGAAAATAAGAGCTTATTTATTATACACTACTGATGTTGCTGCTTATAATATATATACTCACTTCACCTGTTGTACTACTATTATTTATATATTGTACCTGTTCCTTTCTCTGCCCGGTGCCGAGGAGTCGCCGGGGGAGCGGATATGAAACCACTTAGTCTTTTTGACTAACGGTTGCTACGTCTTCCTTTTTAGGAGGAAACCCCGCAGGTGGAGCACCAGGCTATGCAGACGGACAGCTAGGCCAGGGTGACAGGGCCTGAAGGGACGGTACCGTCGCTACCGTCGGTTACAGATGTGAGTGAGAGAGAGATTTTGTTGTAGCCTTTCGGGGCAATTCTGTTCTCGTACTCTGATATTAGAAGCTTGCTGTAGCTTCTTTATTTATGATATTATAGACTTATGCTTGGTGTGTATTTGACTTTCATATTATTATGGTTGGGTTGGCAGTTATATGTTGATATTGGTTGTAGCCGGCAGAATAGGCATCTTGTGGTATAGGCTAGCTCGAGTGCTGGTGCTACCGCAAGGCGGCTGTTCTGGGCATAAGACCCCTCTCGTGCCGTGTCTTGTGTTCCGGGAGGGGGGTCTTACAAATGGTATCAGCTTGCTACGATCCTCCAAGGCGAAAGTCACTTAATAATGGTGCCACCCCTGTTTGATTGGTCAGTTTGGGGACAAGCTGACTTAGCGGAAGCAGTGGTGTGCCCATATTTAATTCACACTAAGTTGTCCATCTTTAACCTTAGATTAGCCAACCTAACCCTAGGTTTGTACCTTATGTGTAGATCCCAGCACATGTTGAGCCAGAAAGGGGCTCCCCCGCCCCGCCCGTACCTACACAATTCCAACAATCAGAGCTGGGGCATACGCTCACAGCTATTCTGGACGCCTTTAGGTCCCAATATCCGCAGACACCTGTACAACAACAGGGTCCGGGATCTAGTTGGTTAAGCATTTTCCGAGCTCTCTCCCCTCTCGCTTATATTGTGACAGAGTTGGCAGTGCGTACGGAAGAGTGGCTCGACACTATACAAGAGTTGTTAGCTGGAATAAGATGTCCAAACAACATGGCGGTGACCCTTGTGGTGACACTCTTAGAGCTACACGCCAAAAGGTGGTGGAAGTCCCTCATGGGCTCCACTTTTCGTGGAAGAGTATACACGGACATTAGTTGGAGCGAATTCTCCGAAGCCTTCTTAGAGCATTTCATCCCCTTGGTCGCTCGGGATGGTCTGGAAGAGAGATTTTTGCAACTTAAGCAAGGGTCCATGTCGGTGACGGAGTACCAACGGGAGTTTCAGCACCTAGCTAGATTCGCTGACTCCTACGAGCTGGATGATAGAGGGTACGCCAAAAGATTCTATAAAGGCTTGCGAGACCCCCTAAGGCAAGCCCTTTTATTTATAACGGTCTCTAGTCTGGCGGAGATTATTGATATGGCGAAGAGATTGGAAGCGGACCACTTGGGAAGTGGTAAGAGGCCAGCAGAGGGCGTGATGGAAGCCGGCCCCAGCAATAGAAGGAGGTTTGGCAATAAAAGAGGAAGAGGATATCAGAGGGGTGGCGGGCGTTTTCACCAGAACTTTAGAGAGGAGCGCCCGGTTCCACAACCGCCAGCATTACCTCCACCTCCACAGTTTCAGCAACAGGACGGAAGGCAGTAACGGTGTGCTTTGAATGCAACCAACCTGGCCACATTCGACGCTACTGCCCACAACTGTTTGGTGATGCGCGTCTTGCTTTCCCTCCAGCAGCCCCTCGGGGGTGGGGATATGTGCATGGTCGAGGACGAGGACCACGAGGAAGAAACCCCGGACCCGCTCGAGATCAGATGTATGCCCTGGACATGACTCAAGAGCGGAACCCTCAAGAGATGATTGCAGGTACGATTCGAATTAGTCATTTTGCTTTCATTAATATACTCTAGTTGCTTGAGATATACTAGACATCTAGCTTGAGTATTATTAATGACACTTAGGCACCGTGATGGTCGGCGGGAAACCGGCTCATACGCTATTTGATACCGGTGCCTCACATTCATTCGTGTCTGAAGACTTCATCAAAGATATACACGGAGTGCAATATTTCACTAGTATTGCTCGAAGAGTACGCCTCCCAGACGGATCTGAGATGACGGCAACCGCGAAGTGTGAGTTAGAGATAACCATTGGGGGAAAGACCTTTGATACCCCTACCACAATTTTGTGAATAAGAGCGTTCGACCTCATCCTGGGTATGGCGTGGCTGGATTGGCACCATGTGAGAATCGACTGTGCGGAGAAGCGTATCTATTTGAGACATGGGGATACTGATGTAGTCTTCCAAGGTATAAATTTCACACCACGAATCTTGTTATCCTCAATCCAGACCTTGAAAGCTCATATGAGAGGGGATGAAGTCTACATGATATGATTCAAACTAAAAGAGATGAAGGTAGATGTGAAGGATGTGCGGGTATCACGAGATTTCCCTGAGGTATTTCCCAAGAAACTGCCAGGGTTACCCCTGCATAGAGAAGTGGATTTTCAGATTAAGCTTGTACCAGGAGCTAAGCCTGTCTCCAGGACCCCTTATCGGATGGCCCCAAAAGAACTTGCGGAGTTTAGAGTGCAATTGCAGGAGTTGGTAGAATCAGGGTTTATTCGCCCCAGCTCGTCGCCTTGCGGAGCCCCTGTTCTATTCGTCAAGAAGAAAGATGGAACCCTGCATTTATGTATAGACTATCAGGAACTCAACCGATTGACAGTACGGAACACCTACCCATTACCTCAGATCGATGAGTTGTTCGACCAACTAGTGGGAGCGCATTGGTTCTCCAAGTTAGACATGCGCTTGGGGTACTACCAATTGAGAATACAGGAGGATAATATACAGAAAATGGCTTTCAGCTCAAGGTACGGCTTATATGAGTTCACAGTGATGCCGTTTGGACTCACCAATGCCCCATCGGCTTTCATGAGCTTGATGAATAAAGTGTTTGAGGCCTATATAGATGTCTTCGTCATTGTGTTCATTGACGACATCCTAGTCTACTCGAAGACGGAGGAAGAACATGACGGACATTTGGCCTTAGTTCTGGAGAAGCTAAAATAGCACGCCCTGTTCGCCAAGTTTAGCAAATGTGAATTCTGGCTTAAGGAAGTTGCTTTCTTGGGCCATGTAATCAGTGGGGCAGGACTAGCTGTGGATCCGGCCAAGGTGCGCGCCGTGAAGGAGTGGTCGCCCTTGAAGTCGGCGGACGATGTGAGGAGTTTTCTTGGACTTGCCGGATACTACCGCAAGTTCGTAAAAGGATTCTCCAAGATTGCCCTCCCGCTTACTTCCTTGACAAAGAAAGGAGTGCCATTTGAGTGGACACCCCAGTGTGAAGCGGCATTCTAGGAATTGAAGGATAGACTTACCTCCGCCCCCATCCTTGTCCTTCCGTTTGGGAAGGAAGGATTTCAAGTTTATACGGACGCGTCTTATCAGGGGTTGGAAGCGGTGTTGATGCAGCACGGGCACGTAATTACTTATGCTTCAAGACAATTGAAGAAACATGAAATAGATTACCCAGTACATGATTTGGATCTAGGAGCGGTGGTGTTCGCCTTGAAGGTATGGAGGCATTATTTATACGGCGTCCACTGCGAAATCTTCTCGGATCATAAAAATTTGAAGTACGTCCATACCCAGAAGGAATTGAACTTAAGACAACGGCGGTGGTTAGAGTTTCTATGCGACTATGAGTTCACCTTGAACTACCACCCCGGAAAAGCAAACTCGGTAATCGATGCATTGTGTAGGAAAGTACCCGGCTCGAGCCCAGAATCTCAATTGATGAGCATGGAGTTGGCATGGATGATCGAGGAGATGGACATCACCTTAATATTTAAGGCTTCTTCGGGATATACGGAGTACCTGTCCAGCATGAGCATAGTTTGTGATATCCGAGACCGGATCCGAGTGGAGCAAGGATTGGATACGGCTGTGGCCCCGGCAATAAAGTTAATCGAAGACGGGACTACCAATGAGTACACACTAAAGGACGGCCTCGTTTACTTTCGCGGCCTACTCTACATTCCCAAAGGTGGCGGAATCCGAGAGGATATTATGAGAGAAGCACATTGCTCTCAATATTCCGTGCACCCAGGAATTTCAAAGATGTACGCCAGCTTACGAAAGACGATGTGTTGGCCAGGGATGAAGAAAGATGTCCGGTACTTTGTCACGCATTGTGAAGCCTGCCAAAGAGTGAAGGCGGAATGTAGGAGCCCCGGTGGCCTGTTGCAGTCGTTGCCAATCCCCGAATGGAAGTTCGAGGATATATCCATAGACTTCGTACATGGGCTACCTCGCTCCCTGATAGAGAGAATCGTATTCTCCAATCTATACTCGATTAAGGCAAGTGTACCTATCGAAATATAGCATAGAATATGAAAAATATCAAGGTCATATAAAAACTCGGGGCAGGCAAGTACTATTACTCACAACGACTCTATTATTCTACCGAACGATTAATGAGTTTTGAAAATGAAAATAAACCAAGTTAAAAAGAGAAAATAAACTATTACGAGAAAAGAGTGCTCGATCGACGATTCACTTTGAAATAAAATAACGGAAGAAATTAGTTTAACATTTGTAATTCTATTAAGACCGTGACGGATCCGATATTAGGAAATAATCTCGCTAGAGCATTAAATCCCCTAACTTGTAGACGTTTCGACCGAAATCTCTTTACAAGTCAAAATGGACTAAAGTCGCATTATCGAAGTGACCCGCACTATTGGATTTGACTCCAATCCGGAGGATTTACGTCACCCTATCTCTAGGGGTGCGTGCAACTCCTTCCTTCCTTGAGTGATCTTTCATATTCACGAGCCTCTCGGCCACTCGAATATGAGATCGGAATCTACTACCGTATACTAGAAATATGGAGTCGATACGAGATAATTCAAGGAAGGATCAAAATAGAAAACTACAAAGGAAAACATAAAAATAAAGATACGTTATTATATCGCAAAGATCATCGCGATCGGGCACAAAAATTATTTAGCTACGCATGATAGAAAGGGATTGAGAATAAGAGAAAAGAAATGACATTTGCATTGCTTGAATAAAAGAGGTACAAAATAAGATCAAAACAAAATTATACTACTAAAGGAAGAGATTACCATAAAAAACTACAACATGAAAATAAGAAAATAACCTCACTTTCTCTCTACAAGATCTCTCAAAAACTAAACTATCTTTTAGACTAAAACTTGCAACTAAAACTACTTAACTTCAAACAAAGGGGGAGGGGTCCCTTTTATAGGAGAGGGAGAAGGATCTAGATGAGGGGAGATAAGAGGGGGCCGGCCACATGGAGGGGGAATGATTCATGCATGAGTTTTAATGATGGTGGAGAGAGGAGGCTTGGATGCAATGTATGATATTAAATGGAAGGAGAGAGAATGGCTACATGCATTGTATGATAATTATGGGAATGAAAAATAAAAATATAAAATAGAGAAGAGGGGATGAATGGAAGTGTGTAGAAGGAAATAATAAAGGGAAGAGAGATGAATGTGGAGGAGAAGTGGAGGGGGGAATAATGCATGCAATAATGAAGAGAGAAAATAATAATAGTGGGGAGAGAGAGAAATTAAAAGGTGGCAAGATGCATGCATGAGAGTGGGAAAGAGGGGGTGAATGTGAAATAAAAGAAATAAAATAATACGGGAAAGAGAGGGTGTGGCCGGCCACACATGGGCTTTGATGTAGGGGCTCGGGTAGCTTGTGGACAGCACCAAGTTGGGCTCGGGTAGCATGTGGGCTGCTTGTGGTTGATTGGTGGGCTGCTCCATAGGCTTGTAGAGGGCTCGGGTAGCAGCTGCACATGTTTGAACTTGAAGAGGGCTGATCCATGGGTTCGGGTAGGAGCTAGGCTCGGGCTGCTACACATTGAACCTACAAAAAAAACAAAACATTAATTCTATTGTTAAATATATAACATATTATAACATATGATATTATACTAAATAACCTATGATATTATACTAAATAACATATTATAATTGTAACAAAACATATTATAAATAACATAAATAACATATTATAACAAAACATAAATAAGAAATATTATAAAATAACATAACATACAAACATGAACATAACATAAAATAGTTATTAAAACATAAATAACATGTTATAAAACATAAAATATAAACCATAAAACTAAACATAAATAACATAACAAATTATAATAAAACACGAACCATAAAACTAAACATACAAACATGACATAACATATAAAACATAAAATAGAAATAGAAAAGACATTAAATAAGAAATAAAACAAAATAAGCATAAATATACTAAAAACATATAATTAAACAAGAAATTTTGCATATTAAACTATACCAAAAACGATGACTAAAACTAGTCATCAAACTCCCCCATGCTTAGGCTTTTGCTATTCCAGAGCAAAAGTAAGAGAAATATTTATAAGGCATTATAAAATTTTAAAATAAACTAAAAATTTATTAACACCAAAATCTAGCCAAAAATAAAAGTTTAGAGATTTAAGAATCAAGTCCTAAATTATGAAATTAAAGTGACAAGAGAGAAGAATTTAGCCAAAAATTCTTTAATAAATTAACTAGCATTCAAAATGGAGTAAAGTGCAAACAAAGTTAGATTGGGATTATAAAAACCATGACTTAAAAGAAACTTAAGGAAGAAGACAACCTACTACTTATGCTCTCCACATATTTTAATTTAAAAACTAAGAAAATGATATTGGCTAAGGGGGTTTTAGGGAGGAAATTAACATGAAGAGGTCTTTGATTGGAGGTGATGAATTTTATCCTCTCACCCCACTCATTTTTTTTAATAAAAAGATATATGTAATACCAGGAAATGATAGACTAACATCCTATCACTTCCCCCGACATATATGATTTTTTTTTAATTCCTCTCTTCAATTTTTTTTTGGGTTGCATATGTGTACTAGAGAATAAGGAACTAACATCTCCTTATTCCCATGACATATGATCTAACAAATAAAACAAAAAGAGAATTGGGTAAAGATAGGAGTCAAACAAAATTTTAGAAAATAAACTAAAATACTAGAGAGCAACTACTAGTAGATTGAGATTTCCTAAGAATCTAAAAGCATGAATTAATAATAATTGGAATCCAAAATTGTTTTAGCAAAATTACTACAAAATTGAAACTATTTAAAATAAAAGAGAAAAAGTGCTAAATAAATTACTCTAATCAAATTAAAACCATAAGATTATCCTCAAAACTAAATCACTAAAAGTTAAATTTTAACTAAATATAATGAAATAAAAAATTAGCAAATAAAAATGCTTATAAAATAACTCAAACTAAACTTCTAAAAATAACAAAAAGCTAAGCATGAGATTTATTATTATTTTTTATTTTTTTTTTGACATTTTTTTCATTTTTTTGGGTTTTTGAAATATTATCTTTTTTTGGAATTTTTTTTTAATTTTTCTAATTTTTTTGGTTTTTGATAAGGCGAAATAGAAGTAGTACTAAAGAAAGTTAATAAAAAAAACTTAATAAAACTATACTAATTTTTTTGAAATTTAAAACAAAATTTTTTTTTTGAAAAGAAAACAAAAAAGAAAACAACAAAACCCTCCCCCATGCTTAAACCTTTCATTGCCCTCAATGAAAAATAAAAATAAGAAAGGAAAAGGAAGAAGAAAGTGGAGGGGGGATACAATAAAGTAAAGAAAAAAAAAAGAAAATGACTTCCCCGGAGTCATAAGGCCGAATGCAGATGTCGCTCCCCCATGCTTGAGCTGGACACCGGCTCGGGCCTAAGGAAGAGATGAATTGATGGAGCCAAACGAACCGCCGGGGGTTTTATTCCTGCAAAACAAAATAAACAAAAAGAAAGAAACAAAAAGGATAAGCAAGGGGTGCCTCCCAAGAGCGCTCTCTGTTTAACGTCGGCTGAGCCCGACGTTATTTTTTAGCTAAATGGAAAATAAAAACTGAAATGAAGTGGTAACTCCCTAAGTATGCGCTTAGGAGAGTAAACTAAAAAAAAGAAAAATTGAAGAATCGCACCGATATGCGGTGGAATCTTAAAGGGAGTGACGCCCAAAAATGAACGGACGGAGTTATAGAAGAACTCCGTCGTATGTAAGAGGGGAAAGAATGGGTCGTCAAAAGAAGAAGAATAAAAAGAAGGAGAAATAGAAAGAGGAATAAAATAAGCAGAAAAAGAATTTTCATTATCGGAAATTTCACAAGGAGAAGGAGAATCTTGTGAAATTTCAAGAGAAGAAGGGGTAGAGAGAGCCAAAGGAGAATTATCTAAAAGAAAAGAAGAAGAAGACTCGCTAAAACTAGAAAAATTTGGAACAGTTAAATTTGAAAGCGTAATGGAATCACCAACGTCTTCAGATGGAGAAATAAGAGACGTCTCGTCATCCTCAACGGGTAAGAAGCACACCGGAATATCCATAGAGGCGTCTTCCAAAGGAGGAAGGAAACAATCCGGGATATCCGAATAGTTATCCTCCTCGAGAGGAAAAAGACAAGCCGGGATATCCGGTGACTGAATACATGAAGAAATTGGAGGAGACGGAGAAGAAGACGAAGAAAAAGATGCGGCCTCACGAGAAAGATAATCCATAATGGTCTTGAAATGCGAACTAATATTATCAATAGAAGTTTGCAATTCAAGATACCCATTATCGATAGAATTAAAATCAAAATTTAGGGGCGCGGCGCTTTGCGGGGCAAAATCATGCGAAAAATAATACGGGTTCCCCGCCTCCCAAGTTGGATAAAAATTGGAGTAAGGGTCAAATTGGCCAGTTTGACCCGCTCTAGAAAAATTGAAATCAAAAGAAGGAGGGGCTCCCGAAAGACATTCAGAATAGAAGTGGTCGGGCGACCCGCAAGAAGCGCAAAAATAAGATGATTCCATAAAAAAAACTGCTACCAAAAAGAAAAGGAAAAACTAATTTTTTTGATTTGTTTTTTTTTAGATATATATATATATTTTTTTTAAATAGGTTTTTTTTTAATGGATTGGCTCTCGAACTTCCCGAGGACTACCCGGTGAAGGGTTCGCCCGGTACTAGGTAAAATGGTGGCGCTTAAAGCCCCTTACCCTACCCTTTTCGAGAGATTTTAGGTTGGGTAGAAATAAGATGAGGTGGGTGGATAATAATAATAATAATAATAATAATAATAATAATAATAATTTTTTTGTTTTTTTAAATTTTAGTAGAAGTAATAAACTCGAAGCTTTCTTAATATTGCCAGAAAAAAATCCCCGGCAACGGCACCAAAAACTTGATAGAGAGAATCGTATTCTCCAATCTATACTCGATTAAGGCAAATGTACCTTTCGAAATATAGCATAGGATATGAAAAACATCAAGGTCGTATAAAAACTCGGGGCAGGCAAGTACTATTACTCACAACGACTCTATTATTCTACCGAACGATTAATGAGTTTTGAAAATGAAAATAAACCAAGTTAAAAAGAGAAAATAAACTATTACGAGAAAAGAGTGCTCGATCGACGATTCACTTTGAAATAAAATAACAGAAGAAATTAGTTTAACATTTGTAATTCTATTAAGACCGTGACGGATCCGATATTAGGAAATAATCTCGCTAGAGCATTAAATCCCCTAACTTGTAGACGTTTCGACCGAAATCTCTTTACAAGTCAAAATGGCCTAAAGTCGCATTATCGAAGTGACCCGCACTATTGGATTTGACTCCAATCCGGAGGATTTACGTTACCCTATCTCTAGGGGTGCGTGCAACTCCTTCCTTCCTTGAGTGATCTTTCATATTCACGAGCCTCTCGGCCACTCGAATATTAGATCGGAATCTACTACCGTATACTAGAAATACGGAGTCGATACGAGATAATTTAAGGAAGGATCAAAATAGAAAACTACAAAGGAAAACATAAAAATAAAGATACGTTATTATATCGCAAAGATCATCGCGATCGGGCACAAAAATTATTTAGCTACGCATGATAGAAAGGGATTGAGAATAAGAGAAAAGAAATGACATTTGCATTGCTTGAATAAAAGAGGTACAAAATAAGATCAAAACAAAATTATACTACTAAAGGAAGAGATTACCATAAAAAACTACAACATGAAAATAAGAAAATAACCTCACTTTCTCTCTACAAGATCTCTCAAAAACTAAACTATCTTTTAGACTAAAAATTGCAACTAATACTACTTAACTTCAAACAAAGGGGGAGGGGTTCCTTTTATAGGAGAGGGAGAAGGATCTAGATGAGGGGAGATAAGAGGGGGCCGGCCACATGGAGGGGGAATGATTCATGCATGAGTTTTAATGATGGTGGAGAGAGGAGGCTTGGATGCAATGTATGATATTAAATGGAAGGAGAGAGAATGGCTACATGCATTGTATGATAATTATGGGAATGAAAAATAAAAATATAAAATAGAGAAGAGGGGATGAATGGAAGTGTGTAGAAGGAAATAATAAAGGGAAGAGAGATGAATGTGGAGGAGAAGTGGAGGGGGGAATAATGCATGCAATAATGAAGAGAGAAAATAATAATAGTGGGGAGAGAGAGAAATTAAAAGGTGGCAAGATGCATGCATGAGAGTGGGAAAGAGGTGGTGAATGTGAAATAAAAGAAATAAAATAATAGGGGAAAGAGAGGGTGTGGCTGGCCACACATGGGCTTTGATGTAGGGGCTCGGGTAGCTTGTGGACAGCACCAAGTTGGGCTCGGGTAGCATGTGGGCTACTTGTAGTTGATTGGTGGGCTGCTCCATAGGCTTGTAGAGGGATCGGGTAGCAGCTGCACATGTTTGAACTTGAAGAGGGCTGCTCCAAGGGTTCGGGTAGGAGCTAGGCTCGGGCTGCTACACATTGAACCTACAAAAAAAACAAAACATTAATTCTATTGTTAAATATATAACATATTATAACATATGATATTATACTAAATAACCTATGATATTATACTAAATAACATATTATAATTGTAACAAAACATATTATAAATAACATAAATAACATATTATAACAAAACATAAATAAGAAATATTATAAAATAAAATAACATACAAACATGAACATAACATAAAATAGTTATTAAAACATAAATAACATGGTATAAAACATAAAATATAAACCATAAAACTAAACATAAATAACATAACAAATTATAATAAAACACGAACCATAAAACTAAACATACAAACATGACATAACATATAAAACATAAAATAGAAATAGAAAAGACATTAAATAAGAAATAAAACAAAATAAGCATAAATATACTAAAAACATATAATTAAACAAGAAATTTTGCATATTAAACTATACCAAAAACGTTGACTAAAACTAGTCATCACTCCCTCTCAGGGAATGATTCAGTGTGGGTGATCGTTGATTGCCTGACGAAGGTTGCCCGGTTCATTCCTATGAAGAAGGAGGCTCATGTGGAGGTCTTGGTACGCCTGTTTGTGGAACTATTTGTACGGTATCACGGCGTACCTAAGACGATAGTTTCAGATCGTGATGGTCGTTTCACCTCCAAGGAGTGGAAGGAGGTACAGACGTATTTGTGCTCACGTCTTACCTTCAGTACCGCATTTCATCCTCAGACTGACGGACAGTCTGAGCGGACCATCCAAACATTGGAAGATTTGTTGAGGTTGTGTGTGATAGATAGGGGAGAGCAGTGGGAAAGACTCTTGCCCTTGGTGTAATTCTCCTATAACAATAGCCATCAAGCTAGTATTGGCATGGCGCCCCATGAAGCCCTATATGGAAGGAGGTGTACGACCCCCTTGTCTTGGGTGCAAGATGAAGACCCGATGACTTTGGGAATTGAGTACATAGATGACACTGATGCGGTGGTAAGGTTAATAAGGGATCGCATGTTGGAGGCTCAATGTCGGCAGGCGAAGTATTACAACGCAAGGCACCGTATGGTGGAATTTCAAGTGGGTGATAAGGTGTTTCTAAAAATCCAGCCGATGCATGGAGTGTCACGAGTGCGAGGAGTGAAGAAGCTCAGTCCACGGTATGTTGGGCCCTATGTCATATTGGAAAGGGTTGGCCCTATGGCCTACCAGCCGGAGCTACCGCACGAGCTAGAGAATCTCCACGATGTGTTCCATGTATCGTCGCTTCAGAAGGCGTTGTTGCGGCCCGAACAATACATCCCCACAACTGATGGTACTGTGGCGTCTGAAAGATCTGTGTGACTGGAGCCGGTGCGGATCGTTGATAATGAGATAAGAACCTTGCGCCGCAGAAGTGTCCCCTTGGTAAAAGTGCTATGGTCTAATCATGGGAAGGAGGAATTCACATGGGAGCCAATGGATTTGATGCAAAGACGCTACCCGGAGTTGTTTGCTTCAGGTAATTTTATTTAAAAGCATATTTTGTTTTCTGTATGATTTACTCCCCATGACCTCAGCCTGATTTCGGGGACGAAATCCTTTTATTTTGTTTATAAGATTTGTAACGTCCCAATTCGCGCTAGGCCCCTCGCACGTGTTCTGAGTCAAGAGACTTAACTCGGGCTCGGGGTGCACTGACGCGAGGTGTCAGGTGCATTGAATAAGTGTAGGGTTGGGTTCAAGGATACCCCAACCAGTAGCCGAGATGAGGGAACTCGGCTAAGTAAAAATCAACGAGAATGGAGGTTGATGCTCGTCGATCGTCGAGAATGGAGGTTGATGCTCGTCGATCATCGAAAATGGAGATTGATTCTCGCCGATTCTATGGGTATCGGTGGTCGATACCCGCCGGACTCAGAACTGCAGTAGGCTAAGGGAAAATCGTCGAGAATGCCTGACGATTCTCATCGATCGCCGAGAATACCCGGTGATACCCACCGATCGTCGAGTATCGTTGACTGATACTCAATGCACACAGCGACAGGATGTCCTATAAAATGGCTAAGGGAAAATCGTCGAGTATCATTGTTGATACTCGACGAATTCGTCGAGAATGACCCGCCAATACTCGCCGATCGACGGGAATCACTGGCTGTTTCCCGCCGAATTTGACTTTTGCGTTTTCTGCGCCCAGGCCGATTCACCGGATTGTACAGGCGAACCGAACTGGACCTCGGGATTCGTGCTGAATGATCTTTGGACCGGTCACTTAAAATGAAACCTAATTTGGGCGGTCCAATTAGAGAGTGACCCGTGGCGGAAGGGACTTAGCCTAATATGTAATATAAAAGGGAGTAAACCAAACCCTAACAATCGCATCCGATCCTTCTTGTCGAGCCGTCACCGTGCAAACCGTCGGGAGCGAAGGAGAGAGAGGAATATCGCAGATCGTCGGAGGAAAAGTTCGGATCGTTGAAGGAAGGCTTGCTGGAGCTAGTTTTGGAGGAGGAGAAACGCCTTTGCCGTGAAAAACGTCTGCACCGAGAGATGCCGCGGAGAAGGGTAACGCGATCCATGGCCGACAACGGAGGAAACGCCGGAAATGAAGTGAGTTTCCTCCCCTCTCCCTTGGTGCTAGATCTGTACCTATTCTTAGGCGAGACATCGACTCAAAAGAGTCTTGATGTGTGAGATGAAGCTTTCTAGGAAGACCATGCTAGAACTTGTGTTCTAAAGCTTAGTCATCTTCAACCTCTCCTCGCTTGAAAGTGATGATAGGGGTGGTTTCGTGAAGAGGAAATGGCCTCAAGAGGGAGATTAAGGGTGGAGGAACTTTTGGCTGCGATTTGGGGAAAATCGCTTGAGGAGGAAGATGAACGGATGTCGTTCACTTCGCTTCAAGATGCATGCAGAATCTGTATTCTACACGCAGCGACCTTCTTGGCTATTTTTTAGGCAAGAAGGGGGCGGATCTGGGCTTTTGACTAAACACGAAAGTTGTAGCCCTTGAAATTACCTTTCCAACGAGTGGTTGCACGTTTCCATGCGATACCTATAGCCACAGGAAAGTCCGTTTGAATCCGCTGCGGTTGGAAGTAAATGCCCAGGAATTCTGTATCCTGTACGCAGCAGACTTCGAGTTGCATTTCTGGTATGATGTGACCAGATCTGGGCTTTCGACTAAACACGAAAGTCTTAGCCCTTAAAATTACGTTTCCAACGAGTGGTGGCACGTTTTCAGGCGATACTTGTGGCCACGGGAATCCTCAGTCAAAGTTGCTGACCAGATTACATACAATTCTAGGTGATTATAATATGAACTTGGATTCGATGGAATAGATGTTGCAATTCATCTCGACGTTGGGTGAATTATTTTATGTTAATCATCAAGGTAATGTGAAGATTGATGTTTGAGGACTTGAATTCCTATGCCGAGATGTGAATCAAGCCTAAGTAAATGAAAGGCTTTGTTATATTTGGTAGATCACCATTATACGCATTATCTATAATATATTGAATTCATTTGCAAGGATTTGTAAATGATTAAAACTATGGCCAGGATGTATAATGGATTGATAGAAGGGAATGGATAGTCCAATGCATAGAGTGTCGTCTCCCCACGGGTAACATTGTGGAAGTTAACAAGTGCGGTGTTGACCGTCACTAATGGGAATGAGGTTGAGTTGGATAAAATTGGACGGTTGGGCTGTGTCCTTGGTGTTCACGTCCCAGGGCTCCTTCCGTGCCACATGAACGGTTGGGCTTGGTCCTCGGTGTTCACGTCCCGAGGCTCCTTCCGTATTTGATAGATGGTTGGGCTTTGTCCTTGTGCTTTCTCCGAGGCTCCTTCCATGCCACGGAATTGTGGAATTGCATGTGGTGTGAGTCGACACGCAGTGTCGTAATCCTGGGTTAAGGATAGTGTGGCAGGTCTACGGGCTCGACAATCGTCACACCAATGGGAGTTGACAGTAAGACCTTGGGCGGTTGGGCTTGGTCCTCGGTGTTCACGTCCCGAGGCTCCTTCCGTGCCAAGTGAACGGTTGGGCTTGGTCCTCGTGCTCATTTTCGAGGCTCCTTCCGTGTCATACCATAGGCCAGTCAGGGGCTAGGATCTTGGTGCATATTTAACCGAGAGAACCCGCTGAGTCGTAGTACACATGTGAGCTCCGTTGTTGTGTTCCTTGCGTGGAGGCGTACGGAGGCCTAGGCCAGGTAGTGTGGAGACCAGCCTAGTAACGGAGATGCCTGCTCTACTGTCACCGTTTGGCCACGATGGTTGATGCCTGAGAGGTTAGCTACCTGCTCGAATAGTGGGAACTATAAGTCTGTGTCGACATAGCGATTGCATGTGCTTGAGCATGGGTGTGTCATTGCATTGCATATATAGCATTGCACTTCATTACATACACAAGACCCTCATCGTATAAGTTTGTATGTCACTCCTATACGATGAGTTACTTTCTGTTGAATGACCCTCAACTTATATGCTTGTTTGGGCATCCATATAAGTTGAGTTACTTACTGTTCTAGTTATATACTCTCTTGCTGCTGTAGTTCGTAGATTTGAAAATAAGAGCTTATTTATTATACACTACTGATGTTGCTGCTTATAATATGTATACTCACTTCACCTGTTGTACTACTGTTATTTATATATTGTACCTGTTCCTTTCTCTACCTGGTGCCGAGGAGTCGCCGGGGGAGCGGATGTGAAACCACTTATTCTTTTTGACTAACGGTTGCTACGTCTTCCTTTTTAGGAGGAAACCCCGCAGGTGGAGCAACAGGCTATGCAGACGGACAGCCAGGCCAGGGTGACAGGGCCTGAAGGGACGGTACCGTCGCTACCGTCGGTTTCAGATGTGAGTGAGAGAGAGATTTTGTTGTAGCCTTTCGGGGCAATTTTGTTCTCGTACTCTGATATTAGAAGCTTGTTGTTGCTTCTTTATTTAGGATATTATGGACTTATGCTTGGTATGGATTTGACTTTCATATTATTATGGTTGGGTTGGCAGTTATATGTTGATATTGGTTGTAGCCGGCAGAATAGTCGTCTTGTGGTATAGGCTAGCTCGAGTGCTGGTGCTACCGCAAGGCGGCTGTTCTGGGAATAAGACCCCTCTCGTGCCGTGTCTTGTGTTCCGGGAGGGGGGTCTTACATTTGCAACTTTCAAAAGTTTGGAATCTGAAAGGCAAGAATCAAACTTTATATAAACTCTATTGATGAGGACATTTTTAATTCCTTCTTGACAGGACCACCAGCTCCAGTGGCCTTTACTTCAAACCCAGTAAATCTTTGTGTAGTGCCTCCTCTAGATCAAACGGATGCACATAAGAAAGCAAAGATTGCTGATGTCAGAGCTATTATCATACTGGCCCAAACTATGTCAGATGACATATTTCAGAAAGTTGTTGAATGCACATCTCCCAAAGCCATTTGGGATTCCCTCAACCAAATTGTAACAGGATCTACTGATGAGAGGAAGGATAGAATATAAAACCTCATATCTCAATATGAGAATTTCAGGAACGATGAAGCAGAATCTGTTGAAGTAATGTACAACAGGCTGAGCTCCATCATTAGTGAGCTTAGAATACTGGACATGGAAATTACTCTGATTGAGGTCAATGACCAGATACTCATGTGCTTCCCTAGAACTTGGGATTCTAGAATCTGGCCCATCATAGAAGCTAGAAGCATGGCTAAAATCTCAATAAAATTTCTTCTTGGAAAGCTAAAATCCTATGAGCAATTCATCAAGTGAAGAGAAGCTGTAGTTGAACCAAAGGTTTCAACACCTACTAGAAAGGAACAAAACTTAGCACTCAAAGCTGCAGAAGAATCTCCCAATTTGCCAGCCAATGAAGATATTATGGCTCTCTTTGCTAAAAGATTCTATAAAATGGCAAGGAAGGACTACAGGAGGAAGCCTTCAAGGAATGAAGATAAACCCAGGTATAATAAGACCCCTTCTAAAGAGGTTGTCTGTTTTGAGTGCAGGAAACCTGGACACTTCATCTCAGAATGCCTAGAAGCCCAAAAGAAAGACAGAAGGCAAGAAAAAGATTCAAGAAGACATCAGCCAAAACAAGGCCTCCTCGAGCAAGTACAAAAAGAAGGAGAAGGGCTTTGTAGCTGAAACCTGGAGTGATACTGAAGATGAAACATCCTCCTCCAGCTCCAGTGAAGATGATGTAGAAAAAAATAAGGCAAGGGAAATGTGACTTATGGAAATAGATGCAGGAAGCAGCAGATCAGATTCAGAAGAATCAGATGATAAAGAATCTCTCTTTGAAGTGGATCAAGTAATTGCTTCCTGTGACTTTCAATCTAAAGAATTTCAATATGAATTTAAACTCTTGTGTTTAGTCCTAATAGGATCTGAGAAGGAAATCAAACTTCTCAGGGAAAAACTTTTAGAACAAGATAAACTCATTGCTGAAAATGAAAAGTTAACTGAAGAATTAAGCCTAGCAAATCAAAAAATCATTTTTTTGAAATATTAATTAAGTAATGCTAAGGAATTAGAAGAATCCCTGAATTGTAGAAGCTTATAACTGTTAGATATAACTAGCACAGTTAATATAAGATCTAACAATAACAAACTAGGATTAGGAGCCTCATCTAGTGAACCAATCCTAATTCAGAAAAATCAATTGTTAAAACCTATTAACTTCATCTCTGAAAATGGTAAGAAAAATACTAAACAGGTAGAGAAGGTTAACAAAGTTCTTAACTAGTTAGAACTTAATAAAACCAATCAGGAAAAAAAAACATAACTATTTTCACCATATTTCGTCGAAGCAGAATGACAAAATGGGTATGGTTCGTCGACCTCAGAATGACGAACCCTGAATACAAATAATAATGTAAACTATTCATCGAACTGGGATCGACAAAATCAGTATGGTTGGTCAACCAGAGATCGACGTTTCTAGGGCTCTGGAAATGGATACCTCCATTCTTCGAGCAGAGATCGAAGAACTAAACCCAGATCGTCGAGCTCAGATCGACGAACATACTCAAATTTGTCAAACTCAGTTTATAACCAGAGTAACCTAAAAACTCATAATTTCTTTAATCCCTTTAGTCAGAGGGTCATACCTCCTAGAAGGTATCATCCTTTAGGTTATAAGGATCAACATGAATGCTCATTTATTTCAAGTTTCAGTTATGTCAAATAACAAGGACCCAAGGTAATCTGGGTCAAAAACTGCTAATCCTCCTTGTAGGTAAAAGAGAACCCTGTCACTCAAAAAAAGTGGTACCTTGACAGTGGTTGCTCTAAACATATGATAAGTTGTAAGGAATGACTAATCAACTAAAAATCCAAGACTGGACCTAAAGTAATCTTTAGGGACTCAGGCTTTGGACTAATATAAGGCTATGGAGATTTCAACTGTAGAGCTATCACATTCAAGAAAGTGACTTATGTAAATGGTCTTTAGCATAACCTGATATCAGTAAGCCAACTATATGATACAGGATATCAAGTAAGCTTTACAAACTCTTTATATATTATTTCATTAAACAACACAACTGTTTTAACAGAAATTAGACAAGGCAACATCTACTTAGTAAATTTTGAATCAGCTAAATCTTAAATTTGCTTATTCAATTCTATCAGCATTCAAACTAGATTATGGAACAAAAGACTAGGACATGTAAACCATAAAAATATAGCTAGGTTATCTAAAGACAATCTTGCTAGAGGCTTACCTTCTGGTCCCTACAAGAAGGAAGGCCTCTGCAGGGCTTGTAAGCTAGGAAAGCAAACAAAATCTAGTTTTAAATCCATTAATAAGAGTGATTCACCTAGAATATTGTACTTGCTCCATATGGACCTTTTTGGCCTTATTGTAGTACAAAGTCTAGGAGGAAAGTCTTATACATTAGTTATTTTAGATGATTTCTCCAGATTCACATGGGTTTTCTTTTTGAGAACTAAGTCAGATACTTTTATGGTTCTCACAGATTTTCTCAAGAATATACAGATTGAGTATTCTACTCAAGTTACATTGATCAGAAGTGATCATGGTACTGAGTTTGAATCTCTTCTTATGCTAGAGTTCTATGAGAATGAAGGTATCAGACATTTTTTTTAGCTCCAAGAACTCCTCAAAAAAATGGGGTAGTTGAAAGGAAGAATAGAACTCTCATTCAAGCTACGGGTGCATTACTTGCAAATGCTTACATGCCCCTATCCTATTTGGTAGAGGCTGTGAGCACAGCAGACTATGTCCTGAATAGAAGTCTAATACATAAAATAAAGCTTAAGACTCCCTATGAACTACTCAAATGGAAGAAATAGATAATAACCTATTTTAAAGTACTTGGATGTATATGCTATATTCACGACAATGACAAAAAACATCTTAGAAAGTTTGAAGCTAAGGCTGTAATGAGAATTTTTCTAGGATATTCCCAAGTCAGCAAGGCTTGTAGGGTGTTTAATAAATCAACAATAAAAATTGAGGAATCTATGCATGTAGCATTTGATGAATCTAATTTGTTTTATAAGGAGAGAGACATCTCTACCAACAATAATTTGCAGGTACAAAATTTGTGTGAGATCTTAGATGATCTAAATCATACTTCAAAGGATTAATCACATCCCTCTCCACAAGCTATATCAGAAGTTTAAAGTGAACAAGCGACTGTTGAAGCAGCTCAATTTGCTCCAATAGTTGATACAATATCACAAGAGGAATTAAATAAAATAACTGTTGCTGAACCAACTCCACCTAATGACCTTGTCACACTTAGGGATCACCCTAGATCTTAAGTAATTAGAGACATATCATTAAGAGTGCAGACAAGACATCAACTCAACCCTGATATGATGCTTTCCTGCTTTCTCACTCAAATTGAGCCTCAATCCATATCTGATGCAGAGTAAGATCCAAACTGGATCACTGCAATACAAGTGGAACTCAACCAGTTTGAGAGGTGTAGAGTTTGGGACTTAGTTCCATGGCCCAGGGGCTATCGAGTTATTCGGACTAAGTGGGTATTCAGAAACTAACTTGATGCCCAAGGTGTGATAGTTAGTAACAAGGCAAGGCTTGTTGCTCAAGGATACAAGCAAGAGGAAGGAATTGATTATGATCAAACCTTTTCTCCAGTTGCCAGACTTGAAGCTATAAGTATTTTCTTAGATTATGCAGTATTAAAAAAGTTTAAAGTTTACCAGATGGATGTGAAAAGTGCATTCCTAAATGGAGAACTCAAAGAAGAGGTGTAAGTTTGTTGGTACCCTAGTTTGGATTTGAGTTAAGTCCTCTCAATTAGTTTCTAGACCCAAGATTTTTCTATGGTCAAAGGTTAGATTTAGGTTAGATTCCATCAGTTGTGTAGAGTTGTTGTTTATCCATATTGAAAATATTGTTAAGTGTTTTTAGTTCGACTATGGTCGAACGCCGCTCGACTATCGTCTATCAGTTGATCGACTATCGGCTATCAGTTGATCGACTATCGTCTATTAGTTGATCGACTATCATCAGACAGCAGATCGACTATCTCTGAGTTAGATCATTTCTGTTAAGCTCGACGATCTGTGGTCTCAGTATCGTCGATCGTCGAGTCCTACTCGACTTTTTCTGTCCCGACAGATTTCTTGTAGGTCGACTATCTGTTCGTATAGGTCGACAATCTTCTCTGATTGTTCGACGATCGTCGTGATTCGTTCAACTATCTTTTTGTCTGCATTTAGAGATATTGTACTCTTTCTCTTCTGTGAATTATTTCTCATTTATCTGGCTTATTTTATTAAAGATTATTTCATTGATTTTATGCTTATATATCAAGGCAATCTTTGCCTCATTCTTTATGCATAAGTCAAGTTCTTTCTGACAAAGTCTTTTGTCCTATTAGTTGATAAATCTGTGTGCTTTATTTTCCATGCTATCCTTTATAGCCGTTAGACACAGATGTCTTTAATTGGCCGTAAAGAGTTTGTTTTTGATGTGACTATCTCTAATATCTTTTGGACTTGCAAAATTGATAAGCAGCTTTTAAGAAAGCTTTATTTCTTAATAGAATGTCCTTCTGAAGGCTATTTTTACTATATGTTATTTACAGCCCAGATTGCAGATCTCAGAAGAAGACAAGATTCAAATCAAGAAAAAGTTAGAAGCCATTACAAAGGTTGATATATAAAGAGCTATTGAAAGAAGTCCAGACATACATACAGTTAATAGAGATATATAGATATTTAGATACATAGATTCAACAACAAGAACAAGTGTAGAACATCTCTCTTCAGAGCTCTCTTCTTCAATCCTGAGTTCATCTTGCTTACAGGATCATTCATACTCAGAGCTTCAAGTAGAAGAAGAAGAAGAAAGAAAGAAAAGATGTTGAAGAAGAACAACCATTCCACATCAAGAGTCTTCTTCAAGCTGCTCCTTCAAGAACTTCAAGACAACAGATCTTCTCTGTCAAGAGTTCTGAAGAGATCCTGCACCCCTAAGAAAGGCTTCTTCCTGGATATTCTCTAAGCCAGGGGGAGCTTTGATTCCTTCAGAGCTTTTTATAGCTCAGTGGAATCCACTAGCTTCTCTAATTTTGTTTAACAATAGAGAAGACATTCTAACTCTCTCAACCTCCTGTACAAAAAGTTATTACTCCCTTCAAAAGTGAACCTTGGTGGCAGGGCACCTTAGCAAAAACCTATATTGGATTTTGAACTCCTAATCAAAAACTTAAAAGGTTTACTTGATCTACCTGAATCTTATCAGTTGGTGGCAGGGCACCTGAACAAAAACCTGTAGTGGATTCCTACCCGGGTGGTAGAAGAGTGGATGTACCTATTGAGAGGGAACCACTATAAATCTTCTTGTGTTGTCTGTGTTGCTTATTTTAATTACTGCCACCTCCTGACTGTAATGATGCTTACAAGAAAGCAAAGATACCTGATGCAAAAGCTATGAACATTCTGGCTCAGACCATGTCTGATGAAACTTTCCAGAAAGTGGCTGATTGCACTTCAGCAAAAGCCATGTGGGACTCACTGAACCACATTGTAGCTGGTTCAGCTTATGAGAGGAAGGATAGAAGGTCCAACCTCACATCCCAATATGAGATCTCAACTGAAGCTCTCATTGGCAAGCTCAAATCATTTGAGTAAGTATTAAAGACCTGTGAAACTGAAGCTGAAGCAAAGACTCCCACTCCTACCAGGAAAGAGATAACTCTTGCTCTAAAGGCTGCTGATGCATCTGAAGAAAGCCAATCAAATGAGGAGCTAATTGCACTCTTTGCAGAAAGATTTCTCAAAATGGGGTAGTGGAAAGGAAAAATAGAACCATAATTGAAGCTGCAGGAACATTGTTGGCAGATGCTAACATGCCTCTCTCTTATTGGGCAGAAGCTATTAACACAGCTAATTATGTTCTGAACAGATGTCTAATACATAAGCTTAAGAGTAAAACTCCTTGTGAATTACTTAAAGGAAAGAAACCTAAAATTAACTATTTTAGAGTCTTTGGTTGTGTAGTGTACATTCACAATAACAACAAAGAATACCTTAGAAAGTTTGAAGCAAAAGCTTCAATGGGATTTTTTCTTGGATATTCCCAAGTAAGCAAAGCTTATATGGTGTTTAACAAATCAACTTTAAAAATAGAAGAGTCTGTGCATGTTTCCTTTGATGAGTCAAAAATGTTTTACAAGGAGAAGGAAACTTCTCCTTCCTCAAACTCATTACAGGTACCTGAGTTATTCAAGGATCTCACCCAAGAGATTCCCCCTCTATCAACTCTTCATATTACTAATTCAGACAGTGATAAAGACTTTGTGGAAGCAGTTACTGTACCACCAAAAGTTAATCCTATTCCACAAGTGGAATTAATCCAAACTGTTGTTGAAGATCACATCCAACCTACTAATCTTGTCACACTTAGAGATCATCCTACATCTCAAGTGATTGGTGACATATCAGCTGGTGTGCAAACAAGACATAAATTAAGACAGGATGTGATGTATGCTTGTTTCCTTTCACAAATTTAAACACTCACCATAAAAGATGCTTAGCTAGATCCCCACTGGATCATTGTTATGCAAGAGGAGCTTAATCAATTTGAAAGATGTAAAGTATGGACTTTGGTTCCAAGACTAAAAGGCCAACTGATCATAGGCACCAAGTGGGTGTTCAGAAACAAGTTTGATGCCCAAGGAACTATTATAAGGAACAAAGCTAGGCTTGTAGCTCAGGGATACAAACAGGAGGAAGGTATAGACTATGACCAAACCTTTGCCCCTGTTGCAAGACTGGAGGCAATAAGGATCTTTCTATCCTATGCAGCCTATATGGAGTTTAAGGTTTTTCAAATGGATGTTAAAAGTGCATTCCTAAATGGTGAGCTAAAGGAAGAGGTGTTTGTTGAACAACCTCCTGGGTTTGTTTCTTCAACTCAACCCTCATTTGTTTATAAGTTGCAAAAAGCTCTTTATGAACTTAAGCAAGCACCCAGATCCTGGTATGAGACTCTAGCTAGTTTCCTTTTAGAGCACAACTTTGTTAGGGGAGTAGTTGATAGAACCCTGTTTGTTAAGCATCACAAGGACCCAATCCTGTTGGTTCAAGTCTATGTGGATTACATTATCTTGTGTTCCACTGATCTAAAACTATGCAAAAGGTTCTCAGACCTGATGCACTCAAAGTTTGAGATGAGTAGTATGGGTAAGCTCTCTTACTTTGTTGGTCTCCAAGTAAAGCGAGACGTTGATGGAATCTTCATCTCCCAATCCAAATATGCCAAGGAATTGTAAAGAAATTTGGGATGGATGATGCTTCAGCAATGTATACACCCATGGCTACAAATGTAGTTATAGATTCTGATGATAAGGGTAAGCCAGTTGATCAGAAAAACTATAGGGCCATTGTTGGTTCCCTATTGTATTTAACTATAAGTAGACCTGATATAATGTTTGCCACATGCCTATGTGCTAGATTCCAGGTCAACCCCAAGGAATCTCATTTGATTCTTCTCAAGAGAATTTTGAGATACCTGAAGGGATGTCCAAATTTAGGACTGTGGTACCCAGCTGAATAAGAATTTGAGTTAATTGGATACTCTGATTCTGACTATGCTGGTTGTAGAGTTGATAGGAAAAGTACCTCAGGGACATGTCATTTCCTGGGAGAGAGATTAGTCTCTTGATTCTGCAAGAAATAGGCTTCTATCTCAACTTCAACTACAGAGGCTGAATATATAGCAGCTGCTAGTTGTTGTTCACAGATCCTGTGGATTCAAAACCAGCTTTTGGATTATGGGTAAACACACAAGAACACAAAAATCATGTGTGCCAGTACCAGTGCAATTTCCATAGCACAAAATCCTGTGCACCACTCTAGGACCAAGAACATTGAGATCAGACACCATTTTCTAAGAGATTGTGTGGAAAAGAACAAAATCAGTCTTGAGTTCATATCCACTAACCTTCAGAGAGGTGATATTTTCACCAAGCCCTTAGATGAATAGAAGCATCTGTTCTTTTTGAATCAACTAGGCATGATAAATAGAATAAACCAAGTGTGATTTCTGCCTATGTTAAAATCTACTCGAATATCATCGAATGTCGTTCTACCAAAGTCGAATAGGTTGAGCCTATCGTCGACCAATGGTTGATGACGGCTCGATTGTTTGTGAAGACAGAAATAGTCGATCGATAGCTCGACTACTGTGCTTCAGGAAATTATCGTCGAACGATCAATCGACCATCGTTTCTAGTATCTGTTGAAATAGGTTGATGATTGCTATTTAAATATAAACTGATGGTCGACCTAGGTTAACAGATCATGCTTTTTATAGACGACAGAGCTCATTGTTTCATATTCCTCATTCCTGCTTGAAAGGTTTGACTTTAGCTCTGCCCCGCGCTTTCTGTTTTCGTCTTTCTCATCTTCCCCAACCGAATCCATGGCGATTGATCCAGCTTTGCTGACCATGATGAAGTTTGATGTCGGCTTTAGCGTCGATTTTGATTCTTTTAGTTCCTACGATGCCGATATTCTCGAGATGCTACAGCTATGCAAAGATCAAGGATTGGAGAACCTTATGTCTACAAGGATTAAGATAAATATTCTAGAAATCAAACAAAGGGTCTATACATCGTCTTCCAAAGACGAATCGATGATAGGGACTATCGGCGGTGAGGAGGTAATTTTGACTCCTGCCGTCTTAACTGAGATTTTTTGTTTAATCAATGGTCAAGAAGAGTATGATAAAGATACTTAGGAGTATAGCAGGACACTATTAGAGCTAGGACATGCTGAAGGCATTCCTTACAAGTTGATGAAGATAAGCTTCCCGATGAAGATCAAGTTCTTAGCAAAACTAGTAGGGAAAGTGTTGTTGGGAAAGCACTCTGCGCACGATAACATTACCAGGCAGCAGTTTGCCTTAATGTGTGCTATTGCTAACAGGAAAGTAATAAATTGGGCTAGAATAGTTTTTGATTTAATCAGGAAAAAGAACTCAAAGAAAGAGATAACCCTTGGAAGGGTGATTGGGATATTTCTAAGGGATAAGTATCCTCAGCTTTTGGGAACAGTATCAACATCAATCAATGCAAGAAGGAAGATGGATCCCACTCTGTTCATCAAGTGGAGAAGGAATATCAAAAATCCTTCACCTGCTGGGGTTGCTCCTGTTCCATCTGAGAACATAAGGACAGTAACAGTCACTCCCCACCTAATTTAAGGAAGCTCTTCCATTTCCCCCATTCCATCTACATCTTCATCTGCATTGTCATCCACATTTATTGCAGTACCATCTACATCCACTGTTATTCTCCATGCATCACCACCAGCATCTCCAACTCCTTCACACCTTGCTGGGATTACAAATCTTAGCATTGATCTATTGATTTCTGAGACACTTCCAACTCCACCTCAGTCACTAATTTCACATCAAGATCATATTTTTCTTCATGCATCTGCATCTCCATCACAAGTTCATGCATCTTTATCTCATGAGGAGAACATCATCCCTGATGTTCATCCATCTGTTGTGATTCCCCCATGTACATCTTTTGAAATCACACCAGCATTCATTGCAAGCATCATGGAGCTAATTACTCCTTCAATCAAATCAATGATTGAAGCAGCAATTGACCCTCTTGTTTCCTCAATTTCATCTCTTACATCATCTATTACAGCCCTCTCAAATTCTGTTGAGCCCTCTTCTCTTAGGGGCCTGAGTTCAGTATCCACTGAAGTTAGGCAGGGGGAGCTGTTCCAGGAAGATGTCTCAGGACTTCCACTGGTCATTCTTTCAGCTGAAGTTCCAGATGATTCACCATCAGATGAAATTCATACAGCTGCAAATTCATAAATTACAACATCAGTTGTAGTTGCAGTTTCAGATACAGCTCAAGTTATAACTGAGGCTGAATTTGCTTTTAGAGTTTGTCTTGAAGAATCATCTACTCCTATTGTTGCCATGTACCTAGAAGGAATCATTACCACCTACCTAGATGACTTATGGGAGTTAGGAAATTCTGCAGGTAATACAATTACTCCTTTTACTGACCTGTTGACTGACATGTTAACTTGTTAATACCTTGAAGGTATGTTTCTATACCATTTAGACAATTTTTGTGTCCCTTTGGCTACAGATCAAGCTCAAGATGTTCAATAACTTGCTTCAGGACCTACTGCAGAAGAACTGGTCCTCAAGATAGTTGCAGATGTTTCAGAATAGAAATCAACTGTCTGGGATGATACTCTAGGATTAGACTTGGATTTCCTATTGGCTCAAGATGCCATAGAAGAAGAAAAAGAAAAGGCTTCTTTAGAAGCCAAAGCAAAAGTTGTTCAAGATATCATTGATCCATATGACCAACCTCAGTCATCTCATTCTGATGATGAGGAAGATTCAGAGGATTCTTAAGGAACCAAGAAAAGGAAAATTGCTCAAAGGAAAAGGAAAGCTCAAGCTCCTCCTCCTCCTAATCCATAGAATGACATCCCTTATTACATATTGAAAGGGATTGACCCCAAGTCTAAGGATTTTCAACATTAGATGGGTTTGTCTAGAAACCAGCAGAAGAAGAGGAAAAAGAGCAAAAGATATGATACTCCAGCTCCCAAGTGGACTCCAAGAGGTCGTCCTCCTCCTCCTTGTGCAGGAGCTTCAGGGAATGTATCTTCTAATCCCTCAGCTCCTCCAGCCAGATTTATTCCATCTCAAGCCTATCAAAGAAGAGGAAACCTAGGTTACTAGGGCAGACCCCATTCAGGCCAACAAAGACAAGTAGCTAGACCTAAAGAGCAGGTGAAAGAGATGACTTACCAGAAACTAACATTTTCTCCTCCTCCTTCACCTAAAAGAAATGTTTCACCTTCTAAGGAGAGCAAAATTCTTCCCTCGAAAAAGACATCTCAGATTAAGCAATTAGATTCAAAAGTAAAAAGAGTAATTTACTCTGATAAGTCAAGCAAGAAATTTGCAGAGGTTGCTCCACCATCATCTCTTGTTATTTAAGAAGACATAGAACCAGCTGTAGGTCTGTTAGACCTTTCTACAAAGTTCAAAACTATAAAGCCTCTAAATCCAGCTGATGAAAATGCTTATGAAATCCAAGAGCTTAATCCCGAGTTCAAGATGGCCAGATTTCTTGAGTTAGTTGGATCAGCCCAAATTAGAAAAGCTAAAGCTGAAGGCAAATACATAACAGACTTAACAACTATGTCAAAGTTCAGAGAAAAGGAACTAGACAGATTTCAAGTCAGACCAGAAGTTTTTGATGCCTCAAAATATATGGAAAAGCATTCAGAGGCTGTTGTGCCCAGAGCAGGAGAATCTAAGATTATTGGAGAACAGGACTTGAAGATTTCAAAGAAGGATGCTCTTGATCCCAAAAGAAAAATTTCCTTCCTTCATATTTCTTTCACTTCTAAACAAGACTCTGATATTGTTTAAATTTATTTGTATTGACAGTCTGTTTTGCTTGATTGTTTGATTTTATGTTTGATATGAAATGCTGCTTATTGATATGATATGATAGACTTTGATCCTAACAGGTTATTGTTGTTTTTATATCTATTTATAACATTCTTTTTGTTTTGAGAGACTTGACCCAAATAGGGGGAGATTGTTGGTACCCTAGTTTGGATTTGAGTTAAGTCCTCTCAATTAGTTTCTTGACCCAAGATTTATCTATGGTCAAAGGTTTGATTTAGGGTAGATTCCATCAGTTGTGTAAAGTTGTTGTTTATCCAGATTGAAAATCTGGTTAAGTGTTTTTAGTTCGACTTTGGTCGAACGCCGCTCGACTATCGTCTATCAGTTGATCGACTATCGTCAATCAGTTGATCGACTATCGTCAGACAGCAGATCAATTATCTCTGAGTTAGTTCATTTCTGTAAAGCTCGACGATCTGTGGTCTCAGTATCGTCAATCGTCGAGTCCTGCTCGTCTTTTTCTGTCCCGACAGATTTCTTGTAGGTCGACTATCTATTCTGATAGGTCGAGGATCTTCTCTGATAGTTCGACGATCATCGTGATTCGTTCGACTATCTTTTTGTCTGCATTTAGAGATATTGTACTCTTTCTCTTCTGTGAATTATTTCTTATTTATCTGCCTTATTTTATTAAAGATTATTTCATTGATTTTATGCTTATATATCAAGGCAATCTTTGTCTCATTCTTTATGCATAATTCAAGTTTTTTCTGACAAAGTCTTTTGTCCTATTAGTTGACAAATCTGTGTGCTTTATCTGCCATGTTTTCCTTTATAGCCGTTAGACACGGATGTCTTTCTCTGGTCATAAAGAGTTTGTTTTTGATGTGACTTTCTCTAATATCTTTTGGACTTACAGAATGGATAAGCAGCTTCTAAGAAAGCTTTATTTCTTTATAGAATGTCCTTCTTGCAGGTTATTTATACTATGTGTTATTTGCAGCCCAGATTGCAGATCTCAGAAGAAGACAAGATTTAAATCAAGAGAAAGTTAGAAGCCGTTACAAAGGCTGATATATAAAGAGCTATTGAAAGAAGTCCAGACATACATATAGTTAATAGAGATATACAGATATTCAGATACATAGATTCAACAACAAGAACAAGTGTAGAACATCTCTCTTTAGAGCTCTCTTCTTCAATCCTGAGTTCATCCTGCTTACAGGATCATTCATACTCAGAGCTTCAAGTAGGAGAAGAAGAAGAAAGAAAAGCTGTTTAAGAAGAACAACCATTCCACATCAAGAGTCTTCTTCAATCTGCTCCTTCAAGAACTTCAAGACAACAGATCTTCTCTGTCAAGAGTTCTAAAGAGATCCTTCACCCTAAAACAAGGCTTCTTCCTGGATATTCTCTAAGCAAGGGGGAGCTTTGATTCCTTCAGATCTTTCTATAGCCCAGTGCAATCCACTAGCTTCTATAATTTTGTTTAACAATAGAGAAGACATTCTAACTCTCTCAACCTCATGTACAAAGGGTTATTACTCCCTTCAAAAGTGAACCTTGGTGGCAGGGCACCTTAGCAAAAACCTGTGTTGGATTTTGAGCTCCTGATCAAAAGCTCAAAGGGTTTACTTGACCTACCTGAATCAGATCAGTTGGTGGCAGGGCACCTGAACAAAAACCTGTAGTGGATTCCTTCCAGGGTGGTAGAAGAGTGGATGTTCCTATTGAGAGGGAACCACTATAAACTTCTTGTGTTGTCCGTGTTGCTTATTTTAATTACTGCACTATGGCTGTGAGTAGAATTAACTAGGACTGTTAGTTGATGTGTTAGGACTAAAGCATAAACTGTAATTACAATTAGCTTTCTCTTGTGCACCTAACTTTATGTTAGGCTCTAGGGTTTCAAAAATCTATATACTTATTCCGCAAATTAACTCTAAGGGAGTTAAGTAGATTCTCATATTTTTGAATACTCTATTCACCCCCCCCCCCCTCTAGAGTTGTATCTATATCCTCACTTTCAATATTGAACAACCCCCTAGGTTTTATCTCTTCATCTCATCCCTCTTATGTTTTTAAATTGCATAAGGCTCTCTATGGTTTAAAGCAAGCTCCAAGAGCTTTGTATGAGACCTTATCCAGCTTTATCTTAGAACATGGTTTTTCTAGAGGAATGGTAAATAGAACCCTTTTTACAAAGTTGCATCATGATAAAATAATCTTATTACAAATATATGTGGATGACATAATTTTTGGTTCCACTGATCCAAATCTGTGCAAAAGATTTTCTGATTTAATGCACTCAAGGTTTGAGATGAGTAGCATGGGTGAGTTATCATATTTCCTTGGTCTCCAAGTGAAACAAACTTCTGAAGGGATCTTCATCTCTCAATCTAAATATGATAAAGAGCTTATTAAGAAATTTGGGATGAATGATGCCTCTTCGATAAAAACTCCCATGGCTGCAAATGTTGTTGTAGATGATGATGAATTTGGAAAAAAAGTTGATCAGACCATGTATAGGGCCATTGTTGGATCCCTACTATATTTAATAGTAAGCAAACCAGACATTATGTTTGCCACATGTCTTTGTGCTAGGTTCCAGGTGAACCCTAAAGATTCTCACCTTATTTTATTAAAAAGGATTTTAAGATATATAAAAGGTTGTCCAGATCTAGGCCTCTGGTATTCAACAAAATCAGCATTTATGTAAACTGGATTTTCTGATGCTGATTATGCTGGATGCAGAGTAGACAGGAAAAGCACCTCTAGAACTTGTCAGTTCCTTGGTGACAGACTTGTATCTTGGTTCTATAGAAAACAAACATATGTTTCAACATCCACTGCTGAAGGTGAATATATGGTTGCAGGCAGTTGTTGTTCACAGATATTGTGGATACAAAACCAACTACTTGATTATGGTGTCAACTTAAATAATTCAACTATTCTATATGATAATACAAGTGCTATTTCTATTGCACAAAATCCATTATTATATTCTAGAACCAAGCATATAGACATTAGACATCATTACATTAGAGATTGTGTTGACAAACAAAATATTAAACTTGAATTTATCTCTACTGATCTTCAAAGAGCAGATATATTCAGTAAGCCATTGGACTCATCCAAGCATCTGTTCTTTGTTAATCAGCTTGGTATGATAAATGGTCAGTATTTAATCTAATGCTCTATCACTGGTCAAGAAATTGTCTCTGTTCGTCGACTAGAGATCGACAAACTGATAACATTTCTTGAGATTTTTCGTCGACCTGAGCTCGACGAAATCTCTTAGTGAAGTGATTTTCGTCGACCTATGATCGACGAACTTACTTCAGAAACCTTTCATCGACCTTAGATCGACGAAATGCTTTCAAATATTCAATCTGAGATCGACGAACTGGTTGACTCTAAATTATTTCGGCGATCTCAGATCGAAGATCTTCTAATTTTTCCTCGAACGGAGTTGTCGGTTCATATTCTAGAAAACCTTATATTTAGGTTTTCTTCGACCTCTGTCCCGCGCTTGTAGTTCCCTTTGAACTTGATCATCATTTTCCTTTTGCAGGTGCTTTCATGGCGATTCCCGCTGGCTCTCTCACTGCCAAAAAATTTGATGCTGGCTTCAATATAGACTTTGAATCATTCCAGCATTCTGATCCAGTTTTCCTGAACATTCTCCAACTACTAGATGAACAACAACTAAAGACTCTGCTCTCAACCCAAATAAAGATATCTGCCATAGAAATCAGAGAATGGGTGTACACAGCTACTGTCGATGAGAACAAGATGACCGACACCATCGCGGGTAACAAAATTTCTCTTACCCCCGATATTCTTACTAAAATTTTTTGATTGAAAAATTGTGAGGAGGATTTAGAAATTGATTCGGAAGAGTTTGATCTAATGCTGAATACAATGGGGTATTCTGGAGACACCCCAAACAAGCTCCTCAAGAAACTTCTATCTGGCGAGTAAAAATTTCTCGCAATTATAGTTGGGAAAGTGTTGCTCGGGAAGCACACTGTGCATGATTATATCACCAGGTATCAGTTCCTGGTCATGTGTGCCATTGTAAATAAGAAAGCTGTGAACTGGGCAAAGATTATGTTCGATTTGATCACAAAGAAGAACAGCAAGAAAGAGGTATGCTTTGGAAGGATCCTAGGGATCTTCCTAAAGGAAAAGGCTGCAGGATCCCTGGTCACCTCGACCATATCCATCAATGCCTCAAAGAGACTCACCTGTACTCTTTTTGGCAATTGGGAGAGGACCATCACCAAGCAAACTAAGGCTACCTCCTCCTCCACTAAAACTTCCAAGAGTACAAGGGCTGCACCAGCCTCTACCAACCCCACTGAACGGCTCCCTTCCACCACTCCACCATATCCTACCCCTTCAGTTCCATCCCAACAACAAGTCCACCAACCCCACCCTCTACTACCATCCACATCCATACTCAAACACCACCAGCATCTCCACTTCCCTCTTCCCCTAAACATCTACCATCTCCTCCTCCTTCACCTCAACCTGACACTTACATCCCTACACCACCTCCATCCCCTCTACCAACTCATATGGTTGACATCCCCCACAACAACTGCTCCTCCCTCCCCTCTTTTAACCTGCTCTCCTCTCCCCTGAACTCCCCATCCCCACAAAATGATTCTCCCTTAGAAACTCCATTCCACCTCTACCTCCACCCATCCATCCCCCAGCACCATCTACTCAGTCAGCTATTGCCCCAGTTTCTGCCTCTCCAACTCTGGATCTCTCTCTTACCACCACTCTCATCACTCTTCTCACCCCACTACTCAAAACTCTTATAGCTTGTTAAGCTCTTTTGATACAGCTCATCACAGTCTTCCTCCAGCTGAGTATTGATGACTTGTTTTAGTCATCGTTTTTGGTATAGTTTAGTTTAAGAAATTCCTAAGTTTATTAATATTTTTGTTTATTTTATGCTTGTTTTGTTTTATTTCTTGTCTAATGTCTTTTGCGTCATAATATAATATAATAATCTCAAGTTTTATTATATATTTTATTTTATGTTTTGTTATTTTTTCTTATTTAATGTCTTGTTATGTTTAGTTTTATTTTTTTATATAACTAATATTTTGTTATGTTGTGCTTGTAATGTTTAATGATATGTTTAGTATTTATCTATGTCATGTTATAAAAATTAACTAATGTTATGTTTTATTTTTATTTGTAGGTTCAAGCCCAAGCTTTCAAGCAGCCCACCAAGCCTACATGGTGCTACCCGAGCCCCCACTTCAAGCCCTACCCGAGCCTATGGAGCAACCCACCATGTCCAACCCGAGCACATGAAGAATAAAACTACAAAGCCCACCAAAACAGCCCATTTATCCCCTTACATGTGGCTGGCCACCTCTCTCTCCCTCCTCATTAATTTCTCCATGCATGTACCTCCACATTCATGCATGGCCGGCCCCCTCTCTCTCTCCCCCCTTTTATTGTTTTCTTTTTCTCTTTATTCCACATTCATCCCCCTTCTATTTTCCATATTTTCTATTTTTATTTCCCTAAATGAAATACATTGAACCTCCCATTTTCTCTCTCCCACATTATGACATTCATGAATTTTCTCCACCACACATAGCCGGCCACCCCCCTTGTCCGCTCATCTTCACTTCATTCTAGAACCTTCTCCCTCACCTATAAAAGGATCCAGGATTCGGCGCCGGTGGGTTGTTCTCTTGTTCAGGATCTCCAGCAGTTTATTTCACTCCTCCATTCAGGCCTACGTACGGGCGGGCTTTTAAATGCCTAGTTGTTAGCTCTTAGCGAGAAGAGGTTCGTAGCCAAGGTAGCGCCGAATCCACTTCAGTCAAGCTTCCCAGCAGTCAACCCAGCATTGAGTGACTGCGTCACCTAAGCCGTTCGTTTCAATTCTTCTTTCCATGCCATGTCAGGGTGAAAGGCGAGCGTAGCGATGCTTGATTTGATCAGAAAAGAAAGTCGTTAGCTTGATTTGAGAATCAAAGAAAGAGAAAGAAGAAAGTGACTATTTGCATTGCAGGAGGGGGGGCCTACCGGGCCCCCTGGCGAGTCAATTTCTAGTCAACCCGGGAAGCCCACTGCTTTTATTGAAGAGCTGAAGTGAAGGCCTCTTCCTTCTTTCCATGATCACTTGAGGTTGACAAGAGCTCGTTCTCCCTCACCAAGGTTGCTCGTCTCATCTCCTATCGAAGTTCTGTTCAAAACCTCTCGTACCGCTTCGTGGGGTCCAGGTTGTTCATGCTGGAAATCCATCCACACGTACCGCTCCGTGGGGTGGTACACCTTACTTTGCCAAACACGGCTAGCCATAATACGTCCTCTTCGTCTTACGCGTTACAGTTCTGCATAGAGTTCAGTTACTTAATTAATCTACAGTCTGAAATTCATTCTAACAGAAAACGCTCTTATGCTTTCCACTGCTTAAAGGTGACGAAGACATCACTCTTATGCTTCAAGAAGTAAACCCATACCTTCCTTGAATAATCATCAATGAAGGTCAACAGATATTGTGGAGAGCAAGTTAGATAGCTACTAATAGTTTATTTTCCTTTTTTCCTTGTTGCTAAGTAGATTTATTTCTTCATTGTTGTAATAGTCTTTTTATTAGTGCAATATTATCTTGTCTTATTATTATTATTATTGTGTACCTTTGTTCTTTCTTAAGTAATTCAAACGAAATCTTTTTCTTTTACTTTCAGGGTTTCCCTTTCGATTATGCTTAGCTACATTTATTTTTATGCCCGATCGCGATGAACTTTGCGATGAAATAATGAATCTTTCATTTTATGTTTGCATATGTATTTTTCTATTTTTTGATCCGACCTTGATTTATTTCGTATCGACTCCGTATTGCTAGTATAAGGTAGTAGATTCCGATCTCATATTTGAGTAGTCGAGATGCTCGTGAATGTGAAAGATCACTCAAGAAAGGAAGGAGTTGAACGCAACCCTAGAGATAGGATGACGTAAATCCTCCGGATTGGAGTCAAATCCAATAGTACCGGTCACTTCGGTAATGCGGCTTTAGTCCTTTTTGACTTGAAAGATATTTCAGTCAAAACGTCTATAATTCAGGGGATTTAATGCTCTAGCGAGATTACTTCCTAATATCGGATCCGTCACGGTCTTAATTGAATTACAAATGCTAAACTAATTTATTATGTTATTTTATTTCAAGGTGAATCGTCGATCGAGCACTCTTTCGCAATAGTTTATTTTGCTTTTAACTAAGTTTATTTTATTTTATTTTGAAAACCCATCAATCGTTCGGTAGGATAATAGAATCGTTGTGAGTAATAGTACTTGCCTGCCCCGAGTTTTTATACGACCTTGATATAATTTTATCACTATACTATAAAACGGTAGGTACACTTGCCTATTCGGATTGTAGTCCGTGAGACTATTTTTACGCATCAAGTTTTTGGCGCCATTGTCGGGGAAATATTTGGCAATATTACGAAAGCATCGAGTTTATTACTTCTACTAAATTTTTTTTTTTTAAATACTTATTTTAATTTTTCTACTTTCTAAAAAATCAATCAAAAAATTTTTAATTTTTCTTTTTTTTTAGTAACAGTTTTTTTTTATGGAATCATCATATTTTTACGCTTTTTGCGGGTCGCCCGACCACTTTGATTCTGAATGTCTTTCGGGAACCCCTCCTTCTTTTGATTTTTATTTTTCTGGGGAAGGTCAAAATGGCCAATTTCACCCATACTCAAATTTTTATCCTACTTGGGAGATGGGGAACCCATATTATTTTTCTTATGATTTTGCCTCGCAAAGCGCCGCGCCTTTAATTTTAATTCAATCGATAATGAGTATTTTGAATTGAAAACTTCTCTTGATAATATTAATTCACATTTTAAAACCATTATGGATTATTTTTCTCGTGAGGCCGCTTCATTTTCTTCGTCTTCTTCTCTGTCTCCTCCAATTTTTTCATGTAATGAGTCACCGGATATCCCGGCTTGTCTTGTTCCTCTCGAGGAGGATAACTATTCGAATATCCCGGATTGTTTCCTTCCTCCTTTGGAAGACACCTCTATGGATATTCTGGTGTAAGACCCCCGTTTTTTTTTCTTTTAAAACCCGGGGTCTTAGGCCCAGAGTCGCCGCTTTGCGGTGACACCTTCACGTCCTGAAGGGTCATCACCACAAGGCGCCGATTCTGCCGGCCAATTCGATCACAGAAAGGTAGCACAATAATTGAAGTAAGAGCAATGCAGTCCACAATAATAAATCACTTGTATATAAAATAAAATCTCAGCGAAGGGAGTGTCCACAGAATAACAATAATCAGAGTACTATAAATGCGGGCTTATGCCCGATACATCATTTCCTCACTACAATCTCTCAAACGGAAGCAAAATAGAAACTACTCAAGGTCGAGACTCACGGTCCCGGCTGTATGAACTCCGGAGCTAGACTGCCCCATCTCCAGGCGCACCGATCTCTTGGGCTGCTCCTCCATGCTGGGCTCCACGATCCCTTAAATGATGTGGTTCGAAAACCGTTAGTCATAAAGACTAAGCCCTATCATCCCCTACCCCTTCCCCCATGGCTCCTAGGTACCGAGCAGAGAGGAAGAAAGGGAAGGACATGAGGGTGGAGATTAAAAGTAAACAGGTGATAGTGGACTTAATCTAGCAAGTTGTATTCGGTGAGCAGTTAATTTGAATGTTATAATAGGTCTAGCAGTAAGAAAAGCAAATATATGAATTTAAACCTTCACTTATGCGAGAACACATAAGCAAAAGGGATCTTTTGCATGGCTCCCATCATATAAGTGTCCCATACCACTTATACCTTGGGGTGTCGGTTATCAAACAGTAATGGTTGTTATTATATATATCAAAATTAACCTTTGATTTATAAACTTGCCCACACAAGCTTATAGACCAAGGGGTCGTTTTGCAGGTCCTAATGTATAAGCGTCCCATACCACTTATACTTTAGGTGTCAGGGTTAAATGAATCGATTATGCTATGACATGCAAGTGGGTATGATAAAACATGCAAGTGCAACTCACACACCCGACTCTGTGCACACAGACCTTTAGTTCCCCCTTTCGGAGCCGTTACCTCCCAGGATACCTCCGTAGTGGCGGACGGAAGCGGTGGGTTGGGCCTCGCCCACCTCAAAAGCAGTAAAAGCACTACTGGTCTGACCTATCGTACGCCTCAACGCTTGGTGCACTAAGCGGACGCCTGCGTACTCTTGCCGGCTGGCGCACCGGACTTCTGTTAGTGAAGTGCTAATCACCTCGCCGAGTCAACGATATCGGTGTCGGTGCAATCGAACTCCCCGATATCGAAAACCCACCACCTGAACTTTTCCCTATTTTATGCACATGCAAGTTTAATCGTAAACACACAAAAATCGAGCCGAAGCCCCCCGGACCAAAATGTCCATCTCCAAATCAACCGAGCCGAAGCTCCCCGGACCAAAATGTCCGTCTCCAAACCAACCGAGCCGAAGCTCCCCGGACCCAAACGTCCATCTTCAAACCAACTGAGCCGAAGCTCCCATCAATCTTCCTGTGCCAATAGTGTTTGTGAAAGGTGCAGCCCTAGTTACTAAGTTACTCTTGCTAGTTTGTTATTATAGTCTACGTTAGCCCAGGACTGCCCCTGGTATTCCCCGTGAAGGGCTCTCAAGGGGCACTAGGAACCAAGACGGCGGCATTACGGCCCGAAGTTCCCTTTCGCAAGGCACTTAATTTTATTGGTTGATCTCCCTTACCTTTTTCCCTTTAAGAGTTACATTAAACTAAACCTAGGGTAACTTGACTCTTCACCCTCTCCACACGGAAAGACGGTCTTCCGCCATACCCGCGTAACACCTAATCTTCCAACTACCATCAGTGCTAAACAGACCTCCTAGGGACTCACCTAGGCTACACGATAATCCATATTTACTTTTTCATCCAAATGCCACAATTTATTTATTGGAGGTCTATCCTAACAAGATTTGCCTAAATCCAAAATATTGGAATTTTCCTAACAAATCCGATAACTTATTTATTTATTCATAAGGGTCTAATATCATCATTTTGAACATGAGGTATAACATTCTAGTTGATTCCAGCTATCACAAAATTAAAGTAAATAATAGTAGGCCTAAATATCAAATTTCCAAAGTTTGATAGTTTTACAATGATTTTCAAGGGCCTAAACTTATTTAATCATTATTTCAGTTATTTCAAGCTTAATGAATAAACTACCTTAATTTGTCCTCCAAATAATTCATATAAAATACAGGGTGCTGGTTTCATCATGAAAATAACTTTGACAGAATCCCGTAATTTTCTTGCTGGTAATTAAATCATAATAAATCAAATATTAAATTACAATCTAACATGCTTTGTGAATGAAGTGCTATAACAGTAACTCTAAAAATTCCCAAATAATTTCCAGTGATATAAAAAGGCCTAAAAACCTTAAGTTTCAGTTATCATAATTTTCCAGCAATTGTACAATCCCTAATTTATTTTTATACTCAAAAGCCCATATTAAAACATTATGAATGAACCTCTAATATTTCTCAACATAAAATTCTATAAAAATTCAGGGATCAATGTTCTACTAGTCAAGATCTAAATCCAGAATTTTAACTGATTATAATTAATTTAAAACTTCCAAATAATTGAAACAACAAATCGGGCTAATAATCATTTAGCACATGTAGTATAATATTTATTAATCGTAAAATTCCAGGAAAATTATCATAAGTCTAAAACATCCTAAAACTCCCTCCTCCCGAGTTTCATAATTTTTGGATTAGATTTAGTACTTAAAATAACTAAATTACATTTCTATCCTAATTCAAAATCTCAACTTTTGAGATACCTAATTACCTCCAACTCCTTCATTATTTCAACCAGAGGGTTTTAATCATATCGTCCCCCTCTCCTCCAAATTTCAAGGGCATACAAGAGCTTTTGCTCCTATGTCCTTCACAAACCTCAAACTCCCACCCACTGGACTTGAGCCAATCTCTTAGGGTAAAATCCACCCTAATCCACACCATGTTACCCAAGAGGGTAGACATAGACTCAGCAAATCAGTGGCCACAACATCAGACTCCTTTGAGGAGATTTGTCAACTCCATTTCCAATCGTACTTTTCCCCAAAGTATCCCTCACCAAGACCTATCTAGGACTTGATACTTCCCTATTCAAAACTCGACCAATTGAGTTGAAATTTTGTACAGATCTTAACATTGATGCCAGGGACCACCACCCAAAATTTGGGTGAGTTTGGACTTAATTTCATCTCCTAATTAATTTTATAATGTTAATTAAAATTTTACAAAAACTTTAGGCAAAAATATCTCTAAAAATTCCCATTTTTGGTCTGCCGTTAGGTATAGCTAAGGTCAACCCCTTGCCCAAATTTCAGGTCATTTGGACAAGGTTCAAAGAGTGGGCATCCATTTTAATTTCTGCCCAACTCTAGGTACAGTCCCCACTAAAATGGGTGCTGCGGCCGAACCGCTTACCCAAACGAGTTGAACCCAATTTTAGATTAATCTAGACTCGAAGGACTACGACTTTTGTGTCTGGTCACTTTTCCTAAAACGGCCTCTAAATGCCTCGTTTTGCAGCATCAAAATGTGCCAATCCAAGTATATTTTCCTTATAAAATTATTTACATAATTTATATAATATAAACAGTTTTTACTGTTCATCTCCTACAGAACCCGAAAACCAGACACAGAAACTCATATTTCCTGTAGCTCTTTCGCGCTCCATCGCCGGCAGTTCGGTCACCTCCCTAGCCAGCCACCACCACCACCACCTTCGTTGAGGCGATGGCTATCGGTCGGCGGTGGTTGGGCCGCCGGAGGTGGCGGTTTCCGGTGGACTCAAAAATACCTTTTTCATGGTTTTCCATGAAAACGAGAGATGGGTCCGGCTCTGTTGAGCGCGAACTTCCTTTCTAAGAATCCTAAGATCTACCCATGAAAGAAGAAGCAGAGGAGGACCTTGTTCGCGGTTTAGAGGGGAGATGAACGACGGTGTGCCATGGCGCAGTGGTGGCGTAGCCGAACTTCTCCTATAGCAAGAACAAAGATCTGATCCATTTGATTGAGCGTGTAAACTTCTCCTCTTGCTCCAAGTGGGCTTTTATAAGTCAGCAAGTGGGGAGATGAAAAGGTAAATCCTTAATGGTCATGAATGCTCTCCCTTAACGTTTCGGTTATGATGCAGAGCAGTTGAAACGCTGGAAAACGAAGAGTGTTCGCCAGGTGGTGATTTCCTATTGGACCAACATTTCCTTTTTTATTTAAATAATTAAAGAAGGAAATGGCCCATAATTACTCCGTGTGTAACTTCCCATAATCAGAATTGATTACAATGTCGGTTACCGAAATTTCCAGTCTGGCTGATGTTTCGGCCTTGGTCACGGGCTTGACCCATAGGTCACGGGCGTGACAGGCCCGGATAGCTAATTCTGGGTTCGACGATCGTCGAACTGAGATCGACGATTGTCGAAGGGTGGTCACGGGCGTGACACCTGGGTCACGGGCGTGACAGGCCCGGGTGGTTAATTCTGGGTCGACGATCGTCGAACTGAGATCGACGGTCGTCGAAGGGTGGTCACGCCCTAGGTCACGGGCGTGACACCTATGTCACGGGCGTGATAGGTCCGAGTTTCAATTTCGACGATCTCCTTACGGAGATCGACGATCGTCGAAGGAGTCACGCCCTAGGTCACGGGCGTGACACCTTGGTCACGGGCGTGACATGCCCGGGCTGAAAGTTCGACGATCGTCTCACGGAGATCGACGATCGTCGAAGGAGTCACGCCCTAGGTCACGGGCGTGACACCTTGGTCACGGGCGTGACATGCCCGGGCAGCATGTTCGACGATCGTCTCACGGAGATCGACGATCGTCGAAGTAGTCACGCCCAAATTCACAGGCATGACGGGTCGGTCACAGGCTTGACCATCCTATGACCCGAAATCTCGGTCGATTTATTTCAATTTTTGGGCTTCCTAGGGTTCTGTCACGACCAACCGACTCCTAGGGGTCTAGCCGGAAATGGAATGTTACAAATCCCAATAAACAAAACAAAAATTTCGTCCCCGAAATTGAGGTTGAGCCTACGGGGATTTCTATCGGAATAAATTAAACTTGTAACATCCCATACGATCTTCCTATTGGGTTCAGGCGACTATTTGTTTGATAACGAAGACAATCTCCCCAATAAACAAAAGATTAGCCCCTACCTTTCTGATTGAGTGCGCATACCTAGGTCCTGAATTTTCCTTATCTATTCTTAACTGTCCCAAACAAGAAGGCAATCTATAGTATACCGAGAGGTGGTGAGATGTACCTGACTGAACAACTCCGGGTATCTTTGCCTCATCAGATCCTGCGGTTCCCAGGTGTGCTCCTCCTGACCGTGGTTTCTCCACAGAACCTTAACTAAGGGGATCTTTTTACGGCGCAAGATCCGTACTCCTTTGTCGTCGATCCGAACCGGCTCCAAGTGAACAGATCGGTCTGAAGCTACCGGCCCTTCGGTGGTCAAAATCCGCTGCTCCGGGCGTAGTAGAGCCCTTCTCAGCGAAGAAATGTGGAAGACGTCGTGTAGAGCTTCCAGCTCTGGCGGCAACTCTAGCCTGTAGGCTAGGGGTCCGATCTGCTCCAGGATCCGGTAAGGGCCCATATACCTAAGGCTGAGCTTCTTCCTCCGACCGCGCACCCGTGAGACTCCGTGCATGGGCCGGATCTTCAAGAACACTTGATCTCCTACCCGAAACTCCACCTAACGATGCCGGGTGTCATAGTATTTAGCCTGTCTGCTCTGCGCCTCCAACATCCTATCTCTGATCAGTCTCACCTGAGCCTCGGTGTCTTCAACAAAATCCGATCCCAACACCTTCGGATCCTCATCTTGAACCCAAGAAAGCAGGGTCCTACATTTTCTTCCATGCAAGGCTTCATAAGGCGCCATCCTGATGCTGGACTGGTAGCTATTGTTATAGGAGAACTCGACCAACGGTAACATCTTCTCCCACGGCTCCCCTCGGTCCAGTATACACAGTCGTAGTAAATCCTCCAAGGTCTGGTTAGTGCGCTCTGTCTGCCCATCCGTCTGAGGGTGGAAGGCCGTGCTAAAAGTCAACCGGGTGCCCAAATATGCACTGACCGCCACTCCCTGGATGTAAACCGTCCATCGCGGTCCGACACTATCGTCCGGGGCACGCCATGATATCGGATATATTGCTCCACGAACTTCCGTACCAGCACTCCCACCGAGTCATCCTTCCTGATCGGTACAAAGCGGTCCACCTTCGTCAACCGATCAACAATCACCCAGATCGAGTCGTTCCCCGTCCGAGACCGGGGAAGACCTTGTATAAAATCCATAGCTATATCGTCGAACTTCCACTCCGGCACCGGGAGTGGCTGCAACAATCCTGCGGGGTTCCTGCACTCCGCCTTCACCAACTGACACGCCTCGCAATGGGTCAAGAAGTACGTAATGTCCTTCTTCATGCCTAGCCAAAACATCATCTTCTTCAGATCAGCGGTCATCTTTGTGATCCCCGGGTGCACAGAGTACTGGCTGCAATGCGCCTCCGTCATAATATCCTCTCGGATCTGTCCTCCTGCGGGTATATATACTCTACCTCCTAAACGTATCAGTCCATCTCACATCGAGTAGTCGCAAGCTGAGCCTGCCTCCAAGGCCCGGAACATCGGCTCTGCCCACGCATCTGTCCTCTGTCCGTCCCGAATGCGATCCCGAATATCGTCTATGGCCACCATCGATGTCAGATACTCCCTATACAGCTCTGGATCATCCTCGGACACTAGGGATATCTGCATATCTCTGAATGACCGGACTAGCTCCATGGACATAACTTGGGGCCCAGCTTCGGAAGTGGCCGCTCTCCGACTCAATGCGTCGGCCACCACATTTGCCTTCCCTGGATGGTAGTGCATCTCATACTGATAGTCTGCTAAGAACTCCACCCAGCGCCTCTACCTGATATTCAGCTCCTTTTGAGTGTCCACGTATTTCAGGTTCTTGTGGTCGGAGTAGATGTCGCAGTGGACTCCATAAAGATAATGGCGCCAGACCTTCAGAGCAAAAACGACCGCCCCCATCTCAAGGTCGTGCACTGGGTAGTTCTTCTCATGGGTCTTCAGCTGGCGGGAGGCATATGCTATGACGTGTCCGTTCTACATTAGCACTGCTCCCATCCCCTGGTATGATGCGTCGGTGTACACCTGGAATCCTTCCTTTCCTGATGGAAGGGCCAGAATAGGGGCTGAGATGAGTCGGTCCTTCAGCTCCTGGAAAGCCGCCTGGCACTGCGGGGTCCAAACGAAAGGTGCCTCCTTCTTTGTCAAAGATGTGAGGGGGAGGTCAATCTGAGATAACCCCTCCACGAACTTCCGGTAGTAACCGGCAAGTCCCAAGAACCTTCATACATCGGTGGCTGTCTCCAACTGCGGCCAATCTCGAACAGCCTGAATCTTTGACGGATCCATTGCCAACCCAGCTCCGCTGATAATATGGCCTAGGAAGGCCACCTCCTTCAACCAAAACTGACACTTGCTGAATTTTGCATAAAGGCGATGCTCCCGCAACCTCTCTAGAGTGAGTGCCAGATGCCGAGTGTGCTCCTCCTCCGTCCTAGAGTAGATCAAGATGTCGTCTATGAATACTATGACGAACACATCCAAGTAGGCCTCGAAAACCCGGTTCATGAGACTCATGAACGCCGACGGAGCATTCGTGAGCCCGAAGGGCATCACGGTGAACTCATACAGGCCATATCTGCTACTGAAGGCCGTCTTCGGGATATCCTCCTCCTGGATCCGTAGCTGGTAATATCCTGACCTTAAGTCCAGCTTCGAGAAATAATGGGCTCCCTCCAGCTGGTCGAACAATTCGTCTATCCGTGGGAGCGGATAGGTATTCCGGACGGTCAGCCTGTTTAGTGCTCGATAATCGATGCACAGGCGGAGTGTCCCATCCTTCTTCATCACGAATAGGACCGGTGCTCCCCATGGCGAGGAACTCGGTCTAACAAATCCTGCCTCAACCAATTCCTGCAACTGAGTACGAAACTCTGCCAACTCCTTTGGGGCCATTCGATAAGGGGCCCTAGATGCCGGCTTGGCCCCTGGCACAAGCTGTTTCTGAAAATCCTGCTCTCGGTGTGGAGGTAATCCTGGTAGTTTCTCTGGAAAGATGTCAGCGAAATCTCGCACCACCGGGATGTCTGTCACCGACTCCTTAACTTCCGCCATCTCAAATAGAATCTGATAGACCTCCTCTCCCTGCAGATGGGCCTTAACGGCCTGTACCGAAGATAAGAGTATACGAGAGACAGGTCTTATACCTTCGATGGTAATGAAAGAGTCCCCGTGTCTCACGGTGATCCTCTTCGCCTGGCAGTCAATCTGGGCATGGTTCCAGTGTAGCCATACCATGCCCAGGATCAGGTCGTAGTCTGTCAGCTTAAAAATCGTCGCTGGAGCCTCGAATGCCTTTCCACCAATTTCTGCCTCCATATTGCAGTGATCCGTGGTAAGGAGCTCAGATCCATCTGGTAGTCGCACCCTCATCCTCGAGCCTGTGAACCGCTCCACGCCTTCCAGTCCTTCTATGAACGTCTCCGACATAAAGGAGTGAGTAGCTCCAGTATCGAACAGCGTGTGGGCCGGCTTGTCGCTGATGAAGACTATACCTGCTATGACCTGCTCCGGATTCCGAGGCTGCGCAAGGTCCAAGGCATATACCTGCTCCCTTTCCTGTCTACGATCTCCCCCCTGGTATCCACGACCGCGGCCGCATCCTCGACCTCCATAATGCTGAGCTGGTGGGCCGCCCTGTGGTGCTGGAGGTGGTTCCCCCCTCATGGGGCAGTTCCTCCGAATGTGCCCAATTTGATGACAAAGGAGGCACTCTGGTGGGGGATACGCCATTCCCCCGGGTCTCGGCATCTCCTGCATCCGAAGAGGTGGAGGGGCCAATATCACCTGTTCCCTCGGCTCCTGCCTCACGTCCTGACGAGGCTGGTCCTCTGTCCTCCTCCCCTCTGGTACAGCACCTCGCCGCTGGTCATTTCTACCTCTCCGTCCCTGATCCTCTGCTGGCCGTTTCCGGCCCCGGGTGGCGTGCCAATCTGCCTCAATCCTTTTTTCCATCTCCAAAATCCGGGAGATGGGCCCGTCAGATACAAACAATAGAGCCTCCCTCAAGTCCTCCCGCAGGCCCTTATAGAACCTCCTGATATACCCTGCCTCGTCCAGCTGGTAGGAATCTGCGTATCGAGCCAGATGGTCGAACTCTCGATGTTACTCCACCACGGTCCGGGTGCCCTACTTCAGCTGTAAGAACCGCTCCTCCAAATCATCCCTAGCCGACTGCGGAACGAAATGCTCCAGCAGTGTGGCCCTGAACTCCTCCCAAGTAACCTCCGCAACCTCCCTATCGGCAAATGTCGTGTCCAACAGCGTCTTCCACAACCTCTTTGCATGGGACTCCAGGAAGGAGACAATCAGAGCCACCTTCTCCTCCCAGGGATACCGTATCTCGGTCATCATCTCGTACATGATATCTAGCCACTCTTCCGTCCGAACCGCTGACTCTGTCCCCAAATAGGACGGGGGAGAAAGACCCCGGAAGATGCTCAGCCAGTTGGCCCCCGGGTTTGGCTCCGGGGCCAGAACCTGCTGGGCCCTGAAAGCCTCTAGGATGGCAGTCAGAGTCTGTCCCATGTCTGACTGAAGGAAAGGAGTGGGGACCGGTGGGGGTGGTGCAACATCCTGAGCCTATTGAACTCCACCTTGTGGCGTAGGCCGTGCTGGAGGCTGCGTAACAAAAACACATGCTGAGAAAACATTCAAATATTACATAAAGGTTGATAATTTATATGTGATCCCCATATGGGCACACCACTGCTTCCGCTGCTTAGTTTGTCCCCAAACTAAACTTGAGCGGGGGGGACCCAGGGTTAGTGGACTACTACCTTCTTCTGATCGATGTTTCCTCTGATACCACTTGTAAGACCCCCGTTTTTTCTTCTTTTAAAACCCGGGGTCTTAGGCCCAGAGTCGCCGCTTTGCGGTGACACCTTCACATCCTGAAGGGTCATCACCACAAGACGCCGATTCTGCCGGCCAATTCGATCACAGAAATATAGCACAATAATTGAAGTAAGAGCAATGTAGTCCACAATAATAAATCACATGTATATAAAATAAAATCTCCACGAAGGGAGTGTCTACAGAATAACAATAATCTGAGTACTATAAATGCGGGCTTATGCCCGATACATCATTTCCTCACTACAATCTCTCAAACGGAAGCAAAACAGAAACTACTCAAGGTCGAGACTCACGGTCCCGGCTGTATGAACTCCGGATCTAGACTGCCCCATCTCCAGGCGCACCGATCTCTGGGGCTGCTCCTCCATATTGGGCTCCACGATCCCCTAAATAATGCGGTTCGAAAATAGTTAGTCATAAAGACTAAGCCCTATCATCCCCTACCCCTTCCCCCATGGCTCCTAGGTACCGAGCGGAGAGGAAGAAAGGGAAGGACATGAGGGTGGAGATTAAAAGTAAACAGGTGACAGTGGACTTAATCTAGCAAGTTGTATTCGGTGAGCAGTTAATATGAATGTTATAATAGGTCTAGCAGTAAGAAAAGCAAATATATGAATTTAAACCTTCACTTATGCGAGAACACATAAGCAAAAGGGATCTTTTGCAAGGCTCCCATCGTATAAGTGTCCCATACCACTTATACCTTGGGGTGTCGGTTATCAAACAGCAATGGTTGTTATTATATATATCAAAATTAACCTTTGATTTATAAACTTGCCCACACAAGCTTATAGACCAAGGGGTCGTTTTGCAGGTCCTAATGTATAAGCGTCCCATACCACTTATACTTTAGGTGTCAGGGTTAAATGAATCGATTATGCTATGACATGCAAGTGGGTATGATGAAACATGCAAGTGCAACTCACACACCCGACTCTGTGCACATAGACCTTTAGTTCCCCCTTTCGGAGTCGTTACCTCCCAGGATACCTCCGTAGTGGCGGACGGAAGCGGTGGGTTGGGCCTCGCCCACCTCAAAACCAGTAAAAGCACTACTGGTCTGACCTATCGTACGCCTCAACGCTTGGTGCACTAAGCGGACGCCTGCGTACTCTTGCCGGCTGGCGCACCGGACTTCTGTTAGCGAAGTGCTAATCACCTCGCCGAGTCAACGATATCGGTGTCGGTGCAATCGAACTCCCCGATATCGAAAACCCACCACCTGAACTTTTCCCTATTTTATACACATGCAAGTTTAATCGTAAACACACAAAAACCGAGCCGAAGCCTCCCGGACCAAAACGTCCGTCTCCAAATCAACCGAGCTGAAGCTCCCTGGACCAAAATGTCCGTCTCCAAACCAACCGAGCCGAAGCTCCCCGGACCCAAACGTCCGTCTTCAAACCAACCGAGCCGAAGCTCCCATCAATCTTCCTGTGCCAACAGTGTTTGTGAAAGGTGCAGCCCTAGTTACTAAGTTACTCTTGCCAGTTTGTTATTACAGTTTACGTTAGCCTAGGACTGCCCCCGGTATTCCCCGTGAAGGGCTCTCAAGGGGCACTAGGAACCAAGACGGCGGCATTACGGCCCGAAGTTCCCTTTCGCAAGGCACTTATTGTTATTGTTTGATCTCCCTTACCTTTTTCCCTTTAAGAGTTACATTAAACTAAACCTAGGGTAACTTGACTCTTCACCCTCTCCACACGGAAAGACGGTCTTCCGCCATACCCGTGTAACACCTAATCTTCCAACTACCATCAGTGCTAAACAGACCTCCTAGGGACTCACCTAGGCTACACGTTAATCCACATTTACTTTTTCATCCAAATGCCACAATTTATTTATCGGAGGTCTATCCTAACAAGATTTGCCTAAATCCAAAATATTGGAATTTTCCTAATAAATCCGATAACTTATTTATTTATTCATAAGGGTCTAATATCATCATTTTGAACATGAGGTATAACATTCTACTTGATTCCAGCTATCACAAAATTAAAGTAAATCATAGTAGGCCTAAATATCAAATTTCCAAAGTTTGATAGTTTTACAATGATTTTCAAGGGTCTAAACTTATTTAATCATTATTTCAGTTATTTCAAGCTTAATGAATAAACTACCTTAATTTGTCCTCCAAATAATTCATATAAAATACAGGGTGCTGGATTCATCATGAAAATAACTTTGACAGAATCCCGTAATTTTCTTGCTGGTAATTAAATCATAATAAATCAAATACTAAATTATAATCTAACATGCTTTGTGAATGAAGTGCTATAACAGTAACTCTAAAAATTCCCAAATAATTCACAGTGATATAAAAAGGCCTAAAAACCTTAAGTTCCAGTTATCATAATTTTCCAGCAATTGTACAAGCCCTAATTTATTTTTATACTCAAAGCCCATATTAAAACATTGTGAATGAACCTCTAATATTTCTCAACATAAAATTCTATAAAAATTCATGGATCAATGTTCTACTAGTCAAGATCTAAATCCAGAATTTTAACTGATTATAATTAATTTAAAACTTCCAAATAATTGAAACAACAAATCGGGCAAATAATCATTTAACACATGAAGTATAATATTTATTAATCGTAAAATTCCAGGAAAATTATCATAAGTCTAAAACATCCTAAAACTCCCTCCTCCCGAGTTTCATAATTTTTGGATTAGATTTAGTGCTTAAAATAACTAAATTACATTTCTATCCTAATTCAAAATCTCAACTTTCGAGATACCTAATTACCTCCAACTCCTTCATTATTTCAACCAGAGGGTTTTCATCATATCGTACCCCTCTCCTCCAAATTTCAAGGGCATACAAGAGCTTTTGCTCCTATATCTTTCACAAACCTCAAACTCCCACCCACTAGACTTGAGCCAATCACATAGGGTAAAATCCACCCTAATCCACACCATGTTACCCAAGAGGGTAGACATAGACTCAGCAAATCAGTGGCCACAACATCAGCCTCCTTTGAGGAGATTTGTCCACTCCATTTCCAATCGTACTTTTCCCCAAAGTATCCCTCACCAAGACCTATCTAGGACTTGATACTTCCCTATTCAAAACTCGACAAATTGAGTTGAAATTTTGTACAGATCTTAACATTGATGGCAGGGACCACCACCCAAAATTTGGGGGAGTTTGGACTTAATTTCATCTCCTAATTAATTTTATAATGTTAATTAAAATTTTACAAAAACTTTAGGCAAAAGTATCTCCAAAAATTCCCATTTTTGGTCTGCCGTTAGGTATAGCTAAGGTCAACCCCCTGCCCAAATTACAGGTCATTTGGACAAGGTTCGAAGAGTGGGCATCCATTTTAATTTCTGCCCAACTCTAGGTACAGTCCCCACTAAAACGGGTGCTGCGGCCGAACCGCTTACCCAAACGAGTTGAACCCAATTTTAGATTAATCTAGACTCGAAGGACTACGACTTTTGTGTCTGGTCACTTTTCCTAAAACGGCCTCTAAATGCCTCGTTTTGCAGCATCAAAATGTGCCAATCCAAGTATATTTTCCTTATAAAATTATTTACATAATTTATATAATATAAACAGTTTTTACTGTTCATCTCCTACAGAACCCGAAAACCAGACACAGAAACTCATATTTCCTATAGCTCTTTCGCGCTCCATCGCCGGCAGTTCGGTCACCTCCCTGGCCAGCCACCACCACCACCACCTTCGTTGAGGCGATGGCTATCGGTCGGCGGTGGTTGGGCCGCCGGAGGTGGCGGTTTCCGGTGGACTCAAAAATACCTTTTTCATGGTTTTCCATGAAAACGAGATATGGGTCCGGCTCTGTTGAGCGCGAACTTCCTTTCTAAGAATCCTAAGATCTACCCATGAAAGAAGAAGCAGAGGAGGACCTTGTTCGCGGTTTAGAGGCAAGATGAACGACGGGGTGCCATGGCGCAGTGGTGGCATAGCCGAACTTCTCCTATAGCAAGAACAAAGATCTGATCCATTTGATTGAGCGTGTAAACTTCTCCTCTTGCTCCAAGTGGGCTTTTATAAGTCAGCAAGTGGGGAGATGAAAGGGTAAATCCTTAATGGTCATGAATGCTCTCCCTTAACGTTTCGGTTATGATGCAGGGCAGTTGAAACGCTGGAAAACAAAGAGTGTTCGCCAGGTGGTGATTTCCTATTGGACCAACATTTCCTTTTTTATTTAAATAATTAAAGAAGGAAACGACCCATAATTACTCCGCGTGTAACTTCCCATAATCAGAATTGATTACAATGTCGGTTACCGAAATTTCCAGTCTGGCTGACGTTTCGGCCTTGGTCGATTTATTTCAATTTTTGGGCTTCCTAGGGTTCTGTCACGACCAACCGACTCCTAGCGGTCTAGCTGGAAATTGGATGTTACAACCGGTGTGCTTTTTACCAGTTGAGGATGACGAGACATTTCCTATTTCTCCTTCTGAAGACGTTTGTGATTCCATTTGGCTTCAATTTTTAACTGTTGCAAATTTTTCTAGTTTTAGCGATTCTTTTTTTTCTTCTTTTATTTTAGATGATTCTCCTTTAGTTCTTTCTGCCCCTTCTTCTCCCGAAATTTCACAAGACTCTCCTTCTCCTTGTGAAATTTCCATTGATGAAATTTCTTTGTATACTTCTTTTATTCCTCTTTCTTTTTCTTCTTCTTTTTCTTCTTCTTCTTTTCACGACCCTTTCTTTCCCATTTTTCATACGGCGGAGTTCTTCTATAACTCCGTCCGTTCATTTTTGGGCGTCATTCCCTTGAAGATTCAACCGCATGTCGGGGCGATTCTTCATTTTTTTTTTTTTTTTTGATTTACTCCCCTAAGCGCATACTTAGGGAGTTACCTCTTCATTTCAGTTTTTATTTTCCATTTAGCTAATAAATAACGTCGGGCTCAGATGACGTTAAACAAAGAGCGCTCTTGGGAGGCACCCCTTGCTTATCACTTTTTTTTAATTTTTTCATTTTGTTTGCTTATTTTGTTTTGCAGGAATAATACCATCGGAGGTTCGTTTGGCTCCATCATTTCCTCTCTTCCTTAGGCCTTAGCTGGTGTCTAGCTCAAGCATGGGGAAGCGGCATCTTCATTCGGCCTTACGAATCTGGGGAAGTCGTTTTCTTTTTATTTATTTACTTTATTGCATCCCCCCTCCCCTTTCTTCTTCCTTTTTCTTCCTTTTTTTTATTTTTCATTGAGGACAATGCAAAATTCAAGCATGGGGGAGGGTTTGGTTATTTTCTTTCTTCTTTTCTAAAAAAAATGTTTAGTATATTTTTATTAAGTTTCTTTAGTACTGCTTTTATTTAGCCTCATCAAAAACCCAAAAAAAATTAATTATAAAATCAAAAATTCCAAAAAAATATAAGATTGCAAAATTCAAAAAAAAACCCAAAAAAATGAAAAATCTTAGAAAAATCAAAAAAATATTAAACCTCATGCTTAGCTTTTTGTTATTTTCAGAAATTTAGTTTGAGTTTTTTATAAGCATTCTTTTTATTATTTGATAATCTTTTATTTCATCATATTTAGTTAAATCTAAAATTTAGTGATTTAGTTTTGAGGATAATCTTATGATTTTAATTTGCTTAGAGTAATTTATTTAGTACTTCTTCTCTTTTATTTTAAATATTTTAAATTTTGTAGTAATTTTGTTTGACAATTTGGATTCTAATGATTATTAACTCATGCTTTTAGATTCTTAGGAAATCTCAATCTACTAGTAGTTGCTCTCTAGTATTTTAGTTTATTTTGTAAAATCTTGTTTAACCCCTTATCCTTACCCAATTCTCTTTTTCTTTCTTTTATTGTTAAATCATATCTCATGGGAATAAGGAGATGTTAGTTCCTTATTCTCTGTTATAAATATGCAACCCTGATGAAGAGAGGAATTAAAAGTTCATATATATCGGGGGAAGTGATAGTATGTTAGTCTATAATTTTCTGGTATTACATATATATTATTAATAAAAAAATTGTGTGGAGTGTGAAGAAAAAAATGATGATCACCTCCAATCAAAGACCTCTTCATGTTAATTTCCTCCCTAAACCCCTTAGCCAATATTATTGTCTTAGTTTTTAAATTAAAATATTGTGAGAGCATAAGTAGTAGGTTGCAATTTTTCCTTAAGTTTCTTTCAAGTTATGGTTTTTATAATTTCAATCTAACCTTGTTTGCACTTTACTCAATTTTGAGTGCTAGTTAATTTATTAGAGAATTTTTGGCTAAACATTTATCTCTTTTCACTTTAATTTCATAATTTAGGACTTAATTCGTAAATCCCTAAATTTTTTTTTGGCTAGATTTTGGTGTAAATAAATTTTTAGTTTAAAATTTTATTATTGTCTTATAAATATTTCTCATACTTTTGCTCTGGAATAGCAAAAGCCTAAGCATGGGGGAGTTTGATGACTTGTTTTACTCATCATTTTTGGTATAGTTTAGTTTAAGAAATTTCTAAGTTTATTTATATTTTTGTTTATTTTATGCTTGTTTTGTTTTATTTCTTGTCTAATGTCTTTTGCGTCATAATATAATATAATAATCTCTAGTTTTATTATATGTTTTATTTTATGTTTTGTTATTTTTTCTTATTTAATGTCTTGTTATATTTTGTTTTATTTATTTTTTATAACTAATATTTTGTTATGTTGTGCTTGTAATGTTAAATGGTATGTTTAGTATTTATCTATGTCATGTTATAAAAATTAACTAATGTTATGTTTTATTTTTATTTGTAGGTTCAAACCCAAGCTTTCGAGCAGCCCGCCGAGCCTACATGGTGCTACCCGAGCCCCCACTTTAAGCCCTACCCGAGCCTATGGAGCAGCCCACCATGTCCAACCCGAGAAAATGAAGAATAAAACTACAAAGCCCACCAAAACAGCCCATTTATCCCCTTATATGTGGCCGGCCACCTCTCTCTCCTCCTCATTAATTTCTCACTGCATGCACCTCCACATTCATGCATGGCCGGCCCCCTCTCTCTCTCCCCCTTTTATTGTTTTCTTTTTCTCTTTATTCTGCATTCATCCCCCTTCTATTTTCCATATTTTCTATTTTTATTTCCCTAAATGAAATACATTGAACCTCCCATTTTCTCTATCCAACATTATGACATTCATGCATTTTCTCCACCACACATGGCCGACCACCTCCCTTGTCCCCTCAACTTCACTTCATTCTAGAACCTTCTCCCTCACCTATAAAAGGAACCCTTTGCCTCAAGCATGAGGAGGATGTATTGTGGATAGCAAGTTAGATAGCTACTAATAGTTTATTTTCCTTCTTTCCTTGTTGCTAAGTAGATTTCTTTCTTCATTGTTATAATAGTCATTTTATTAGTGCAATATTATCTTGTCTTATTATTATTATTACTGTGTACCTTTCTTCTTTCTTAATCAATGCAAACGAAATCTTTTTATTTTAGTTTCATTGTTTCCCTTTCTATTATGCTTAGCTAATTTTATTTTTTTGCCCAATCGCGATGAACTTTGCGATGAAATTACGCATCTTTCATTTTATGTTTTCATTTGTATTTTTCTATTTTTTGATCCGACCTTGATTTATTTCGTATCGACTCCATATTGTTAGTATACGGTAGTAGATTCCGATCTCATATTTGAGTAGCCGAGAGGCTCGTGAATGTGAAAGATCACTCAAGGAAGGAAGGAGTTGAACGCAACCCTAGAGTTAGGATGACGTAAATCCTCCGGATTAGAGTCAAATGCAATAGTACGGCTCACTTTGGTAATGCGGCTTTAAGCCTTTTTGACTTGAAAGAGATTTCGGTCAAAATGTCTATAAGTCAGGGGATTTAATGCTCTAGTGAGATTACTTCCTAATATCGGATCCGTCACGGTCTTAATAGAATTACAAATACTAAACTAATTTATTCCGTTATTTTATTTCAAGGTGAATCGTCGATCAAGCACTCTTTTGCAATAGATTATTTCTCTTTTAACTAAGTTTATTTTTTTTATTATTTTCAAAACCCATCAATCATTCGGTAGGATAATATAATCGTTGTGAGTAATAGTACTTGCCTGCCCCGAGTTTTTATACGACCTTGATATATTTTTATCACTATACTATAAAACGATAGGTACACTTGCCTATTCAGATTGTAGTCTGTGAGATTATTTTTACGCATCAAGTATACCATGACATCATTAGCTATTTTCCATATTCTTCCCCAATAAGCCCTAATGTTGTCAAACAACTAAAGGCCAGTTTTTCCATTCCTGCTGTAACGAACCCATCCGTTACATGACGTATAATAGAAGGTCCGGCCGGGGCCCCACACTATATGCCACAAACAGACGGTGAGGTCACAGGATAATACCAAACCATACACGAATCCTAACTCAGAGCATTCTAGCGGAAGCTTTAAGTTATAATTTGAACTCTAACCAGGAATGTCCAATATATAAACCACTTTATATATAACCACGAAATGTACAACAAATACATAGAGTTTGGCCTTAAGGCCTTACAGTTCCTCTTTTCACACCGTATGGATTACAAACCTCGGCGCGCAGGCCGGCCATACATGAGTAAAAGAAAACAAGCAAAAACATCTTAGCCTTCAAGGGCTAGCCGCAGCAGCAGCAGCAACAGCAGTAGGGCTTCAGCCCTTCACTTACCACTTGGCTCTCCAGCACCTGCATAGGGACAATCCACCCAACCGGTGGCAAACAATGCAATGGTCAGCATTCAGCTGACCCAATTATAACAATCCTACCCCTTTCTCGGGGCATGAGCATTCTTTCCCTGCATAGCATGGCATCATCAAATAGCAACTATGTGCGCGCAGGCACATTCAAGCCATCACAACCATCGGCCACACGGCCCGACAGTCCGTGCACTCAGGGCACATTCTTGGTGTACTGGAATACCAGGGTCAACACCACCGTCTATACGGTATTTGAGCATTCTAGTCTTTCCGGCGCGCGGGCCTAAGACTCTCATTAGGCGCTCCAACAAAACCCATAACCAGGCTTCCAAGTCGGACGGACCTAACGCAGGTACGGATCAGCCACCCCCCCCGTTGCTCAATTCGCCGTGCCACCTCGAATACGGAAGTATCCATGGCTATTTATAGGCGAGGGTCGGTTTCACCTTTCCTGTTTGGCAATCTGCCTTTTCATCGAGTTGCAGCCCAACGGCTCAACCGCTCATAAAGTGGCAACGCACGGCCACAAGAGTTGCATCCAACCCTCTTCATTTCCTGAACATCATCCAGTACTTCCTGCTGCACCAAGCAACAGGTAGGCACAAGGCAACACAAGCCATAAACACGGAGCCTTCTCCGATATGCAAACAAGCATCACCAATCCAGACCATGTCCAGATGGGCTTCAAACAACATGCCTAGAGCCGTACTCCAACTCCGGCCTCTAACAAGGGGGACTTCACATATCTACCCCAAGGGACACCACAACCCACCGCACACTCGCGGGGAAGGGCTTTCCCTATGCAATGCAGAAAAGAAGGACTTCACATGTCCAAGAAGGGAGATCGTTACCCTTGCGATCTCTTGGGAGCCATCGCGAACTAGCCTGTGAGAAAGAACCGCAGCAGCCTTGCCTTCACAACGCTGGCTTCGGATCACGAATCGGACCACGGGAACTCCGCCGGTGGCTTGATCTCCTCCTCCTTCTTCTTCCTCCTCTCTCTTTCTCTCTTCCTTAATGAAAATGAAGAGTGAATTCTTCCTCAGCCTCTACTGATTATATCCAGCCAGGAATCACCTGAGCCCTTGGATCCAAAGAGAGAAATCTGAATGGCCACGATTTGCCCAAAACTCATTTTTTTTTTGCTGACACGGCCTGTGACACGCCCGTGTCACAGGTCGTGTACCCTTAAGCGGCACACGCGGTATTCGTACCGACTGATATTTACCAGAACACGGGAATCGACACGCCTGTGTTGAACCTGACACGCCCGTGTCATTCCTGAGACACGCCCGTGTCACTCCTGCCTCATCGAGCTGCAAGCAGTACACGGGTAGGCACACGGCATCGGACACGCCCGTGTCCAATCTGACACGCCCGTGTTCAAGGCTTGGTTCAAGGCCATGTAATCTTCTGACTCAGAATGCATTTTATTTGAGTGACACGCCCTGGGACACGCCCGTGTCCCAGGCCGTGTACCCCCGACACGCCCTGGGACACGCCCGTGTCCCAGGCCGTGTAAACTGACCTGCACCTCAAACCCATTTTGAGTCTTTTTGGGGTCTTTTTGGGGTGTTACAATCCTCCCCCCCCCCCCCCTTAACAAAATTTCGCCCCAAAATTTGCACGGTAAGGAAACAAGAACCAACAATACTATAACTTGAGCATTCTGTTATAACAAAAGGTACACGGTCTACAGCTTATCCAAACAACTCAGGAAATTCAGCTCGCATGGTCTGCTCTCGCTCCCATGTTATCTCTTCACGGCCACAATTGTCCCATCGGACCTTGACCATCCCGATTACATTGTTCCGCAACTGTTTCTCGGCTCGATCCTAGATCTGAATGGGTCTAACCCTCGTCGTTAGCCCATAGTCGACCGGTACCCGATCATGCTCTACTACTTGAGCTGGATCCTTCACCGCCTTATGAAGGACTGAGATGTGAAATACATCATGTAATCCACCCAAGTCTGCTGAAAGTGCTAGTCGATAAGCAGCTTCCCCAACTCGCTCCACCACCTCAAATGGACCAAGATACCTCGGACTTAGCTTTTTCAAATGCCGAATCCTGGACACGCCTTTGAAGGGTTTGATCTTCAAATATACCCAATCACCCACCGCGAACTCCACGTTCCGATGTTTGGCATTGTAGTACTTTGCTTGACGATCTTGAGCTATTACTAGCCTCTCCGGAATAGAGCGTATGAGCGAGGTAGCTTCTTCGACTTCCTTTTTCCCACTCAGCTTAGATTCGCCTGCTTTTGCCCAAGCTAACGGTGTACGGCATTTACGACCATATAAAGCCTCAAATGGTGTCATACCGATGCTCACTTGATAGCTATTATTATAGGCGAATTCGACAAGAAATATATAATCTTCCCATCTCTTACCAAAGTCTAGGGCGCACATGCGGAGCATATCCTCCATTGTCCTGTTGGTTCGTTCAGTCTGGCCATCCGTTTGGGGATGAAAGGCCGTACTAAACGCCAATTTTGTACCTAACATTTGATGAACTAGCCGCCAATCATTCGATGTGAATCGCCCATCACGATCACTAACGATGCTCCGAGGAACACCGTGCAGTCGAACAACCTGCTCCACATAAAGCTTGGCCAAGGTGTCCACTGAATCGTCTTTTCTGTTTGGAAGGAAGTGCGCCACTTTTGTCAACCGGTCTACAATCACCCAGATTGAATCATGACCGCATTGAGATCTCGGCAACCCGTGCACGAAATCCATTGAAATGTCATCGAACTTCCACTCCGGAATAGGTAACGACTTCAGGAAACCGCCAGGCTTCTGACATTCCGCTTTCACCAACGCACAGGTATTGCATTCCGCCACATACCGTGCTACATCTTTCTTTAATCCGGGCCACCAGAATAGCTTTTTCAGATCTCTGTACATCTTTGTGCTCCCTGGGTGAACTGAGTACTTTGCAAAGTGAGCTTCGTACATCAACTCTTCCCTCAATTTACCCACACTTGGGACGCACACTCGACCATTTCGTCGTAACAAACCGTTATCCCAAGAGAATTGGTCATCCGACCCATCTTTTGCATAGCGCTGGAGACTTTCATCAAGCTCCGTTGCTCGCCGAACTCTGTCCGTAAGGTCATATTGAACCTCCGTCCAGTTCAAGCATGCATCGGTCGACGAACCTTTGTCAACACAAGATATCTCCAATGCTTCCAATTCCTGGATTAAACGCTGATCATGCCTCTGCAACCAGCTTGCTCGTACCGGAGTCTTTCGACTCAAAGCATCAGCGACCACATTTCCCTTCCCGGGAGTATAGTGAATCTCGAAGGTGTAGTCCCCAAGGAACTCCATCCATCTTCGTTGTCACATATTCAGATCCTTCTGATCCAACAAATACTTTAGGCTTTTGTGATCTGTATAGATATCCACTTTAACGCCTTAAAGATAGTGCCGCCACAACTTGAGCGCAAAGATTACCGCCGCCAACTCCAAATCATGGACGGGGTAATTTCGCTCATGCACTTTCAACTGGCGCGAGCCATAAGCAATCACTTTTCCAAACTGTAGAAGAACGCAGCCTAAGCCGCTCCTAGAAGCATCACTATAGATCTCATATCCATCTGTACCACATGGCGATGTCAGCACAGGCGCCGTGGTCAAACGACTCTTCAAGTCTTCAAAAGCACGCGCACACTCCGGCGTCCAAATGAACTTTTGATCCTTTCTCGTCAGTGTGGTCAGAGGTAAAGCAATCCATGAGAAGTTTTCCACAAACCGTCTATAGTAGCCCGCAAGTCCAAGGAAACTCCTGACCTCGGCCACTGAAGACATCACTGGCCAATCCTAAATGGCACTTATCTTCAACGGATCCACCGCGTTACCCTCTCCGCTTACCACATGGCCTAAAAAGGCTACTGAAGAGAGCCAGAACTCACACTTTGAGAACTTGGCATAAAGCTTATTCCTTCGCAGGGTATGCAAGACCAACCGCAAATGGTTTGCATGATCCTCTTCCGACTGAGAGTATACTAAGATATCATCAATAAATACAATCACGAACAAATCCAAGTACTCTCGGAACGTTCGATGCATTAGGTCCATAAATACCGAAGGCGCATTACATAGGCAAAACGGCATTACCGTGAACTCATAATGACCGTAGCGTGTTCCAAACGCCATCTTGGGAATGTCACCTTCCCTAATCCTCAGCTGATAATATCCCGATTTCAAATCCAACTTGGAATAGACCGTTGATCCTGCCAGCTGATCAAAGAGGTCATCAATTCATGGAATCAAATATTTGTTTTTCTCCGTCAGCTTATTCAACTCGCGGTAGTCAATACATAACCGTAAACTACCGTCTTTCTTTTTCACAAATAGAACAGGCGCGCTCCAAGGTGACATACTTGGGCGTATATACCCCTGCTCCAACAACTCTTGCAATTGGACTTTCAACTCAGCCATCTCTTTTGGCGCAATGCGATATGGTGAGCGGGCCACAGGTTTCGCACCTAGCACCAACTTAATAGAGAAGTCAATCTCCCGCTGGGGTGGTAACCTAGGAAGATCTTTAGGAAATACATCGGCAAACTCTGACACAACCAGAACTTCACCGACACTGGCCTTTGGCTCCACAGCCTGAATTAGCGTGAAGAACCACTCCGCGCCCTTCCGAACAGCATTGATGACTTGGAGTGCAGACAACAAAGTCCCGCCAACTCCTCGCATACCAGCGAACTTCGTCACCAGTCCGGTATTCTGGCCCAGTGTAATCTCCTTGGAGTTGCAATCAATACAGGTACGCTGCTCCGAGAGCCAGTCCATACCAAAGATCACATCAAACTCCGATAACGGTAGCACCGCTGCACTCAAACCGAAATCCCGACTTCCTATTTGAACATCCACATCGCAAGCCCTATTCGCAAGCATCACACAGCCATTCGGCAATAGCACCCTTGTACTATCCACCGTCACATGACTCGGTACCCCAATTCGAGATACAAACTCCTCAGACAGAAAAGAATGCGAAGAACCCGTATCAAACAGGGCTCTCGCCAAATTATTCCGAATCAGGACAAAGCCTGCAGCACACACACATCATGCACAAGCTATACATAACCAAAAGCAATATCACTTAAGCAAGTAAGCTAATTACTCGTACCTGTGACAACGTCACTTTGCTTAATTGCGTCCTGCTGGCCAAGCTGATAGATTCGGGGCTGTGCCTGAGACGCAGAGGAATCAACCACCACTTTGCCCTTCTCAGCATAAGACGCACCCATCTTCTTGTCTCCTTTGGGCTGAACAACCCGACAGTTACAGGCTATATGCCCCACTCGGCCACAGTTATAGCATGTACGATAATCCGGCCTTGATGTCGTTCCCGACACAACGGTCGTAGTCACTTGCCCAGACGGCTTGGACCTCTTGCCCCCTTTCTTCTGGTAGAACGATTTGCTCGGGCGAGGTGCTTGAACCTCTGGCTTTGTCACAACCAAGCCCTTGTTCCCTTGCACCCGCCGCATGTCCTTCTCCAACGCACATGTAGTATCAACTAACGCCTAAAACCCTTGGTTCACTGAACTCGAAAGTAGGAACCTCAACTCCTCCCGCAATCCTTCATAGAACCTATTAGTTTTCCTTTGGTCATCCGCGAAGATTGTTCCCGCATACCGCCCCAACCTGGTAAACTCATGCAAGTAGATATCCACGCTATCTTCTCCTTGCTTTAACCGTTGGAACTCATTTTCCATGGCAATGCGTTGCGCCGCTGGGACATGCTTCGCCAGAAATATTCGAGAGAACTCCTCAATTGATACTTGTGTTAATTGTTTGCTTGCCAAATGGTGTAACTCAACCTCGTCCCACCACAACCGCGCCTCGCCTTCAAGCATGAAGGTGGCCAAGGTGACCTTTAGAGTTTCCTCCGCCCTGATCGCTGTCATTATCCGCTTGACACGCGATAACCAATCCTCTGCCTGCGTTGGGGATCCCAGTCCCTTAAACGTAGGAGGACTGAAGCTCATGAATTGCTTCAACTGTCGGTCAGCTGCGCGTGGATCTACAGCCTCAACCGGCTCGGGTCTTACAACAACACGAACTGGCTCAACTGCCGGCTGCGCTTGCCCGGTCGGCTGAATCATGGCAAATAGCGCCTCAGCAACTAAGCGAACAGTTTCCGCAGATGGAGGAGGTGTTGGCACCTCAGCTGGTGCCGCACTCTGATCAGAGCGCTGGGGCTCAGACTGCCCAGCACCACTATGCGTCACCTATAGGTGGACAAGACACACATTAGCGATCTTATGCAAGCAAAACGACACAAAAAGGAACGCGCAGATTCCTCAAACAAGATTTTGTACATTCCTTAGTGGACATTCCAGAGTTCATTAGCGTTACAGCAGGGAGCACAAACACGCGCTCGCCACCCCCACAAAAGAATTCGACCACAAATTCGGAAGGGGAAGACCGAACAAAGCTGATACCAAAATGTAACGACCCCATCCGTTACATGACGTATAATAGAAGGTCCGGCCGGGGCCCCACACTATATGCCACAAACAGACGGTGAGGTCACAGGATAATACCAAACCATACACGAATCCTAACTCAGAGCATTCTAGCGAAAGCTTTAAGTTATAATTTGAACTCTAACCAGGAATGTCCAATATATAAACCACTTTATATATAACCACGGAATGTACAACAAATACATAGAGTTTTGCCTTAAGGCCTTACAGTTCCTCTTTTCACACCATATGGATTACAAACCTCGGCGCGCAGGCCGGCCATACATGAGTAAAAGAAAACAAGCAAAAACATCTTAGCCTTCAAGGGCTAGCCGCAGTAGTAGCAGCAACAGCAGTAGGGCTTCAGCCCTTCACTTACCACTTGGCTCTCCAGCACCTGCATAGGGACAATCCACCCAACCGGTGGCAAACAATGCAACGGTCAGCATTCATCTGACCCAATTATAACAATCCTACCCCTTTCTCGGGGGCATGAGCATTCTTTCCCTGCATAGCATGGCATCATCAAATAGCAACTATATGCGCGCAGGCACATTCAAGCCATCACAACCATCGCCCACATGGCCCGAAAGTCCGTGCACTCAGGGCACATTCTTGGTGTACCGGAATACCAGGGTCAACACCACCGTCTATACGGTATTTGAGCATTTTAGTCTTTCCGGCGCGCGGGCCTAAGACTCTCATTAGGCGCTCCAACAAAACCCATAACCAGGCTTCCAAGTCGGACGGACCTAACGCAGGTACGGATCAACCACCCCCCGTTGCTCAAGTCGCCGTGCCACCTCGAATACGGAAGTATCCATGGCTATTTATAGGCGCGGGTCGGTTTCACCTTTCATGTTCGGCAATCTGCCTTTTCATCGAGTTGCAGCCCAACGGCTCAACCGCTCATAAAGTGGCAACGCACGGCCACAAGAGTTGCATCCAACCCTCTTCATTTCCTGGACATCATCCAGTACTTCATGCTGCCCCAAGCAACAGGTAGGCACAAGGCAACACAATCCATAAACACGGAGCCTTCTCCGATATGCAAACATGCATCACCAATCCAGACCATGTCCAGATGGGCGTCACACAGCATGCCTAGAGCCGTACTCCAATTCCGGCCTCTAACAAGGGGGACTTCACATATCTACCCCAAGGGACACCATAACCCACCGCACACTCGCGGGGAAGGGCTTTCCCTATGCAATGCAGAAAAGAAGGACTTTACATGTCCAAGAAGGGAGATCGTTACCCTTATCGATCTCTTGGGAGCCATCGCAAACTAACCAGTGAGAAAGAACCGCAGCAGCCTTGCCTTCATAATGCCGGCTTCGGATCACGAATCGGACCACGGGAACTCCGCCGGTGGCTTGATCTCCTCCTCCTTCTTCTTCCTCCTCTCTCTTTCTCTCTTCCTTAATGAAAATGAAGAATGAATTCTTCCTCAGCCTCTACTGATTATATCCAGCCAGGAATCACCTGAGCCCTTGGATCCAAAGAGAGAAATCAGAATGGCCACGATTTGCCCAAAACTCATTTTTTTTGGCTGACACGGCCTGTGACACGCCCGTGTCACAGGCAGTGTACCCTTAAGCGGCACATGCGGTATTCGTACCGACTGATATTTACCAGAACACGGGAATCGACACGCCCGTGTCAAACCTGACACGCCCGTGTCATTCCTGAGACATGCCTGTGTCACTCCTGCCTCATCGAGCTGCAAGCAGTACACGGGTAGGCACACGGCATCGGACACGCCCGTGTCCAATCTGACACGCCCGTGTTCAAGGCTTGGTTCAAGGCCGTGTAATCTTCTGACTCAGAATGCATTTTATTTGAGTGACACGCCCTGGGACACGCCCGTGTCCCAGGCCGTGTACCCTCGACACGCCCTGGGACACGCTCGTGTCCCAGGCCGTGTAAACTGACCTGCACCTCAAACCCATTTTGAGTCTTTTTGGGGTCTTTTTGGGGTGTTACACCTGCCACTCCATCATCTAGACAGATTACCTCCCCAATCGTATCTTCTCCTATGGTCCAAGTCTTTGTAATGGATGATTCTCCAGTACGAGATCATAATGCATTGATTATGGTTAACATAGAGTAAGAAAACAAGTTAGCTGCTCAGAGCACAAAAGTATACAGTTCTCTAGTTCCCTCCCCAGTTCCATCTCATGCAACAAAGATAACCAGCTCTGATGAAGCACTAAGAAAGATTGATGCTATGTATGATAAACCTCAATCTTCTGATGATGAGGAGGAGGAGGAATCTAAGAAAAGGAAAATCTTTAAGAAAAGGAAGGCTCCACCTCCTCCTGCTCACAAACCTTGAAACAACAATGATACTCCCTACTATATCCTATAAAAAATAACCCCATACAAGGGAATGTCGGCCTGGATGTGGCTCTCAAAGAATGAACAAAAGGCCAGGAAGAAAAGTAGAAGGTACTCCCCTCCCCCAGCTAACAAATACAGGAAGGATCCCCCTCCTCTTCCTCCTCCAGCTGCTGGTGCTTCTAGAATTAGTTCTCAAAAGTCAGATGCACCTTTCAAGCCCTCATTCACCAGAACTTATCAGAGGCAAGAAAGGCCATCAAGACAGCCATCACATGGAAGCAGTCATCAAAGAAGTACTAACTGTAAAAAACAAATAAAAGAAATATTGTATCAAAAACCAGAATTCTCTCCTCCTCAACCACAGGCTTAACAAAGAAGACACTCTGTATCACATAAACCCAAAAGAAAATACAGTGAAGCTGCACCTCCTAAATCACTGTACACTCAAAGTAGTGAAAGCCAGATTTCTATAAACTTCCAAGAACAGTCAACACAATTCAGGCATGTCACCCTGCTACCCTCTCAAGAAGATCAGTCATCTATCAGTCAAGATGATGATCCAAATTTCAGGATGGCCAGGCTCCAAGAATTGATTGCTCTATCACAGATGAAAAAGGCCAGAGAAGAAGGAAAAGATCCAACTAAATTCTCTACAATGTCTACTTATAGAGAAAAAGAACTTGAAAGACTTCTGGTGTGCAAGAAATTGTTTGACTCTGCTAATTATATGGCTAGAAATCAAGAGGCAATTGTTCCCAGAACATCAACCCAGACAGTGATTGGAGCAGCAGATTTGTATATATCAAAAAGTGAAGCTGTCAATCCAAACAGGGAAATTATGTTTACGAAGCCTGGAGAAAAGATGAAGGAAGAAAAATCCAAGAAGTAGAAACAGAAAATCCTGAAGAAGAATTGCTACTTTTGGTATACTTTGTTAAAATTATGTTTTCTTTTCTGTTACAAAGCATACTATGTACATATATCTGCTGTACTTGTTATTAAATTATCTGCCAGATATATATTGTGTTCCTACTTTGTATATTTTTCTCTTGTATTGAGTCTGTTATTAGTGACCTCGCCCAAATAGGGAGAGATTGTTGGAACCCCTAGTTTGATTTGGGCTAGGTTCACTAAATTAGGATATGACCCAACATATATAGATCAGGGTCATGACTATGTCCTAGAGTCTAGGTCAATTCCTTAGAGTCAACAGTACAAAGGACCAGCCTTCAACACTACCAAAGACTCAAGACATAGAGAATTCAAGTTTTAGAAAAAGGAGATCTACGTTCGTCGATCTCCAGTCGACGATTGTCGTGCTCAGCTCGACTAACTCAGAGACAATTCTCTTAGCTGAGATCGACGAACTCAGATCTAAGCTTGACGAACTCTGAACAAAGTAATACCTTCTAAGTCTAACACTCAGTCAACGAACTAAGAATAACAGCAAGAAGAACCTTGATCTTTGATCGACTAATTCTGATTGAAGTGGTTTAACACAAGAAAATATTCTAAGACCAGACTGCAGACTCAGATCGACGATCTCAAACTTTAGCTCGACGAACTTGATGCACAGAAAAAGAAAGTTATCAGGCAGCATTCAGAGTTAGACAATTTTGGATCTCAGCTCCACGAACAGCTATTCTCAGCTCGACGAAAGTTGTTCTCTGGTCGACGGAAACTGTAAGACATATTGTTATTTATTCTTTCCTTTTCTGTCTCCTTATTGCATATCTATTATAGGCCGTTAATTCCCTGGATAATCAATGCATTTAAATAGAGACATTACTGGTAGCATTGATTGCAAATATCACCCATGGAATTAATTGCTTATATCTCGGGACAGACATAGAATAGAATATATGACAGAATTCTTGGCATTTTCATTCCCTAGATTTCAACTGAGCATTAATTGCTGGTTTTTTAATTCGACCTTGAGGCAGTTATAGAGTAGATAATCTCTCAGCCAAAAATAAGGAAGAGACATAAAAACCTTTAATAATACATAAGTGCAGTGCATACAGCTCTCTGAAGAAAAATCAACTGCTCTCCAAAGAAGAAGAAAGAACAACAATCACTATCAAGAGTCTTTCTTCTCCTTCTTTGTTTTCTGGGATCTCAAGTGACAAAAGTATTCAAATCAGTCAAAGGATCTCAGAAAGTAGATCTTACAGCAGAAGGCCTACTCACCCTTTGCAAAGATTCCACTCCTAAACCATTTAAGATCTAAGGGGGAGCTTTGACAACATCACAGAATCCAAAAAGTCTTCTGATTTTGATTTGAGAAAAGAAGACTTCAATCAACCTCTTTTCCCCACCTCTTTATAGCATTTTAATTCCCTTCAAAATTATTCTGGTTGCAAGTCTCCTTCCAAAATACTTGGGTTAGTTTTTAGCACCTGATCAAAAGCTTATTGGTGGCAGTCACCTGATCAAAACCTGTAGTGGATTCCTACCTAGGGTGGTAGAAGAGTGGATGTACCCAAGTTTGGGGAACCACTATAAAATTCTTGTGTTGTCTGTATGGCTGTGATTTTCCTGTGTGCTTGTGCTGTGATATATTTTGTTGTGTAGCTTAGTTATCTTTTCTCTAATTCACTTGCTGCACTTGCACACTTATACACTTATATCATAGTAACATATTGGATTAAAAACTTGTTATTTCAGCAAAAATCAAAAAGGCTTTAAAAACTCTATTCACCCCCCCTCTAGAGTTGTTCAGAGCTTACCCTCTCTTTCAGGTGGGTTGTCAATCCACTTCACAACTCTGACCGTGGTTGCTACCGGATGCAAGTGGGTCATCAATACACTTGTTCTTCTCCGTCTTCTTTCCTTCCCTTTGATCCTTTCTTCCTTTCGTCCAGAAAAATGTCACCAAAAGTTCTCGTTGCTCATTGCTGATGGCTAGGAGCTCTCCAAAGGTTAAATATGGCTTCGAATGTCCGAAGAATGCTTCCCGGAGGGTGTAGATGGGTGGAAGAACTGTGGAGGAGTAGAACGGCGCTTCCCGCGCAACTCCCGATCAGAAAAATTACGAGCTTTAACCTGAATTGCAGAACAGGGCCTTAAATACGGAAGCAGAATAAGTAGAGCGCACGATCAGTGGCGCACGACTAGTGGTCTTGCACACTGTCGGCTGATGATCGTGCGCAATTCCCCAGAGAAACCTGCAACTGGCTAGAAACATTAGCATATATACACATGATTAATGGCACATGACCGGTGGTCGTGCGCACTGAATCCACTGATCATCTGATTGGCAAAGACAGACCTACAGAAAAAAAGAGGTAAATACGCACGAGCAATGGCGCACGACCGGTGGTCATGCGCACTATGTCCAGTGGTTGTGCAATTACCATGGCTGAAATAAGAAAATAGAGAACGTAGTGCGCACGATCAGTGGAGCACAAGCAGTGGTCGTGCGCAGTATGTCTTGTGATTGTGCGCAGTATTCCTGAACCGTTTGGGATTTCCCGAACGATCTCGAAACAAGCACGCGACCCAAACACTTGTAGTAGAATCAGAAAGGCAACCAAAAGTGCACACCATATTCTCTAGACACAGAGAGACAAAAAGTAAAAACCAAAAGTACAGAAACAAAAAAATCACACTGAAAATAGGCCTAATGTCCACTTAATCATAAAATGGACAGAGAAACGAATATAAAAGTTATGGCTCTCAAGTGCAGTGTGATAACGATAAAACTGGCCCAGATGAGTCCAAAAATAAGTGTATAATTTGGACTCATCACATAATATTAAGCTACTTAAAGAAATATAAAAGTTAGTACAAAAGCTTAAACTAAACTAGAATTAAGGGAAAACACAAAATGAGAAAGGGAGAGAGAGGGAGAAAAAGCATTAAAAACACTAGTGAACAAAAGGGCAGCACCTCCCCTCTCAACCCAAGCTTGTCTGAATTGGAAGGGGGCATCTGAATTTATAGGAAAATTTCTCTAGTTGGGCACACCCTAGGTCACGCCTGGGGAGGGCATGTTAGGGGGCGTGATAGGTACGGGTTTGACCTCGGGCTCTGGATCCTGGCGGGAAGGATGATGTCTTCTATACGATGGCTGACATGCCCTGGGTCATGCCCGTGTAGAGGGGGGGTGACATTTACGTCAAGTCTCAATCATTGGTCTGAAATCCGTCCTTCTTGGAAAGGGAGCGAAAATTCCCTGGTCACGCACGTGACAGGGTGCGTGACAGTATTGTTGGTGTGCTGAGGCAAAAATGCATTTAATGCGGTGGCAGACTTCAGGCAGAGGGCGACACGCCCGTGTCACACCTTCGGATATGCCTGGGGAGGGCGTGTTAGGGGGGCGTGACAACCATTTTTCATGTTATTTGTCCTTTGTCAGCAGGATTCCTCGGGATCTGGTGACACGCCCTATGACACGCCCAGGGAGGGCGTGACAGGGGGTGATAGGTCATTTTTGGCCAAATTTTCTGGAAACCATCAAAAAGACATGAAAATGTTAGTGGCAATAATATTTACATAAGAAAGATAAAAATTATTCTAATAAGGCAAGATTAGCGCCTTCAAAACTTAGAAAATACGATAATAGTTTAGGCTACAAAACCTACTATCAAATTCCCCCAAGCTTAATCTTTGCTTGTCCCCAAGCAAAGATATAAAAACTAGATAATCATAAAAAGGTGACTAATAAAAATATTCTAATTATGCTAACACAAGTACTATGCGAAATTCTAAGTAGGGAGAATGTGAAACGTAAATATAAAACAATTATTTAGCTATGATTTAACCTTTATAAACATTACTCAATGAAAATAAATAATCCAAAATTTTGATGAAATTCTTTAAATAAATTTAAGCAAAGCAACGAAAATGAAAAAAACGCATTGAGTTGTTACTAGATCCAAGCAACACATTATAATTATATCAATTAAATAAAAAAAATCTATGTTTAAATCCAAAACTAATAGTGATTTACTTTTCTTCTTTTCTTAGTTATTAAATAAAATTCAAAAGCATGAATCAAAATGTCTTATTAGGACCGAAGTGTTTTGTTTTGGATTATGATTAGGAGTTGATTTCAAAGATAAACATGGAGGCTAAAAATCGCACTAAACAAACACAAAGAGTTTCAAAAAATTTCATTTTTCAAAACAAAGGACATAAATATTTTTATTTTCATTTTGAATTGCCAAACAAAAACAAATATTTCCTTTTAGCAAACTTTTTTCTAAAACTTCTCCAAGAATATGACAAAATAACCTATCCTAACCATGGACAATTTTTTTTTTTGAAACTCAAAAAGGCTAGTGTGATTAGATAGGTTGGGAATTTTGGCTTTGGTGAAAATGATATGAAAAGAAGAGCTATCTAATGAAATTAGAAAAAAGGCTCAAAAGTGGCTGACTAGTGGTGAAAGTTTTTAGGTTGGCAAGAAAGCTCAAATGAAAACAAAAATGGCATAAATCATTTTCATGCTTTTAAATTTATTTAAAACATAGATTTGAAAATTTTCAAAAAGCAAGTTCTCGATAATAAAAGAAGATTGATGAAATTATTTTGAAAATAGAAATAATGGGTGACTTGATCATTCACATCTACTACGCTATTCAAATGTTGACCTTACAAAAATTATCCAAAAATGAGAATGAAAATAGTGGATGATGAATTTTTGAGAAAGTAAAGAGGATAAAGAACGAAAACCATAATGAAAATGCGAGTTTTAGAAAAAATGTTTTACGTTAACATGCTACCGCAAATTAGAAATACAGCATGACCAACTTTTTACTTATGAAAGCATAGTTAAAAAGGATGATTAGAAAAATTATAATTAAATAATATGTTTATATAAGATTTTGATAAAAACAAAACAAAAATTAGGTGTACTATTGAAATACTAAAATGTCTAAACTATTAAACTAAAAACAAAAAGCAAATTTTTTTTTATAATTTTGAAATATTCTATTTTTTTCGATTTTGGAAATATTTTCTATTTTTTTGGATTTTTGAAAAAATATTCACAAAAAGGAAAATATTCACACATAGCAAAAAGAAGGAGGAGGTCCTCCCCCAAACTTAAAATGGATATTGTCCTCAATGGAGAAGGATATTAGAGAAGGAGAGAAAATTAAATTACAAAATTGAAAGAACAAAATTGAAAAACAGGTACTTCCCCGGATTTATTGGCTACGAATGTTGAGTGATGCCGCTCCCCATGCTTGTGCTTTGGATCTTCATTAAATGTCTTCATTGGACTTCCTGATGGATTCGGCAACATTTGAGCAGGCAAACACAGAAGCTTTAGCTTGTCAGAGCCGTCCGGGGCAAAAAATTTAAAATAAAGAAAACAGAAATAGATAACTTGGGTTGCCTCCCAAGAGCTCCCTTTGTTTAAAATGTCTTTTGAGCTCGACGCAACAAAATAATATTGTCTAAAAATATTGTGTCCAGAATAATAATTAAAGTTTTTAACAAAAACTAAATGTTCAATGTTAGAGTTCGTGCAGCAGAAATTTAACAATGTTTAGACTGACATCACATCACCAGAGAAATATTGTTTAAGACGTTGATTATTTACTTTGAAATTTCCCTTATTAGGGTGGGAAATTAAAACAGTACCGTAAGAAAAACTTCTAAAATAGTAAAGGGCCTAGACCATCGTGACTTTAACTTTCCAGGGAATAAATGTAATCGAGAATTATTCAAAAGAACTTGGCCGATCGACTTAATGGTTTTTGGGTGACTAAGGTGTTTATCGTGAAAATGTTTCGTCCACTCTTTATAAAATTTGTTGTTCTCGTATGCATAAGAACGCCACTTGTCGAGTTTGTTAAGTTGAAATTTTCTAAGGTCGCCAACAGAGTGGGGATCGAAGTTTAAAAACCTTAAGGCCCAAAAGGCATGGTGTTCGAGTTCTATGGGTAAATGGCACAATTTTCCATAAACCAATCGATACGGCGTCGATTCGAGGGCAGTTTTGTACGCAGTTTGGTAGGCCCATAGAGCATCGTCTAATTTTACTGACCTGTCTTTTCTAGATATTGAAAGAGTCTTTCCTAAAATTCTTTTAATTTCTCTGTTCACTACTTTGATTTGTCGGTTAGTTTTGGGGTGGTAGACAGTTTAATGTTTATTCATAATGTTGTATTTAGTAAGGATTTTAGAAAACTGAGTGTTATAGAAATGGGAACCCTTGTCACTAACGATGGCTCGCGGCATACAGAATCGAGAAATAATTTTTTTTTAAACATAACCACGACTCGGGCATTTTTCGTATTAAGAGCTTGGGCTTCAGCCCAACGCGAAACATAATCAACGGCAACTAAAATATACTTAATCCCAAAGCTATAAGGAAGAGGGCCAACAAAATCAATTACCCAGAGGTCGAAGACTTCGTACTCAAGAAAATATTTTTGCGGCATTTCATTTTTATTGGAAATATTTACCGACCATTGGCAACTATCACACCTGCTCACTAAGGCCTACACATCTTTAAACAGGCTAGGCCTGTAAAAACCCGCGCTTAGCACTTTTTGAGCGGTGCGAGCAGCTTGATAGTGCCCACTTATCGGTCCTTCATGCAAATGTTTAATAATATCTAAACCTTCTTCATAAGAAACACATCTCCTTATCACCTGGTCCGCATAGACTCTGAAAAGGTGCGGGTCCTCCCAAAAGTAGTTCTTCAACTCAGAAAAGAATTTCTTCTTTTGTTGAGAGGAGAACACTTTTGGGAGCACACGAGCCACTAAGTAGTTGGAGATGTGTGCAAACCAAGGAGAAGTAGATCTGTTAATTGAAAATAGCTTCTCATTGGGAAAATAATCGTTAAAAGATTTTTCATCTAATTTTTCAATAAAGGGATTTTCTAATCGGGAAAGATGGTCAGCGGCAAAGTCTCGGCTCCTCGTTTATCACGGATCTCTATGTCAAAATCCTGGAGGAGTAAGACCTAGTGAATCAAGCGCTGCTTGGCATCCTTTTTTTAAAGAAGATATTTGAGGGCCGAGTGGTCCGTAAAAAAAATAATCTTTGAAAGTATAATGTAAGAGCGAAATTTATCGAAAGCGAATACTACATTTAGGAGCTCCTTCTCAGTCATGGTGTAATTTTCCTGTGTAGATGTAAGCGTTTTACTAGCATAATAGATGGGGTGGAAGTTTTTAGATATGCGTTGACTTAATACGGTAACGACCGCGTAACTACTCATATTGCACATGATTTCAAATGAAAGGTCCCACACCGGAGCTATCATAATTGGGGCATTAATTAATTTTTCTTTTTTAAAATAAAAAGCAGCTAGGCAAAGGTCATCAAAAATAAATAGGGCATCTTTTTCTAAGAGATGGGTAAGGGGCTTGGTGATCTTGGTGAAGTCCTTAATGAAGCGGCGGTAAAAACCAGCATGACCTAAAAAACTTCTTTTAGCTTTTATGTTTAGAGGCGGCGACAGCTTCTCGATAACTTCTATCTTGGCTATATCTACTTCAATTACTCTTGCCGAAATCTTATGACCCAAATCTAACCCTTCCCTTACCATAAAATTGATTTTTTCCCAATTCAGGGCAAGGTTAGTTTTTTCGCATCGTTCTAAGACTTTTTCGAGGTTTTATAAACTATCAAAAGCATCACTGAACACGGAGAAATCATCCATGAATACCTCCATAATGCTTTCTACGTACTTGTCAAAGATAACTAGCATACATTATTGGAATGTAGCTTGCGCATTACACAATCCAAACAGCATTCTTCGGTAGGCGAAGGTGCCGAAGGGACTAGTAAACATAGTCTTCTCCTGGTCCTCGGGGGAGATGGGGATTTAAAAATACCGTGAGAGGCCATCAAGGAAACAATAAAAGCTATGGTCGGATAATCGTTTTAAAATTTGGTCGATGAACGGCAAGGGAAAGTGATCCTTGCGGGTGGCATCATTTAACTTACGATAATCTATACACATTCGCCACCCTGTCACCGTTCGGGTCGGGATTAATTCATTATTTTCATTACTAACTACCGTTATCCCTCCCTTCTTCGACATTACCTGGACTGGGCTAACCCACTTACTATCTGATATGGGGTAGATAGTTCCTACGTCTAATCATTTCATAACCTCTCCCTTTACTACTTCTTTCATGTTTGGGTTTATACGGCGCTGAGGTTGTATGGAGTTACGCGAATTATCTTCCATCAAGATTTTGTGAGTGCAGAAATATTGGCTTATGCCCTTGATATCAGAAATTTGCCAGGCAATAGCTCGGCGATGTTTACGTAAAACTAAAAGAAGTTTATCATTTTGCGCATCCGTGAGGTAGGGTAAAACTATTATTGGTAACTTGGAATCTTTTTCTAAGAAAGCATATCTAAGATGTTCAGGAAGTTCCTTTAATTATAGTGTAGGGGTTCTTCATACGAGGTTTTAGAATTCCGTTCTTTTTCAAAAACTATAGCCTCGAAGACTTTTGAAACGAAAAATCAAAAGAGGTGGGGCTAGCGGCCATGGCGGCATCTTGCAGCGATTCAGTTGGAAGAGTAGAGGAGGAACAAAAATTGTAAAAAAATTCTTTTTCAAATTTAGAGAGTTAATAGGAGGATTCATCACTTAGGTGCATCGATTTAGTTTAAAAAGTAGAGGAGGAACAAAAATGAGAAAATTCTTTTTCAATTTCAGAAAGGCGATATGAGGATTCTTAACTTAGAGCATCTACCAAAAAAATAGGAGTCATCATTTGCTAGGGTGTTCTTCATCAAGGGGGTGATAGAGAAGGTCACTTCATCATCGCCTACTAGAAGGAAGATCTTACCATTGCTTACACCAATGATAGCTCAGGAGGTGGCAAGGAAGGTTCAGCCAAGGATCAGGGGAACCTCTACATCTTCTTCGATGTCCAATATGATGAAGTCTACCGGGAAGATGAACTTGTCGACTTTAACTAGATTCCCCTATCGGGTCCGCCTAGGATCAGGGGACCTCTACGTCTTGCTTACGTGCTTCTTATATTAATACTCGCACCAAAGTCGTCAATGTATTCTTGACAAAAAGATCACCAAGGACACACATGATAGAAAAACAACCCGGGTCACTGATTTTCTTAGGTAAGCCATTTATCAAAATTGTAGAGCGCTCGGTATTTAACGTGACATGCAAGAGGTTCTCTAACTTCTTCTTGTTGGTCAGGAGGTCCTTAAGATACTTAACATTCTTTGGCATCTAGGAAATCGCTTCTTGGAAGTGCAGATTTATGTAGCTTTGTTTAAACATCTCTAAGAAGCAGGAGTACTGATCATCCTGACGTTGTTTATTAAGTTCGGAAGGGTAAGCCGGGGTTGGATTATTTTTGAAAATGGGTGTTGGAGTGATATCTTTTTCTAAAATGGGGGTGATAACTTCTTCTGCTAGAGTGGGTGGAATTTTTAAAATAAGAGCGGAGCTTTGATTTTTTAAAACGGGGGCGGAGCTTGCCTCGGGCTTTTCACTAACCCTACCAGAAACTCGCTTCCAACTCCAAAGAGTTATAGCTTTCACTTGCTCTCTTGGGTTGGGCTCGAAATTGGAAGGAAGAGACCCTGCGGGTCGCTCAGAAATTATTTTTGCGAGCTATTCTACTTGATTTTGTAGACTTTTAACGCTTCCGGCTAAGGTTCTTATAGTAGCGTCATTTGTGGTTATATATTCGGAAAGTAACTCCTCTAATCTTGGAGATTTTGGATAGTTTTGAAGAGGTTGTGGTGGTGCAGAAAAATCATTTTGTGGTGGCGTGCGTATTGCGTTCAAAGGATTTCTCCAAGAAAAATTTGGGTGATTTCTTAAAGCAGGATTATAACTATTCAGAAAAGAAAAACCAGGAGCAGGAAAATTTGAAGCAGAAAAACTATTGAAAGCATTTCTAGGCATATTATTAACATATTCTAATTTTTCGGTGGTAGGAGTTGCAGATTCCCATACTTAAGGGGCGGAGGAATCAGTCATCTCCGTTATCTTTTTTCTTAGAAGTTCCACTTATACAGCTAGCTGGGAGACATTGTCCACTTCAATGATACCTGCAGTTTTGATTGGGAGGGACCTAGGCACATTCCACTGATAATTTTTCATAGACATGTCCTCGAAAAGCTCAAGATCTACTTACGGGGTCTTTTGGTTTAAAGTGTAACATCCCATTTCCGGCTAGACCCCTAGGAGTCGTTTGGTCGTAACGGAACCCTAGGAAGCCCAAAAATTTAAATAAGGCGATAAATATTTCGGGTCACGGGTTGGTCACGCCCGTGACCGACCCGTCACGCCCGTGACTTGGGCGTGACTACTTCGACGATCGTCGATCTCCGCAAGACGATCGTCGAACGTGCTGTCTGGGCATGTCACGCCGTGACATGCGTGTCACGCCCGTGACCTAGGGCGTGACCAGCCTTCGACGACCGTCGATCTCAATTCGGCGATCGTCGGCCTCGAAATTTGCCGTTCGGGCCTGTCACGCCCGTGACCTAAGGGTCACGCCCGTGACCTAGGGCGTGACCAGCCTTCGACGGTCGTCGATCTCAATTCGACGATCGTCGACCTCAAAATCTGCCATTCGGGCCTGTCACGCCCGTGACCCAAGGTGTCACGCCCGTGACCATCATCGACGATCGTCGATCTCAGTTTGACGATCGTCGAACCCAGAACTGGCTGTTCGGGCCTGTCACGCCCGTGACCTATGTGTCACGCCCGTGACATTGGCCGAAACGACGGTTCGGACCCGAAATTATTTTAACACGCGTGGAAATAAATGCGGGTGTGGGAAGTTACACCAGGAGTAATTTCAGGCCGTTTTCCTTCTGTAATTATATAATAAATAAGGAAGATGTGGTCCAATAGAAAATTGCCAGCTGGACACACCTGTTCAGTTTCCACCGTTTCTTATCCCTGCACCATAACCGAAGCGTTAAGGGGAGGAGCCTACATGGCCTTTAAGGATTTACCCATTCACCTTCCCACTTCCTGACTTATAAAAGCCCACCTGGTGAAAGAGGAGAAGGTTACACGCTCAAGTAATCGGATCAGACCCTTGTTCTTGCTGTAGGAGAAGTTCAGCAACGCCACCACCGCGCCATGGCACCCCGTCGTTCTTCTCGCCTTCAAACCGCGAACAAGGTCCTCCTCTGCTCCTTCTTTTCATGGGTAGATCTTAGGATTCTTAGAAAATAAGTTCGCGCTCAACGGAGCCGGACCCGTCTCTCATTTTCATGGGAAAACCATGAAAATGGTATTTTTGAGTTCGCCGGAAACCGCCACCTCCGGCGGCCAAACCACCGCCGACCGCTAGCCATCGCCTCAACGGAGGTGGTGGTGGTGGTGGCTGGCCACGGAAGTGACCGAACGGCCGGCGACGGATCAAGGAATGCTTACAGGAAAAATGTTTTCCTGTGTCTGTTCGGGTTCATGAAGAAGATGAACAGTAGAATTAATATTATAATACATAGATTATTATATATTACTTAATGGAAAATAGATTATTTGAACATATTTTGAGGCTGCGAAACGAGGCACTTAGAGGCCGATTTAGGAAAAATGACCAGTCACAAAAGTTGTAGCACTCTGGGTCTACTTCAATATAAAATTGATTTTATTCAATTTGGGTGAGTGGTTTGACCACAGCACTCATTTTGGTGGGATCAAGACCTAGACTAACCAGAAATTGAAACGGTTGCCCACGGTTCATAACATGTCCAAATGACTGGAAATTTGGGCTGGAGATCTATAATATGTATATCGAGAGGCTGTCCAAAAATGGGAATTTTTGGAGATACTTTGCCTAAAGTTTTTGTTTTAATTTAATAAACTTAGAGGAAATTATATTTAGATGGTCAAATGACCTCCAAACCCTCCCAAATTTTGGTGAGTGGTCCCTGGCTATAAAACCTAGGTCTGTGTAAAATTCCAATTGATTTGGAGGAGTTTTGGGTGAGAAATCTTCTACCCTTAACTAGGCATTAGTGAGTCACCTTTTAATAAAAGTGCACTGAGAATTTGGAAAGGTCAAATCGCCTCAACAGAGGCTGATTTTCTGAGCTCTGACTTAGTATGGTGTTATAACCCGTGTGGAGAAAAATGGAGTGGTTTAGGGTTGGTTTACCCTAGGATCCAAACTCAAATCTTAAATGAAGGGTTTTGAGGTTTGTGAAGGACATACGAGGAAAAGCTCTTGTATGCCCTTGAAATTTGGAGGAGAGTGGCATGATATGCTGAAAACCCTCTGGTTGAAATGGTGAAGGCATTGGAGGTAATTAGGTACCTCGGAAGTTGAGATTTAGCTTTAGGATTAATATGTATTTTAGATATTTTAAGCACTAAATCTAATCCAAAGATTATGAAACTCGGGGGGAGGGAGTTTTAGGATGTTTTAGACTTATGATAATTTTCCTGGAATTTTATGATTGATAATTATTGTACTTCATGTGTTAAAGGATTATTTGCCCGACTTGTTGTTTCAATTATTTGGAGGCTTTAACCTAATTATAATCAGTTAAAATTCTGGATTTAGATCTTGACTAGTAGAACATTGATCTCTGAATTTTCATAGAATTTTTATGTTGAGTAAATCTAGTACTTTATTCACAGATGATAGAAAGGGGCTCTTATGTTTAAAAATTAATTATGGATAAAATACTTGCTGGAAAATTATGAGACTTGGTCCAGTGCTAATTTTAGGCCTTTATCTGCATGGCATAAATTATTTATAATTTTTGGAAGAATATTTTTTTGTACTTGATTCATAAACAACAGAAGTTAGAGATTATTTCTAAAATAGTTTTCATGCCCTTTTAATGATAGAAAAATTATGATACTTAGGATTTAACCTATTGAGATAACCTAGTATTTATCATAAATTTGCTGGACATCTTTCAGGAGAACTTAGGGTAGTTCATGTTCAAACCGGTAGCCCTTGGGATTTTCGAGGAATTTAATTAAAAGCCAAATAAATTAGGAAAATTTCCATTTTCTGGACTTAGGTCATTTATATCATGGTAAGTCTCCAGTAAATAATTTAGGGCATTTGGGTGAGTAATGGTTCGTTGCATAACCGGTTCGACATGTAGCCTAGGTCGGTCTGCATATAGCAATTTGTGAAATACTATAGGATATGATCTGAGGAAGTCATTGGAGTATAATTCATTTTGTTTGGGTGGGCAATAGTGGAGGAAATCGCAATAGGAAGATAAAAAGGGTAGCGAGAAGTGGTGATGGTTAGAGTTAAGAGGTGCTCGGGTTCGGCGAAAGATCGCTTTCCCCGAGGAGAGGAAGGTTTAAAAATCACCCTAGGATAGTCTATCGTAATGTGAGAAGTGAATGGGTTAAGTGAGATCAACCAATAATAATAAGTGCCTTGCGAAAGGGAACTTCGGGCCGTAATGCCGCCGTCTTGGTTCCTAGTGCCCCTTGAGAGCCCTTCACGGGGTATACCGGGGGCAGTCCTGGGCTAACGTAAACTGTAATAACAAACCGACAAGAGTAACTTAGTAATTAGGGCTGCAATCTTCACAAACACTATTGGCACAGGAAAATTGATGAGAGCTTCGGCTCGGGTGATTTGGAAACGGACGTTTGGGTCCGGGGAGCTTCGGCTCGGTTGGTTGGAGACGGACGTTTGGTCCGGGGAGCTTCGGCTCGGTTTTTGTGTGTTTGCGATTAAACTTGCATGTGCATAAGATAGGAAAAGTTAAGGTGGTGGGTTTTTCGATATCGGGGAGTTCGATTGCACCGACACCGATATCGTTGACTCGGCGAGGTGGTTAGCACTTCGCCAACAGAAGTCCGGTGCGCCAGCCAGCAAGAGTACGCAGGCGTCCGCTTAGTGCACCAAGCGTTGAGGCGTACGATAGGTCAGACCAGTGGTGCTTTTACTGGTTTTGAGGTGGGCGAGGCCCAACCCACCGCTTCCGTCTGCCACTACGGAGGTATCCTGGGAGGTAACGGCTCCGAAAGGGGGAACTAAAGGTCTGTGTGTACAGAGTCGGGTGTGTGAGTTGCACTTGCATGTTTCATCATACCCACTAGCATGTCATGGCATAATCGATCCATTTAACCCTGACACCTAAAGTATAAGTGGTATGGGACGCTTATACATTAGGATCTGCAAAACGACCCCTTGGTCTATAAGCTTGTGTGGGCAAGTTTATAAATCAAAGGTTAATTTCAATATATAACAACCATTGCTGTTTGATAACCGTCACCCCAAGGTATAAGTGGTATGGGACACTTATACGATGGGAGCCTTGCAAAAGATCCCTTTGCTTATGTGTTCTCGCATAAGCGAAGGTTTATATTCATATAATTGCTTTTCTTACTGCTAGACCTATTATAACCTTCATATAACTGCTCACCGAATACAACTTGCTAGATTAGTTTCCGCTGCCATCTGTTTCATGATTATCTCTACCTCCTTGTCCTTCCCTTTCTTCCTCTCCGCTCGGTACCTAGGAGCCATGGGGGAAGGGGTAGGGGATGATAGGGCTTAGTCTTTATGACTAACGGTTTTCGAACCGCACCATTTAGGGGATCGTGGAGCCCAGCATGGAGGAGCAGCCCCAGAGATCGGTGCGCCTGGAGATGGGGCAGTCTAGCTCCGGAGTTCATACAGCCGGGACCGTGAGTCTCGACCTTGAGTAGTTTCTGTTTTCGCTTCCGCATGAGAGACTTGTAGTGAGGACATTTTGTACCGGGCATAAGCCCGTATTTATAGTACTCTGATGATTTCTGTGGACACTCCCTTCGTGGAGATTTTTATTCTATATATGTGATTTTATTATTATGGACTGCATTGTTCTTACTTCAGTTTTTGTGCTACTCTTCTGTGATCGAATTTGGCCGGCAGAATCGGCGCCTTGGGGTGATGACCCTTCAGGGCGTGAAGGTGTCACCGCAAAGCGGGGGTTCTGGGCCTAAGACCCCGGTGGTTGACAAAGAAAAAAAAAGGGGGGGTCTTACAAGTGGTATCAGAGGTAACATCGATCAGACGGAAGTAGCAGTCCACAAACCCTAGGTCACCCCCCGCTCGAGTTTAGTTTGGGGACAAACTAAGCAGCGGAAGCAGTGGTGTGCCCATATGGGGATCACATATAAATTGTCCACCTTTATGTAATATTTGAACGTTTTCTCAGCGTGTGTTTTTGTTACGCAGCCTCCAGCACGGACTATGCCACAAGGTGGAGTTCAACAGGCTCAGGATGTTGCACCACCCCCACCGGCCCCCACTCCTTTCCTTCAGTTAGACATGGGACAGACCCTGACTGCCATTCTGGAGGCCTTCAGGGCCCAGCAGGTTCCGGCCCCGCAGCCAAATCCGGGGGCCAACTGGCTAAGCATCTTCCGAGGACTGGCTCCCCCATCCTATTTGGGGACAGAGTCGGCTGTTCGGATGGAAGAGTGGCTAGATATCATGTACGAGATGCTGACCGGGATTCGGTGTCCATGGGAGGAGAGGGTGGCTCTGGTTGTCTCCTGCCTGGAGTCCCATGCAAAGAGGTGGTGGAAGACGCTGTTGGACACGACCTTTGCTGATAGGGAGGTTACGGAGGTTACTTGGGAGGAGTTCAGGGCCGCACTGCTGGAGCATTTCGTTCCGCGGTCGGCTAGGGATGATTTGGAGGAGCGGTTCTTACAGCTGAAGCAGGGTACCCGGACCGTGGTGGAGTACCATCGAGAGTTTGACCATCTGGCTCGATACGCAGATTCCTACCAGCTGGATGAGGCAGGGTATATCAGGAGGTTCTATAAGGGCCTGCGGGAGGACTTGAGGGAGGCTCTGTTGTTTGTATCTGACGGGCCCATCTCCCGGATCTTGGAGATGGCCAAAAGGATTGAGGCTGACTGGCACGCCACCCGGGGCCAGAAACGGCCAGCAGAGGATCAGGGACGGAGAGGTAGAAATGACCAGCGGCGAGGTGCTGTACCAGAGGTGAGGAGGACGGAGGACCAGCCTCGTCAGGATGTGAGGCAGGAGCCGAGGGAACAGGTGGTATTAGCCCCTCCCCCTCTTCGGATGCAGGAGATGCCGAGACCCGGGGAATGGCGTATCCCCCGCCAGAGTGTTTTCTTTGTCATCAGATTGGGCACATTCGGAGGAACTGCCCCATGAGGGGGGCACCACCTCCACCACATCAGGGCGGCCCACCAGCTCAGCATTACGGAGGCCGAGGACGCGGCCGCGGTCGAGGATACCTGGGGGAAGATCGTAGACAAGGAAGAGAGCAGGTATATGCTTTGGACCTTGCGCAGCCTCGAAATCCGGAGCAGGTCATAGCAGGTACGCAACAATGCTTCTTTATTTTCATAGAATTTCCCTTTAAGTTGTTAAAACATTGAATCGCACTAGATCGATTAACAAGGAAAGTAAATCTCACTATAGAACCCTAAGATATTTAATTACCCCAGGTATAGTCTTCATCAGCGGCAAGCCTGCCCGCACACTTTTTGATACTGGAGCTACACACTCCTTTGTGTCGGAGACATTCGTAGAAGGACTAGAGGGTGTGGAGCGGTTCACAGGCTTGAGGATGAGGGTGCGACTACCGGATGGATCTGAGCTCCTCACCACGGATCACTGTAATATGGAGGCGGAAATTGGTGGAAAGGCATTCGAGGCTGCAGCGACGATTTTGAAGCTGACGGACTACGACCTGATCCTGGGCATGGTATGGCTGCACTGGAACCATGCCCAGATTGACTGCCAGGCGAAGAGGATCACCGTGAGACACGGGGACTCTTTCATTACCATCGAAGGTATAAGACCTGTCTCTCGTATACTCTTATCTTCGGTACAGGCCGTTAAGGCCCATCTGCAGGGAGAGGAGGTCTATCAGATTCTATTTGAGATGGAGGAAGTTAAGGAGTCGGTGACAGACATCCCGGTGGTGCGAGATTTCGTTGACGTCTTTCCAGAGAAACTGCCAGGATTACCTCCACACCGAGAGCAGGACTTTCGGATACAGCTTGTGCCGGGGGCCAAGGCGGCGTCTAGGGCCCCTTATCGAATGGCCCCAAAGGAGTTGGCAGAGTTTCGGACTCAGTTGCAGGAATTGGTTGAGGCAGGATTTGTTAGACCGAGTTCCTCGCCATGGGGAGCACCGGTCCTATTCGTGAAGAAGAAGGATGGGACACTCCGCCTGTGCATCGATTATCGAGCACTAAACAGGCTGACCGTCCGGAATACTTATCCGCTCCCACGGATAGACGAATTGTTTGACCAACTGGAGGGAGCCCATCATTTCTCGAAGCTGGACTTGAGGTCAGGATACTACCAGCTACGGATCCAGGAGGAGGATATCCCGAAGACGGCCTTCTGTAGCAGATATGGCCTGTATGAGTTCACCGTGATGCCCTTCGGGCTCACGAATGCTCCGTCGGCGTTCATGAGTCTCATGAACCGGGTTTTCGAGGCCTACTTGGATGTGTTCATCATAGTATTCATAGACGACATCCTGATCTACTCTAGGACGGAGGAGGAGCACACTCGGCATCTGGCACTGACCTTGGAGAGGTTGCGGGAGCATCGCCTTTATGCAAAATTCAGCAAGTGTCAGTTCTGGTTGAAGGAGGTGGCCTTCCTAGGCCACATCATCAGCTGAGCCGGGTTAGCAATAGATCCAGCAAAGATTCGGGCAGTTCGCGATTGGCCGCAGCTGAGGACAGCCACCGATGTACGCAGTTTCTTGGGACTTGCCGGTTACTACCGGAAGTTCGTGGAGGGGTTCTCTCGGATTGCCCTCCCCCTCACATCTTTGACAAAGAAGGAGACACCTTTTGTTTGGACCCCGCAGTGCCAGGCGGCTTTCCAGGAGCTGAAGGACCGACTCATCTCTGCCCCTATTCTGGCCCTTCCATCCGGAAAGGAAGGATTCCAGGTGTATACCGACGCATCATACCAAGGGATGGGAGCGGTGCTGATGCAGAACGGACATGTCATAGCATATGCCTCCCGCCAGCTGAAGACCCATGAGAAGAACTACCCAGTGCACGACCTTGAGATGGGAGCGGTCGTTTTTGATCTGAAGGTCTGGCGTCATTATCTTTATGGAGTCCACTGTGATATCTTCTCCGATCACAAGAACCTGAAATACGTGGACACGCAGAAGGAGCTGAATATCAGACAGAGGCGTTGGGTGGAGTTCTTAGCAGATTATCAGTATGAGATGCACTACCACCCAGGGAAGGCAAACGTGGTGGCCGACGCGTTGAGCCGGAGAGCTACCACTTCCGAAGCTGGGCCCCAGGTTATGTCCATGGAGCTAGTCCAGTCATTCAGAGATATGCAGATATCCCTAGTGTCCGAGGATGACCCAGATCTGTATAGGGAGTATCTGGCATCGATAGTGGCCATTGACGATATTCGGGATCGCATTCGGGACGGACAGAGGACAGATGCGTGGGCGGAGCCGATGTTCCGAGCTTTGGAGGAAGGTTCGACAGGAGATTATTCCCTGAGAGATGGTTTGCTCCACTTCAGAGGCAGAGTATATATACCCGCAGGAGGCCAGATCCGAGAGGATATTATGATGGAGGCGCATTGCAGCCGGTACTCGGTGCACCCGGGGATCACAAAGATGACCGTTGATTTGAAGAGGATGATGTTTTGGCCGGGCATGAAGAAGGACATTACGTACTTCGTGACCCATTGCGAGACGTGTCAGTTGGTGAAGGCGGAATGCAGGAACCCCGCAGGACTGTTGCAGCCACTCCCGGTACCGGAGTGGAAGTTTGACGATATAGCGATGGACTTTATACATGGTCTTCCCCGGTCTCGGACAGGGAACGACTCGATTTGGGTGATTGTCGATCGGTTGACGAAGGTGGCCCGCTTTGTACCGATCAGGAAGGATGACTCGGTGGGAGTGCTGGTACGGAAGTTTGTGGAGCAGTATGTCCGATATCATGGCGTGCCCCGGACGATAGTGTCAGACCGCGATGGACGGTTTACATCCAGGGAGTGGCGGTCAGTGCAGGCATATTTGGGCACCCGGTTGACTTTTAGCACGGCCTTCCACCTCAGACGGACGGGCAGATCGAGCGCACCAACCGGACCTTGGAGGATTTACTGCGGCTGTGTATACTGGACCGAGGGGAGCCGTGGGAGAAGATGTTACCGTTGGTCGAGTTCTCCTATAATAATAGCTACCAGTCCAGCATCAGGATGGCACCTTACGAAGCCTTGTATGGAAGAAAATGTAGAACCCCGCTTTCTTGGGTTCAGGACGAGGATCCGAAGGTGTTGGGATCGGATTTTGTTGAAGACACCGAGGCTCAGGTGAGACTGATCAGAGATAGGATGTTGGAGGCGCAGAGCAGACAGGCAAAATACTATGACGCACGGCATCGTCAGGTGGAGTTTCGGGTAGGGGATCGAGTGTTCTTGAAGATCCGGCCCATGCACGGAGTCTCACGGGTGCGCGGTCGGAGGAAGAAGCTCAGCCCTAGGTATATGGGCCCTTACCGGATCCTGGAGCGGATCGGACCCCTAGCTTACAGGCTAGAGTTGCCACCAGAGCTGGCAGCTCTACACGACGTCTTCCACATCTCTTCGTTGAGAAGGGCTCTACTACGCCCGTAGCAGCGGATTTTGACCACCGAGGGGCCGGTAGCTTCAGACCGATCGGTTCACTTGGAGCCGGTTCGGATCGACGACAAAGGAGTGCGGATCTTGCGCCGCAAAAAGATCCCCTTAGTCAAGGTTCTGTGGAGAAATCACGGTCAGGAGGAGCACACCTGGGAACCGCAGGATCTGATGAGGCAAAGATACCCGGAGTTGTTCAGTCAGGTACATCTCACCACCTCTCGGTATACTATAGATTGCCTTCTTGTTTTGGAATGTTAAGACTAGGTACGGAAAATCCAGGACCTAGGCATGCGCACCTAATCAGAAAGGTATGGGCTAATCTTTTGTTTATTGGGGAGATTGTCTTCGTTATCGAACGAATAGTCGCCTAAACCCAATAGGAAGATCGTATGGGATGTTACAAGTTTGATTTATTCCGATAGAAATCCCCGTAGGCTCAACCTTAATTTCGGGGATGAAATTTTTGTTTTGTTTATTGGGATTTGTAACATCCCATTTCCGGCTAGACCCCTAGGAGTCGTTTGGTCGTAACGGAACCCTAGGAAGCCCAAAAATTTAAATAAGGCGATAAATATTTCGGGTCACGGGTTGGTCACGCCCGTGACCGACCCGTCACGCCCGTGACTTTGGCGTGACTACTTCGACGATCGTCGATCTCCGCGAGACGATCGTCGAACGTGCTGTCTGGGCATGTAACGCCCGTGACATGCGTGTCACGCCCGTGACCTAGGGCGTGACCAGCCTTCGACGACCGTCGATCTCAATTCGGCGATCGTCGGCCTCAAAATTTGCCGTTCGGGCCTGTCACGCCCGTGACCTAAGGGTCACGCCCGTGACCTAAGGCGTGACCAGCCTTCGACGATCGTCGATCTCAATTCGACGATCGTCGACCTCGAAATCTGCCATTCGGGCCTGTCACGCCCGTGACCCAAGGTGTCACGCCCGTGACCATCATCGACGATCGTCGATCTCAGTTCGACGATCGTCGAACCCAGAACTGGCTGTTCGGGCCTGTCACGCCCGTGACCTATGTGTCACGCCCGTGACATTGGCCGAAACGACGGTTCGGACCCGAAATTATTTTAACACGCGTGGAAATAAATGCGGGTGTGGGAAGTTACACCAGGAGTAATTTCAGGCCGTTTTCCTTCTGTAATTATATAATAAATAAGGAAGATGTGGTCCAATAGAAAATCGCCAGCTGGACACACCTGTTCAGTTTCCACCGTTTCTTATCCCTGCACCATAACCGAAGCGTTAAGGGGAGGAGCCTTCATGGCCTTTAAGGATTTACCCATTCACCTTCCCACTTCCTGACTTATAAAAGCCCACCTGGTGAAAGAGGAGAAGGTTACACGCTCAAGTAATCAGATCAGACCCTTGTTCTTGCTGTAGGAGAAGTTCAGCAACGCCACTACCACGCCATGGCACCCCGTCGTTCTTCTCGCCTTCAAACCGCGAACAAGGTCCTCCTCTGCTCCTTCTTTTCATGGGTAGATCTTAGGATTCTTAAAAAATAAGTTCGCGCTCAACGGAGCCGGACCCGTCTCTCGTTTTCATGGGAAAACCATGAAAATGGTATTTTTGAGTTCGCCGGAAACCGCCACCTCCGGCGGCCAAACCACCGCCGACCGCTAGCCATCGCCTCAACGGAGGTGGTGGTGGTGGTGGCTGGCCAGGGAAGTGACCGAACGGCCGGCGACGGATCAAGGAATGCTTACAGGAAAAATGTTTTCCTGTGTCTGTTCGGGTTCATGAAGAAGATGAACAGTAGAATTAATATTATAATACATAGATTATTATATATTACTTAATGGAAAATAGATTATTTGAACATATTTTGAGGCTGCGAAACGAGGCACTTAGAGGCCGATTTAGGAAAAATGACCAGTCACAAAAGTTGTAGCCCTCTGGGTCTACTTCAATATAAAATTAATTTTATTCAATTTGGGTGAGTGGTTTGACCACAGCACTCATTTTGGTGGGATCAAGACCTAGACTAACCAGAAATTGAAACGGTTGCCCACGATTCATAACATGTCCAAATGACTGGAAATTTGGGCTGGAGGTCTATAATATGTATATCGAGAGGCTGTCCAAAAATGGGAATTTTTGGAGATACTTTACCTAAAGTTTTTGTTTTAATTTAATAAACTTAGAGGAATTTATTTAGATGGTCAAATGACCTCCAAACCCTCCCAAATTTTGGTGAGTGGTCCCTGGCTATAAAACCTAGGTCTGTGTAAAATTCCAATTGATTTGGAGGAGTTTTGGGTGAGAAATCTTCTACCCTTAACTAGGCATTAGTGAGTCACCTTTTAATAAAAGTGCACTGAGAATTTGGAAAGGTCAAATCGCCTCAACAGAGGCTGATTTTCTGAGTTCTGACTTAGTATGGTGTTATAACCCGTGTGGAGAAAAATGGAGTGGTTTAGGGTTGGTTTACCCTAGGATCCAAACTCAAATCTTAAATGAAGGGTTTTGAGGTTTGTGAAGGACATAGGAGCAAAAGCTCTTGTATGCCCGTGAAATTTGGAGGAGAGTGGCATGATATGCTGAAAACCCTCTGGTTGAAATGGTGAAGGCACTGGAGGTAATTAGGTACCTCGGAAGTTGAGATTTAGCTTTAGGATTAATATGTATTTTAGATATTTTAAGCACTAAATCTAATCCAAAAATTATGAAACTCGGGGGGAGGGAGTTTTAGAATGTTTTAGACTTATGATAATTTTCCTGGAATTTTATGATTGATAATTATTGTACTTCATGTGTTAAAGGATTATTTGCCCGACTTGTTGTTTCAATTATTTGGAGGCTTTAAACTAATTATAATCAGTTAAAATTCTGGATTTAGATCTTGACTAGTAGAACATTGATCTCTGAATTTTCATAGAATTTTTATGTTGAGTAAATCTAGTACTTTATTCACAGATGATAGAAAGGGGCTCTTATGTTTAAAAATTAATTATGGATAAAATACTTGCTGGAAAATTATGAGACTTGGTCAGTGCTAATTTTAGGCCTTTATCTGCATGGCATAAATTATTTATAATTTTTGGAATAATATTTTCTGTACTTGATTCATAAACAACAGAAGTTAGAGATTATTTCTAAAATAGTTTTCATGCCCTTTTAATGATAGAAAAATTATGATACTTAGGATTTAACCTATTGAGATAACCTAGTATTTATCATAAATTTGCTGGACCTCTTTCAGGAGAACTTAGGGTAGTTCATGTTCAAACCGGTAGCCCTTGGGATTTTCAAGGAATTTAATTAAAAGCCAAATAAATTAGGAAAATTTCCATTTTCTGGACTTAGGTCATTTATATCATGGTAAGTCTCCAGTAAATAATTTAGGGCATTTGGGTGAGTAATGGTTCGTTGCATAACCGGTTCGACATGTAGCCTAGGTCGGTCTGCATATAGCAATTTGTGAAATACTATAGGATATGATCTAAGGAAGTCATTGGAGTATAATTTATTTTGTTTGGGTGGGCAATAGTGGAGGAAATCGCAATAGGAAGATAAAAAGGGTAGCGAGAAGTGGTGATGGTTAGAGTTAAGAGGTGCTCGGGTTCGGCGAAAGATCGCTTTCCCCGAGGAGAGGAAGGTTTAAAAATCACTCTAGGATAGTCTATCGTAATGTGAGAAGTGAATGGGTTAAGTGAGATCAACCAATAATAATAAGTGCCTTGCGAAAGTGAACTTCGGGCCATAATGCCGCCGCCGTCTTGGTTCCTAGTGCCCCTTGAGAGCCCTTCACGGGGTATACCGGGGGCAGTCCTGGGCTAACGTAAACTGTAATAACAAACCGACAAGAGTAACTTAGTAATTAGGGCTGCACTCTTCACAAACACTGTTGGCACAGGAAAATTGATGAGAGCTTCGGCTCGGGTGATTTGGAAACGGACGTTTGGGTCTGGGGAGCTTCGGCTCGGTTGGTTGGAGACGGACGTTTGGTCCGGGGAGCTTCGGCTCGGTTTTTGTGTGTTTGCGATTAAACTTGCATGTGCATAAGATAGGAAAAGTTAAGGTGGTGGGTTTTTCGATATCGGGGAGTTCGATTGCACCGACACCGATATCGTTGACTCGGCGAGGTGGTTAGCACTTCGCCAACAGAAGTCCGGTGCGCCAGCCGGCAAGAGTACGCAGGCGTCCGCTTAGTGCACCAAGCATTGAGGCGTACGATAGGTCAGACCAGTGGTGCTTTTACTGGTTTTGAGGTGGGCGAGGCCCAACCCACCGCTTCCGTCTGCCACTACGGAGGTATCCTGGGAGGTAACGGCTCCGAAAGGGGGAACTAAAGGTCTGTGTGCACAGAGTCGGGTGTGTGAGTTGCACTTGCATGTTTCATCATACCCACTAGCATGTCATAGCATAATCGATCCATTTAACCCTGACACCTAAAGTATAAGTGGTATGGGACGCTTATACATTAGGATCTGCAAAACGACCCCTTGGTCTATAAGCTTGTGTGGGCAAGTTTATAAATCAAAGGTTAATTTCAATATATAACAACCATTGCTGTTTGATAACCGTCACCCCAAGGTATAAGTGGTATGGACACTTATACGATGGGAGCCTTGCAAAAGATCCCTTTGCTTATGTGTTCTCGCATAAGCGAAGGTTTATATTCATATAATTGCTTTTCTTACTGCTAGACCTATTATAACCTTCATATAACTGCTCACCGAATACAACTTGCTAGATTAGTTTCCGCTGCCATCTGTTTCATGATTATCTCTACCTCCTTGTCCTTCCCTTTCTTCCTCTCCGCTCGGTACCTAGGAGCCATGGGGGAAGGGGTAGGGGATGATAGGGCTTAGTCTTTATGACTAACGGTTTTCGAACCGCACCATTTAGGGGATCGTGGAGCCCAGCATGGAGGAGCAGCCCCAGAGATCGGTGCGCCTGGAGATGGGGCAGTCTAGCTCCGGAGTTCATACAGCCGGGACCGTGAGTCTCGACCTTGAGTAGTTTCTGTTTTCGCTTCCGCATGAGAGACTTGTAGTGAGGACATTTTGTACCGGGCATAAGCCCGTATTTATAGTACTCTGATGATTTCTGTGGACACTCCCTTCGTGGAGATTTTTATTCTATATATGTGATTTTATTATTGTGGACTGCATTGTTCTTACTTCAGTTTTTGTGCTACTCTTCTGTGATCGAATTTGGCCGGCAGAATCGGCGCCTTGGGGTGATGACCCTTCAGGACGTGAAGGTGTCACCGCAAAGCGGCGGTTCTGGGCCTAAGACCCCGGTGGTTGACAAAGAAAAAAAAAGGGGGGGTCTTACATAAAGTACCGCCAGAAGCTGCATCTATCATTTGATTAGTATTTTGATTTAGCCCGTTATAAAATGTCTGCACTTGTAACCATACAAGCAGCGCGTGATGTGGCAATTGTCTTAATAATTCATTAAATATTTCCCATGTTTTATATATGATTTCAGAGTCAATTTGTCCAAAAGCAGAAATATTATTCCTAAGTTTTGTAGTTTTAGCTGGCAAAAAATACTTGGCCAAAAATTTTTTAGTTAGTTGATCCCAAGTTGTGATCCTGTTTTTAGGTAGAGTGTTTAGCCACTTCTTATCCTTAGTTCTTAGAGAGAAAGGAAATAATCCTAGCCTAATAGCATCATTTGTTACACCATTTATCTTGAAGGTGTCACAAATCTCAAGAAAGCTTGTTGTATGTGCATTTGGATCTTCATCTTGAAGTCCGTCATATTGCACATATTGCTGCACCATTTGAATTATGCAAGGCTTAAGTTCAAAATTGTTTATTAGCTATCGTAGGGAGAACTATGCTTGATTCTGTTCCCTCTAGATTTGGTCGTGCATAAGAAGACATAGGTCTTTGTACGGCTTCCTCCACGTGGGGTTCTGCCATTCTTAAAGTAGAAGATGATACGGAATCCTCAACCAGTATTTGGGAAGTATGGCCTTGAAATCATGATCTTCTCCGAAGAGTAAGCTCAATATCATGGTCAAGTCCAAAATAGCTGACGCATTACCTCGGGCCATGCACTAAAAGAAGGGAAGATGAAGAAAGAGAAAGAATAACAAACTAAATAAAGAAAAGCTAGATATTTTTTTTTGAAATAGATTTTTTTAAAAATATTTTAACTCCCAAACATCCCAAGGGCTAACCAATGAAGGGTTCAGAAGGTACTAGATAAGATAGTGGCACTTAAAGCTCTTTTCCCTTTTCGAAGGAATTAGGTTGCGTATAAAAATTGTGGAGTGGGTTTCTATTAAGAGCGATAATAAAAAAAAATTAATTTTAAAATTTTTTAGAAGGAGGATGAGAAAGAGAAATGATAAAATTAATAGGTTCGTGTTTTCGATATATCAACAAAAGTTGCTCCCCGGCAACGGTGCCAAAAACTTGGTGGTCGCTAAGATTCGAAGAAAATAAATCAACCGAACTAGCAATCTAATGATCCAAGTATACCTATCGAACTATAGCTAGGGGACATAAGTGTCGTATTTAAATACAGGAACTGTTGAGTACACTTACTCAGACGAAGACTATTATTTTTTCAACAAAAATCTTTAAGGATGAAGAAAAAATTAAACGCACTAAAGAATGGAAATAATACGCTAAAAAGTGAACTAAATGCAACTTAGTAGAGAGCATAAAAGAAACGATTACAATAAAGGGTTGGAACGATGAAATGGAAATGCACTCGATCGAGAATCAACTCGGTTAAAGTTCATTAAAAACACGATAAATAAACCCAAACATAATAGGGTAAAGGTCCATGACTGTGGAGTTTCCTAAAGCTTGAACACTCTTCTCTCAAAGTCATGGCCAATTGAGTTTAGGAAGGTCCGACCAACTCTCGTCTAAATCGGAGGCCTAAAGTTCGCTTTACGCGGTGAACCCCACTATTTGATTTTACTCCAATCCGGGAGATTTGGACGTCTGCCTCTCTCGAGGGGTATGTACAACCCCTTTTACTCTTTAATGGTCACTTCAAATTATCGGCCACTTGGCTAGTCGAGAATGAAAGCTATATTGGAATTATATATCGACAATATAATTCCAAACGAGAAAAATCAAGAGTAATTTATGGCCAAAACCCTAAAAAGAAAATGTAAATTCAATGCATCATAACTTAATCACTCGAACCTCAAAACATCAAGATCGAGTACAAGCAGGATTAGTTACTCATGGTGATGTGGAGGAGGGGGGATGAGTAGTAAAGTATTAAGAACACAAATATATGAAAAGAGCACTTTTATTAATAATGAAAGAGAGCTACAATACTTGAAATTAAAATTACACTTGCACGAAATTAAAAACCTAAGATAACATAACATTAAACTACTAAAAGAAATACAAGAGGTTGTACAAGAGATTAAACAAACCTAGAATTAAGGGAAAACTCAAAATGAGAAAGAGAGAGAGGGAGAAAAAGCATAAAAACACTAGTAAACATAAGGGCAGCACCTCCCCTCTCAACCCAAGCTTGTTTGAAATGGAAGAGGGGCATCTGAATTTATAGGAAAATTTCTTTGGTTGGTAACGCCCTAGGTCACGCCCGGGGAGGGCCTGTTAGGGGGCGTGACAAGTACGGGGTTGACCTCAGGCTCTGGATTCTTACTGGAAGGATGATTACTTCTGTACGATGGATGACATGCCTTGGGTCAAGCCCGTGTAGGGGGAGCATGACACGTACGTCAAGTCTCAATCATTGGTTGGAAATAAGTCAGTCTTGGAAAGGGGGCGACACGCCCTGGTCACTCTCGTGACGGGGTGTGTGATAGTACTGTTGGCGTGCTGAGGAGAAAATGCATTTAATGCAGCGGAAGACTTCTGGCAGAGGGCGACATGCCCGTATCATGCCATGGGATACGTCAGGGGAGGGTGTATCAGGGGGGCGTGACAACAGTTTTTCCTCTTATTTATCCTTTATCTACAGGCTTTCTCGGGATCTGGTGACACGCCCTATGATATGCCTAGAGAGGGCGTGACAGGGGGGCGTGATAGGTCATTTTTGTCAAAAATTCTGGAAACCTGCATAAAGACAAGAAAATGTTAGTTGCAATAATATTTACCTAAGAAAGATAAAAAATTAAGCTAATAAGGTAAGATTAGCGCCTTCAATACTAGAAAATACGATAATATTTTAGGCAACAAAACATACTATCAAAGTCAAATGTAGATAAATTTAAAATATAATGAGAGTACCTGAAGTAAACTCGCAAATACATGCTAATCTCTACAGAGGAGAAGTAAAAAGCAGGTATATTTTAAATATAACATGAGTATCTGAAGTTAACTCGCAAACACCTACTAATCTCTATAAAATAGAAACCAAAAGCAGGTTAATTAAAAACATAATGTGCGTACCAAGAGTGAACGCACGAACACATGATAATCTCTACAAAGTAGAAGTGAAAAATGTATATATTTAAAATATAATGCGAGTACTTGATGTGAATTCGCAAACACTTTCTAATCTCTGCAAAAGAGAAGTCAAAAGTAGGAAAATTAAAAATATAAATGCGAGTACCTGAAGGGAACTCGCGAAACTTTCTAATCTCTCCTTTCTACAAAGTAGAAGTGAAAAACAATATATTTAAAATATAATGCGAGTACTTGATGTGAATTCGCAAACACTTGCTAATCTCTGCAAAAGAGAAGTCAAAAGTAGGAAAATTAAAAATATAAATGCGAGTACCTAAAGGGAACTCGCGAAACTTTCTAATATCTCCAAAGGAGAAGTCAGAAGAAGTAAAATTTAAAATATAATGCTAGTACCAGAAATGAACTCGCGAACACCTGCTAATCTCTGCAAAGGAGAAGTCAAAAACATATAAATTTAAAATATAACACGAGTACATGAAGTAAACTCACTAACACCTGCTAATCTCTATAAAAGAGAAACTAAAAGAAGGTATGTTGGAACCCTTGTTTGATTTGGGCTAGGTCCACTCTTAGGATGTTGACCCATATATATAGCCAGGGTCAAGGTCTAGGTCTAAGTTAGTCTCTATAGGCCAAACTTCTCAAGACTAGCTTTGGATTTCCCTCAAAGATCTCAGACTTAGAAGAAATCTGTGGATTTCATATCAGTTCGACTTTCGTCGAACTCAGCTCGACGATCATCGATATCCGATCGATAGATTAGTCTCTGAACTGAGCTCGATGATCTACGAGCTCAGGTCGACGTTTTCTCTTTTGTTCACGAAAGTCTCAGATCGCAGATTGTTGATCTTAGCTCAACGATCTTTGAGCTCAGATCGACGATCATTCTCTGTGTCCGATTCCTTTTATTACCAGCAGCTGTCTTGAAGATTTATTTCCTACTTCATTGACTCTATTTATGTCAAAGAATCTCTGGTAGTTAATGCTTACATTCTCTAGGCATATAGCCATTTCCTCACAGCATTAACTATTGGTATTTCACAGAGTTATTATTCTGACTTATTTACCAAGACAGTTGGGGAGAAAATTAATTGCCAGAATTTGTAGCCGTTTCTCTCTTTGTTTTCTGCAATAATTTAAGAAATGTTTTTGATTCTCAAAAAGAAATATTCAGACTGGTTAATAGATAGACAAGCAAATTCAGAAATACTCTCTTAGACAACACAAGCATTTTTATACAATATTGTTCAGAACTCTCCATTCCGCTCTCAAAAAATAGAAGAAGAACAATAAATTTTCATCTTGAGTCTTCTTATTCAGTTCTATCTTCAGGAATATACAGAGACAGAAAATCAACATCATTCTGCAGATTCTAAAGAGCAAGAACACCAGTCTATTCAAGACCTATACCCTAGAAAAGCTTCCATCTTCCTGAATCCACTCAATATCTCAGGGGGATCTTTTGCATCATCAAATCCACATAGTCTTCTCATTTGGTTTGAGAAAGAGAAGACTGCAATCTATTTTCTTTAACCTCTCTTATACAGGGTTATTTCTCCCTTCAAAAGTGAACTTTTTGGTGATAGGGCACCTGATCAAAAACCTATTGGTTATTAGGCACCTGATCAAAAGACTGAAGGGTTTCTAGATCTACCTGAAGCAGATCTTGTGGTGATAGGGCACCTGATCAAAAACTTAGGTGGATTCCTACCAGGGTGGTAGAAGAGTGGATGGACCCAGATTTAGGGAACCACTATAATTTTCTTATATCATCTGGGTGCTCATATTTCTTTATTCCTGCTGTGCTGTGTTCGCTTTTGTTTTTAATTCTCTTATACTTATAAGTAACACCTATTTTAATTCCACTATAAAAATTAATTAAAAGTTTTTAATACTCTATTCACCCCCACCACCTTTAGAGTAGATTTGATCTATCCCCTCTTTTTCAAGGTAAATTTAAAATATAACACGAGTACCTCAAGTGAACTCGTTAATTCTTGCTAATCTCTCTAAAAGACAATTCAAAAGCAGGTAAATTTAAAATATATCGCAAATAACTGAAGTGAACTCGCAAATACCTACTAATCTCTGCAAAGGAGAAGTAAAAAACAAGTAAATTTAAAATATAATACAAGTACCTCAAGAGAGCTCGTGAACACCTGCTCATCTATTCAAACGAGAAGTCAAAAGCAGGTATATTTAAAATATAATGCAAGAACTCGAAGTGATTAGAGGTGAAAAAGTGGGCAGAGAAACTACAAGTAGATGTCTACTAGCGATTAGACGTGAATAATGGTCGAAGTTGTAGATTGCAACAACACTAGACTTCACCCACCACGGTGAATGCAACTCTTGCGATGGGATTTCCTTTGATTGAATGAATGCGATTACAAGGAAAAGGAGGAAAGATGATCAGCTATGCGATAAACAGTCCTCCTAGCCCAAGAATCGAGTCTACCACCTTTAATAAGGGGGCTCTTGGGATCGAGTCAACGAGCCCAAGTTGTGCCACTCCCCCTATTTATAGGATCGGGTGTCTGCCCAAACAGGTAGGGCTCTAATAACCACCTTCCCGGGGAATAGAAAAATCGGGTAGTTGTGACGGGATACAAAAGCAGAGGTGAGATCGAGGTTCCGCTAGGGAGGTGGCAAACTGATCCTTGCAAGCAAGAGCCTTTGCCTCGGTTTGTTGCTGATATGTTGTGACCTGGGCGAACTGATATTTCTATCTGTTGTTGTTGATGGCGCCTTCTTAGTACCTGACATTGGGGCTGCCTTGTCGACGTGCACGCCAGCGCGACCTCAGGTTTGTGGCCACAGTGACCTGCTGATTGGTCTGAGGATACATTGTCGACTCTAGGGTTAACATTATCCCCGCAAATTTTTAAATTTCTGGGAATTTTTAAAAGGTTGACTTATCGCAGAGTCTACACCTGCCTTAATAATTGTCGCTACTATAAATATCCTAGGGAGGTCTAGTTCTGTCAAAACATCCAGAATCGCGGGTCACTTCTCACCACTTGTGGTGAATATTTTTCATTCTGCAATGTCTGGCCTTGGCAAGCGTTTCAACAATGTCACTTCTCACGGAGAAAAATTCAAACCCTGAATAATGTCGAAAGGAGTAGTGAAGCGCGCTACTCCTGTCCGCATTACTAGTGAATCCTCAAAAGGAAAGCCGCAACCTGAAAAGGTGGTAGAAAGACAACCCTGCTCCTCGACAGTCAGCCCTTCTGCATCTCTAGCCGATAATTCCCTAAACATGAATATCTTCCCGACTCCTTCAAGGACTATCATTCTGAGTTTAGATTTGGAAGGTGAGTTCTTGTCAAAGACATCAGAGTCCGTCGATCTCCTTCCTGCTGAGAAAGTTGAGAAGCTTGTCAAGGATTTGTAGACTAACCTGATGTTGGTCAGCCTGAGAAGCGAATAGAAGAGGTTACCGCCTCCTATCTTGCCCTGACCACTATCGATGCGAGATCGGTCTGTTAAGGGCTTTGACTTCTTAGCCAAGTCGCATTGATATGAGGAAGTAAAAAAGGAAAGGACCCAACTAAGAGGAAAAAAGCAAGGTCGGACGTTGCCGATCGTGTATGAAAGAAACTTGTCATAATAAAAGACAAGAATGTCTTCATGCGCACTGGAGCTGCGAGCCTACAGTTAAGGCCACAGGAGGAGTTTCCTGAGAACAATTTCACAACTCTGGAGGAAAACATCCTAGGGAACGAGAGCTCACAATCTCTAGTCAACATATCAACTAATGAGATGATCCAGAACCTCGATGGAGACAAAATGGCCGAGATGAATCAGTCCCTACTAGAAATCATCATGTCCTTCCCTGACCTACCTGTGACTGAGGATGAATTCAAGGTAATAGGGGCTAAGGACTGTGAGGCTAACATTGTCTATACGGAGGGGGTTGAAAAGAAGAAGCTGAGGAAAAAGATCGTTACCGAGAAGGAAGCTAAGGAAAATGCGGACTTAGCACAAAACACGGATGGGAGAGAGGGGAATTTGCAGACTGCAGTGGCGCTCTGGAAGTCAGGTAAACTAAAACCGGCTCCAAGGATAATTAAGAGTCCGCATCATTATCAATCCCCACCTCAAAAGTCCAAACCGATCAAATTTATTACGGAGACCGGCGATATTGTCATCTTTACAAGCTTGGTGGCCTCCAAGAGAGCAAAGGCCTATGAGGATTGGAAAGTCCGCATAAGCGCTTTCAATCTTGAGGGTCATTGGCGACCTGTCTTTGAGGGCTGCCAATTCGTTGCTGCGGTCCAGAAAGATATCCCACACTTAAGTTGTTTCTCTTTGATAATTTGTATTCGCCACGACCTGGCTGATTTCACTTCTAACTACATTTCCCTCTCTATAGTACATCGTCCTTCGGACTCAGTTGAATCCGATGAGCTACGGGATGATCTGCCTCCTATTACCGAGGTCGTGGTTGATGGGTCTGCCTTCGAGAAGGCTACCGCTGACCTGAACAATAAATTGGCGATGTTAGAGGATTTAGTGAAGTGAGAAAAGAATGCTTTTGCTAATCTGGAGTAAAAAAGTAACGAGAGAGAGGGAAAGAAAGCGTTGTACGATCAAATCGTCGCCATAGATGCTTCACTTGAAACAGAAAAGAAGGAAAGAAAGCGATCTTAAGATGATTTCCATTTGTACAAGGAGAAATACTTGAACTTAATTTGGGAGAGTAAGGGCCTGTTTGGGAGGGCTTTTAAACTCCTTTTAGTTTTCTGGAAAACGCTACCACACTTAAGAGACTGTTTGATTGTCTATCGGTGGGAAAAGCTACCGTGAAAAACTCCATTTTCTCATCTTTTGGAAAAGTCATTTGTCACCTACTTTTCAACCTTTTCGAAAAGCACTTCTTCATCCAAAAACACTTATCTCTTAAAAAAATCTATAACTTAATTTTTTTGTATTGACGCGATTTTTTTTCCGGGCGTAATTTTTTTGTCCGGGCGTGTTTGTTTTGCCTGACGCAAATTTTTCGACTGGGCCCGAATTTTTCGCCTGAGTTAGCATTTTTCGCCCGGGCTGACATTTTTCGCCCAGGCTGGCATTTTTCGCCTGAGCGCAGGGTTTTTCGCCTGGGCGCAGGGTTTTTCGCCCGGGTGAGTTTTTTTCGCCCGAGTGTGGTTTCTTTGCTCGTGCATGTTTTTTTTTCGCCCGAGCGTGTTTTTTTTTCGTCCTGACGTGATTTTTTTGCCCGAGTGTGTTTTTTTCATCCGGGTTCGATTTTTTTGCAGGTGCACGATTTTTTTCGCCGGAGCCGATTTTTTTTTCGGGCGTGATTTTTTCGCCCGGGCGCGCATTTTTTCGCCCGAGCGTAATTTTTTTGCACCGACGCGATTTTTTCACCCGTGCGCGATTTTTTTGCACCGACGCGATTTTTTCTCCCTCGCGCGATATTTTTGCCCGCAGGAGATTTTTGCGCTTGCTCGTGTTTTTTTGCCCGGGGGAGTTTTTTTCGCCAGAGCGCGATTTTTTCACCCGGGAGAGATTTTTTTCGCTCGGGCGCGGTTTTTCTCCCAAGCACTATTTTTTTCGCCTGGTAGCAAATTTTTCGCCCGAGAGCGATATTTGTCATCAGAGCTTGTTTTTTTCGCCGGAGAGGTTTTTTCGCCCGGTCGTAATTTTTTCGCCTGAGCACGGTTTTTTTGCGGGGAGCGAATTTTTGGCCCGGGACCTGTTTTTTCGCCCCGTCGGGAATTTTTCGATCGGGCGCAAATTTTTTGCCCATTAACGATTTTTTTTTGTCGTGACACATTTTTTTCGCTCGGGCGCACTTTTGCGCGCCCGGGGGAGAATTTTTCGCTCGGAAGTGAATTTTTTGGCTTGCCGTGATTTTTTTGGCTGGGAGGCAATTTTTTTTTTCCCGGGCGTGATTTTTTTGTCAGGTCTCGATTTTTTCATCCGGACGCGAATATTTCGCTCGTGAGCGATATTTTTTGTCAGAGCACGTTTTTTTTGCCCCAACAGGTTTTTTCTTACCGGGCGAGATTTTTTCGAACGTGGGCGAACTTTTCGCTTGGACGCGAATTTTTCGCCTCGAAGTGATTTTTTTGCTCGTTCATGATTTTTTTGCCCGGTTGTGTATTTTTTTCGCTTGGACGCTATTTTTTCCGCTCAAATGCAATTTTTTTCGCTTTCGAGCGAAAATATCGCGTCCGTGCGAAAAATTCTCATCCGTGCAAAAAATTCGCGCCTGGGCGAAAATATTGGGCCTGACCGAAAAATTGGCGCTCGGGCGAAAATATCACGCCCGGGCGAAAAATTCGCGCCCGGTCGGAAAATTCGCGCCCGGGCGAAAAATTCGCGCCCGGGCGAAAAAACCGGTCCCCGACGAAAAAATTTTCTCCCGGACGAATAATTCACTCTCGGGCAAAAAAAACCTGCCCTGGCGAAATAATTGCACATTTTCCCCCGGACGCACATTTTCAATAAAAAAAGTTACCGCAACGGAGATTTGTCAAACGGTTTATAAAGTGCTTCTCCTTTCTGAAAAGCTCTGCAAAAGAAGTTCACCAAAACAGTTCCCCTTTTCTAATAGACATTTTCCAAAAGCTCCTTTTCCTACCATCCTTTTGCTACCATCCTTTTGCTACCACTCCTTCTCCTTTCTGAAAAGCCTTCCCAAACAGGCCATAAGTGTTGGCAGACTTCTGGTGGAGTTGCTGACAGGCTGTTACTCCAAGATGGCGTGATGAATGGCGAAACTTTGACCAAATCTGCGGGGAGAAAGTATTCTGCTGCTGCAAATGCTCCGGGGCCGCAACTGCAGTACATGGTTTTGTTGAGTAATGTAAACTAAGAAGCTTCTTGTGTGCACCGGACATTCCACATGATGCACTTCCATCTACTGTAGCGACACACCATGATCTTGTAGGGTAGTTATCAAATTGCCTACGTGTATAAAGATCGGGTGTAGTGACCTAAACATTCTGATCGTCGAGATCGTCGGGATCGTGTGATCGTTAACTTTCTAAATATTTCGTCTGTAATATTCTGAACAATTTAATTAATATTCAATGTGATGTGACTTTATGGATATTTGCGACCTGTGTGAATTCGAATTTACATCCATATTCTCTTTTATGCTGGTTTATGCAATCTTGAAATTTTATTCGTAGGCCCTTGTTATTTACTATAAATATTGTTGCATACTGTGCATTTTGATTAGTCAATATTCACGGACGGGCAGACCTGATTTTTTTTATATTGATCTCCATTCTTAGCTTATTTCAGGAAATGTGCTAGAACTAAAAGTCCATGCGGTCTACAAAAATGGTATTCGCACAAACTGATGTTGCTGCTGTATTTCACGCTGCTGATCATAAAAAATGCAAACTATCCGAGGCGGACTTGAACGAATTTGTGGTCGAATATATGGACAAATTCGCCAGTCCATGTCTGCCTTCCCCTGGAACATGAAAGGATTAGTACTTCACTAGCAAACCATATCGCCATCTCGTTTGATCATTTATTTTGCGGATTCAGTCTCCCCTTAATCTAGCAGATTGTTGAGTTCTTTGAGCATTATGGGGTTGTCCCGGGTCATCTCACCCCAAATACTATAGCCTCTATCTATAGTTTTGTTCCCTAGTTGAGATCTGAGCAAGTAGCATTATCGCTTGGAATCTTCAGGAGAATCTTTTCAGTCCGCTCAATCACCCCCACTGGTGGCAAACCATATAAGGGGATCATCTAATTCTACTGCCGCTGATTAAAGATGGTGAACCTTCCCAATAAGGTTCACAACTGGTCTTCTCGCTACCTCCTGTTCAAAGTTGACCTGGGCTTCGAACACACCTATCCACAATAACATGAGGATAGTGATTTCAGGAGTGTCAGGCTCTCTGATATAGAGGAAACAATCGTTGACTTCCTAAAGGGCTCCAGGTTGGACATCGAACATTATCTTCCATAACTGCATAGCTTAGGAATTGTAGCTAGCCAGGAAGGTGAGTAAATACTGCGGACTCAATTTATATCCGTATTAACCTCATAACCATCTAACTAATTATGATTATCTTCTAACCCACACTTAATGTTCCAGCAAACCTTCGGCAAACTTCTGGCGGGCCATCCCTTACTCAGATGGAGTGGAAGAAGGAAAAGAAAAAAGGAAAATGATATAGCGGCAGACTACTCCTCTTCTGAGACCTTCTACCTCCATGACATAGGAGCAAACCAGAAGGACTTTTGTTGAAACAGGATAATACATAGGAAGAATAAGCATGTCCGCGTATCCACCGCACTTTCATCCTAGAAGTCCACTAAGCTTACTCGTCATGCTCATATTGTGAGCACAGCGATGTACGAGAAGAGGAATCAGTGCGAACTCTACCAAGTTCCGACCGGCGACCTCCCCTACCAAGCCGCACAATCCCATGCGAATAGCTTGGTAACAAGCCACTTCATGGGTTGTGCTTTGAAAGTAATGACAATGGAAAATCACCAACTCTAGGAGCAAAATAAGTTACTTAGTTCCGAGGTTGCACATCTCAAAGAAAAGGAAATGGTAATAAGCTTACTCGACGCGATCTGAAATTATATTCTCCTTATCTGATTTTACTATCTTTGTAGTTGTATTATAACATCGACAACCCGGTCTTTCAAGACGCAATGATTCCTTTTGTCAAGGAAAGTGCCGAGGTCGTAGTTCGTCGTTTTATCGAGCTCAGCCATGCAAAAGAGGTCTTCGTTGACGTTTCCTTTGTTGAGATCTTTCCTGAGATGAAGAAATTCACTAAAATGGAGCGCGCAACCAATGGCGAGGCTGCAATTCGCGAGGAAAAAGAAGTGGAAGAAATCTAAGAGGGAGTTGAAGAGGAGGGCAAGCTGGGATTCTAAGATGCCCCAGGAAATGGCTCGAACGATGCTGGTCAAGTGGTTAAAACTCCGGAGTCCACATCAATAGGTTCGAGTTTTGATGTACATATATTAAGAGAGTTCGCGAACAATGAAAGTGAGGATAAAGGAAACACTTCTGGTTATTCACCATCACAAGATAATCTAAAAAGTCCAGTTCCTACGATAAAGAAGCTGAACCCTTCTGACTAAATGTTGTTTTATACTTTTCTTTTTTGAAATGACTCGGAGGCCGTTTTTTGTAGGTCGTGCCTGGTCAAAAGTTGTAATTTTATTTTTTGAAATGAATTAAAATGATACTTCTTCTTTTTGTCATTCTTTTCCAACTCTTGCCGGATTCTATAGCGATACCTGTGTTTTGTCCTCTTTCTTTAAAAATCTGCTTCAGAGTATAAGTTGCCTTGAAATTTCCATGATTCATATTCGCTCCACCAAGACTGATCCTTAGGTAGATGTGCCATAAAATATTGTCTTCTTGAGGGCCATTCCGTGCTTAATCTAGGTGAGAACTTATACAATTGGAGACCAGCGCGAGCTGACACAAAAAAAAATAAGCTCGCTAATTAATTACTAGAATTAGAGCGAGCGAGCAGATTAATCAAAGCTGCTAGAACAAATTTTACTATCCATCCATATCATTTTGCTGAATAGGGTTCTCAAATATCTGCTTGATGCAGCTTGAAAAGTGTTTCTATGATCGAGATTATTCAGATGTATACCGACCGAGCTTTAATCAATTTGAGAAGATATATCATAGAGATCAGGTCGCATGCATGGACTGAATAGACTTCATAGGTTGCACATTTATAAATTGATTTGATTCATATATATATTTGTTGCCCGTTGCTAGTTAAGCATGTCTGCTAGAACGCGAATACAAATTATTTCTATGCATAGGTCGTACGACGATCAATTTGAGCAGGTGTGCGTGGAGCTGTATTGCTTTCCTCAAGTGATCGTTAGACCAGTACGCCTTTGTGACAAAAAATGTTGCCCGTATTATAAATATGAATAACGAAACCTGTGTGGATTTGAAGGGCGACCTGAAGGAAAAATTATAGTTCTAGAAAGAGTTGCAGACTTAAGTGACCAAGTTGGAAGGTGGGCACAGAGCTGCAATGCTTTCCTCAAAGAGGTAAAAGAAGCTGTAGACTTCAATCATAGATAAAAGGTTACACAGCTCACTTGCCTGGGGATACGGACCAAGTTGATCAATTGGGCAAGTGCGTATAGAGCTACATTTCTTTTTTAAGAGAGATCAACCTGGCCGTGTGTCTCTCGCAGGCACTGCTCGAGAGTATCAAGGAGTGTTCGAGGGTTACAGGCTAAGATGATCAATTGGGCAGGAGCGCGCAGGGCTGCATTACATTCCTCAAAGAGAACATCAAAGATGTAATAATATCCCTTATGATGTATGGTAGAGCTAACACCCACCCTGCCCCTCCAAAATGCAGAGGTCGGGTTAGATACCAGTTGGATCCATAATCTGAAGTCCTCCACATGAGAATCTACAAGCCCCGACTACATGGTGCAAAATTCTGGTGGGGATTTAAGATGGACCCAGCGATGTCTCCTTATCTAGTGACCCTTAATCTCAAGATGTAAAGTAGAGAAACAAAATTATCTTGCTGAAGTAAAGTGTTAGTAAAAAGTGACCTTTTAATTGATATAATCGCAAATTGTTAATTTGAGAGCGAACACATCGTTCAAGAATAAAATCATTTCAGATCATCACCGCTCCAGGTGTGAGATATATCTTCCCCTTCATAGGTTTATAGCTGGTATGATTCACTTTTTTGTACCTCTTTTATAATTAATGGTCCATCCAAATTTGGATTTAGCTTTCCTACTAAACCGGCATGTGCAACTGCATCAACCTTTTATTAAATAAGATCTCCCACCAGAACGTCTTTGACCCTAATATTTTTGTCATAAAACCTTACAACCCTGAGCTTGACTTCCTCCTATATGATGGCGGTTCATTGTGAATCTCTTTTATCTAATCCAGACTATAATTCATCTTTTCATTGTTGATCTCAAGACAATCCTCCCAACATTGCCTAGCGAACAAAACACTTGGGGTTTGGACCTAAAATTTTCAAGGGATGAGAGCTTCTGAGCCATGAGAAAGCTTAAACGGTATCTCTCCAGCGGGAGATGATGGTGTTGTCTTCAAGGCCCACAGAATTGAAGGAAGTTCGTTTGACCAACTTACTTTTAGATTGTGCAACTTCTTTTTTAATAGGTTATGCACCTATTTGTTTGCTTCCTCAACCTGTCTGTTGCTCGTGGGATGATGTATTGATAAAAATCGTAGTTCTTTGCCAACCTGCTTGCAAAAGTTAATCATTTCTTCCTTATTGAAATGTGGCCCATTATTTCTGATTATCGCCATCGGGAACCCATGCCAGCAAACTATCTCCCCCAAACGAAGTTTTTCAATATTTGCGTTGTCATTCTGGGCAATGCCTTCTCTTCAATCCACTTATTAAAATATTCGATCATCACTAAAATGAGGCGCCGCTACCCACTTGCCATAGGAAAAGGTGCGAGCAGATCCATATCCCAAACTACGAAGGGCCATGGTGTTACAACTGACCTGAGATTTAGAGCTGGCTGAAGTTGAAGTGGGGCAATCTTCTGTATCTGAACACATCTTCTCGCTTGGGATTCAGAGTCTATCTTCATCGTAGATAAAAAGTATCCTTGCCACAGTATTCTCTTTTCCAATGTTCTTACTCCCGAATGGCTACCACATTCCCTAGAGTGAACCTCTTAGAGCACGACTAGAATCTCTTCCTCGGACACCTACCTAGCCATGGGTGAGAGAAAATTCTTTCTATAAAGAATCCCAGAAATGAGATAAAAATTTGCAACTTTAATCCTTATCCTCCTCTTTTACTTCACCCAATGATGGAATCCTCCTGTTGATAAACCCAGTATAAATGGATCCATCCAAGAGGGATGCTGGTCAACTTTCATCAACTCCCCTTCTTCTATTGTCGGTCGAAAAAGCTCTACGGTCGTCCCTCCCAAAGGGAGACCAAATTTTGCTAACTTGTCTGCTTACGTGTTCTGCGTTCTCAGGAAGTGTCCACTATCTCAGATCCACAAATCTTACAACTCCGAAATCAACTGGTTCCTACAACTCAGATTTCTTCAAGTCTTACACCTAAGATTCTTCCCAAGAATCCTACCTCAGGTAACAACCCTACCTCAGCCTTTATCACCAGGCCTACAACTCAGACTTCTTCAAGTCCTACCTCAGGCACTTAGCCCTACCTAAGCCTTTATAAATTTAGGCTTATAACTCAGATCTATATAAGATCTTACAAGGAAATTTAATATTTAAAACAATAAAAACTTCACCCCTATAGAAAGAGAATAGGGTGAAGGCTTCTTGATCAATTCTTGATTGAACTGATTACTCTGGATCAAAACTGTCTTAGCTTTCTTCAAAGATTCCTGAATGTGAACAAAGTACGGTTGATCTTCAATTGGAGTTGGATTTGATCTTTAATCCAGCTTCCTTCCTGAATTAAGAATCAGATCTGAATTTTTCTTGCAAACTCTTCAGGATCTATCTTCTTCTGGGTTTGTCTTTTGTTCCCCTTTTTTACTTCTCAAACTCCCAATCTATTTAGACTTTTTTATGCTTCAAAGCTATATTGGCTTGTGATAACACAGGTCTTTATATAGGCCCCATCCATGGTTACCGGCTGATCCAGCTCATAACGGCTTTCTGACAGCTCTGGCAGATGTGTCAGCTTTGTTACTTATGACAGTTGTCGGCTCTTTAGTCTTGACAACTGACTCCTCCTTGAACTTCTATCTCAGCAGAAAAGGGCGTTGAGACAACTCCAAATGTGTCGACACAAATAGACCATGTGTCGACACAAGTCTTGCAGGTGCAGATACAGCTCCCACATTGTCGACACATTCATACTTTATCTTCTCAACACATCTTCTGTTGGATGTGTCGACACAAGTCCTATGTGTCGACACAACTGCTTCTGGTCTCAGCATAGCTTGTGTTAACAGATTTCTTCAGTGTGTGCCGATACAAGTCATGTGTATCGACACAACTGCTTCTTGTCTCGACATAGCTACTGCTAACAGATTTCTTGAGTGTGTGTCGACACAAGTCCTGTGTGTCGACACAACTGCTTCTTATCTCAACATAGCTGGTGTTAACAAATTTCTTGAGTGTGTGTTTACACAAGTCCTGTGTGTCGACATAGTTTCTTCTGATAGAATTTCTATGTATCGACACAAGCCCTATGTGTCAACACAGCTGCTGCTGAGAAAATTTCTATGTGTCGACACAAGTCCTAAAGGTGTTGACATAACAGGCTTCTGGTGTCGACACAAGTCCTTCACCAGTGTCGACACTTGTGCATAGAATATTTTCCTGCATTTCTTTAACCTATACATTTAAATTGAACATTCCATCAAATACACCTTGATGTATATCATTGAGTTGGTGTTGCTTCTCCAAATCTGGTACACATTTTCCAATATACCCAATAATCACCCGTTATTTGGAGAAGTCATAACCCTTAATCAATATATACACCACTTATAATAAAATAAAGAAGATGTATATTATCATTTCACAGGCAGGGTAACTCATAAACAGAAATAGTAAGGAATAACATTTATTATCATCATAGAATATGATAACATTCATTAATCAGGAATAAGTGTTTGATTTACAAGATAGTTTAAAAAAAAAATTACATAGTTCTAAGACTATCCTATCTATCCCTAAGATTGATCAGGCTCCTTGATCACAATTTCTTTGCAAGATTTTATCTTTGCTTTCACATTGGTTTCTGAATCATTAGCTGGCTTCTTCCCTTTCAAATCTTTCTTTTTGAGCTCTTAAGCCTTAATCTTCTGCCTTTCAAATTAATTATAAGGCTTTAGAAAGTACTTTCTAGGCTCCACAAAGTTAGCAGGTAACTTTTTTATCTTTGATATCCTTTCTGAACTAATGTATGGCATCTTGCCTCTTTTGATACCTTCTCCATTCTTGTTCAGAGTACCATTTGTCTCTATCATGCATATTGTATTTTATAGCTTTCATGGCATTAAGAATGATATTTATTGAGGTTAGACTCCATTGCTCAAAGTCAGGCTTTAATTCTACATGTTCTCTGAATCTTTTCTTAGAAAGCTGAGCCTCTTTCTGAGCATCCCTAGATCTTTATGCTTCTTGCTCTTTTAGTAAAGCATCTTAAGACATTTCAACCTTTGCAATAATAACATTATGACCCTCCTATGGAGGGCTATACATATGTTGTACTGCTTGCTGTACTTCTTCAAAATCAGCTGGAGGATAGATGACTTGTGCAATTTCCTGTTGAACCCCTTCAATGTTGGCAGGTTGAATACCAGATTTAGCAGTGTTATCATCATCACAAATGGGTGGATATCCAAGAGTAGCTCATATGGTATTAGATACCCATTTAGCATGATCAAAGATGGCTTTGACTAACACTCTCTCCCCCTTTATGACTTCTCTGGCAACATGATCTCTGAGATCATCCTTTTGAAGTCATACTTGATCAGGCAGATATTCTGTACCCTCTTTGTTGTAGGCTCTGAATTTATTCAGGTGATCAGAAATAGCCTTCTGATATTCCTTAATGGTTATTTGTACATCAGCTAGATCTTCTTTGATTTGCTTGGATACTTCAGTTTTTAAATCAGTAGCAATACCTCCCAATTTTTTGAGAATTTCATCATGTGAGTCCTTGAGATTTTCATTTGATCTGAATTGATTTTCTAGAATATATCCTTGCTTGACTGCAATGTCTTCAATTTCAGTCTTTATCATATATTGTTGATTTTATGATTTCTGATACTATGTTCATAATAATATCAGTTGCATACTCACTCTCCAGAGCAACTTCAGCAATAACTCCCCCTTGGGCAGGTAGCTGTGATTGTTCAGGGTCTTGAACAACTGAAGTTTCATTGTTTTCTCCCCCCTGGAGATGATTTCACCTGCGCATCATTTGTTTGGATACCCTCCCCTTGGGCTTGAGATTCTTTATCTGGTTGTGGTGTAGGTGATTTTCTTTGTTGTTCTTCATCTGAGCTGAAGACAACCTGCTCTTCAAAATCACTGGAAGATTCTGCTTCCTGGGTGGTAGTTTTCTTTTTCTTATCTTTCTTCACTTGTTTCAGTGGAGTAGAAACATTTTTGGTCAAAACTCTATCCCACCTTGATAGTATTCTCAAATCCATTCTTATCATGTGATTTATCTTGGTTCCTGAAGTTTGATTCATCACCTCTGGGACTGTGGAATCAAGATACAAGCTTAATATCCTTCCCAGATTTGGCTTATTAGCACTTTCTTTGATTTTGTCAAAAATTACAGTTAACCAGTCTGTTTTAACTTGAAAGATAACTCTGGTCATGAGTTTGAACATGTAGGTAGAGATCCTATCATGTCCTCCTATTTTGTACAGAATACCTTTTCCTATTATTTATGATATGAATTTACCTTGGAAATTCATTCCCTTTCTTGTCATTGAAGAACTAATCTTAGTATTGGGATCCAGCCAACACCATTGGAGTGCATCCCTTGTCATGTAAGATGTGATATCTTCTTCTTCCTTAATCTTTGGAAGCTGAAGTGAATTTCTGATATTCTTCTGGGAGAGTTTTACTGTAGAACCATTTATAGTGGACTTTAACTTCTTTCCTTGAGAATCCATTGTTGCGGAAGAGTAAAATTAAAGAACCTCTTTCTTCCATATACTTGTAGGTTCAGAGACCAAGTATTCCAATCCATTTTCTGCGATTAGGGTAATCAACCCCTTGATGTCTGGCAAGGCAGTCTCGAACGCCTTTCATACTAGTTCATATCCTTCATTGATCTTGTCTTCCTATTGTGGCGCCATTGGTGAACAAGAGAGAAGAGAGTCAATGGGAGATTGTCTTATCGACACAAAGCCTAGAGTCGAGAGTTCTGAAAGCACAGTCGGACAGATTTTGTCTTCTCCTATTTATAGTGTGCTTGTAAAGCGTATGTCAAAAGACGTGCCTAACTTAGGTATTAACTAGTCGACAAAACATTGCATATGTTGACATAGATGACCTAGGTCTCGACAAAACTCTGTTGAAGTCGACATGTCTATGTGTCGACATAATTTTGCCTGTGTCAACATAGACTACTGAGGTCTTTAAAGAACATTGTAAGTGTCGACATGTCTTTGTGTCGACATATATTTTTGTTTGTCGACACAAAAATCTCCTAATATATGGTCTCGACAGAGTTGTGTCGACACAGAATTTGTCTGTCGATACAGATTTTATTTATGTGTCGACACAGTATGTTTCTTTGTCGACACAACCTACTGATAGTGTCAACATAATTAGCTTGTGTCGACACAAACTTTCTAACTTAGCCAAATTTCTTGAGGAAGTTTTGTGCTGACTAAATATATCATTCTAGGTTCAACATACCTAATTTAATTTTAAAATAATTTACTTTCATCCAGAGGTTTTGTAAATATATCAGCAACTTGATTATTAGTATTGTCAAATTCTAGACTTATGTCTTCTTTTTCAACATGTTCTATGATTAAGTGAAACTTGATTTCTATATGCTTAGTTCTGCTATGTGAAATAGGATTTCTAGCTATATAAATTGCACTAGTAGAGTCACAATATAATGAAATTCTACTTACTTTGATGTCATAGTCTTTAAGTTGATGTTATATTCACAACAACTGTGCACAGCAACTGCCTTTAGTTACATACTCTTATTCGGCAGTGGAAATAGCTAAACTTGTCTGCTTTTTGGTTGTCCACGACACCAACCTTCCACCTAGGAACTGACATGTGCCAGTGGTGCTTTTCCTATCTTCTTTACAGCCTGCAAAGTCTGTATCTAAAAACCTATTAGCAAGAAATCTCTATTCTTAGGGTATCAAAGACCTAGATTAGGTTTTCCCTTTAGATATCTCAAAATTCTCTTTACAGCAGAATAATGAGATTCTTTTGGTCAAGCTTGGTACCTAGCACAGACATATGTAGCATACATGATGTCTTGTCTACTAGCAGTCAAGTAAATTAGGGTGCCAATTATCCCTCTATACAAAGACTCATCAATAGGTTTTCCTGCCTCATCTTTTCGTATAAGCATACTTGTCCCCATTGGAGTTTTTATGGTGGAGGCTGTCTCCATGCCATATTTCTTGATTAACTCCTTGGTGAACTTATATTGAGATATGGACAATCCATCATCAGTCTGTCTAACTTGGAGTCCCAAGAAGAATTTTAGCTCACCCATGCTGCTCATCTCAAACTTCCCTTACATAAGTTTGGCAAACATACTACAAAGGTTATTTTCAGTTGATACAAAGATAATATCATCAACATATATCTGGACTATGATGATCTTGCCTTTTGATTCCCTAAAGAATAGATTCTTGTATATTTTCCCTCTTGAGAATTTATTCTAAATAAGTAAGGCAGACAAAGTTTCATACCAAGCCCTAGGAGCTTGTTTCAATCCATATAGAGCTTTCTTAAGCCTATATACATAGTTGGGATAATGAGAATCAACAAAACCTGATGGATGTTCTATATATACTTCTTCCTTCAAGTCTCCATTCAGAAAAGCTGACTTGACATCCATTTGGAATACTTTGAACCCTTGATAAGCTGCATAAGCCAGGAACAGTCTTATTGCTTCAAACCTTTCCATTGGGGCAAATGTTTGATCTTTGACTATCCCTTCTTCCTGTATGTAGCCCTTTGCTACAAGTCTGGCTTTATTTTACTATGGTGCCATTTTCATCTAGCTTGTCCCTATAGATCCACTTAGTTCCTATGATATTGTGATTCTTAGGTTTAGGAACTAACTCCCAGACTTTACATCTTCTGAATTGATTCAGCTCTTCTTGCATGGCATCAATCCAATTTGTGTCTTGTATGGCCTCTTCAAACTTCTTAGGTTCTATCTGGGATAAGAAGCTTGAATAGAGAACTATGTTCATGCGTTTGCTTCTGGTAAGAACTCCATGACTTGCATCACCAATGATTTGTTGTGCTAGATGATCCTTCAAATATCTTTTTACTATAGGAAGTTTGTCCACCTCTTAGTCTTCTCCATTGTCCTCACCTAGATGAACTCCATTGTATTCATCTTCATTCAGTGAGTCTTGTACTCCCCTTGGACAGCATCCATCATTTTCTTCATCCTGACTTGCAGGTTGGTCTTAATTAATTATAAGCTTGTCCATCTTTTTCTTCAAACCTATAGGGAAAATAGAAGTACTAGATAGCTCACAGTTAATAAGCAAAGACTTATCAAAAACTACATGGGCTGATTCGTCTACAACTTATGTAGTCATGTTTTAGATTTTGTATGCTCTACTTTTATTGTTGTACCAAACAAATATCCCTTCTAGGGATTTGGCAGCAAACTTTGTTAGATAATGCTTGCCATTATTCAAAACATAACATTTGCTACCAAATATCCTAAAGTAGGATATGTTTGGTATTCTGCCTTTCATAATCTCATAGGGAGTCTTCTTGTGTCTCTTGTTGATTGAAGCTCTATTGAGAACATGACATGCAGTGTTTACTACCTCAGCCAAGAATTATTCAGGGAGAGAAGTGTCACATAGTAGAGTTCTACTTTCCTCAATAAGAGTCCTATTCTTTCTTTCAGCAACTCCATTTTGCTGGGGAGTTCTAGGTGAGGAGAACTCCTGATGAATTCAAAATTCTTCACAGAACTTTGTCATAAATTAAGACTGAAATTCAGTCCCATGGTCATTTCAGATTTTGACCACTGAATTATTAAGTTGATTCTGAATTTGTCTAACAAAATTCCTGAAAACAGTTGGAGTTTCAGATTTCTGGCTCAAGAAGAAAACCCATGTAAATCTAGAATTGTCATACACAACCACAAATGTGTAGACTTTCCTACCTACACTATAAATTGGTATAAGACCAAATAGATCCAAATTCAAGAGGTATAGACATCTTTCAAAATCTTTGGTATCATGTCCATGGAAAGAGGTCTTGGTCGGTTTGCCCTTTTGGCAAGCTGAACACGCACCCTCATAAATGCACTTGACTTGAGGACCAATCATCAGTAACTTATAACTAAAGAGTTGGCCTACTGACTTATAGTTCAGGTGAGCTAGACTCTTGCGCCATTGGACACAATGAGATGCTTTCTCATCTACAACTAGACAGATAGGTGAGTACTTATTCTCAATATCAAGATTAAGACAATAGACATTTCCTTTCCTAGTGCCTATCAGAATGATCTCTTAATCACTTGACCTTCTTATTTGGCACATACCCTTGAGGAAAGAAGTGTCATAACCAAGATCACTAAGTTGACTTATGCTAATTAGGTTATGTTTCAGACCTTTCACATAAGCTACTTGAGTGATAGTGATAGAGTTACCGGAAATGTTACCCGCCATTTGATGACACCCTTTTTAGATCCACCAAAGATCACTTTGGGTCCATCTTATATAGGGGAGTAATCCTTCAGCATCATTCTTATTCCAGTCATGTGCCTGGAACATCCACTAACAAAGTTTCATATAGCGGTATGGCCACATGGAATCACCTGCATCAAATAAAATTACCTATCCTTAGAACCCTGGTAGTTATTGGGTCCTAGGTTCAGGTTAGCTTGATTTTTGATATGCTTACCTGCAGCCTTTCTGTTAGGAAAGTTGACCTTATTCTGAATACTAGCATTGAACTAACAGTCAATGGCAAAGTGTCCCACCTTGCCACAACACCAGCACTCAAATCTATTGTACCTTTTCTTAAGTACAGGCTTAACAATATTATTGTCAGCAGTCCTTTTAAGTGCACGTGCTGGAGCAGCAAATACTAAGGATTCATTAAGAACCTGATGGGTTTTCTTATGGGGTGCCCTATTAGCATTTGCACCCTTGCCATTCAGATCACCATACTTATAATGACCATGAGTGATGTCATGATCATACCTATTAGTAGGCTGCATCACTTTCCTAAAAGAAATAGGGGGTTTGAAGGCTAGTGGTTTAACTGGGGCTTTGCCTTTTCTTTGAGAATTGGCTACCCTTGTTCTTCCCTTAAAGCCTAATCCTGTCTTACCCTTTTGGGAGATGAAATTATTAATTATGGATAAGACTTACTTTGGCTTAGAGAATTTAGCCACTAGATCCATCGCTTTCTGAAGTCTTACTTCTAGATTCTTGATGTGATTATTTTTGAAAGTGATTGTTCCCATCTGAATAACAATTATGTTTTTAAGTTTGGCAACCTCATTCAATTTCAAATCAAACATCTTTACTGAATCTGATGCATCCACTTTGAGAGATTCAATTTCCTCAGCCTGCTTCTTGACAAGGAATCTGCTTCTCTTAAGGGCTTGCAACAGACCACCATACTCATCAATTAATTGATGAACATCCTCTTTAGATTAAGAACCATCCACATCTCTTGATGCAGATGCTTCTGATTCTATTCCAGTATAATACTCAGAAGCTAAGGATGGATTGTATACCTTAATAGGACCAGGCTGATCCTGGCACTTATCTTTCTCAGATAGAGCCATCAGCCCTCTACAATAATAATCTTCACATCCATTGATAGAATCCAGCATTTGCAAGAATTCAGATTCTACAGGATCCTCATTTGTAGAGAACCATCCAATATAGGCTTCTACTTCATCCCCTTCGCCGGATTCTAATGATGAAGAGTCAGTCCAACTCTTCTTCTTATGGGCAACAAGGGATCTCTCCTTCTTGCCCTTATTCGGATTCTTCTGCTTTTCCTTAGAATCCTTTCTTTTATCAGGACATTCAACTATGACATGTACTGGCCTGTTGCAATAATAGCAAACAATTTTAGAAGGAGTTTGTTTACTAGGATTAGAGCCATACCTATCATCCTTAGAAGTCTTCTTTTTCTTGTAATAGTCACCCATGGAGGAAGATCAAGATGGATTGGTTCTACATTTCTTCTTCTTAAAGAACCTTTGAAACATCCTTGTAAAGGAAGCAAAGTCCTCATCAAAATTATGGCTGTTTGAAGTGTTGATGTCAGTATCTTCTTCTTCAACTTAAGCAATTTTCCAGGGAAGAGAAGGTGACTTTCTCCTGCCCTTTCTTATGGCTTCAGCCTTGAAGGCAACTGACCTTTCTTTGTATTCAGACCTATTGCTTTTCTCCTCCTCCTTTCTAGTAGTGAGCTGCATCTCATAAGATAATAGTTTACCAAATAGGGTTGGTGGAGGTGTATCAGCAAGCCTCGCCACTTCTCTGATGGTACATATTTTTATATCCCAGTCCTTGGTTAGTGACCTGAGAAACTTGTCATTTAGTTTATATGTGCTAAAGACTCTTCCACAGGTCATTAACTCATTTACAATTCTAAAGAACTTCTTGTAACATTCTGATATGTTATCTGACATGGCTTGTCTAAAGCTCTCATATTCTTGATTCAGCATGAACTTTCTATCCTCTCTAACTTCTTCAGTTCCCTATATGTAGACAATCAACGTGTCCCACATGTCCTTGGAGGTTTTGCAATGAACAAGATACTTAAATGTAGAATCATCTATGATACTCATAATTATGTTTTGTGCTCTCCTGTCTAAGGTAGCTAGGATGATCTCTTCCTTAGTAATTTCAGAATAGCTCTTTGGTGTTTTGAGATTTGCATCAAGTACTGATATGTTCATAGGAATAAAAGGACCCACCAAAATGGTAATGTATATTCTTTGATCAGATGCTTCCATGAACAGTCTGAACCTTTCCTTCCATATGCCAAAATTCTTTTTCCTTCAGATAGGTAATTTCATGGATCCAAGTTCCATCTGATTTTCACTTGAACCCATTCTGGCTAATTAGTTAATTTCCTTGGAGATCTACTCAGACTATTAGGTCTATATTTGAGTCAACTTCTCTCTGATACCACTTGAAAGATTAGGTTGATAGACCCAAAACACCTACAGGGGGGTGAATAGGTTCAAATCCTTTTAATCAACTTAGGCAATTAATAATGTTAAAGCACAGTAAAATAATCACAGCACAAACAATCACAACAAGTTCACATCAAAGTACACAACGGTTTAAAGTGGTTCACCAATTTATGGGTATGTCCATTCTCCCCCTTCACCTATCCAATAGAGTACTAGATTCAACCAAACTTCCTTCCACTATCTCAGATCAACAGATCTTACAACTCAGAACCCAACTGGTTTCTACAACTCAGACTTCTTCAAGTCCTACACCTCATATTCTTCCCAAGAATCCTACCTCAAGCAATAGACCTACCTCATCATTTATCACCATGACTACAACTAAGACTTCATCAAGTCCTACCTCAGGCAGTCAGCCCTACCTCAGCCTTTTAAAATTTAGGCTTACAACTTAGATCTATATAAGATCTTACAAAGAAATTAAATGTTTAAAATAATAAAAACTTTACCCCTATAGAAAGAGAATAGGGTGAAGGCTTCTTGATCAGTTCTTGATTGAACCGATTACTCTATATCAAACCTATCTTAGCTTTCTTCAAAGCTTCTTGAATGTGAACAAAGTAAGGTTGATCTTCAATTGGAGTTGGAGTTGATCTTCAATCCAGCTCTATTCCTGAATTAAGAATCAGTTCTGAATTTTCCTTGCAGATTCTTCAGGATCTGCCTTCTTCTAGGTCTGTCTCTTGTTCCCCTTTCATACTTCTCAAACTCTCAAGCTATTCAGACTTTTTCAGGCTTCAAAGCTATATTGGCTTGAGATAGGACATGTCTTTATATAGACCCCATCCAAGGTTATCGGCTGATCTGGTTCCTAATGGCCTTCTGATAGCTCTGACAGATGTGCCACCTTTGTTACTTATGACAGTTGTCGGGTCTTTAGTATTGACAACTAACTCCTCCTTGAACTTTTATCTCAGTAGAAAAGGGCGTTGAGACAACTCCAAATGTGTCGACACAAATAGACCATGTGTCGACACAAGTCTTGAAGGTGTCGATACAGCTCCCACATTGTCGGCAGAGTCATACTTTATCTTCTCGACACAGCTTCTGTTGGATGTGTCGACAAAAGTCCTGTGTTTCGACACAACTGCTTCTTGTCTCGACATAGCTGGTGTTAAAAAATTTCTTGAGTGTGTGTCGACACAAGCCCTTTGTGTCGATACAACTTCTTCTTGTCTCGACATAGCTGGTGTTAAAAGATTTCTTGAGTGTGTGTCGACACAAGTCCTGTGTGTCGACACAACTGCTACTTGTCTCGACATAGCTGTTGTTAACAGATTTCTTGAGTGTGTGTCAACACAAGTCCTATGTGTCGACACAATTGTTATAGACTGAACTTTTGTGTGTCGACACAAGTCCTGTGTGTCGATACAGTTGCTTTTGACAGAATTTCTGTGTGTCGACATAAGTCCTATGTATCGACACAGCTTGTAACATCCCATTTTCAAATTGGACCCCCCCTAGGAGTGACTTGAGCATGACTAGGTCCTATGAGTTAACCTAGGTGAGCCCAGGAGACCAAGTGACCTAAAAACCTAGTTGAGACTCACTTGGTCTGCAAATAGTAATTTTCAAAACTCTGATTTTGGGTGGCCTAGTAGGTTCAATGCGACTCTAAAAATTCCCTTAGACCTAATGTGGGCCCAATGAGTCATCAAGGACCCATTAGGGTCAACCCTAGTAGCCAAAATGACCAAGTCAACCCCAAGCCCAAATCAAGTCAAACCTAGTCTATATGGGTTAACCCAACCTCAAGCCACCCTCCCCTTAGGCTAATCTCTTGCATGATTATTATGTATTAATTTGGTTGCCCATATCCTAGAGGATTGACCAAGTCAACCTAGTGACTAGGAGAGAGAGAGAAGCCTAAATTTAGAGAGATAAAGAGGAGAGAGAAAGTGAGAAGAAAGAGGGTCATTCATGGTGGGGAGGTGAATCACCCCTCTATTCTTCATCATTTAATTAATAATATGTTTTTGAGGGTTGCATTTAGGCTGGTGCCATGAATAATTTCGGCCATAGGGTGGCAGGAGAGAGAAAGCTTCAATTTCTCCTTAATGGAGGAGAGAGAAAGAGGAAAAGAGAGAGGGGAGTTATGGAGGGACACCATGAGCCACCCCATTCATCTCCCCAAGCCTTCATTCATTCCTCCTGACCTTTGGGAAGAGATTCCCATCGTTTTCCCATCAGCCACCATCAATGGAGAAGCCCAACCACCATGGCCAAACACCCCTTCATCTCCCCTCCCATGAAAAAAATTATAAAACCCCCATGCAGCCCCCTATTCTGAATTTTGACTATTCCATCTCCCTCAAAACGTCCATGGCAGTCAAAATAACATATAAGATCAATAGTTTTGGTGGAGGAACGAGGGATCGGGAAGTTCGCCGGAGAGGAAAAACGCCATGGCGAACCGCCGCCGCCGTCGTCGTCGAACCCCCCCAAATAAGGTCCTCCTCCTCTCCTTCTCTCATGCTTAGATCCTAGGAATGTTTAAAAGTTGATTTCATGCCCAAACGAACCGGAGCCAAGCTTCAAAATTTCAGAAATTTGCCATTTTTCATGGACTTTTGGAGCTCTCGGGTAGGGCGGCGCCGCCACCTCCGGCCACCCTAGCTCCGGCCATGGATAGCCCCCACCACCGGGAACAAATGGGTGATGTTTCCCGGTGGTGGCGCCGCCTCAGGCCGCCGGGAAATGGGCCGCAAAAACCACCTGCGCGGGTCTATTTTCGGCTCAATCGGAGAAGATGAACAGCCTCCGTTGGATCTTGCTTTAAGATTCGTGCAACCCATATTTTCAGATTTTTCTGTATTTTAATAAAACAGTTCACTGTAGAAGGAATTTAGGCCCCTTCTGGGCATCTACTGAAAAAGTGTATAACATGAAAGTTGTAGGTATTTTGAATACCTACAATTTGATATGTAGTGGTGAAAAATTGGATGAGGGGACTGCCCTGTAGAGCCTTTTTAGTAAGGGTATGTCCTACAACTAGGGTAGTTTTCTTCTAAAAATTATTTAGGCCATTTAGGGGCATGTTCATCAAAAATGATCAACATGAATATTGTAGGCCTTTTAATTATCTACAGTTTGATATGTTATGGAAAATTTTAGGACAAGTATTCTGACCTGTAGGGTCATTTTTCTAGGGTAGGTCCTACAAATAGGGCAAATCTTTGAAAAATTCCCCACACCTAACCCTTGGTCCAAATAGTTTGAATTTTAAACAGGGGCTTAATATCACCTAGACCTAGCTCCTGTAAAAATTGGAACCCATTTAAAGAAGTTTAACCTAGGGTTTTGCCCTAAACCTAGAGAAGCTAGGGTAAGGTAGTTGAAGGGTCAAATCACCTCAAAAGTCTCCAAAATTTTGGAGGCATGTTTTTAGGTTTATAATTTAGCTCTGATAAAAATTTCAGCCCAATTGGATTTGAAATGATTGGGTTTTGATGTGATCAAAGATTGGTCCTTAAAGGGGAAAATTAGGGCAAGGGGTTGTTGGGGCATGGTGGGTCCAATTCTCACCCAAATGGGTTGGGATTTTGGCCAGAGCCCCATGGACAGAGAAAACACCCCCTCATGGAATTTGAGATGGTTTGGTGTGGGTTTGCCCTAGGATCCAAGTTCAAACCTTAAGGGTTGATCTATGGGGTTTGTGAAGGACATATGGTTTTATGACTTTGTATGGATCTAGAGTTTAGTCCATGATGTTCTAGGGGTGGAATTATGCCCTAGGAAGGAGTTGCATGGTATGGGTATTTAGTCACATCACTTAATTCTAATTATACAAAATTAGGTCTTTATATCTTATGGAATGGATGATGAGTCAAAAGATTTTAAGTTCATGTAAAATTATGATAGAGGATGTTAATTTTGATATATTGAACAGTAGTTGTTGTTTCATGAAATTTAAATAAGTTTTCATATGGGTACCTTAACAAAAGTACATAATCGTAGAATCTTGGGAGAAATAATTTATGTGGTATTATGATTTAGATTTTAATGAAATTGTGTACATCATGTTTTTAGGATATATTAAACCTCTGGAAATTTTATCATGATTTATGGGATAATAATTAGAGTACTTCCTTCACAACTTAGCAAATAGAGATTTTTACTTAGGAATTATTTATGAAGTAACCAGTCATTTAAAGTTTGTGAAATTTAGTCAGAGGAGTTTTAATATCATATTACATCTTAGTGAATTTTTATGGAATTATTTGAATTATAAATTTAGGGGTTGCTTCATTAAATGTTATTGCCCATAAAAATTTAGATAAATTCAATTTGGTATATTAAATGCAAATAAAATTATTATTTTTGGGCAGAGGACTTTTCTGATGATTACCAAGGCTCTGTAATTTTTACATAATTTTATGATGATTAATTGTTGTACTTCCTTCATTAAATATGAATTGTGGTTTTTTTTGATGAATAATTTAATTAGAGGATAAATACTATTTGTAAAATCATGGGAGTTAATATTTAGTAATAATTCACTGTTATACAGTAACTATAATTTTTGGATGACCAATACTTGAGTAGATCATGTAGTTCATGTTCATTATCACCCATGGTCAATTATTTGGAAAATTAATTAATTATCAATTTAATTAGGAAAAATTATAATTTTCTGGATTTAGTCATATTATGACATGGTAGATTCCCAGTAATTATTACAAGGGTTTTGGAAGAGAATTTAATGGACGTTCTATCATGGGCAACGTATAGGGTAGAAGGGTATGTCTGGTGTGAAAAAGGCATGAACAGTGTTAGTATGGGACTTGGATATAAGGGTGGAGTTTTGTACCTTATAGGCTTGGGAAAATGAGCATGGAATTCATCATTGGAGATTATGATTGAGTAAAGATGTGTTTGGCTAGCATAGGAGGTGCTCGGGGTAGACGAAAGATCGTCTTGCCCTAGGAGTGGAAGAGTCAAGTACATTAGGGTTTGATTCATTATAATATTAAAAAGGGATTGGGTAAAGGGTAAACAACCAATAACAATAAGTGCCTTGCGAAAGGGAACTTCGGGCCATAATGCCGCCGTCTTGGTTCCTAGTGCCCTTTGAGAGCCCTTCACGGGGTATGCCGGGGGCAGTCCTGGGCTAACGTAAATCTTAAAACAAACGAAAGAGTAATTAGCCTAATAGGGATTCACATTGCACACACTCATTAGTGAGGGTTGGTAATGGTTAAGTCGTCCCGAGGTGTTCAAGGGGGCGCCGTCCCGGGGTGTTCTAAGGGATGAAGTCTGGAGATGAGCCGGACGGTTTTGTCCGGGGAATTTGATCTGGGATGTGGTTAATACGGACGGTTTAGTCCGGGAGTTTGACACTTTAAATTATTATATATTAAACTGCTGCATGTGCATAAAAATAGGAAGGATTAAGGTGGTGGGTTCTCGATATCGGGGAGTTCGATTGCACCGACACCGATATCGTTGACTCGGCAAGGTGACTAGCACTTAGCCAAGGTTAAGTCCGGCGGACCAGTCGGCAAGAGTACGCAGGAGTCCGCCTCGTGCACCAGGCGTTGAGGGCGTACGATAGGTCAGACCAGTGGTGCTTTTACTGGTTTTGAGGTGGGCGAGGCCCAACCCACCGCTTCCGTCTGTCACTACGGGAGTATCCTGGGAGTTATCTCCAGAAAGGGGGAACTAAAGGTTTGTGTACACAAAGTTGGGTGGGTGAGTTGCACTGCATGACATAACATACCCACCATATAGTTGCATATCATAATCATTCATAACAACCTTGACACCTAAAGTATAAGTGGAATGAGACGCTTATACTTTAGGACTTGCAAAACGACCCCTTGGTCTATAAGCTTGTGTGGGCAAGTTTATAAATCAAAGGTTAATTTCAATATATATATGCTGCTGTTTGATAACCGACACCCCCAACGTATAAGTGGTATGGGACACTTTATACGATGGGAGCCTTGCAAAAGACCCCTTGGCCTATGTGTACTCACATAAGCAAAGGTTTAATTTCTTACTTACTTCCTTTCTGTTATACCTATTACAACATTTATATTGCTCCCATGTCATAACTTGCTAGTTAGGTTCACCGTCATCTGCTTTTGACTACTCTCCACTTTCATGTCCTCCCCTTTCTTCCTCTCCGCCCGGTGCCTTAGAGCGTGGGGGAAGGGGTGGGGGATGATAGGACTTAGTCTTTTAGACTAACGGTTTTCGAACCATATCATTTTAGGGGATCGCGGAGCCCAACATGGAGGAGCAGCCCAGGAGGCCGGTACGCTTGGAGATGGGATAGTCTAGCACGGGAGTCCAGACTACGGGGTCTGTGAGTCCCGGCCCTTTAGTAGAGATTTAGTTTTGCTTCCGCATTGAGTGATTTTGTAGTGAGGACTTGATGTACCGGGCATGAGCCCTTTTATTTCTAGTATCATCGTACTCTGATGTTTTCTGTGGACACTCCCTTCGTGGAGTTTTATTTTATGTGATATTCTCTTTTGGTGGACTTGCTTCTCTCTTGCTTGCTACTTATTGTGATCGAAAGGCCGGCAGAATCGGCGCGTTGTAGTGACTACCTTCCCGGGTGCGAAGGTGTCACCGCAAAGCGGCGACTCTGGGCATAAGACCCCGGGTTTTCAAAAAAAAAAAATGGGGTCTTACAAAGTGGTATCAGAGGAAACATCGATCGGATTAGTAGCAGTCCACAAATCCTTGGGTCACCTCCGCGCGAGATTAGTTTGCGGACAAACTAAGCAGCGGAAGCAGTGGTGTGCTCATATGGGGAATCACATGTAAATTGTCCACTTTCCATCCATTCCATTTATACATTAGCTAACAATTGGAATTCTTCTTTGTAGCCTGCGGCAAACCCTGTCCCCAGCAGGGAGCACCTCTGGTTGCAAAGACCTCTTCTTGTAATTCTCTAGTCAATAGGTTAGACTCAACCGCTAGGATACGTGACTAACCCGACAACTTATACCGTGCCCTAGTCCGAAACAGACCTTAAGTATGAATTTGGTTAGGTAAGGAAATACCTAAAGAGATTAAAGGAGGAGTTTAATAGTTGAATGGATACCTAAGACATAAACTCTGGTGTCCCTATGGTCCCTAACAAGGATTACTCAATCTATTGGGACTGAACAATAATCCATTATCAGAATGGTAGAAGACACGTAGTATTAACCCCCATACCAGTAACAAGATTACTCAGGGACAACTACAAGATAAACACTGAAGGTCGGGTAGGAATTCAAGTTCGAAAGAGACCCAATTGGGAGTAGGAACAACCCTGATAAGCGTGTCGTAAATTTGACTCGGAGGGTTTAAAGTATGGAGTATATCTACAAGTGTCAGTTTGGAACCCCAAGTCATAGATTGATGCCCTAGGGATTGTACACTCAGCTAGGACAGATATAACATGGTAAGATAAAAGAAAATTAGCCCAAGGAAGATATGGGCTTATCTTTTGTTTATTGGGCAAGTGAGTTAATGACTTAGGTCTCCTAGATCTAATTTAGAAAGTGTGTTGCCCCAAATACAGTAATGTTGAGGTTGGTCTTATTCGACGCCACTCGAACGATGTCATGGTAATAATGAGGAGTAACTACGAGACATAACTACTAGAAGATACCATGTGAATTTGATGACGGGTAGTAAGACTAAGTAGATTTGGGAAGATAAGACTGAGACACTATGATGTAACATCATGAGTATGATAACACTAAGAGTTTGAAAGAAATTAGCAAACGATATATCGAAAACATATATCTTAGGTATGACCTTGCAGACTCGATTCAGATAGCATCAAGACAAGATTAGATACATTTGATGACACAAATATGGTTAGCAAGGGTCGCGGCTATGATAAATAAATGTTTGGAAAATCAAGTGTAACTACGGCAGAATGGCACAACAAATTAAAAAGGTATAAATAACAACCTCCAAAAATGCACGAGTACACCCCCTTAAATCTTGCGGACGACGGGTCATTTGACGAAGTAATCTTTCCCGTTAACGACCAGAGTTGGATAAACCATAGGGTCAAATTGATTGATTACTCTGGCGTATATGAAAGAATAGGAACATGATCCCGTGGAGGAGGTTTATAGAGTCACTGTCTACCGTTACAAACAAAAACACAATTTACTAGAAGAAGATTGTGTGTATTAGAACTTGTCTTTCCCCGGAATGAGAAAGACGTCATGGATTTGGCTACGCACAGTGAGGTTTGCCTAATGGTATAGGCAAGTATAAAGGTTTTGAAGAACTATTATTGTCACTTCCAGAGTTTGAGTGGAAGTTCGAGGATAGATTGAGCGAGATAGTTGGGGAAACCCTGATTTAGTAGTACAGTTTTGTGGTGCGATAAGATCCCGCTAGTCAAGGTCCTGTGGAGAAAGCATGGATAGAAGGAATTAACATACCCGGGATCCTCAGGACCTGATGCAGGAAAGATACCCGGAACTATTCAGTCAGGTATATCTCGCAACTCCTCAAGTGGTTTAAAGTTTTCTCCCTAATTGCAATTACTAGTAGAATATTCCAGGAGATATGGGCTAAACTTTTGTTTATTGGGGCTAGCCCTTAATCATTGATCTAGTAGGTACTTCAACCCTTATGGGATGTTACAAGCTTAAGTTAACCCAGTATAAAACATCCCCGTAGACTTAACCTTAATTTCGGGGACGAAATTTTTGTTTTGTTTATTGGGATTTGTAACATCCCATTTTCAAATTGGACCCCCCCTAGGAGTGACTTGAGCATGACTAGGTCCTATGAGTTAACCTAGGTGAGCCCAGGAGACCAAGTGACCTAAAAACCTAGTTGAGACTCACTTGGTCTGCAAATAGTAATTTTCAAAACTCTGATTTTGGGTGGCCTAGTAGGTTCAATGCGACTCTAAAAATTCCCTTAGACCTAATGTGGGCCCAATGAGTCATCAAGGACCCATTAGGGTCAACCCTAGTAGCCAAAATGACCAAGTCAACCCCAAGCCCAAATCAAGTCAAACCTAGTCTATATGGGTTAACCCAACCTCAAGCCACCCTCCCCTTAGGCTAATCTCTTGCATGATTATTATGTATTAATTTGGTTGCCCATATCCTAGAGGATTGACCAAGTCAACCTAGTGACTAGGAGAGAGAGAGAAGCCTAAATTTAGAGAGATAAAGAGGAGAGAGAAAGTGAGAAGAAAGAGGGTCATTCATGGTGGGGAGGTGAATCACCCCTCTATTCTTCATCATTTAATTAATAATATGTTTTTGAGGGTTGCATTTAGGCTGGTGCCATGAATAATTTCGGCCATAGGGTGGCAGGAGAGAGAAAGCTTCAATTTCTCCTTAATGGAGGAGAGAGAAAGAGGAAAAGAGAGAGGGGAGTTATGGAGGGACACCATGAGCCACCCCATTCATCTCCCCAAGCCTTCATTCATTCCTCCTGACCTTTGGGAAGAGATTCCCATCGTTTTCCCATCAGCCACCATCAATGGAGAAGCCCAACCACCATGGCCAAACACCCCTTCATCTCCCCTCCCATGAAAAAAATTATAAAACCCCCATGCAGCCCCCTATTCTGAATTTTGACTATTCCATCTCCCTCAAAACGTCCATGGCAGTCAAAATAACATATAAGATCAATAGTTTTGGTGGAGGAACGAGGGATCGGGAAGTTCGCCGGAGAGGAAAAACGCCATGGCGAACCGCCGCCGCCGTCGTCGTCGAACCCCCCCAAATAAGGTCCTCCTCCTCTCCTTCTCTCATGCTTAGATCCTAGGAATGTTTAAAAGTTGATTTCATGCCCAAACGAACCGGAGCCAAGCTTCAAAATTTCAGAAATTTGCCATTTTTCATGGACTTTTGGAGCTCTCGGGTAGGGCGGCGCCGCCACCTCCGGCCACCCTAGCTCCGGCCATGGATAGCCCCCACCACCGGGAACAAATGGGTGATGTTTCCCGGTGGTGGCGCCGCCTCAGGCCGCCGGGAAATGGGCCGCAAAAACCACCTGCGCGGGTCTATTTTCGGCTCAATCGGAGAAGATGAACAGCCTCCGTTGGATCTTGCTTTAAGATTCGTGCAACCCATATTTTCAGATTTTTCTGTATTTTAATAAAACAGTTCACTGTAGAAGGAATTTAGGCCCCTTCTGGGCATCTACTGAAAAAGTGTATAACATGAAAGTTGTAGGTATTTTGAATACCTACAATTTGATATGTAGTGGTGAAAAATTGGATGAGGGGACTGCCCTGTAGAGCCTTTTTAGTAAGGGTATGTCCTACAACTAGGGTAGTTTTCTTCTAAAAATTATTTAGGCCATTTAGGGGCATGTTCATCAAAAATGATCAACATGAATATTGTAGGCCTTTTAATTATCTACAGTTTGATATGTTATGGAAAATTTTAGGACAAGTATTCTGACCTGTAGGGTCATTTTTCTAGGGTAGGTCCTACAAATAGGGCAAATCTTTGAAAAATTCCCCACACCTAACCCTTGGTCCAAATAGTTTGAATTTTGGACAGGGGCTTAATATCACCTAGACCTAGCTCCTGTAAAAATTGGAACCCATTTAAAGAAGTTTAACCTAGGGTTTTGCCCTAAACCTAGAGAAGCTAGGGTAAGGTAGTTGAAGGGTCAAATCACCTCAAAAGTCTCCAAAATTTTGGAGGCATGTTTTTAGGGTTATAATTTAGCTCTGATAAAAATTTCAGCCCAATTGGGTTTGAAATGATTGGGTTTTGATGTGATCAAAGATTGGTCCTTAAAGGGGAAAATTAGGGCAAGGGGTTGTTGGGGCATGGTGGGTCCAATTCTCACCCAAATGGGTTGGGATTTTGGCCAGAGCCCCATGGACAGAGAAAACACCCCCTCATGGAATTTGAGATGGTTTGGTGTGGGTTTGCCCTAGGATCCAAGTTCAAACCTTAAGGGTTGATCTATGGGGTTTGTGAAGGACATATGGTTTTATGACTTTGTATGGATCTAGAGTTTAGTCCATGATGTTCTAGGGGTGGAATTATGCCCTAGGAAGGAGTTGCATGGTATGGGTATTTAGTCACATCACTTAATTCTAATTATACAAAATTAGGTCTTTATATCTTATGGAATGGATGATGAGTCAAAAGATTTTAAGTTCATGTAAAATTATGATAGAGGATGTTAATTTTGATATATTGAACAGTAGTTGTTGTTTCATGAAATTTAAATAAGTTTTCATATGGGTACCTTAACAAAAGTACATAATCGTAGAATCTTGGGAGAAATAATTTATGTGGTATTATGATTTAGATTTTAATGAAATTGTGTACATCATGTTTTTAGGATATATTAAACCTCTGGAAATTTTATCATGATTTATGGGATAATAATTAGAGTACTTCCTTCACAACTTAGCAAATAGAGATTTTTACTTAGGAATTATTTATGAAGTAACCAGTCATTTAAAGTTTGTGAAATTTAGTCAGAGGAGTTTTAATATCATATTACATCTCAGTGAATTTTTATGGAATTATTTGAATTATAAATTTATGGGTTGCTTCATTAAATGTTATTGCCCATAAAAATTTAGATAAATTCAATTTGGTATATTAAATGCAAATAAAATTATTATTTTGGGCAGAGGACTTTTCTGATGATTATCAAGGCTCTGTAATTTTTACATAATTTTATGATGATTAATTGTTGTACTTCCTTCATTAAATATGAATTGTGGAATTTTTTTTGATGAATAATTTAATTAGAGGATAAATACTATTTGTAAAATCATGGGAGTTAATATTTAGTAATAATTCACTGTTATACAGTAACTATAATTTTTGGATGACCAATACTTGAGTAGATCATGTAGTTCATGTTCATTATCACCCATGGTCAATTATTTGGAAAATTAATTAATTATCAATTTAATTAGGAAAAATTATAATTTTCTGGATTTAGGCATATTATGACATGGTAGATTCCCAGTAATTATTACAAGGGTTTTGGAAGAGAATTTAATGGACGTTCTATCATGGGCAACGTATAGGGTAGAAGGGTATGTCTGGTGTGAAAAAGGCATGAACAGTGTTAGTATGGGACTTGGATATAAGGGTGGAGTTTTGTACCTTATAGGCTTGGGAAAATGAGCATGGAATTCATCATTGGAGATTATGATGAGTAAAGATGTGTTTGGCTAGCATAGGAGGTGCTCGGGGTAGACGAAAGATCGTCTTGCCCTAGGAGTGGAAGAGTCAAGTACATTAGGGTTTGATTCATTATAATATTAAAAAGGGATTGGGTAAAGGGTAAACAACCAATAACAATAAGTGCCTTGCGAAAGGGAACTTCGGGCCGTAATGCCGCCGTCTTGGTTCCTAGTGCCCTTTGAGAGCCCTTCACGGGGTATGCCGGGGGCAGTCCTGGGCTAACGTAAATCTTAAAACAAACGAAAGAGTAATTAGCCTAATAGGGATTCACATTGCACACACTCATTAGTGAGGGTTGGTACTGGTTAAGTCGTCCCGAGGTGTTCAAGGGGGCGCCATCCCGGGGTGTTCTAAGGGATGAAGTCTGGAGATGAGCCGGACGGTTTTGTCCGGGGAATTTGATCTGGGATGTGGTTAATACGGACGGTTTAGTCCGGGAGTTTGACACTTTAAATTATTATATATTAAACGGCTGCATGTGCATAAAAATAGGAAGGATTAAGGTGGTGGGTTCTCGATATCGGGGAGTTCGATTGCACCGACACCGATATCGTTGACTCGGCAAGGTGACTAGCACTTAGCCAAGGTTAAGTCCGGCGGACCAGTCGGCAAGAGTACGCAGGAGTCCGCCTCGTGCACCAGGCGTTGAGGGCGTACGATAGGTCAGACCAGTGGTGCTTTTACTGGTTTTGAGGTGGGCGAGGCCCAACCCACCGCTTCCGTCTGCCACTACGGGAGTATCCTGGGAGTTATCTCCAGAAAGGGGGAACTAAAGGTTTGTGTACACAAAGTTGGGTGGGTGAGTTGCACTGCATGACATAACATACCCACCATATAGTTGCATATCATAATCATTCATAACAACCTTGACACCTAAAGTATAAGTGGAATGGGACGCTTATACTTTAGGACTTGCAAAACGACCCCTTGGTCTATAAGCTTGTGTGGGCAAGTTTATAAATCAAAGGTTAATTTCAATATATATATGCTGCTGTTTGATAACCGACACCCCCAACGTATAAGTGGTATGGGACACTTTATACGATGGGAGCCTTGCAAAAGACCCCTTGGCCTATGTGTACTCACATAAGCAAAGGTTTAATTTCTTACTTACTTCCTTTCTGTTATACCTATTACAACATTTATATTGCTCCCATGTCATAACTTGCTAGTTAGGTTCACCGTCATCTGCTTTTGACTACTCTCCACTTTCATGTCCTCCCCTTTCTTCCTCTCCGCCCGGTGCCTTAGAGCGTGGGGGAAGGGGTGGGGGATGATAGGACTTAGTCTTTTAGACTAACGGTTTTCGAACCATATCATTTTAGGGGATCGCGGAGCCCAGCATGGAGGAGCAGCCCAGGAGGCCGGTACGCTTGGAGATGGGACAGTCTAGCACGGGAGTCCAGACTACGGGGACTGTGAGTCCCGGCCCTTTAGTAGAGATTTAGTTTTGCTTCCGCATTGAGTGATTTTGTAGTGAGGACTTGATGTACCGGGCATGAGCCCTTTTATTTCTAGTATCATCGTACTCTGATGTTTTCTGTGGACACTCCCTTCGTGGAGTTTTATTTTATGTGATATTCTCTTTTGGTGGACTTGCTTCTCTCTTGCTTGCTACTTATTGTGATCGAAAGGCCGGCAGAATCGGCGCGTTGTAGTGACTACCTTCCCGGGTGCGAAGGTGTCACCGCAAAGCGGCGGTTCTGGGCATAAGACCCCGGGTTTTCAAAAAAAAAAAATGGGGTCTTACAAAGTGGTATCAGAGGAAACATCGATCGGATTAGTAGCAGTCCACAAATCCTTGGGTCACCTCCGCGCGAGATTAGTTTGCGGACAAACTAAGCAGCGGAAGCAGTGGTGTGCTCATATGGGGAATCACATGTAAATTGTCCACTTTCCATCCATTCCATTTGTACATTAGCTAACAATTGGAATTCTTCTTTGTAGCCTGCGGCAAACCCTGTCCCCAGCAGGGAGCACCTCTGGTTGCAAAGACCTCTTCTTGTAATTCTCTAGTCAATAGGTTAGACTCAACCGCTAGGATACGTGACTAACCCGACAACTTATACCGTGCCCTAGTCCGAAACAGACCTTAAGTATGAATTTGGTTAGGTAAGGAAATACCTAAAGAGATTAAAGGAGGAGTTTAATAGTTGAATGGATACCTAAGACATAAACTCTGGTGTCCCTATGGTCCCTAACAAGGATTACTCAATCTATTGGGACTGAACAATAATCCATTATCAGAATGGTAGAAGACACGTAGTATTAACCCCCGTACCAGTAACAAGATTACTCAGGGACAACTACAAGATAAACACTGAAGGTCGGGTAGGAATTCAAGTTCGAAAGAGACCCAATTGGGAGTAGGAACAACCCTGATAAGCGTGTCGTAAATTTGACTCGGAGGGTTTAAAGTATGGAGTATATCTACAAGTGTCAGTTTGGAACCCCAAGTCATAGATTGATGCCCTAGGGATTGTACACTCAGCTAGGACAGATATAACATGGTAAGATAAAAGAAAATTAGCCCAAGGAAGATATGGGCTTATCTTTTGTTTATTGGGCAAGTGAGTTAATGACTTAGGTCTCCTAGATCTAATTTAGAAAGTGTGTTGCCCCAAATACAGTAATGTTGAGGTTGGTCTTATTCGACGCCACTCGAACGATGTCATGGTAATAATGAGGAGTAACTACGAGACATAACTACTAGAAGATACCATGTGAATTTGATGACGGGTAGTAAGACTAAGTAGATTTGGGAAGATAAGACTGAGACACTATGATGTAACATCATGAGTATGATAACACTAAGAGTTTGAAAGAAATTAGCAAACGATATATCGAAAACATATATCTTAGGTATGACCTTGCAGACTCGATTCAGATAGCATCAAGACAAGATTAGATACATTTGATGACACAAATATGGTTAGCAAGGGTCGCGGCTATGATAAATAAATGTTTGGAAAATCAAGTGTAACTACGGCAGAATGGCACAACAAATTAAAAAGGTATAAATAACAACCTCCAAAAATGCACGAGTACACCCCCTTAAATCTTGCGGACGACGGGTCATTTGACGAAGTAATCTTTCCCGTTAACGACAAGAGTTGGATAAACCATAGGGTCAAATTGATTGATTACTCTGGCGTATATGAAAGAATAGGAACATGATCGCGTGGAGGAGGTTTATAGAGTCACTGTCTACCGTTACAAACAAAAACTCAATTTACTAGAAGAAGATTGTGTGTATTAGAACTTGTCTTTCCCCGGAATGAGAAAGACGTCATGGATTTGGCTACGCACAGTGAGGTTTGCCTAATGGTATAGGCAAGTATAAGGGTTTTGAAGAACTATTATTGTCACTTCCAGAGTTTGAGTGGAAGTTCGAGGATAGATTGAGCGAGATAGTTGGGGAAACCCTGATTTAGTAGTACAGTTTTGTGGTGCGATAAGATCCCGCTAGTCAAGGTCCTGTGGAGAAAGCATGGATAGAAGGAATTAACATACCCGGGATCCTCAGGACCTGATGCAGGAAAGATACCCGGAACTATTCAGTCAGGTATATCTCGCAACTCCTCAAGTGGTTTAAAGTTTTCTCCCTAATTGCAATTACTAGTAGAATATTCCAGGAGATATGGGCTAAACTTTTGTTTATTGGGGCTAGCCCTTAATCATTGATCTAGTAGGTACTTCAACTCTTATGGGATGTTACAAGCTTAAGTTAACCCAGTATAAAACATCCCCGTAGACTTAACCTTAATTTCGGGGACGAAATTTTTGTTTTGTTTATTGGGATTTGTAACATCCCATTTTCAAATTGGACCCCCCCTAGGAGTGACTTGAGCATGACTAGGTCCTATGAGTTAACCTAGGTGAGCCCAGGAGACCAAGTGACCTAAAAACCTAGTTGAGACTCACTTGGTCTGCAAATAGTAATTTTCAAAACTCTGATTTTGGGTGGCCTAGTAGGTTCAATGCGACTCTAAAAATTCCCTTAGACCTAATGTGGGCCCAATGAGTCATCAAGGACCCATTAGGGTCAACCCTAGTAGCCAAAATGACCAAGTCAACCCCAAGCCCAAATCAAGTCAAACCTAGTCTATATGGGTTAACCCAACCTCAAGCCACCCTCCCCTTAGGCTAATCTCTTGCATGATTATTATGTATTAATTTGGTTGCCCATATCCTAGAGGATTGACCAAGTCAACCTAGTGACTAGGAGAGAGAGAGAAGCCTAAATTTAGAGAGATAAAGAGGAGAGAGAAAGTGAGAAGAAAGAGGGTCATTCATGGTGGGGAGGTGAATCACCCCTCTATTCTTCATCATTTAATTAATAATATGTTTTTGAGGGTTGCATTTAGGCTGGTGCCATGAATAATTTCGGCCATAGGGTGGCAGGAGAGAGAAAGCTTCAATTTCTCCTTAATGGAGGAGAGAGAAAGAGGAAAAGAGAGAGGGGAGTTATGGAGGGACACCATGAGCCACCCCATTCATCTCCCCAAGCCTTCATTCATTCCTCCTGACCTTTGGGAAGAGATTCCCATCGTTTTCCCATCAGCCACCATCAATGGAGAAGCCCAACCACCATGGCCAAACACCCCTTCATCTCCCCTCCCATGAAAAAAATTATAAAACCCCCATGCAGCCCCCTATTCTGAATTTTGACTATTCCATCTCCCTCAAAACGTCCATGGCAGTCAAAATAACATATAAGATCAATAGTTTTGGTGGAGGAACGAGGGATCGGGAAGTTCGCCGGAGAGGAAAAACGCCATGGCGAACCGCCGCCGCCGTCGTCGTCGAACCCCCCCAAATAAGGTCCTCCTCCTCTCCTTCTCTCATGCTTAGATCCTAGGAATGTTTAAAAGTTGATTTCATGCCCAAACGAACCGGAGCCAAGCTTCAAAATTTCAGAAATTTGCCATTTTTCATGGACTTTTGGAGCTCTCGGGTAGGGCGGCGCCGCCACCTCCGGCCACCCTAGCTCCGGCCATGGATAGCCCCCACCACCGGGAACAAATGGGTGATGTTTCCCGGTGGTGGCGCCGCCTCAGGCCGCCGGGAAATGGGCCGCAAAAACCACCTGCGCGGGTCTATTTTCGGCTCAATCGGAGAAGATGAACAGCCTCCGTTGGATCTTGCTTTAAGATTCGTGCAACCCATATTTTCAGATTTTTCTGTATTTTAATAAAACAGTTCACTGTAGAAGGAATTTAGGCCCCTTCTGGGCATCTACTGAAAAAGTGTATAACATGAAAGTTGTAGGTATTTTGAATACCTACAATTTGATATGTAGTGGTGAAAAATTGGATGAGGGGACTGCCCTGTAGAGCCTTTTTAGTAAGGGTATGTCCTACAACTAGGGTAGTTTTCTTCTAAAAATTATTTAGGCCATTTAGGGGCATGTTCATCAAAAATGATCAACATGAATATTGTAGGCCTTTTAATTATCTACAGTTTGATATGTTATGGAAAATTTTAGGACAAGTATTCTGACCTGTAGGGTCATTTTTCTAGGGTAGGTCCTACAAATAGGGCAAATCTTTGAAAAATTCCCCACACCTAACCCTTGGTCCAAATAGTTTGAATTTTGGACAGGGGCTTAATATCACCTAGACCTAGCTCCTGTAAAAATTGGAACCCATTTAAAGAAGTTTAACCTAGGGTTTTGCCCTAAACCTAGAGAAGCTAGGGTAAGGTAGTTGAAGGGTCAAATCACCTCAAAAGTCTCCAAAATTTTGGAGGCATGTTTTTAGGGTTATAATTTAGCTCTGATAAAAATTTCAGCCCAATTGGGTTTGAAATGATTGGGTTTTGATGTGATCAAAGATTGGTCCTTAAAGGGGAAAATTAGGGCAAGGGGTTGTTGGGGCATGGTGGGTCCAATTGTCACCCAAATGGGTTGGGATTTTGGCCAGAGCCCCATGGACAGAGAAAACACCCCCTCATGGAATTTGAGATGGTTTGGTGTGGGTTTGCCCTAGGATCCAAGTTCAAACCTTAAGGGTTGATCTATGGGGTTTGTGAAGGACATATGGTTTTATGACTTTGTATGGATCTAGAGTTTAGTCCATGATGTTCTAGGGGTGGAATTATGCCCTAGGAAGGAGTTGCATGGTATGGGTATTTAGTCACATCACTTAATTCTAATTATACAAAATTAGGTCTTTATATCTTATGGAATGGATGATGAGTCAAAAGATTTTAAGTTCATGTAAAATTATGATAGAGGATGTTAATTTTGATATATTGAACAGTAGTTGTTGTTTCATGAAATTTAAATAAGTTTTCATATGGGTACCTTAACAAAAGTACATAATCGTAGAATCTTGGGAGAAATAATTTATGTGGTATTATGATTTAGATTTTAATGAAATTGTGTACATCATGTTTTTAGGATATATTAAACCTCTGGAAATTTTATCATGATTTATGGGATAATAATTAGAGTACTTCCTTCACAACTTAGCAAATAGAGATTTTTACTTAGGAATTATTTATGAAGTAACCAGTCATTTAAAGTTTGTGAAATTTAGTCAGAGGAGTTTTAATATCATATTACATCTTAGTGAATTTTTATGGAATTATTTGAATTATAAATTTAGGGGTTGCTTCATTAAATGTTATTGCCCATAAAAATTTAGATAAATTCAATTTGGTATATTAAATGCAAATAAAATTATTATTTTTGGGCAGAGGACTTTTCTGATGATTATCAAGGCTCTGTAATTTTTACATAATTTTATGATGATTAATTGTTGTACTTCCTTCATTAAATATGAATTGTGGTTTTTTTTGATGAATAATTTAATTAGAGGATAAATACTATTTGTAAAATCATGGGAGTTAATATTTAGTAATAATTCACTGTTATACAGTAACTATAATTTTTGGATGACCAATACTTGAGTAGATCATGTAGTTCATGTTCATTATCACCCATGGTCAATTATTTGGAAAATTAATTAATTATCAATTTAATTAGGAAAAATTATAATTTTCTGGATTTAGTCATATTATGACATGGTAGATTCCCAGTAATTATTACAAGGGTTTTGGAAGAGAATTTAATGGACGTTCTATCATGGGCAACGTATAGGGTAGAAGGGTATGTCTGGTGTGAAAAAGGCATGAACAGTGTTAGTATGGGACTTGGATATAAGGGTGGAGTTTTGTACCTTATAGGCTTGGGAAAATGAGCATGGAATTCATCATTGGAGATTATGTTGAGTAAAGATGTGTTTGGCTAGCATAGGAGGTGCTCGGGGTAGACGAAAGATCGTCTTGCCCTAGGAGTGGAAGAGTCAAGTACATTAGGGTTTGATTCATTATAATATTAAAAAGGGATTGGGTAAAGGGTAAACAACCAATAACAATAAGTGCCTTGCGAAAGGGAACTTCGGGCCATAATGCCGCCGTCTTGGTTCCTAGTGCCCTTTGAGAGCCCTTCACGGGGTATGCCGGGGGCAGTCCTGGGCTAACGTAAATCTTAAAACAAACGAAAGAGTAATTAGCCTAATAGGGATTCACATTGCACACACTCATTAGTGAGGGTTGGTACTGGTTAAGTCGTCCCGAGGTGTTCAAGGGGGCGCCGTCCCGGGGTGTTCTAAGGGATGAAGTCTGGAGATGAGCCGGACGGTTTTGTCCGGGGAATTTGATCTGGGATGTGGTTAATACGGACGGTTTAGTCCGGGAGTTTGACACTTTAAATTATTATATATTAAACGGCTGCATGTGCATAAAAATAGGAAGGATTAAGGTGGTGGGTTCTCGATATCGGGGAGTTCGATTGCACCGACACCGATATCGTTGACTCGGCAAGGTGACTAGCACTTAGCCAAGGTTAAGTCCGGCGGACCAGTCGGCAAGAGTATGCAGGAGTCCGCCTCGTGCACCAGGCGTTGAGGGCGTACGATAGGTCAGACCAGTGGTGCTTTTACTGGTTTTGAGGTGGGCGAGGCCCAACCCACCGCTTCCGTCTGCCACTACGGGAGTATCCTGGGAGTTATCTCCAGAAAGGGGGAACTAAAGGTTTGTGTACACAAAGTTGGGTGGGTGAGTTGCACTGCATGACATAACATACCCACCATATAGTTGCATATCATAATCATTCATAACAACCTTGACACCTAAAGTATAAGTGGAATGGGACGCTTATACTTTAGGACTTGCAAAACGACCCCTTGGTCTATAAGCTTGTGTGGGCAAGTTTATAAATCAAAGGTTAATTTCAATATATATATGCTGCTGTTTGATAACCGACACCCCCAACGTATAAGTGGTATGGGACACTTTATACGATGGGAGCCTTGCAAAAGACCCCTTGGCCTATGTGTACTCACATAAGCAAAGGTTTAATTTCTTACTTACTTCCTTTCTGTTATACCTATTACAACATTTATATTGCTCCCATGTCATAACTTGCTAGTTAGGTTCACCGTCATCTGCTTTTGACTACTCTCCACTTTCATGTCCTCCCCTTTCTTCCTCTCCGCCCGGTGCCTTAGAGCGTGGGGGAAGGGGTGGGGGATGATAGGACTTAGTCTTTTAGACTAACGGTTTTCGAACCATATCATTTTAGGGGATCGCGGAGCCCAGCATGGAGGAGCAGCCCAGGAGGCCGGTACGCTTGGAGATGGGATAGTCTAGCACGGGAGTCCAGACTACGGGGTCTGTGAGTCCCGGCCCTTTAGTAGAGATTTAGTTTTGCTTCCGCATTGAGTGATTTTGTAGTGAGGACTTGATGTACCGGGCATGAGCCCTTTTATTTCTAGTATCATCGTACTCTGATGTTTCCTGTGGACTCTCCCTTCGTGGAGTTTTATTTTATGTGATATTCTCTTTTGGTGGACTTGCTTCTCTCTTGCTTGCTACTTATTGTGATCGAAAGGCCGGCAGAATCGGCGCGTTGTAGTGACTACCTTCCCGGGTGCGAAGGTGTCACCGCAAAGCGGCGACTCTGGGCATAAGACCCCGGGTTTTCAAAAAAAAAATTGGGGTCTTACACAGCTGCTGCAAAATTTCTATTTGTTGACACAAGTCTTGAAGGTGTCAACACAACTAGCTTCTGGTGTCGATACAAGTCCTTCATCAGTTTCGACACTTGTACTTAGAATATTTTCCTACATTTCTTTAACCTGGACATTCAAACTCAACATTCAATCAAATACACCTTGAGGTATATCATTGAGTTAGGTGAGGCTTCTCCAAATCTGGTACACATTTTCTAATGTACCCAACACCGAGCACCTGTGAGGCCATTACTAGGGAATCTATTTTAACATTCACATGCTTGATTCCCAATTCTTTGGAAAATCTCAAACCTACCAATAATGCTTTGTACTCTGATTGGTTATTTATTGTTTGAAAAGGGAACTTTATATCTTGCACCAACCTGATTCCATTCAAATTGATGAGCAGTACCACTGCCCCAAATAAATTTTTACTTGAAGTTCCATCTACATAAATTGACCAAGCTAAAGGAGATCGCTACGCTTGGCTAGATCTTGATCCTGTCATATCTACTAGAAAAATCGACCAATGCTTGTGCCTTGATTGCCGTCCAGGGAACATATGAGATATCAAACTCACTGAGTCTGATCGCCAATTTGGCTAGTCTTCCCGAGTGTTCTGGCCATTCTTGGACTTTTTTAAATTGTTGATCAGTTATCACCTGAACTAAATGTGCCTGCAAATATGGCTGAAGCCTTCGAGCAGACATTACCAATGCTAGAGCTAGTTTTTCTAGAATCGGATACCTCGTCTCGTCATTCTTGAGGATGTGGCTTATATAATATACTTTATACTGCCTTCTTTGTACATCTCTAACCAGGACTGGCCTAACTACTTCTGGGCTGACTCCAAGGTAAATATTCAATACTTTCCCTACTCGAGGGCTCTAGAGCAGAGGGTTCGAAGTGATTTACTTTTTGAACAACCTAAAAGCTTCAGCACATTCTTTGGTCCAATCAAACTTTGAGTCCCTCAAAGAGTTTTGAAAAAAGGTATGTTTTTATCTCTTACTCGAGAAATAAACCTCCCAAGGACTGCCAGCCTTCCTCCTAAATATTGAATTTTTTTTGTGTAATGAGGGGTTATCATATCAAAGATCTCCTTTACTTTATCCGGATTAGAAGCTAGTCCCTCATTCGTAAGATGATGGGAAAGATATTTTCACTTACTTGTGCAAAAAACACAATTTAACGTGTTAAATTTCATTTTATACCTCCGTAGTGTAACGGACATCTCTGGAGGTCATGTAGGTGCAACGCAATGGTTTTACATTTTAATAAGAAGATCATCTACATATACTTCAAGATTTCTCCCCTTTTTTTAAAAATAAAGTTCATCATTCGCTGATATGTGTAACCTACATTTTTTTATCCCGAAAGGCTTCACGAGATAACAATAACAACCATCATTCGTGATGAAGGTTGCATGAGGAATGTTGGGCTAATGCATTCTAATATGATGATAACCAGAAAATGCGTCTAAAAACGCATACAAGGATACCCGACCCTAGAATCTACTAACACATCTATTCGAGTCAAGGGATAAAAATCTTTAGGGCATGCTAAATTGAAATTTGTGAAATCAACAAACATGCACATTTTTCCACCTGGTTTTTTCACCATTACAATGTTCGATACCCAGGAAGATATTGAATTTCACAAATAAAATTTGAATTGAGGAGCATTGAGACCTCCTCTCTGATGGGTTCTGTTAACTTGGTTGCCACCTCCCTCTTATTCTGCTTAACATATTTGAAATCTTGAGTAATATTGAGGTGGTGGAAAGAAAAATCTAGATCAACTACTGGCATGTCCTCTGCTGCACAAGCGAAGACATCTAAGTTCTTCAGAAGACAGGAAACCAGTTTGATATTCTCTTCTTCTGGCAGATCTGATATGATGGAGAGTTTTCTCTCCTCTCCTTCTATGATGGAGACCCCTTGAATTACCTAGGAAAGATGCAGGTGAGTTCCTCCTCAGGTTGAGTACTACAAGTCCTCGAATGCATCTAAAGGGGTTGCGCCCTCGGGTGCAGCAACTAAAAAAGATGGAAGCAGGCCTTGCTCGATCATATATACTTAATGAATGTAGCACTCCCCTTCCATAATGGGGTCGCTCTTGATCCTGTATTACTTGCCTTCATCTACAAACTTAAGAGCAATATGGTAAATGGAAACCACTGCCTGGTATTCATTGAGGAGGGGTCTCCCGAAGATAGTGTAGTAGATACTAGGCGTATCTACTACCACAAACTGGATGAGTTTTGTAACCCCTCCATGTGTGACCAAGAGGGCAAAGCTTCCCTCTACCTCCTTCCTTTTGCCAAAGAAACTGTAGAGTGGAACTTTGGTTGAAATCAAAGGCTTCCCACACTTCAGGGCCTCATAGGTTGCTTTAAAGATGAGGTTGACAAAACTATCTGTATTAATCAGAATTCTCCTTACTGTATAGTTTTTAATATTAGCTTTGATAATGACCGCATCATTGAAGGGATTAGCCATCTACAAAAGAATTTTCCAGTCAAAAGTTGATAACCCCCTAGGGGGAGCAAAAGTAGAGTTTGCTACTACCTCATGCCGATATTCTCGGGCTATGGTCGATTTCGGGGTCGATTCTACCCTTATTCCCCCGTAGATGCAGAATTGTTCTCCAAGGGTGACCTCATCGTTTGTGTCGACTGTCACAACCCGCATTTTCTCAACATTTAAGTTATATCAGAGTAAGTGAAAATACGTGTCGTGATGACATGCATGCAGGGGATAACTGTAGGTGCTCAGGCATGACTCAAAACTCTATACTTTATCTAAAATCCATAAGTTAATAAGTAAAAACCAGTTTAAGTTTAGATGGTTGTATCCCTCGGCACAGTAGATCAACAGTCCACAAGTAAAAATATAATTATACGTTGTGAAAATACTTTGATTATGTTAGATTAACATCCTACACGAGCATAAACATCCCCAAAGGACAACTCGCGGTATGCAAGACTCTAGATTTATTATAAGTATAGAAATAGTCTTTACGTTAGTTATAAAATTGCATTTTAGTTTTAGAAAGATGGCTTGTATGAAATGCTAGTAGTAATGCTTTTAGAAGTTAAAATACCTAACATGCAACCTATAATAAACATTCCCAGAGAGCAAGTAGACACAACCACAAATCAGGCCAACTAGGCAGCTTAGTAAAGTAATTAGCATTTCAAAGGAAAACCCACAGTGGGCGTCAACAACCTTACATGAACCCACTGGAGAGCATGTATGTCTATACTAATATTAAAGCAAAAAAACACACTACTGTGAGGAAAACCTCTACAAAATAGCAGGCCAATAGCAAACTTCCAAACCTATCCGCTCACCCGGCTACTCCCCTGAACCTTAGGCATTCAAAAAAATAACACTTCAGCAAGAAAATATAAGTGGCAATAGAATTCAATCAATAGACAACAAAATTATAAAAGAGTTACCAACCGATGACTACATGATTATAAGGAATCATGAACATTTAAGCCCATGGAAAAAGGGAAGAAGGAACTCACAAAGGTAATACATCCCAAGTTGCACCAAGTGCTATAAGGATCAAAGTTTAAATTACATAAGCATAAATACGTGCATTAATGAAAGAAATGAATTGGTCAATTCACCATTAGAGAGAAAAAACACAGGCAAAGTTTGATACAAGCAATGGGAGGGACCTACCCAACACACCACGGTCGAAGGGACCTACCCAATACACCAATAGTAAAGCTTAACGGGGCCCAAGAAACGGTGGTCTCATGCCTCGACACACCCAAAATCGGTGAAAAATCGGTACTTGCGGTGGAAGGACCTACCCAACACACCAGCAGTCGCAACACATGGTGGAAGGGACTTGCCCAACACACCAACAACCACCAACCCACATAGGGTAAAGATGCACAAAATCGGGCACCAAAGGCACTTACATCCATGCACCAGTAAAACTTCAACCAACCACTAGTTTATTCTGCTAAAATGTGGAAGAAAAACCTAAAATTTACATTGAGGCCCATTCCTACAGAATCAGACAAGAATTTGCAAAATAATAGTGAGTCCACGGAAAAGCGTCAAGTACCCTAGACACTGTGTCAAGTGCTATCAACGCACTCGACGCCATTAAAAGTGAGGGATATATCTAACTTTACTCCAGAGGGGGGTGAATAGAGTAATTTAAAACTTTGTTTTATTTTTATAGCAGATTAAAATTTTGATGATAAATAAAAATATAGAATGAAATCACAGCACATAATAAAGAAAACAATCAATCACAGACGACACAAGTATTTATAGTCATTCCCTAATAAATTTGGCTACGTCTACCTTCTACCACCCTGGTAGGAATCCACTACAAGTTTTTGATCAGGTGCCCTTCCACCATAAGATCTATTTTCTAAGGTAGATCTTGGAACCCTTTGAGCTTTTGATCTTGTGCCCAAAAACCAATCTTAAGTCTTTTTATCAGGTGATTTATAAACCAAGAAATAACTTTTGATGGGAGTTAAAAACCGAGTACAAAGTTTAAATATAAATTGAAAGAGTGACGATGTCTTCTACATCAATAATCTCTTAGAAGACTAGTGGATGTTGAAGTAAAATAGCTCCCCCTGATTTGTATAGAGATTTGAGATCAGGAGGGGAGGCTTTTCTTCAGGGTGTAGCCTTTATTGTATTTGACTGATGAAGACTTTGCATTTGCAGAGACTGAAGCAGAAAATCTGATGAATATATGTTGATCTATAATGATATATTAATTAAAACTTTAAAACCAATCTTCCGGGAGAATATATAGAATGCCTGGGGATAATAAAAATGTTTGAATTAAAACGATTCTGAAATGCCTTAGGCATCTCAGAGAATTGTAACTGCCCTCGAGATTATTTAGATTTAAACTCTGTGATAAATCCACATTTAATGCTGTCTGGAACGTCTATATTCAGTAAAAATATTTATCATTAAATATCAGAGTGTAACTGATAATAATTAAAAAAAATTTAAAATCATTCTGCCTCTGAATATAAAAATGCCTGAACAAAGAACACTACAAGAGATTCGTCTAACTACTTTTGGAGATCGTTGAACTGGGCTTGGAGTTCGTCGAACTGAGCCTGGAGTTCGTCGAGCTGAGCTGCTGAGTTGTTATCAGAGTTCGTCGAACGGAGCCTAGAGTTCGTCGAGCTAAACTCAGAGTAAGAACTCTGAGTTCCTCGAACTGAGCTCGACGTTCGATGAATTGGGCTCAGCTTTCGTCGAACAGAATCCTACTTTCGCCGAACTGCATTTTTCTTGAATTCTTCTGAGGAAGAAACCCTGGAAATAAAGCTATGACCCGGAACTATACACATTGTGTCAAACTAATCATCCTAAACAACAATAGTGTTACTAACCTAAATAAGTAATTGGGTTCCAACAATCTCCCCTTATTTTGGTGAGGATACTTTCAAAAACACAAAGCAAAAATAATCTGATAGAATTTTAAAATTTTCAGCAGATATAAAGAAAGTGCTTTGATAGTTCATAAACATAAACAAAGAATAAAACTTATAATCAAAATTAAGAGTCTTTCTTAAGAGCTGCTGATGGAGAATCTGAAGTTAATTTGGTGAAAATTAGCTCTCTATTTGGACCTTCAGATTCTCTTTTACTTATTGTCAGGTCTTGAGAACCAATAATCTTCAGAAAGGTGGTTATAGGAACTACTACATCTGGATACAGACCCTTGTACTCATCAACATTGAATAAACTTTTCTTCTAATATCTTTCTAATTCCTGCTGCCTGTAGGGGGACATGGTAGTGAATTGAGAAGATTCCTTTCCTTCTGAACTGGCTTTCCTAATTTGAGATAGAGCAACTAGCTCATTATACCTTGCCATTCTAAATACTGGATCTAGTTCTGGATCATAAACTAGAGAAGGTTTCCTCTCTTTGCTTGATTGTTGTTGACTACTGCTTTGATTTGTATGATGTTCCTAGCTACTATGAGAATCAGACCTGGTATGTTTATCCAGTCTTCCCTGAGAAGGTCTTTAATGATGTGAAGATGAACTCTGAGAAGAAGAGACACTACCAATTGACCATACTGTTAGAGGAGGAGTTAGAGGAGGAGGTCCTCTCCAAGACTATGGCGGGGAAGAATATCTCCTCATATTCTTCATATTTTATGCTCATTTTTGGGGAATCTAATCTAGTTTGGAAGGTCTAGAGTGAGAGGAATCCTACGCAGAATGTAATATATAATTGTTGGGTATTGTATCCATAATGTACCTGATTTGAAGAAGCCCATGAACAAGCTAAGGTGAATTGACAATGTATTTGATTACTTGTCTTCAAGTTGTGCTTGCAGTTATTCATCGCTAAGTACACACCAATGTCAGGGTGTAGTAGGTCAATATACACGGGTCTGTGCAATGTAATCCCTCGTTGAGCAGATCAGTGTGTTGGCTTACGTGTACTCTCTCTATTTGAGTGTACTTATTTTCAAGTATATGGTTATGTAAGATCAAGAGCAGACAAGGAGCAAGGATGGGCCAAAGACCAGCTCACGGGAAGAAAGATGAAAATCGTCTAAGTTCAAATCGACGAGAATCATTAAGTGATTCTCGCCGATTCGACGAGAATATCGCCGAATCGTCGAGAATCACGATTTGATTCTCGCCGATTGCTGCCGGTTGTCTCGTTGCCGCCTTGAATTCTTCCAAGGAAGAATCGTCGAGAATCACGAAGTGATTCTAGCCGATTCGTCGAGAATGACTCTGCATTCTCGACGATTCAGCGAGAATCAATTGTGATTCTCGCCGATTCTTACCGGCTTGTGTTATCAGTAGAGATTGAATTCTGTTAAGTAGAATTCGGCGAGAATCGTAGTTGATTCACGCCGATTCGGAGAGAATCACCTACGATTCTCGCCGAATTTGACTTAGGCAATTTTCGCCTATTCTCTGGACCGGTCCAAGTTAACTGAACTATTTCAAACCGGACTTAGGGTTTCCTTTTGGTGGGGCCCACAACGGTCATGTGGAATGACCTAATGTATATATACCTTCGTATGGTTGAGCGGAAAATAGACGAATACACGATTTCAAAAAGAAATGCCGCCGACGTGACCTAGATCGCGATCTTGCTCCGCCACCGTCGTCGCCGCTCGTACAGTTAGTCACCTTAGCTTGTTCAGGGGCTTCTTCAAATCAGGTACATTGTGGATACAATACCCAACAATCTCCCCCTATTTGAAGAAGCCTAAACCCTACAAGCTAAGGTGAATATAACGGCTTGAAAGAAAACACAACTTTGAAAAATGAGAGTGAGTTGAAATTCCATACCATTATCTTTAGAGCATTTGGAGCATACACCTTAGCACCTTAGTCGAGAGGGTAATCTCCCCCTTTTTGGCTTCAGCAAATCTGGGTCTGCTGCATTTTACACCAAGCTCCCCCTCAGTTCTTGCACCTGTGCTTACCCTTGAGTTCCTGGCAGAGGCTCCCTCTAGATGCACAAGCCTGGAGCTTCTGTAGTCTTTATTCCTCATAGTTTAGCATCCCCAATTCAGTTTTGAAAAGACTGAACTTGGCCTCATCTAAGGGCTTTGTGAAAATATCTAAAATCTGCTTGTCCATGGGGACATAGCAGAGAGAGATGTCCTTGTTCTCCACGTGCTCCCAAATGAAGTGGTAGCGCACTTCAATATGCTTCGTTCTGCTGTGCGATACTGTATTGTTGGCAATGGCAATTGAGCTGGAGGTGTGGCAGTACATTGGTACTTCCATGAACTGAAGGTCATAATCAGCTAACTGGTTTCTAATCCAAAGGAGTTGTGCGCAACAGCTGCCAGCTGAGATGTACTCAGACTCTGCTATGGAAGTTGCTACACAATTCTGCTTCTTGCTGTTCCATGAGATAAGCCTTCTTCCATGGAATTGACACGTCCTGGAAGTGCTTTCTCTGTAACCAACATGACTTTGAGTCAACATATGGCCATCACTTCAGGCCCTCGGTTGCAAAGCCAAAGAGCCGATATGATGGTTGGACCTTCCCCCGCAATTTTGGCGAGAGTGTCTTCAAGGCACCTTATGAGGAAGTTCAGATGAAGGATTATGACCACTTCTCTAGCGTCCATAATAGGAAGCAGGCACCCAAGGCCATGCCTGTTACACTGAGAAACCAGGAGGTGAAGAAATCATGTGACTGTTGTCATCATGATGCCTCCACCTCCAGGTCTGAGGCCCCTGCTGAACCTTCCATTCCAAGAGTGAAGCAGGTGCCTAGGAGAAAGTATAATAGATTTGACTGCTGGTGCTGTGGCAAAGTTGGTCATTTTGTCATGGATTGCTGGTTTAATCCGAGGAATAAAGAGACTCCTCATGTTGGCAATGTGAGGCATACCACTCGTAGGGTTAACCATTCGAGGGGGAGCATGCTAACGAGGAATCTAGGACCCAAGTTCGATTGGGTTCCTAAGGCAAATTAATTTTCTTTTGCAGGAATGTCCAAAGGCCACCAAAACTCCCATATGGTATTTGGACAGTGGATGCTCCCGTCATATGACTGGGACAAGAAGCCTGCTGCGGGAGTACTCTCCAGTCGATAATGGACCCAAAGTCATCTTTTGGGGATCTGATCGGGGAGTCACTAGAGGTTACGGTATGATTTCCAACGGTATACTCTCTATCACTGACGTAGCTTATGTTGAAGGGTTAAATCATAACCTGATCAGTGTAAGCCAGTTATGTGATAAAGGGTATGACATTAAGTTCTGTATGGATAAATGCCTGATAATATCATGTGCCTCTTCGGAGACGGTATTAACCGGCATTAGGAGCAGAAATATTTTCTGTTTATATTTTCTCAGTCTAGATTCTTCTACCCCCGTATGCCTAGTAGAAAAAGGCAGTGCATCTCTTTGTGAACAATGGAATAAGAGATTGGCACATATTAATTACAAGACAATTAATATGCTGTTTTCCAAAGATTTAGTAAGGGATGGTCCCATTATTAAGTGCATCAAAGATAGTCCCTGTCCTGCATGCCAGATGGGCAAACAGACTCGGGTTACCTTTAAGGGCATCTCAGACAAAGACTCCTCCAGATGTCTTTATCTTCTGCACATGGACTTGTTTGGTCCAATGCAAGTTCATAGCTTAGGAGGTCTTATACGCTAGTGATTATAGATGATCACTCTCGGTTTACTTAGGTGTTCTTTTTAAAACGCAAGTCTGATACGTTTGACATCTTCACCAGCTTTGTCAAGCAGATTCAGAATGAACTTAACTGCTCAGTAGTCAAAATCAGAAGTGACCATGGAACAGAGTTCGAGTCTGGTGTTATGACAGAGTTCGGTGAAGAACTTGGTATCTTTCATGAGTTTTCCTCCCCGTGCACTCCTCAACAAAACGGAGTTGCGGAGAGGAGAAATAGAACACTCATTGAAGCCTGCACGACAATGTTGAATGACGCTTCACTCCCAGAATACTTCTTGGCCGAGGCTGTCAATACGGCTTGTCATGTTCAAAACCAGGCGTTGATCAACAAAAGTCATCGTAAGACGCCCTACGAGCTACTGAAAGGCAGGAAACCAACCATGTCCTATTTGAGGATCTTTGGTTGCAGATGTTATGTACTGAACAATGGGAAGTACACGCATACTAAGTTTGGTGAAAAATGCTTCGAAGGCATATTCATGGGCTATAGTAGCCATAGCCGGGGTTATAGAGTTTTCAACAAGAAAACCCTAGTGGTAGAGGAATCAATAAATGTTGTATTTGATGAAGGAAGTTTGCTTAATTACAAGTCTTTTTGTAGTCTTCTTGAAGATGCAGGTGCCAGACTCGAAAAGATACACCTGGATGAGCCCGAGAAAGATGCAACTCCAAAATACGTTAAGGTCTCCACATCAACGCCGATCGGAGAGGATGACAATCAGGATGGAGCAGTCCTCCCTAAATAGGAAGGAGCCCTAGAAATTGATAGAGCTCCTGATGCAAGACTTCTAGAGCTCCGACACGTGAGGGATCATCCCAGAAATCAAATCATTGGAGATCCCCGAGACGGTGTCAGAACTCGCCGAGGTACTCTTAACGAGATTCGGCATTTTAGCTTCCTGTCGCAGGTTGATCCAAAGAAGTTCGACAAAGCGAACAAAGATGCGTCATGGATATTGACCATGCAAGATGAGCTGCATCAATTCGAAAGATGCAAAGTCTGGACGCTGGTTCCCAGACCTAAGACGCAAAACGTGATTGGCACCAAGTGGATCTTCAGAAACAAGCTGGATGAACACGGGGTCATCATCAAGAACAAGGCCAGACTGGTGGCTCAAGGATACAGATAGGAGGAGGGGATTGACTTCGACCAGACATTTGCGCCAGTCGCCCGGCTCGAGGCAATCCGTCTGTTCCTAGCCTATGCCTCTCACAAAGGATTCACAGTCTATCAGATGGACGTGAAATCGGCATTCTTGAATGGAGACTTGAAAGAGGAAGTATATGTCGCTCAACCTCCAGGTTTTGTCAATCCAACTTATCCTAATAATGTCTACTTTCTTAATAAAGCTCTATTTGGCTTAAAACAAGCTCCTTGAGCTTGGTATGAGACCTTGTCTAGTTTTTTTCTTGAGAACAAGTTCTCTAGAGGAAAAATAGACAAGACATTATTTCTCAGGGAAGTCAAAGGCAAGATCTTGCGGGTGCAAATCTATGTCGATGACATTATATTCGGCTCAACAGACAACAATCTTTGCAAAAAGTTTTCTAAACTTATGCAAGGAAAGTTTGAAATGAGCACTATGGGAGAGCTGAAGTATTTCTTGGGACTTCAAGTGAAACAATCTGAGGAAGGAATTTTCATTTCTCAGACAAAGTTCACCAATGAACTCCTCAAGAAATTCGGAATGGAGAATGCAACCTCTATGAGGACTCCAAATGGATCCACCATGTCTCTGGATAAGGATGAGAAAGGGAAACCTTTTGATGAAACCAAATACAGAAGCATCATTGGATCCCTGCTCTACCTTACTGCAAGTAGACCGGATATCAAGTTCTCCACATGTGTTTGTGCCAGATATCAGGTGAACACTAAGGAATCTCATTATGTCGCTGCAAAGCGAATTCTTAGATACCTTAAAGGTACCCCTAATCTTGGCTTGTGGTACCCGAGAAATAATGATGTCGAGCTAATAGGTTTTTCAGATGCTGATTTTGTAGGGAGTAGGGATGACAGGAAAAGCACTTCCGTTTGTTCCTCTTTCAAGTCTCCATTCAAGAATGCTGATTTCACGTCCATCTGATAGACTGTGAATCCTTTGTGAGAGGCATAGGCTAGGAACAGACGGATTGCCTCGAGCCGGGCGACTGGCGCAAATGTCTGGTCGAAGTCAATCCCCTCCTCCTGTTTGTATCCTTGAGCCACCAGTCTGGCCTTGTTCTTGATGATGACCTCATGTACATCCAGCTTGTTTCTGATACCACTTAAAAGTCCACCTAGTGCCAACTAGCTTCACCTATGGGGGGGGATAGGTGTCTTGTAGCGTTTTTGCGGAATTAAAAACTGTACCTGCACAAATAAATCAAACAACACAGCACAGAAAAGACTCAAGCAATTTATAGTGGTTCCCCGATTTGGGTACGTCCACTTTCCCCCTTCGACCTATCTCCCAACCAGGGATGACACGGTCACTTCACCAATAGGATTGAAATCCAATCCTTGCACTAACGGAAGGAACCCTTCCACACGTAGGAGTCACCACTCCAACACCACGGGTTGCACCCAACCCTAACAACTTGGAACCAATCGTTCCTTTACAATGAAATTGAAAATGGAATGTATTAGAAATACAAACAACTTATGGAGACTAAGGTGTCCCTCTTCGTTAGACGACGTGTTCTTGAAGTCAACGAAGAGTCCACAACCCTAGATCTCTCTTGGAGAGAATCTCCCCGAAACTGGCGGCGGCAAAGGGCGGCGGCTTGGCTCTCGGGATTGGTGGCGGCAACGGAGTGCTGCGGCGATGCTATGGAGATTCAACCTTCTTAGCAAAGGTAACAAGGTCTTCCAACGGTCACACTAGGATCGATCGTCTCGATCGATTCGGAAGGGGATATTTTTCCCGATCTACGAATCAAGAGACAAAAGATCTCTGGTTAGATGCGTGAGACGCTGTGCTAGGCTAAGCTTCTGTCGCCGAATTGACAATATATTTGATTACTTGTCTTCAAGTTGTGCTTGCAGTTATTCATCGCTAAGTACACACCAATGTCAGGGTGCAGTAGGTCAATATACACTGGTCTGTGCAACGTAATCCCTCGTTGAGCAGATCAGTGTGTTGGCTTACGTGTACTCTCTTTATTGGAGTGTACTTATTTTCAAGTACAGGGTTATGTAAGATCAAGAGCAGACAAGGAGCAAGGATGGGCCAAAGACCTGCTCATGGGAAGAAAGACGAAAATCATCTAAGTTCAAATCGACGATAATCACTAAGTGATTCTCGCCGATTCGACGAGAATCACTAGTAATTCTCGTCGAATCGTCGAGAATCACGTACTGATTCTCACCGTTTGCTGCCGGTTGTCTCGTAGCCGCCTTGAATTCTTCTAAGGAATAATCGTCGAGAATCACGAAGTGATTCTAGCCGATTCGTCGAGAATGAATCTGCATTCTCGACGATTCGGCGAGAATCAATTGTGATTCTCGCCGATTCTCACCGGCTTATGTTATCAGTAGAGATTGAATTCTGTAAAGTAGAATTCGGCGAGAATCGTAGTTGATTCTCGCCGATTCGGCGAGAATCACCTACGATTCTCGCCGAATTTGACTTAGGCAATTTTCGCCTATTCTTTGGACCGGTCCAAGTTAACTGAACTATTTCGAACCGGACTTAGGGTTTCCTTTTGGTGGGGCCCACAACGGTCATGTGGAATGACCTAATGTATATATACCTCTGTATGGTTGAGCGGAAAATAGACGAATACACGATTTCAAAAAGAAAGGCCGCCGACTTGACCTAGATCGCGATCTTGCTCCGCCGCCGTCGTCGCCGCTCGTACAGTTAGTCTCCGTTGCTGATCACGACTCCTTCCAGATCTCCGGCGACAGAAGCTTAGCCTAGCACAGCGTCTCACGTGTCTAAAAAGAGATCTTTTGTCTCTTGATTCGTAGATCGGGAAAACCATCCCCTACTGAATCGATCGAGACGATCGATCCTAGTGTGACGGTTGGAAGACCTTGCTACCTTTGCTAAGAAGGTTGAATCTCCAAAGCATCGTCGTATCACTCCATTGCCGCCGCCAATCCCGAGAGCCAAGCCGCCGCCCTTTGCCGCCGCTGGTTTCGGGGAGATTCTCTCCAAGAGAGATCTAGGGTTGTGGACTCTTCGTTGACTTCAAGAACACGTCGTCTAACGAAGAGGGACACCTTAGTCTCCATAAGTTGTTTGTATTTCTAATACATTCCATTTTCAATTTCATTGTAAAGGAACGATTGGTTCCTAGTTGTAAGGGTTGGGTGTAACCCGTGGTGTGGGAGTGGTGAATCCTACGTGTGGAAGGGTTCCTTCCGTTAGTGTAAGGATTGGATTTCAATCCTGTTAGTGAAGTGACCGAGTCATCCCAGGTTGGGAGATAGGTCGAAGGGGGAAAGTGGACGTACCCAAATCGGGGAACCACTATAAATTGCTTGAGTCTTTTCTGTGTTGTGTTGTTTGATTTATTTGTGCAGGTACAATTTTTAATTCCGCAAAAATGCTACAAGACACCTATTCCCCCCCCCCCCCATAGGTGAAGCTAGTTGGCACTAGGTGGACATTCAGTAATATCTGCTGTTAATGAAGGTTGAGGAGCAACCTTAGCTGGAGCCTTCTTATTTAATTTTCTTTTCTTAGACACAGAGTCTTCTGAATCATCTAACTCTATATCATCAGACTGCTCTTCAGGTTGATCATGTAAATCATCTATCTGCTTATATAAATCAGTATGATCAATAACTTGATCATTTGGTTGTATACGTACATCATCTGTATCAACTTGTATATATATACTATCTTCTTCTTTTTCCATATCTTCATTAAGAAAATCATCTAGATTTGGCATTGGAGTTTCATCCTATGAAAAAGTAGGAGGGGAAGAAACTTACCCTATAAAATCTACTATATTATCAATGGTTTTGGCAGGCTGAGAGATTGGAATAATACTTGTAGAAATAGCTTTGAAACTAGATCTAAGTTATTATAGAGTAATGGGATCAACAAGTGCAGTATACAAACTACTTCTTTAGAGTGATTTTCATCAAAAATGGGTAATCTAGAAATAGAACTATGCAGAATGTCAAAATCTGATAATAGAGAATTCAAATTGATTGTGGGATGGATAAACAAATCACCAACAGTAACAACTTCTAGTTATGCTACATCTGCTTTTTCAACTGAACTAATCTTCTTTTTATCCTGAATAACATCAAAGACTTTTATTGTACGCTGCTCTGGCTGAGAATGCTTCTATAACTAGAACTTCTTCATGAACCATCTCCCCCTGCCTAGATTTAAGGAGACCTGATTTTAGGCCCCCAGAAGAAGGGATAATTTGGGAAGAGTCTAGCTTGGAAGAAAGATCTAAGATAGAAGCAACAAGAGCAGCCAAGGCTTCATCTATGAGCTTCCTAAGAGTGGGAGAAATGAATTCAAGGAGATTATTGGCAATGGATGAGAAATGCAAATACTTATACTCATAAGGATTCTGAGCAGATGCAAAGGATGGATTGGAAGTAGATGGAATGGAAGTAAAAGGAGCAGGGCTGTTAACACAATTTTGACAAAAGAAAGATAACAGTTGAATAGATTGAAGATTGATGATCGAGGGAATGATATCAGGAACTATTTCTTCCTGGATTTGGTAGTGAGGTAGAGATGATTGCTGTGGAGATAATTGTTGTGGAGATGAATGAGGTGGAGATAAATCTAATAGAGAGAAGTGAAGAGGAGATGAAAGAAGTGGAGATGAAGGTGGTGAATGATGAATTTGGGAATGAGTTTGGAAAGATGTTGATGGAACTGATTTAAGAAAAGTTTTTTGTTGAGTAGGTGGAGATGGCTTCCTTGAGGAATTGTGTATAAATGGTAGGGGAGAAGAGTTAGGAGGAGCAAGAGACTCTTCTTGGGTTGAGAGAGTCGCTGGAATAGCCTTTGTTCTTTTAGAAGTAAGCGTAAAGGAGTTGCCCTGGATAGCTTAGGGATCACCCTCTCCCATCTTCCAAAGAAAGCAGAGGTTAGCCTCTTAGAAGCATGGGAGACCAAAAGTTCTGGACACTTTGCTTATAAGAAAATTCCTAAAATCCTGCCATACCTCCATATTAACTAGAGATCTTCTTCTTAGTAAAGTCAAAAAGAATTGTTCCCCAATAAATAGATTTTTGATTAACCAAGGCACACATCAAAAGAAATTGATGTCTGGTTACATAGACATTTACTAAACGCTTGACCAATAAAAATTTACCAACTATGTCAGCTAAGAATTTATATTCAATTGAAAAAATTCTTTTTTAGAAAGTGATTAGGGTTTCCCTGGGAGTGACCCAATCGACCTAGTATTTCATCAAAATAAGTACTAGATATCTCTATATCATCTTCACCATTCACAAAACTGAAAACTTTAGATAAAATTTCTAGTGTTAGAGAAACCTGATAGCCAGAGATAGGACAATTAATGGTTGGGGAATCCTAAAACTTGGATGTATGGATCAACACTTTGATTTCTTCTACTAGAAGTTTGATCCTGGTTATCATAAACTGTCGCAAATTGTAAGTTTCAAAGAGTTTCAGAATATCTTGGAAAACTTGGTCTGAATGACTGAACAATTCCATGTTAATATCGAATCCAACATCAAATTTCATTGTCGAGAGAGTCTCCTGAGAATTCGTCATTGTTCTACAAAACAAATAGATCATGTGCAAGGGAAATTGGAAATGTGATGGATAGAGTTCGATGAAAACCTAGATATATATATTCAGATATTGAAAAGGCGAACTCTGTCCGACAAAAAGCAAAACTTCGAACTCTGTTCGATGAAAAATTATCAAAATAAGTACATCTCGTCAAACTCAGGTCGACGATAGTTTTGTGAAAGGAAATACATTTTGTCGAGCTTCGTTCGACGAAAAGTACTTGAAACTAAAACGCCAATCTCCGTTCGACGAAATTTTCACAAAGAAAGTTCGTCGATCTCCGTTCGACGAACATTTTACGAAAAGTTCACAGATCGTCGAGCTCTGTTCGAGGAAAGGTGTCCATTTCGTCGATCTCAAAACAAAAATCAAATTAATGACTCTCTATTTATCATTCCTAACTGATTTAAGTAGAAAATGTGTTTCTTTTCATCTAAAGGTTTAGTAATTTTATTTTTTTCTTCATTATATTTTAGAAAATGATGCATATTTCCATATGCTTAGTCCTACTATGAAGGACTGGATTTTGTGAAATTAATATTGCACTGGTATTATCACAAAATATTGTTGAATTATTTAAGTTATAACAATAATCTAGTAGCTGATTTTGAATCCACAAAATCTGTGAACAACAACTACCAGCTACAATGTATTAAGCTTTAGCAGTTAAAGTAGAACATAAGTTTTCTTTTTGCAGAACCATGACACAAGCCTATCACCAAGAAATAAACAAGTTCTTGAAGTGCTTTTTCTGTCAACTCTGCATCCAGCATAATCAGCATATATGAATCCAGATAATTCAAATCCTTACTCAATAGGATACCAGAGTCCTAGATTAGGGAAACTTTTTATATATCTCGAAATTCTTTTTACTAAAATTAGGTGAGATTCTTTAGGATTTACTTGGAACCTAGCACAAAAATAGGTTATAAACATAATATCAGGTCTACTAGCTATTAAATATAATAAGGACCTAAAAATAGTCCTATATATTTTCTGGCCAACAGGTTTACCTTGTTCATCATTATCAACTACAACATTAGAGGGCATGGGTGTTTTCATAGCTGAGGCATCTGACATCCCAAATCTTTTAATTAGCTCTTTAGTATATTTAGATTGGGATATAAAAATACCATCAGGTGTTTGCTTCACTTGTAAACAAAGGAAGTAGGATAATTCACCCATATTACTCATTTCAAACTTTGAAAGCACTAGGTCAAAAAACCTTTTGCAAAGTTTGAAATCAGTAGAACAAAAAATTATGTCATCAACATATATTTGAACTAGAAAAATTTTTGATTTATGATGTCTAAAAAATAATGTTTTATCTACCATTCCTCTACTAAATTTATTTTCAAAAAGAAAACTAGCAAGAGTCTCATACCAAGCTCTCGGAGCTTGTTTAAGACCATAAAGGGCGTTATTGAGTTTAAAAACATAAGAAGAGTGAGTTGGAGAGATAAAAACTTGAGGTTATTCAACATAAACTTCCTCTTTGAGCTTTCCATTTAGAAAAGCACTCTTCACATCCATCTTATATACTGTGAATTTCTTGAATGCTGCAAATGCAAGAAATATTCTGACAGCCTCCAATCTTGCAATAGGAGCAAAGGTCTGATCATAGTCTATGCCTTCCTCCTGTAAATATCCTTGAGCTACCAATCTTACTTTATTTCTTATAATGATTCCTTAAGCATCCATCTTATTCCTGAAGACTCATTTGGTTCCAATGATTGGATAGTCTTTGGATCTTCGAACTAAGTCCCAAACTCTACATCTCTCAAACTGATTGAGTTGCTCATGCATTGAAATGATCTAGTGGGGATCTTGTTCTGTATCTTTAATGAATTGAGGTTCAATCTGAGAAATAATACAAGCATGCATCTGATCTTAATTCAATTGATGCCTTGTTTGAACACTAGTTGATATGTCTCCAATCACTTGATCTAGGGTGATCACTAAGTGTGACAAAATCAACAGGTGAAGTTAGTTCTTCAACTATTTGTGGTGCTAATTCCTCTGGTGGAATTATATAAGGCATAATATTTTCAGTATAGATTTCTTATTTTTCTCCATCACTGACATCATCAGCAATCTGTTGAGAAGGATGTAATGTATGTATCCTCTTGTGTTAGGATGAATTTATCCAGTTTCTCACATATATTTGTTACCTGAAAAGAACCAATGGTAGAGATATCTCTCTCCTTATAAAACATGTTAGTTTCATCAAAAGATACATGCATTGATTCTTCTATCTTACGGGTAGATTTATTAAACACTCTATAAGCCTTGCTGACATGAGAATATCCAAGAAATATTCCTTCTGCAGCTTTAGCTACAAATTTTCTTAAGTATTTCATGTCATTATTATTTTTGTAACATCTACCTCAAAAAACTTTAAAATAGTTTACTTTAGGTTTCTTATTTTTAAGTAATTCATAGGGAGTCTTACCATTTAGTTTATGAATTAGACTTTTGTTAAAAACATAGTTTGTTGTGCTTACTTGCTCTGCCCAAAAGGATAAGGTCAAGTGAGCATCCACAAGTAATATCCCAGTAGATTCAATTAGTTTTTTATTATTCCTTTCGGCTACCCCATTTTGTTGAGGAGTTCTAGGAGGAGAAAAACAATGTATGATACCTTCCATCTCACGGAATTCTTTCATCACAAGAGATTAAAACTCAGTTCAATGATCACTTCTGATCAATGTAATCTGAGGTGAGTACTCAATCTTGATGTTCCTAAGAAAATCTATAGGAACTTTAAACTTATCTGACTTATTTCTAAAAAGAACACCCTAGTGAATCTTAAGAAATCATCAACAATAACTAAGGTATATGACTTTCTTCCCAAACTTTGTACTGTAATAAGTCCAAAAAGGTCCATATGTAGCAAATACAAAATCTTGGGTAAATCACTTTTAGATATGGATTTAAAACTATTTTTAGTTTGCTTAGCTAATTGACAAGCCCTACAAAGTCCTTCCTTCTTGTAGGAGCCAGAAGGTAGTCCTCTGACAAGGCTGTCCTTAAATAATTTAGAAATAGTCCAAAGGTTTATATGACCTAATCTTTTATGAAAAAGATCATTAGTTTTAATAATTTGATTAAATAAACAAATTTCTTATTTTGTAGAGTCAAAGTTAACTAAGTAAATATTACCTTGTCTAACTCCAATTAAAACAATTTTGTTTGTGCTAGATGTAATAAAACATAATGACTTGTAAAAAGATACCTGATAACCTTCATCACAAAACTGACTGATAGAGATAATGTTATGCTTGAGACTTTTCATATAAGCTACCTTCCTTAAGGTACCTGCTCCAACCATAACATTTCCATAGCCTTCTGTCAGTCACAAGTTGGAGTCCCCAAAAATGACTTTAGTTTCATGCTTTTCCTTAAAATCTTTTAGATTAGCCATTCTTCTTGTCATATGTTTTGAATATCCACTATCCAAATACCACTATTCCTCTATGGTAGGATTGTTCTTTTCCTGTAAAAGAACAAATTAGGTGTTCTTGGCCGAGATTACCTTGGGTTCTGATTTTCTTTCATAATCATTAGAAATGTAGGAACATTCAGTTTAATCTTTATAACCAAGTGGATGATATCTCCTAGGAGGGATGATCCACTGAGTAAAAATATTTATAAATTCTTGTGTTTGATTATACTGTTGAAAAGAATTAAAATTTCTGTTTTGAAAATTTGAGTTCGACGAATTATATTGAGTTCGTCGATCTGAGTTTTATGAATGGAAGTGAGTTCGTCGAGCTCCATTCATAGAATAATAATGTTCATTTTTTGTGTTCCACGTTTGTCAATCGCAGTTCGATGAATCATATTGATTTCGTCGAGAACCATTTGAATAATTATACTCAAGTCCTATGTTCATAGTTCGTTGTTCTCTGGTCGACGAATAGTATATATTTAATCGAGCTCGGTTCGACGAATTATTTTGAACATAATTTTTATGAAAATTCATATTTCGATTAGGTTTTTGTAAAAATTCAATAGCCTTATCTAAATCTTTTAACTTTTTTTTCCTTTAGCTGAGGTTAATTTAATAGGTGTAGTTAAAATATTTTTTTGTAAAAGATGAGGTTTAATTGATGAAGCTCCCAAGCCTAGTTTGACATTTTGCCTGACATTTACTGTGCTTGTGATATTCATCAGTTTGATGCTTCTCCTATTAAGGGATTCTTCAAACTGCTTTGCCTCAAATAATTTATTTTCTATGGAAACTGCTTGTTCCTTAAGAATTTTAAACTCTTCTTTAAGTTTTAGATTTTCTGAAGATAGATTATTTTGTTCAGTTAATTTCTCTCTGAGAAATTTTAACTCCTTCACAGATTGTATCTGATCTTTACATAGTAATTTAAAACCTATTTTAAACTGTTCTGAAGTAAAATCAAATGTAAGGATAACCTTGTATTCTTCCAACTCAGATTCCTTATCTGAATTGCTGCATGATGCATTTATTGCCATCAGACAGACTTCTTTGTCTCTTGACACTTCTTCATCTTCACTTGAACTGGATAAAGTTTCAGAGTCTAACTCACTCCAAGTTTCAGCAACAAAGCCTCTTTCCTTCTTTTTGTGTTGAGTGAAAGATTATTTGTGTGAGTGCTTCTTAGATTCTTTCTCCTTCTTCTTATCCTTCTTTTGATTTTCAGGACACTCTGGAAGAATGTGTCCTACTTTCCAACAACCATAACAAACAATTTCTTTAGTTGGTGTTTTATTATACCTTGGTTTGTCCTAGTTTCTAGATGATCATCTCCGTATGTCTTTTCTGGCTATCTTATAGAACCTTTTAGCCAGGATACCCATAAGATTTTCATTCGGTGTAACTTTTTCTTCTTTAGTTACTTGGAAAGCTATGCTTTTATCCTTCTTTACTAAAGGTGAGGTCTTTTGTTCAGCTTCCCTTATTTTGATGAGCTGCTCAAAAGATTTGAGCTTGCCCAACAAAGTCTCAGTAGAAATCTTATTAACACTTATGGCTTCTCTAATTGGCCAGATTCTTGAATCTCACGTGCTAGGGAAACACATGAATATCTTATCATTGACCTCTGTCAATGTGATATCCTTTTCCGATGATTTCAGCTCATTAATAATGAGATTGAGACTTGTGTACATATCTGCAACAAATTCTCTTTCTCCCTTTTTGAAATTCTCATACTGAGAAATCAAGTGGGAACTTCTATCATTTCTTTCATCAGCTGATCCAGCTACCATTGCATTGAGGGAGTCCCAAATAGCTTTAGCTGAAGGGCATTCAGTAACCTTCTAAAAAATGTCATCAGACATTGTTAGGCAAAAATGTTCATTGCTTATGCATCAACAATCTTAGCTTTTTTGGGCTTCTGTCCATTTCGTTGGTGGTACAACACTTGTGCTTATTATTGCAAGTGGTAGAGGTGGTCCTATCAAAATGGAATTATAGATATCTTCGCCAATAGAGTTCATGTACAACTGAATCCTTGCCTTCCATAGTGCAAACTTATTTAGATTGCACACAGGAGGTCTATTGCTTGAATACTCATTATTTTGTGTCATGATAAGAAAAACAAACTAGAGAAAATAAGATTTATCAAATCTATTGGTTCAGGTGTTAGCCTATAAAACCAAAGAATCAACCTCCAATACCAATTGAAAGTGAGGGATAGATTTAACTTTACTCTAGAGGGGGGTGAATAGAGTATTTTAAAACTTTGTTTTATTTTTATAGCTGATTTAAAATTTAATGATAAATTAAGATATAGAAAGAAATCACAGCACATACTAAAGAAAACAATCAATCAAAGATGACACAAGGATTTATAGTAGTTTCCCAATAAATTTGAGTATTTCTACTCTTCTAACACCCTGGCAGAAATCTACTATAGGTTTTTGATCAGGTGCCCTGCCACCAGAAGTTTTATTTTCTAAGGGAGATCTTGCAACACTTTGAGCTTTTGATCAGATGCCCAAAAACCAATCTTAAGCCATTTGATCAGGTGACTTATGAACCAAGAGATAACTTTTGAAGGGAGTTAAAAATCTTGTACATAGTTTAAAAATAAAGTAAAAGAGTGATGATGTCTTCTCTATCAATTTTCTCTGAGAAGACTAGTGGATGACGAAGTAAAAAAACTCCCCCTGATTTATATAGAGATTTGGGATCAGGAGGGCAGGCTTTTCTTTAGGGTATAGGCCTTCTTGTATTTGTATGATGAAGACTTTGCACTTGTAGAGAATGAAGAAGAAAATCGGATGAATATGTGTTGATCTATATTGATCTATTGATTAACCCTTTAGCAGCAATCTTCTGGGAGAATATACAGAATGCCTGAGGAGAATTCAAGTGTTTGAATTAAAACCCTTCTGAAATGCCTGAAACATCTCTGAGAATTGTAACTGCCCTTGACATTAATTAGATTTAAACTCTGTGATAATGTAACAGCCTCCCCAGCACCATGCTCGCAAGGACGGCCGCCGGCACCCCCAGCATCCAGCTCGAAGGGTTCAGCCTAACCAGGTCTGCAGACCATGCACCCCAACCCCTCTCCGCGCCTGTTTTTCAGCAGCGGTAGGTTGTTGCCACTGGGGATCGAACCCAGGACCTTGATAAGAGACTCTTTACCACAGCTCTCATCACCAACTGAGCTGCAGCTCAGTTGGTGATGAGAGCTGTGGTAAAGAGTCTCTTATCAAGGTCCTGGGTTCGATCCCCAGTGGCAACAACCTACCGCTGCTGAAAAACAGGCGCGGAGAGGGGTTGGGGTGCATGGTCTGCAGACCTGGTTAGGCTGAACCCTTCGAGCTGGATGCTGGGGGTGCCGGCGGCCGTCCTTGCGAGCATGGTGCTGGGGAGGCTGTTACAAAAAGTGCACTTTTTGTAACGGCCTCCCCAGCCGCCGGCACCCCCAGCACCACGCTCGAAAGGGTTCAGCCTAACCAGGTCTGCAGACCATGCACCCCAACCCCTCACCGCGCCTGTTTTTCAGCAGCGGTAGGTTGTTGCCACTGGGGATCGAACCCAGGACCTTGATAAGAGACTCTTTACCACAGCTCTCATCACCAACTGAGCTCAATGAATATAGTCAATCTGGAGCATGTTTCAAGGAAGACTAAATGGAATGTCTCTTAGGAATTTCCTCCAGAGACAGATATCATTTAAGAATGTCATTTATGACTGGCTAACGGCTTTCCAGAAGACTTAATTTCAATATATCTTCTCAAGAGAAGTTGTGATAGTATTAAATTAATGATCATTGTTATTCTGAGCAATAGTTTTTGAGACACAAGTTCTATAGAATTATAAGTTTGAATTCATACAGAACACAAGGAATACAATAGTGAAGAAGATCACCACACAAAAAAGAATTCCTTTATTCTTTCAAGATCTTCTCTGATTAAAGTGTTCAAGGCTTCATCAATCAAGGACTCCAGATACAACATATTTAAGTCTTTGCTGAAATCATTCCTTGTTGGAGATCTTCAACATACTGAAGGCCGATCACCCTAAGCAAAGTTTCTCTTCTTGAACAACTGCAAATCTCAGGGGGAGCTTTGACAACATCAATCCACTAGTCTTCTCTTTGACTGTTGAACAGAGAAGAACAACTTAACCTCTTTTATTTTTTCTGCTGTAAAAGGGTTACTCAAAACTCCCTTCAAAAGTGTTTTGGCTGGTTTCTGAGACCTTGTCAAAACTCAGTGGTGGCAAGACACCTGATCAAAAAATCTAATTTGGTGTTTGAGCACCTTATCAAAAGCTCATTGGTGCCCAGGACACCTGATCAACTATTCATGCAGTGGATTCCAACCTAGGGTGGTAGAAGAGTGGATGTACCAGGGTTGATTGGGGAACCACTATAGATCCTTGTGTCATCTGGTTGTTATGTTTGATTTACTGTGTGCTGTTATTTTGTTTCTTGCTTCTTAATTTTTATTTACTACAAGCACAATACACTTATATATAAATCAAGTCTTCCACTGCTAAATATTTTTAATTGGAAAATTATTTTAATATACTCTATTAACCCCCCCCCCCTCTAGAGTAAAGGAAGATCTTATCCTCACTTTCAATTGGTATCAGAGGCAGGTTGGTTATTCAACAACTAAATCCTCATCAGATTGGTTGTTCCTATAGGCTAACACCTGAACCAAAAGATCTCTGATAAGATCAATCCTTAATCGAGGGTTATTACTTTTATTATATTTATTTTCATATAAAACCATGGCACATAACAAAGATTATGCTAGCACCAGACCTCCAGTTTGCAATCTTTCAAAGTTTGCACTTTGGAAAGCAAGGATTAAATTATACATGAATTCTATTGATGAGGACATCTTTAATTCTGTTTTGACGGTGTGTCCAAGACCTCCAACAATTACAAGTACATGTGTTGTTCCACCCCCCTCGGGAACAGATGAAGAAATCAAAAAGTGGAAATTTGTTGATGCCAAGGCAATGAACATATTGGCTCATACTATGTCTGATGACATATTTCAAAAAGTGGCTGAATGTAACTCAGCAAAAGAAATTTGGGACAAGCTATCTGAGCTTGTGTTAGGATTAGCTGATGAAAGAAAGTATAGAATATCCCATCTCATAACCCAGTATGAGAATTTCAAGAGGGGAGAAACTGAGTCAGTTGCTGACATGTACAACAGACTCAGTCTAATTGTCAGTGAACTGAAGACTTTGGTCAAGGAGATCTCATTGACTGAACTCAATGATTAGATCCTAATGTGCTTCCCCAGCACTTGGGACTCAAGGATCTCGCCAATCAAGGATGCCAGAAGCCTAAATGAGATTAGCACTGAGGCTCTTTTGGGCAAGCTCGGGTCCTATGAGCTGCTCATCAAGAATAGAGAAGAAGGGCAAAAGATAGCTTCTCCAGCAATAAGGAAGGAGAAGACAATTGCTTTCAAAACTACAGAAGAACAGCCTGAAGACAAAGTCACAGGCAATGATGAGTTAATGAGTCTACTGGACAAAAGATTTTACAAGATGGCCAGGAAATATTTCAGGAAAAGATCATCAAGAGGTAATGAAAAGCCAAGGTATGACAAGTCTAGTAACAAAGAAATTATTTATTTTGGATGCAGGAAACCATGAAACATTGTGCCTGATTGTCCAAAGAATCAGAATAAGGACAAGAAAGATAATAAAGATAGGAGAAGAGACAAAGACTTCAGATGAAACAACAATGACAAATCCTCCTTCAGCAAGAACAAACACACCAGGAAGGGATTTGTAGCTGAAACCTAGAGTGAAACTGAAGAAGAATCAGAGGCTTCATCAAGTTCAAGTGATGATGAAGATGATGCTGAAGAGAAATAGTTCTGCATGATGGCTATCAATGCCTCTCAACATAATTCTGATGCAGAACAAGAGTCAGAATCTAAATCTGAACATGAAGATGAAGAAGATAAGGTAATAGATTCTTTTGATTTTAATTCAGAGGACTTTAGATCTGAATTTAAGGCACTTTGTTTCGACCTGCTAAAGTCTATGAAAGAGATTATCTCTCTCAAAAATTAATTGTCTGAACATAGCACTTTAAAATCAGATAACCTCAAAGTCTCTGAAGAGTTAGAATGCTGTAGGGAGGAGATAGCCTCAATGAAAAGTGAACTATCTCAGGCAAAGAAGTTTGAAGAATCCCTTAATGGGAGAAGTATCACACTGATGGACATCACAAGAACAGTGAACTCAAAACTTAACGGTACACTGGGCTTGGGTTCTTCATCTAGCCCACCTATAGTATTAACAACCCCAATTAAATTTATCTCAGATAAAGGAAAGGGTGTTGTAGAGGTAGCTAGGAAGAATCCTGATTTACCTAAGAAAAATAAAGTTCAATAGAAAACATTGAACAGAGCTCGACGATCATCGAACAGAGCTCTGCGATCTCAAGCTGAATCGTCGAACTCAGCTCATAGATCGTCAAACAGAGATCAGAGTTATGAACAAATTTTTAAAGGTAAATCAAAATTCAATCCTAGAGATCCTACATCCCAAAGCTTTAACCCTTATGCTGAATGGATAATACCTCCTAGGAGATATCATCTTGAAGGCTATAAGAGTCAACCTAGTATGTCTTTTATTTCATAATTTAAAGGTTATCAACCTAGGCCCAAGGTAAACTGGGTCAAAAACAAGTAAATTATTATGTATACAGGTGAAGACCTATCTAACAATAAAACAGCAATGGTATTTGGATAGTGGGTGCTCAAAACACATGACAGGAAGTAAGGATAACCTTACATCCTTCAAAGCAAAACTTTGACCCAAAGTAATATTTGGAGATTCAAACTTTGGATATACCAAGGGATATGGTGCAGTCCAAATAGGCTCAGTCAATTGTGGAAGGACTGAAGCACAATCTAATCTGCATCAGTCAATTGTGTGACGAAGGCTACCAGGTGACATTCAACAAATCCTCATACAAAATTAAATCAGAGGACAACACAACTGTGTTGACAGGTAAGAGGAAAGGTAACATCTATCTTATAGATTTTCTTTCAACTAAGGTAAACATTTTCTTATTCAATTCTATTTGTAAACCAAATGAACTATGGCATAAAAGATGAGGACATATAAACCTTAGAACCATTGCTAGGCTATCCAAGGATAACCTTGTTAGAGGACTACCTTCTGGCCCCTATAAGAAGGAAGGACTTCGCAGGGCTTGTTAGTTAGGCAAGAAAACTAAAAATAATTTCAAGTCATTTAATAAGAGTGATTCATCTAGGATCTTGTATCTGTTACACATGGATCTTTTTGGACCCATTACATTAAAAATCCTAGGAGGGAAATCTTACACTTTAGTAGTTGTAGATGACTTCTCTAGATTCACATGGGTGTTTTTTCTGAGGAAGAAGACTGATAACTTTAAGTGTTTGACAAAGTTTCTCAAATGCATACAGATTGAGTTCAATACTCACATTGCCCTGATCAGAAATAATCATGAGACAGAGTTTGATTCTCTTCTTATGCAAGAGTTCTGTCAAAGTGAAGGGATTAGGCACACTTTCTCAGCTCCTAGAACTCCTTAACAAAATGGGGTAGCTGAAAGGAAAAATAGAACCCTTATTAAATTTTCTACTACATTGTTGACAGATACTCACCTTCCTCTATCCTTTTGGGCAGAGGTAGTGAGCACCTCAAAATATGTGTTGAATAGAAGTTTGATATATAAGCTAAAGGGCAAGACTCTCTATGAATTACTCAAAGGGAAGAAACCTAAAGTAGATTATTTCAAAAATTTTGGCTGTATTTGTTACATATACAATAATGACAAGAAATACATAGTAAAATTTCAAGCCAAAGCTGATAAAGGAGTGCTTCTTAGATACACCATGATCAGTAAGGCTTATAGGGTGTATAACAAAACTTCTCTTAAAATTGAAGAATCTGTACATGTATCTTTTGATGAAACTAACATGTCTTATAAGGAGAGGAATACTTCTACCCTAGAACCTTTGCAGGTACATTTTATTTCCAAAAATTTGGACAGGTTACACATTATAAAAAAGGATACAACACATTCATCTATCCAACGAAAAAGTGAAAGCAGTGAAAATGAAGAGGACACTCAACATCTTGGTGAGAACCACATTGAAGAGCCAGTTGTTGTTCTACAAGAGGAAACAACAACACAAGTTCGTGAACAATCAACACCCCCTATTGATTTAGTAACAACAATAGATCATCCAATCTCCCAATTGATTGGAGACATCTCAACTGGTTTGCAAACCAGAAATCAGGTCAACCAGAATTTGATGCACACCTATTTTCTATCTCAAATTGAGCTTCAATCCATATAAGATGCAGAACAATATCCACACTGGATCATTGCAATACAAGAGGAATTACATCAATTTTAAAGGAACAAAGTTTGGGAATAAGTGCCAAGGCCAAAGGATCACTCCATTGTTGGAACAAAATGGGTGTTAAGAAACAAGTTGGTTGATCAAGGAATCATTGTCAGGAACAAGGCAAGGCAAGTTGCACAAAGATACTCACAAGAAGAAGGAATAGATTATGATCAGACCTTTGCACCAGTTACCATGTTGGAGGCCATAAGAATATTTCTAGCTTATGCAGCACACAAGGGATTCAAGGTCTATCAAATGGATGTGAAGAGTGCTTTCCTCAATGGAGATATCAAGGAAGAAGTCTATGTTAGACATCCCCCAGGTTTTATCTCTCCAACTCATCCTGATTATATTTTTAAACTGCATAAAGCATTATATGGTCTCAAACAAGGTCCTAGAGCATGGTATGAGACCTTAGCATGCTTTCTTTTGAAAAATGACTTTATAAGGGGTAGAGTAGACCAAAATCTTTTTATTAGAACCCATAAGTCCAATACCCTACTAGTACAAATTTATGTAGATGATATTATCTTTGGATCTACTGATTCAAATTTGTGCAAATAGTTTTCCAACCTAATGCATTCTAGATTTGAAATGTGTAGCATGGGTGAGCTTTCCTTCTTTTTAGGATTGCAAGTCAAACATCATGCTGATGGCATATTCATCTCTAAAACCAAGTATGCAAAAGAGTTGGTTTAGAAATTTGGTATGTTTGAAGCATCCTGCATGAAAACACCTATGCCTACTAATGTTATATTAGATGCTAATGAACATGGGAAACCTGTTGATCAGACAATATATAGAGCAATGATTGGCTCTTTATTGTACCTTACAACTAGTAGACCTGACATAATGTTTACTACATATATCTGTGCTAGATTCCAAGTAAGCCCTAGAGAGTTACACCTAACATTAGTAAAAATGATTCTTAGGTATGTGAAAAGTTGTCCAAATCTAGGTCTCTAGTATCAAAAAGATTCAGTATTTGAATTATCTGGTTTTTCAGATGCTGATTATGCTGGATGTAGAGTAGACAGGAAAAGCACCAGTGGAACTTGCCAGTTTCTTGGTGACACCCTTGTCTTCTGGTTTTGTAAGAAATAAACATCTGTGTCCACATCAACTGCTGAAGCTGAATACATGACAGCAGGTAGTTGCTGCTCACAGATTTTGTGGATTCAAAATCAGCTCCTAGACTATGGTTACAACCTAGATAAGTCAAAAATATTTTGTGATAACACAAATGCTATTTTTATAGCACAAAATCCAGTCCTCCATAGTAGGACAAAACATATAGAGATTAGGCATCACTTTTTAAGGGATAATGTTGAGAAGAATAAAATTGAACTTCAGTATATCCCAACTGATTTGCAAAGGGGAGATATTTTCACCAAACCATTGGATGAAAAGAAACATACATTCTTCCTGAATCAGTTAGGAATGTTAGATGGAGGAAGTTTAAATAAAGATCCAAGATTTTTAATCCTTAAAATTGACCAAGACTAGGCTAAAAACTTGATTTTTTTTCTAGTGTCTATAGGTTGTTTCTGCTCTCTAAACTGCGCTCGATGTTTTTCCCAAAGATCGTCGAACAGAGATCGACGTTCTCAGAAATCATCGAATAGAGTTCAGCATTTTCCAAATAGTGCTAGGCTATCTCTTTCCGGTCAAATATCGTCGAGCGGAGCTCGACGCTCTCCAATATAGTCGAACGGAGATCGACGATGTTGAAGACTCTTCAGATTCCTTTAGAAGCCTAGATCGTCGAACGGAGTTCAACGATCTTTCCTTTTCGGCGTTGAACCCTGATATAAAATTCAATTTTCGGCCACCGTTCTCCTTTTGCGCATTCATACTCTCTGCAGAACTTTTCTTTCTCTCCAAACATATCTACACTTGGTATCATTTGTTCGATTTTGCAGGTAATAATGGTCGTCTCTGTTGCAGAACTAGCAGCGATGAAGTTTGATACTGGATTCGACATAGATATGGATTCTTTCGAAGACAGTGATCAAATCTTTAAAGACATTCTGGAATTATTCAAGGAACAGCAGTTGGTCTATATCATGTCCACAAGAATAAAACTGGCGGCAAATGAAATAAAGGAGTGGGTGTATACTGCACATAATCTTGATCAAAACACAGTGGTTAGAACAATATCCGGCACACAGGTATCTCTAACTCCTGCTCTCCTAACAGAAGTATTTTAATTGAGTACTGGGCATGATTCTGTTGAGCTATCTGGAGAAGATTTGGAAAGTATGCTAGATAGAATTGGTCACATAGCAGCAAACCCTAATAAACTGCTTAAGAAAAATTTGTCAGTAGATGTTGTGGGAAAGGTATTGCTGGCTAAGCATTCTGCTCATGATACCATCTCCTGGTAACAATTTTGTTTAATGGTTGCTTTGGTAGATAAGAAACATCTGCATTGGGGGGAGATATTCTTTGATTTAATTAAGAAAAAGGTCAATAAGAATTTTGTAAATTTTGGGAGGATTCTAGGGCTGTTTTTTCATAACAGATGCCCTCAACTGCTTATCTCCAGTGGCATGCACATCAATGCCTCCAAGAGGCTATCCTGTGCCCTCTTTGGCAAGTGGGACAGACATATTGCCAAACCAAGCAGAGCTCCTATAGTTGTCTCAACTTCAGGCACAAGGACTGTACAGGTCACTTCCCCTCAGGCTACTGCCCCCTTGGAAGAAGTGCCTGCCTCCTCCTCATCTCCACCATCTTCACCCATTGTTTCTTCAACCATCCTTACATCCACCATCACTACTTTAATTTCATCCCCCATCACCATTTCATCTCCAATCTCAACTCCTTCATCTACTCAAATAACTACTTAAGACCTTTTCCATCCCCTATATTATTATCCACACCTTGACATTGATTCATCCATTCAATCATTCAGTCTTCTAGATGATTCCTACATGGATGATTCTCTTTCCTTACCTCTTGAGCCCCCATCATCCTTTACCTCCTACCAATAATAACTTCAATACATTCTTGCTCAACCATCCTTCACCCCATCCATTTCAATTCCAATAACTTCCATCTCCACCATTCCCATCTATCAACCATCCATCCTACCATCCACATCATCTATTACCATATCTGCATCTCCTTCTACACCAATCTCTATCACAATTTCATCTACCTCTACTCAAGCATCACTTGAGCAAGTAGACATTCCTGCCCTAGAAGATAGGCTTTATGCGATGTTGGCTCCCAAGCTAGCACTCCTGTTGGAGACCTCCATAGCTCCACTCCTTAAATCCATCCAGGAGTTATCTTCCATTGTGACAAGTTCCAAACTGATTCTGATGACTCCTCTGCAACCATTGCAAGGAAGAGGAAAGCCAGAAGCAAAGCCTTGAAGAGAGTACCTCCAGAGAAAGTTAAAGATGATAATGACATTCCATACTATATTCTACATGACTGCCCCATTTCTAAACCTTGGATGCAATATTTAAGAAACCAGCTGAAGGCCATGAAGAAAAAGAGGAAGTATGACAAAGGATCTTCTCACTTTAATCCTCCTCCTCCTCCTCCTTCACCAGATGTAGGAACTGGTGGAGATTCTGCTTCTCAGACCTCATATGCTGCAACTAAAATCTCCTCTCAGTCTCAAGACAGATCACAATCAAGAGGGTATCATCAAAGAGGCTATCAATACAGGAGAGGCCAGTATAGAGGAAATTAGAGAGGATATAGAGTATACTCTAAGGGTCAATCCAGACAACATCCATATCAAAGGGAAGTACAAGGACCCATTGATTCAACTTCTGGTCCTTTCTCTTATAAGCTGAAACATACTGTTTCTTCAAGAACTCTTCCTGCTGATACAATGACAATGAATAGATATGAACCTCCTATCCCTATTGAAGATCCAGACAATAATCCCTTCTCTTGGACTGCAAGGATGAAAGAGTTGGCTGCTTTGGATCAGATAAAGAAGGAAAGAGAACAGGGAAGAGACAATTCTAATATCACCACCTTTTCTGAGCAAAGAAAGAAGGAACTTGAAAGATACTCCTCTAGGAAATTCTTTGATCCAGAGAGCTATATGAAGCTGCACCCAGAGGCTGTTATTCCCAGACCTAAATCTCAGACCTCTTTAGGTGCTGTTGATGACATGAGATCCAAGAAGGAAGCTCTCAATCCAAACAAAGAAATCTTATTCAAAAAGAGCAAAGATAAAGAGTAACTGTGTAAGCTAACATTATATATCTAATTCTGAATATCTACTGTGATACTATATGTGCTTCTGCATTTACTGCAATTCTTTCTCTACATTTTTTTTTTAATTTTAATTTTTTCTTGTATGCTTGTTATTTCCTACATGTCATGTAAATAGTAATCCTAACCCAAATAAGGGGAGATTGTTGGAACACCCTATTACTAATTTTGGCAAGGATCACTATGTCCTTAGGAAAATGTTTTAACCTCATTGTATACTTTTAAAGGTCAAATAGAATGAGTCTAAGGGTTAGAACATAGTTATTGGAAGCTGCCCCTAAGGCCTTCTAGTTCAGAATACAAGTGCAGAAAGACTAAGACAATTTTCATCGAGATCAGATCGACGAGGCATCGAACGCAGTTCGACTATCTCTGAGTTCAGTTCAACGAGTCGTCGAACTCGGTTTGACGATCTTCGAACTTAGATCGATGTTTCTGTCTCTAGCTATAATCCAAGTCTCTGAGCTCAGGTCGACGATAGTCGAGCTTAGATCGACGATTTCTGTCTTATGTCCAAGTCCAGTCTCTGAGCTCAGGTCGACGGTAGTTTAGCTCAGTTCGACGATTTTCTTTAGAGATCGACGATTTCAGAATTAAAAGTCAGTCAGTTATGGAATTCAATCTGATTCATATCCAGCATTTATTTCAAAGGATTTTGTAGCCATTTTAATCAATCTGGAGAAAGTTTCAAGGAAGACTAAATGGAATGTCTCTTAGGACTTTCCTCTAGAGACAGATATCATTTAAGGAAGTCATTTATGACTGGCTAACGGCTATCCATAAGACTGAATTTCAATATATCTTCTCAAGGGAAGTTGTGACAGTATTAAATTAACGATCATTGTTATTCTGAGCAATAGTTTTTGAGACACAAGTTTTACAGAATTACAAGTTAGAATTCATACATAACACAAGGAATACAATAGTGAAGAAGATCACCATACAGAAACAAATTCCTTTATTCTTTCAAGATCTTCTCTGATTCAAGTGTTCAAGGCTTCATCAATCAAGGACTCCAGACACAACACATTTTAGTCTTTGCTAAAATCATTACTTGCTGGAGATCTTCAACATACTGAAGGCCTATCACCCTAATCAAAGTTTCTCTTCCTGAACAACTGCAAATCTTAGGGGGAGCTTTGACAACATCAATCCACTTGTCTTCTCTTTGACTATTGAACAGAGAAGAACAACTTCACCTCTTTTATTTTTTCTGCTGTAAAAGGGTTACTCAAAACTCCCTTCAAAAGTTTTGTGGCTGGTTTCTGAGACCTTGTCAAAACTCAGTGGTGGCAAGACACCTGATCAAAAAATATGATTTGGTTTTTGAGTACCTTATCAAAAGTTCATTGGTGCCGCGGACACCTGATCAACTATTCCTGTAGTGGATTCCTACCTAGGATGGTAGAAGAGCGGATGTACCCATGTTGATTGGGGAACCACTATAGATCCTTGTGTCATCTGGTTGTTGTGTTTGATTTGCTGTGTGCTGTGATTTTGTTTCTTGCTTCTTAATTTTTATTTACTACAAGCACAATACACTTATATATAAATAAAGTCTTCCACTGCTAAATATTTTTAATTGGAAAATTATTTTAATATAATCTATTCACCCCCCCTCCCCTCTAGAGTAAAGGAAGTTCTTACCCTCACTTTCAATATTGATCCTAGCCCATATCAGTAATAGGGTTCCAACAGCCATCCAGTTAAACTTAGAGAAAACCAAACTACTCAACACCATATTGAGTCGACTCAATGCCGCGTTGAGTCCACTTAACGTTGTCGATGATTTTTGACTTAGACCAAAAATTTTCTATATGGGGAGGCTTCACTCAATGCCACGTTGAGTGAATTCCACTCAGTCAATGCATTCTTACTTAGACAACAAATTAAGCGATGACATTGAGTGTCTTCAAAGCACTCAATGCCGCATTGAGTGAAGTCAGCTCAATCAACGCTTTTAACATAGATTTTGCAATACTAAACGATGGTGTTGAGTGTATTCAACCTACTCGACCCTTTTTCAGATGGACTAAAACCTGAACATTAGGACAGGACAACACTCAATGCGTAAACCTGCTCGACAAATTAACCTACAACCTAAGCTAAGTTTTATGAATTTAGTGTTCGACGAATTTAGCGTTCGACGAATTTACCGATAGCATCTCAGCTCAGTTCAATAAATTTAGCGTTCGATGAATTTTCCAATAGCTTCTCAGCTCAGTTTGACAAATTTAGCGTTCGATGAATTTAGCGTTCGATGAATTTACCAATACCTTCTCAGCTCTGTTCGATGAATTTACCGTTCGACGAATTAACATTCTCAGATCGATGAATTAGCCTACTACCTTAATCTTAATTTTTGTACAGGAAAGATCCAGCAAGAGGGAAAATAAAGAGCAAGCAAGAGGGGAAAACCACCACTTGCACCAAAATTATACAAAAAGAAATTTTACAAGGAAGAAGTCCCAACTCTAATTATAATTACTATATAGGAATGAAAATCAAGAAAATAAGAAATAATGAACAAATAAGGGGGAAAACCACCACTTGCACAAAAAATCTACAGAAATAAATTTGATAAGGAGGATATCCCAACTCTTATTCCAAATGATGTACAAGAAATAAAATCAAGATAATAATGAACAAAGAACAAGAAAGGAGGAAAACCTCTATTTGCACCAAAAATCTACATAAAGAAATTTGACAAGGAGGAATTCCCTACTCTTATTACAATTGTTGTACAGGAATAAAAATCATGACAATAAGAAACAAAGAACGAGCAATGGGGAAAACAACCACCTCCACACAAACTCTATAGAAAGAAATTTGACAAGGAGGAAGTACCTACTCTTATTCCAATTGCTATACAGGAATGAAAATCAATACAATAAGAAACAAAGAACAAGCAAGGGGGAAACCACCACTTGACTCAAACCTTGTAGAACGTTGGCAACACCAGCACTCCTTTTTTTTACAGATCTAGCCGCAAAAACTCCTAAGTAGAAAAATCAGAAACTTTTCTAGAGGAAGGAGGGTGAAAACCATAACCTAAACCTCTACAAATCCTTGAAACGGGAAAAACTTACCATTGAAACGTATATCTAGGTGAGAGCTATCCAGATCTACTCTTCGACGATGATTTCGTACACCGGAGCTCCTACAATCGACGACCGAAGGCTCTCCAAGGACCACCTCTTTCTCTCTTACGCAAACAGGCGGACAGTTTCAAGAAGAAGATGATGAATAGGGTTTCTGTCTTATCGCGAGGCTATTTATACTTTGAAATATAAGTATTATAATAATAGTTTATTATTAAATAGTGGTCCAAACGGCCAAAAAATTACACCAACACAGATTTCTACGATAATCACACCGTAGCTAAATACCGATGCTACAAACCCAACGGCGCATTAGAAATTAAGATTAGACGAACCAAACTCGGTCAAACACCTCCCAAAGCCAAAACTAAAGCATTCCCAAAGAGGCTCAACCGAGTCTCCAAACAGACCCGACTCGCTAGGGAATCTTATAAACAGGCTAAACCCATCCATACACAGAAAAACCTAAGATCTAAAACAACGCTCTAACAATGACATATGCCGAAAACACGTCCACCTAATGCCTTGATGTCATAAATACGCTAGATCACGAATCAAACAAATTATCAAAAAATTTGGGGCATTACAGCCACTCCCCCTAAAAGAAAGTTTCGTCCCTAAACTTTACGCAAAAAACCTTAATTACATAGAAAAAGAAATAACCAAGGGTTATTGAAAAGATTACGTAACAATCAACTAGGAGAACAGATGAGGATGAGCCTCCCTCAAAGCTGACTCCAACTCCCAAGTCGCGCTTTTTACGTCTTGGTTTCGCCATAAAACTTTAACCATTGGTATGGTTTTCCTACGCAACCCTCGATCTTGAGTATCCAGAATATGGGCAGGCATCTCAATATAAGAATGATTAGGCTCTAACTGGAGCACAGCATTATGAATCTGGCAGTCACTGAGCATATATTTCCGCAACAGGCTCACGTGAAACACATCGTGCAGAACAGGAAAATTTGCGAGAAAATCCAGCATATAAGCTGATACTCCAATACGCTCGATAACCCTAAAAGGTCCCACATACCTCGGGTCCAACTTATGATTCTTTCCAAATATTTTAACACCGGACATTGGGAAAACCTTAAGAAAAACCAGGTCCCTAACAGCAAAATCCAAATAAGTCCTACGCTGATTGACATTCTTCTTATAACGTTCCTCCGCTATCTGAAACTTCTCTCGAATAAGCTTTATATATATTTCCATCTCTTCTAGTGCTTCAGGACCAAACAATGGTCTCTCACCGACCTCAACCAAAAACATGGGAGTTTTGTATCGCCTCCCATACAAGGCCTAAAATACGGCCATCTACAAACATTCTTGATAACTATTATTATATACAAACTCCATCAATCTAAGTCGCTTATCCCACGCTCCTTCGTGGTCCAAAATATAACAGCTGATCATATACTTCACTATCTGATTTACTCTCTCAGTTTGACCATTAGTCTACGGATGATAAGCGGTGGAATACCTCAGATCGATACCTAACCATTCTTTCAAGCTTTTCCAAAAGCGAGACGTAAACCTGGAGTCTCTATCCGATACAATGCTAATTGGTACTCCATTCAATCTGATGACATTATCTAAAATTTATTCGACTATCTTCTTCATGGAGTAGCCAATCTTAAATGGCACGAAGTGAGCAGACTTCGTCAGTCAATCTACTATCACCCAAATAGAATCATTGCCTCTGGGAGATCTCGGTCAACCCGTAAGTAATCCATGGAAATACGCTCCCATTTCCAGCTTGGAATATCCAAAGGCGTCAACTTGCCACAAGGCCTTCTATGATCGGCCAAAACTCGCTTGCCTGTAAAACATTCAGACGCAAACCTGTCTATATCACCGTTCAATCCAAACCACCATACAATCTGCTTTAGGTCTTGATACATATTTGTAGAACCTGGGTGGTAGGCAATACTAGAACCATGTGCCTCTCTATATAACTTAAATCGAATGTCCTCAACAATAGGGATAAAAAAATCTGCCGCGGTACTTTAAGGTAACTGCGTCATCGATCGAACAATCTGGTAACTCCCCTTTCTTAGTTCTCTTGGAAAGGTACAACAAATCAGGATCTTCCATCTGATGCATTCTTGTGAGTGAGATCCATGAAGGCTCAGCTATCCAAACTACTTTATTTGTTACAACTTCCAATAGAAATGTTCATTATTAAAAACTCCTCAACCAGAGAAATCACTCAATGATTAAAAATCATAGCTTTCTTCCTACTCAAGGCATCGACTACAACATTAGCTTTTCCCAGATTGTACTGGATTTCAACATCATGATCTGTAATATACTCTAACCATCTATGCTGGCGTAAATTTATCTCCCTTTGAGTGAAAAAGTATTTTAAACTCTTGTGATTGGTGTAAATCTAACACAACGCCCCAGACAATAGATGCCTCAGCATTTTTAGTGCATAAATTACAGCTGCAAACTCCAAATCATGCGTAAGGTAGTTCTTCTAATGAATCATTACTGCCTAAAACAAAAAACTATCACCTTACCTTCTTGCATCAGCAAAAAACCGATACCAACATGTGATGCATCCACATAAACAGCATATTCCATTTCTTCGGTTAGTAAGGTCAACACTGTCACAACCCACATTTTTTCCCAACAATTTAATTATATTGGAGCAAGGGGAAAATACGCGTCGTGATGCCACACCATACAGGGGATAACTGCAGACGTTCAGGCAAGACTCAAAACTCTACAGTTTTAAAAGAAAACATAAATTATTATGAATGAAGTCTAGTTTAAGTTATGTTGGTAGCCATATCCCTCGGCTTAGTGGATCATCGAGTCCACGATTTAAAATATAAATTATACGCATGGGGAAGATACTTGTTTAATTTGACTCTTACATCCCACATGAGTATAAATGTCCCCAAGGAACAACTCATGCTAAACAGACTTTAGATTTATAATTAGTATATGAAAAATCTTTATGCTAAACAGGAAAATAGTGACTTAGTTTTAAAAGATATTGCAAGGATGCCTTACTAATAATAGGTTTTTTTATAAGCTTGAAAATATCTAACATGCAGTCCTAGCAATAAATCATCCCAGAGAGCAAGTAATCTAAACCAAACGTAAAACAATCACATCAGCTAGCAAGTGTCAAAATCAACAATCCTATGGGCGTCAATAACCTGACACGAACCCACAGTACAAAGTATGTCTGAAACTAGGCAAAGAAAACTATTACAACAAAATACCTCGCTACGGTGAGGGGAAAAGCCACAGCAACACTTCTGCTTGAAGAACTCCAAACCCAGCTCCACTACCTGCTAATGCACTTAACCTAAGGCATTCCAAAGACAGAACACCTCAACAAGAAGGTACAAAAGGTGGCAGCAAAAGTAAGCAAAAGAATACAAAGGAAAAAAGGGTTTCCAACCCAGGACCAAGAGTACTGAAGTAAGGTACATAAATAAAACTCAAGAAATAAATTAGAAGAAAAGAACTTACGTGAATCGTAACATACAACAAAACATGCCGGATACCTAAAGAAAGGGGAGGGCATGATTAAATCATAAGAAAGAATACTCCAAAACTTTATTAGCCACCCGTAGTCAATTCTACCCATAAATACGGGCAGGGTGGTCACTTCTCTAGATACACCTCTCACAGATGTTAAAATCTGTCTAACCGTGGGGGAGACTTGCACACTCCACCAATCACCCTAGATTTCAAAAACCCAGTAGAATTCCATGAGGTACTAATAAAGGAAACAAACCTTGCGGACGGTGGATTTTCCCACTAACACACAACGAAGAAACACCATGAAATAAACGTCAGGACTTGGCGCGTCAGATTCTATATGACATTTCTAGATTAAAGACATGGTTGATCAACCTTTTAAAACGATTTACAATCCTATATAGACACTAAAGCGTCCAACAACGATAGATGAAACAATTTAATTCTCCGATAAAATATTCTAAGGACGGTTATACACGCCTAATAAATATCGAAATTAGCATAACCAGATTTTATAATTTTTGAGTGATCTTCAAGAAAAATTAAACATAACCATATTTTAGAGAGACAACACAAAAAGCAAGAAAATTAAGGAACAATGGCATAACGGTTACCATCAAACCGGACAAGGAACAACGAAGGAAAACCACCACCTGCCTTGGTTGTACCGAAAAAGTCCTCTGAATCACTCCACGCTGTAGATCGGGGCAAAAAAACACGGGAGGAGTTGAAATCTAAACAAAAATGGCTGAAAAGGAAGTTAGGGCCAAAAAACCATAATGAGAAAACTCAAAGAATGGGAAAAAATTTACCACGATAGCGTAGCTCTCGGTAAGAGCTTTCCGGATCTATATTCGGATGAAGATTTCAAGCACCGGAGCACCGTCGGCGACCACCGGAAGGTTCACGATCTATTTTCTCTCTCACGCTCACGCCGCTCTGGTTCTGGAGGAAAAAGAATCGGAGTAGATTAAGTTCTGTTCAAACCTAAGTCCAAGAATATATATATATATATATATATATATATGTGTGTGTGTGTGTGTGTAAAGTACTTATAATATTTTTGTTTAAATACAAGAAAACATGTGATTTTTGAGTGGCTACGGGGAAACAGAAAAAGGTGATCTAACATGGATTCAAATCGAAAAGTGTCGAACATGAAACTTGTATATCTTGTCGAGACGAACAAATTTCATGTTGACCAAAATTTCATACGACATCATGTTGACCCTCAAAACGGTGTCTGAACACACACGGTACAGAACCACTCGAGAGGAAACAGACCTACTCGAGAGGGAGAGGTTGGCTCTCGAGAACAAAAGCTATGGTTCTCGATAGGGACATAATTTCTCAGGATTGAGAGGCAAAGGCTCTCGAGAATAAAATTAGTTCTCTAGAATAAAGGCTTAGGACTTGAGAGAATCAATCAAACAGGCTACCTGTGAGCAGTCTCGGGAGAATAAAAAATAGCGGTCCAAGATGGCTCCAAATCAAAAGGTGTCTAATATGAAAGTTGTAGATCTCGTCGAAACAAACAAATTTTATGTTTACCATGTTTTGATACAGTGCCATTTTGACCATCAAAAATGTGCCCAAACGCAGACTATACAGGACTACTCGAGAGGAAAGGGGGCTTCTCTAGAAAGAGAGCAAAGTTCTCGAAAGAACTCATAGTTCTCGAGAGAAAAATTATAGTTGTGGATATCAAATAGCAGGACTTGATAGAATTGAGTATTTCTCGAGAATAAGACCTTAATTCTCGAGAATAAACAGTAGTTCTCGAGAACAACAAGGGTTCTCAAGTAGAAATCAATAATGCACCTTATTTACGAGCAGTTTTGGGAAAATTGGAAATAGAAGTCTAAGATGGATTCAAATCAAAACATGGTCAACATGAAAGTTATATATATCGTCGAGACGAACAAATTTCATGTTATCCATTTTTTGATATGATGCCGTTTTGACACTCATAATGGCGATCAAATGCAGGATGAAACGGACCTCTCGAGAATAGCAAAGGACTTCTCGAGAATAGCAACGGACTTCTCGAGAACAGCAAAGGACTTCTCGAGAACAGCAAAGGACTTCTCGAGAATAGAAAAGGAATTCTCGAGAACAGCAAAGGACTTCTCTAGAACCGCATAGGACTTCTCAAGAACTAGGACAGACTTCTCGAGAACATTAAGTCAGACTTCTCGAGAACAACTGGGAGTTCTCAAGAACAAAAATGGGGATCTCGAGTACAAGCAGGACAAATTACAGAAGTTATGATTTGTCTAATTTTTTTGAATGAATCGCTGACTCTACAAATTAGCAGCGTAGACAACCTTAGAATCCGACGTACCATTCTCGAGATATTAAATCACGCGCCGAGACTCCAAAAACTCTCGGATTGCGACGAAACTTGACAAGCAAATCCAAAATTTCAAAAAAGCAAAAAAAGAAATTTTTCTCAATTACAACAAGAACTCGGCCGACTAGACCGCACGGACACGAAAATGCCTTAACGGCATTGCGTCGTCAACTCGACGTTCAAAGTAACACCACGACGTTGTAAATATGACGTTCCCATTTAAATAAAATCATCGGAAAATCGGGGGAATTACAGTCACTCCCCCTAAAAGGAAGTTTCGCCTCGAAACTTAACACAACTCCAAATTCAAATCATGACGATAAATCAAACATAACTGCAAACATAAACACATAACCGAAACTAAGATAAGAGGTGCGGATGAGATTCTCTCATCGCTGATTCCAATTCCCACGTCGCGCTCTCGACATCTTGATTTCTCCAAAGAATCTTGACCATGGGGATGGTCTTTCATCGCAACACACGCTCTTGGTAACCCAGGATACGAATAGGTTCTTCCACATACATAAGGTTGGGCTGAATCTGGGGCATCGAGTCGAGGACTTGACGATCATTACGAACACACTTCTGCAACTTGCTCACATGGAACACATCATGGACACCAGGGAAGGTCGCAAGCAAATCCAGCCTATAAGCTGACACTCCGATGCGTTCAAGAATCTGTAAAGGTCCAACGTACCGGGGGTCTAACTTATGGTTCCTTCCAAACATTTTAACACCAGACAATGGAGAAACCTTCAGAAAAACCATTTCTCCAATGGTAAACTCCAGATCAACCTTTTGTTGATTGGCATACTTTTCATAGCGCTCTTGAGCCACACAGAGCTTTTCTCGAATATGAGTCATGGCGCAATTCATCTCCTCAAGGTCTTCCGGACCGAGCAACGGTCTCTCACCAACTTCAGCCAAAAACAACGGAGTTCCACAACGCCCCCCATATAAGGCCTCAAACGGGGCCATCTGCAGACTCTCATGATAACTATTATTGTAAGCAAACTCCACTAGCCTCAAACGCTCATCCCATGCTCCACCGCAGTCCAAAATGTAATATCTACTCATTTTCTCCACGATCTGATTTACTCTTTCTATTTGCCTATTCGTCTGCGGATGGTAGGCGATGGAATACCTCAAGTCGGTACGCAACCCCTCTTGCAAGCTCTTCCAAAAGTGAGATGAAAATCTAGAGTCCCGATCTGATATATTGCTAACAGGCACTCCATGTAACCTGATGACCTCTTCAAGATATATCTCAGCTATCTTCTTCATCGAATACCTAATAATAAACGGAACAAAGTGAGCACACTTTGTCAATCTGTCGACTATCACCCAAACAAAGTCATGCCCACGAGGATATTTTGGTACACCGATGATAAAATCCATTGAAATAATCTCCCATTTCCAACTTGAAATATCAAGCGGTGTCAATTTACCACCAGGCCTTCTATGATCAGCCTTGACACGCTGACACATATAACATTCTTATACAAACTTTGCGACATCTCTCTTTATCCCTGACCACCAAACAATTTGTTTTAGATCCTTATACATCTTAGTGGAACCAGGGTGATAGGCTACACTGGAACCATGAGCTTCAGTACAGATCTTAGCTCGAACATCGCCAAAGACAGGGATGCAAAATTTACCCCGATACCTCAAGGTATCCAACTCATCCAATGAGAAATCTGGTAGCTCCCCCTTCATAGTTATATTTCGGAGGTGCAACCAATCAGGATCATCCATCTGGTGAGCTCGAGTAAGGGAAATCAAAGAAGGTTCTTCCGCTTCCAAACTAGCAGGCACAGTACGACTCCAAACCTCAATATCCATCATCAAGAATTCTTCTACTAAGAATTGTCCCGATAGATTAAAAATTTTAGCAGTCTTTCTACTCAAAGAATTTGCTACTACATTAGCCTTTCCTGGATGATAAAGAATTTCCACTTCATAATCCGCCACATATTCGAACAACTGATGCTGGCGCAGATTTAGTTCCTTCTGAGTGAAGACGTAGTTTAAACTCTTATGGTCCGTATAGATCTTGCACAACGCGCTATACAATAAGTGTCTCCACAACTTCAGCGCATAAATTACGGCAGCAAACTCCAAATCGTGCGTAGGATAATTTCTCTTATGAGTCTTTAGTTGCCTCGATCCTTACGCGATCACCTTACCATCTTGCATTAAAACACAACCAAGTCCGATGTGTGAAGCGTCCATATAAACACCATAGTCTATACCTTCCATAGGCAAAGTTAACATGGAGCAGTGCATAACACTTCTTTAATTCCTGAAAAGCTTCCTCGCACTCAACGCCCCAAACCAAAACTGCATTCATCTAGATCAGTTTAGTCAGTGGCGCAGACAACGTAGAGGAACCCTCCACAAACCTCCTATACAAGCCAGCCTACCCTAGGAAGCTATCAATCACCTTGGGTGTGGCAAGCCAAGCCCAATTCAAAACAGCAGCTATCTTTTCAGGGTCAATCTAAAATTCTGGCTTTAATAACCACATGACCCATGAAATAAACCCAAGGCAACCAACACTCACACCTGCTCAACCTAGAAATAACTTGAGGTCCCTCAAAGCAGGCAACACTAAAGACAATGATGTTCATGCTCCACAGCATTACGAGAATACACCAAAACGCCATCTATAAATACAATCACAAAACGGTTCCGATCTAGGACGAATTCTATGCCCCCCACATGGGGAAGACCAGGAAGATTAGTTAGGAAAACATCCGAACACTCACGCACCAGAAGGAACTCGACACAAAACATGTCACCAACCCGAATAAGGGTCAAACCATGAAGCTCTACAAAAGCCATAGCCACGAACGGGTGGGTAGCGACAGAATAAAAAAGAACACGCGCCTAATGGTTCTTTACCTTAATCTACTAATAAAATTGCATACCTAACTTATTCTAACAACAACAAAACCTGGATTGAACCAAAAACTTGTTAGAACCTAACCTGAGATCACTTGGGTTGAAGACTGAGTTTCTTCTTTGGTCATCGCGATCAGTTTACCTTTTCCTTTGTCCTGATTTAGCGGCGGCGGCAGAGCCTGAGGGGGGGCAGGCTGCAGTGGGGACTGAGCCTGGGGACACAAAGACTTCTGGAGTCCCTTCTGCCCGCACTAGAAATAAGTCCTTTCGTTCATCCAGCAACGACTCATATAATGTCACTTCTTTAAACAGAACGTGCACACCAGGTCTCCTTTGGGTGCTCCTTGGATGGCGAGCGCCCGCTGCCTCTTCTGAGTGGCACTTCTCTTGAAACACCTTTCGTAAGGATGGCCGGATCGACCACAGAAGCTACAAATTACACCATCTTTCTTTTTCAAAGTAGGGTCGGATGCCCTAGAGCTTCCATCCTAAACATCTTTCCTCTTCTCTTTCCTCGGTATCATACCACGAACCTTAACATATCGCTATGGGGGTTTGCTCACCAGGCTGCCATCCTATGGTGGCAGCCAACAATGCCTGCAACTGTGCTTGCATTGCTATGATTTGACCTGCCATGGTCTTCATGCTCTAGCGCAGTTCTACAATCACCACCTCTTCCTGCGCAACTGATGACTCCCCCTCAGACTGGGGAGTCTACCTGGTCGTAACGCGCTCAAGCGACATTCTAAAAAAAACATAAACACCTCATTACAACTCTAGCTAAACTAGGACTACACCACTTAGTTCAGACCATACTTAAAAGACACTTGCTTAGGCTGCAACATGCTCTGGGATTATATGATGATGATATGTCTTACTCAGGATGATATCCTATCATCGTATTGAATCATGTGCCTATGATATGAATGCATGGATTCTTTACTCTTATTTAAAATCATGTGTGCACATATGTCATCAGGTAAATCTTTAGCTTGACATGTTGTTCTTATGTTATGTTATGCTATGTATGCAGTGTTATGCATTCTAAAAAGGCCTTAATGCTTGTTATGAGCGACAAACACATGAAATGTTATGCATCCCATTACATAACATTGTGTAACATCCCATGTTACTTCTAGGCCCCTTAACTTAGATTGGGTTAGGCATGGGGTGGGGATTAGGGGAAATGAGCTAGGTTTGACCCTAAGTGGTGGGTTGTAGCCATGTGGGGCCCACCATAGGACCAAGTCAAACTAGGTCAAACTAGTCCAAATAGGGACCCTAGCCACACCATGACCCCACCACACTGCCCTAACCCTAATTACAATCTAAGTGGACCCTAAGGCATGTCCCTAGGTCAACACTTTGACCTTAGTTGACCCAAGTCAACCTTGGGCCTAATATAGTCAAAACCACGCCCATAGGCCCAATTAGCCTAAGAAGGGAACCCCCCCTTGACCCAACTCAAGTTGGGTGGTGCCATTGGGCTCATGACCATCAAATGGGTCAGCCCACTCATCATGTTGACCAAGTCAACCCAAAAAGTCAACTTGGTCAACATATGGCCAAAAAGGGGAAGAGGTGGACCCAAGCCAATTCCCTTAGGCCAAGCTCACCAAATATGGCCCATAGACAGCCCAAAGGGCCAATGATCAGCCCTACCCCTCTAGGTGTGGAGAGTGAAGACATGCACAAGGGTAAAAAGGGAATTTTGGGAATGGAAGAGAGAGAAGTGTGGAAGAAGAAGAAGTAGGCCATTTGGCCCTTTTCCCTCAGCCCCAAATGCCTGCTGGCTGACCCCAGGGGTTCATTCCAAAGGAATTACAGCAGGGGGTGGCCAGGTGGAGGCAAGGGTGGAGATTTCAAAGTGAAACTGAGCTCACATAGGAATTATCTCCAGGTATAAACATCCTCAAGCCACACTAACCTCACCAAAAGCTTCAGAGAGAGGAAGGGAGTAGAATTCGATATCTGGAGTGAGGCAAATGGTGGAGAAACGAGAAATTTGGAAGGAACTCGCCGGCGCACCACTTCCATGGCAAACCGCCGCCACAACCGCCGCCAAGCCGCCATACAGGTCCGTTTCGCCACCCCTCTCCACGTATTAGCTTCCTAGATCATTTAGGAGAGAAATCGGGCTCAATTGAGCCCGATGCCATGTGAGAAAATCTCGATTTTTCCGAGAATTTTATACCTCTCGGGATCGCCGGTGCTGCCGTCTTCCGCCGCCTCATCGCCGGGAAATGGAAGCCACCACCACCGTGAAGGTGATGGCACCGTTGGCCGGCCACGGCGCCGCCTCAGCCGGCCGGAAAATGTCCCGCAAGGTGGCCCAGGAAATACCAATCCAGGATGTCCATTCATTGGGGATGATGAAACGATCCCGTCCATCTAGCTTTAAGATTCACGCTGTATCAATATGTATATATGTTGATTTAAATAAATGAACAGTGATTATTGTCACACTTTTACAGCCTATTTCTAGGTGAAATTTAGGGCACCCAGATACATTTCTAGGCCAGGACCCCTTAAGATAATTTGTAGCCCTAGGCCTTAACTTTCCAATGACACAATAATCATGGACTTTGACCTAGTGGTCTGTCCTGTAAGTCAATTATCCTAGGGCTGGTCCTAGGCTAGGGCAGATCTTAATTTGAGTGCCCATGCTAAACCAGTGATCCACAAGGCCTGAAATTTTGGACATGTGCATGTTTAGGGCATATCTAGCCCATGCCAAAAATTAGGAATTTTTGGAATACTTTTTCCGATAGTTTTGTTCAAAATATCAAAAATTAAATAATTGGAATAAATGGAGTGTTAAGCCTCCAAATGGTCCCAAATTTTGGTGGCAAGTCCTCTGGGAAATGGTTAGGGTCTGACAACAATTTCAGCCCATTTGAACCACTACATGATGGGTTAACCCACTTGCAAGTGTACGCTAGAATTAGCCTTGGTGTGCAATTAGCAATTTTCCTAAAATGTGTATTTATTCATCTCAGGACTTCTGAAGACCTTGAAATTAATGCTAAAGGATATTTAGGTCAAATGCAGCCCCTAAAAATTATTATGTGATTTTTGGGAACAAAAATCCCATTATTTGGAATTATTGAAAACTATGGTTTTATTGGAAAACAAAAATGAAAAAAATAGATTTAATCATGAAATAATCCTCAAATTTGGCCCTATTTAATGATTGATCATAACTGATTTGGGGTAATTTTATTTCCTCTATTGGAGGTATTTTGAGGTAGAATAACATATAATGACCATTTTACACCTATTCCTTTTATTCATGATTTAATGAAAATATAAGTCAGAAAATTTTGGAAATAATCCTAGAGGTGTATATAGATATTAGTTAACTGACATATTTATTTCAGAATTTTTTGATGTGCATACAAATTTTAATTCATCATAATGGCATTTTGGTAAATACCCAAGATAGTGAATTGTAAGTCTATAACATTGTTAAATTTGATGAAACTTTGTCAGTAGCCTTAATTTGATGATTTAGATCCCCTGTAATTTTACTAGAATTTTTGTGATTTAATTCCTCATACTTCATTTGAAAAGTGGTATATATGATGGTTTTGTGAAAATTAGTAAATAAATACATATATTTGGAGAGAAATTATAAAACTTGGCAACTAGTGATATTTCATCATGTTAATGGATAAGATAATTATATTTCATCATTAGGGCCATGTAAAGACATACTTCATGTGTTAATGACCTTGGGGAAAAATTGGAGAAAATAAATTAATTATAAAAATAATTGAGAAAATTATGAAAATTACCATACTCATTTTAGTAGATCATACCATCCTAGGATAAATATTTGGGGGTTGGTGGCCCAAGAATTTGGAAGTTCGATTTCGGGGTGGTACTAGGCCATGGGGTGCGCATAGTAAAGGTAGGCTAAACTATAGGCCGCCAGGGAACGAATCAACAACTGAGTTAGAGTCTAAGATCGGAAGTATAACCCTGGGTGGAAGATGTATTCTAGAGACGTGAGTAATAGAGCAACCTTAGACTTACCTAGGAGGAGTCGACGGAAGACCGTCGTTCCTCAATCCATACCTAAGTCAATATGTCACTCTATGTAACAGGAGAGAGAAAAAGGGATTTTGGGTAGACATCAACTAAAGTAAACATCCTTGAGAAAGGGAGCTTTGGGATTCAGCCCATCGTAGCTCCTAGTGCACTGAGAGCCCTTCACCGGGAATACCTTGGGCAGTCCTGGGATTAACCTTAAGTCACTAGGTATAACAACCGGTAGACAAGAGTAGTCTAATAGGTTAAGTGTAATGGACATGTGCTCACTCGTGCCGGGTTGGAGGGACTTGGAGTCTATTGACTACTTGCTCACCCGTGCAGAGTTGGAGGAAAGAGATTGACATATATATACTCACCCGGGCAGGGTTGGAGGTTTTGTGGCACATACTCACCCGTGACGGGTTGGAGAGATTTGGGACAGGATAGTCCTTTGAGCTGGAGGCTCAATATATTATACTTGCATGTGCATATACTAGTGGCGAGCCATGCGGTACTGGTCAGTCGTCACACCGACGGCAGTACGGTGGACTAGGCGGGTACGAGGGTTAGAGGGACCAGTAGGTTATTTATACTGAGGTCTGGAGGACTTTTCCTGATAACGCGCACCCGGCCCAACAAGACTGACAGGTAGTCAGCAAAGTGGTACACAGAGGCTCTAGAGTGCACTTGTCGGTGTACAGACGCGTACAAGAGAGATCTAGGCCTGGTAGTGTGTATATCCTCCTAGAAGGCGGAGACGCCCGCTCCGCTGCTGCCGTAGCCACAACTGTAGTACCTGAGAGTGATGCTAGCTCTCGAAAAGTGGGAACTAAAGGTCTGTGATCACGGAGTCGTGTGTGTGTGTTGCACTGCATGTTCATATCATACCCACCATATAGATGCATATCATTAACTTTCATAACAACCTATGACACCTAATGTATAAGTGGTATGAGACGCTTATACACTAGGACCTGCTAAACGATCCCTTAACCTATAAGCTTGAGTGGGCAAGTTTATAGGTTCAGGTTACTTTCCTTTTTATACATATACTGCTTATGATACCTGACACCCCATCGTATAAAATGGTATGTGACATTTTATACGATGGGAGCCTTGTAGAGGACCCCTTGCTTATGTGTACTCGCATAAGTGAAGGTTACTTTTCATTACTTATATTTCTATATATTCTGCTTTAGTTCCTGTCACCTGCTTCCACCTTTGTTACCCCTTGATGTCCTCCGCTTCATCCTCCCGCACGATGCCTAGGAGTTGCGGGTAGAGGTGTGGAGGAAACGACTTAGTCTTTTTGACTAATGGTCGGTGACCATATTATTTTTAGGAGCTCGAGGAGATGGACCAGCACGTCGAGGAGGCAGGACTTGAGGAGCAGATACCGGCACCCTCTACTACTACTACTGGAGCATGACTACAGGTGTGATGTGAGAGATTTTAGATTTCCGCTGCTGTTAGTTGAGAGAGATTTGATCATGATGTAATGGGCATAAGCCCGTTTTACTCTTATTATATTGTACTCATTGTGGACTGTACCTAGTACTTTTCATTTGTTATATATATATGTTTAGTACTGTGGTTGTGGACTTCTACATTTTTGCTCTGCTTGTACTCTTTTATTCTCATATTGGCCGACAGGTTATTATCGTGCTAGCCGGCAGAATCAGCGTCTTGCGGTGTCGACTAACCCGTGCGTTAGTGTCACCGTAAGGCGGTGGTTTTGGGCATAAGATCCGGGTTAGCCTCGGAATGGGGAGACAGGATCTTACAAACTAGTATCAGAGGCAGCAGCTTTTCCCAAGGCTTTCCCGTATCTAATATGCATAATCTGAGTAGATCTTCCATAGTACGGATGGTCCGCTCGGTCTGTCCATCGGTCTGTGGGTGGAAGGCAGTACTAAAGGTGAGCCGAGAACCCAAATAAGCATGTACTGCCCTCCACTCTCTCGAGGTGAACCGACCATCGCGGTCTGAGACGATCATCTTGGGAATGCCGTGATATCTGACAAAGTGTTCCACGAATAGTCTCACCAATACTGCGACCGGAGCTTCCTTTCTGACCGGAATAAATCGTGCGACCTTGGTCAACCTGTCCACAATGACCCAGATGGAGTCGTGTCCCGAGTGGGAGCGAGGCAGTCCGTGAACGAAATCCATAGCAATATCCTCGAATTTCCATTCTGGAATTGGCAGTGGTTGTAATAAACCCCCTGGGCTCTTACATTCTGCCTTTACACGCTGACAGGTCTCACAGTGAGTCACAAAATAGGTGATTTCCTTCTTCATCCCGGGCCAGTACATTGTCTTCCGTATGTGTGCCCACATCTTGGAAATGCCGGGATGCACTGAATATCGGGAGCAGTGTGCCTCTCTGAGTATATCTTCCCGGATACCATCTCCAGCTGGTATGTATACTCGCCCACGGAATCGAAGTAAATCGTCTTGTAAAGAATAATCCCCGCACAGGTTTTTAGGATTTGTAACAACCCATGTTACTTCTAGGCCCCTTAACTTAGATTGGGTTAGGCATGGGGTGGGGATTAGGGGAAATGAGCTAGGTTTGACCCTAAGTGGTGGGTTGTAGCCATGTGGGGCTCACCATAGGACCAAGTCAAACTAGGTCAAACTAGTCCAAATAGGGACCCTAGCCACACCATGACCCCACCACACTGCCCTAACCCTAATTACAATCTAAGTGGACCCTAAGGCACGTCCCTAGGTCAACACTTTGACCTTAGTTGACCCAAGTCAACCTTGGGCCTAATATGGTCAAAACCACACCCATAGGCCCAATTAGCCTAAGAAGGGCACCCCCCTTGACCCAACTCAAGTTGGGTGGTGCCATTAGGCTCATGACCATCAAATGGGTCAACCCACCCATCATGTTGACCAAGTCAACCCAAAAAGTCAACTTGGTCAACATAAGGCCAAAAAGGGGAAGAGGTGGACCCAAGCCAATTCCCTTGGGCCAAGCTCACCAAATATGGCCCATAGACAGCCCAAAGGGCCAATGACCAGCCCTACCCCTCTGGGTGTGGAGAGAGAAGACATGCACAAGGGTAAAAAGGGAATTTTGGGAATGGAAGAGAGAGAAGTGGGGAAGAAGAAGAAGTAGGCCATTTGGCCCTTTTCCCTCAGCCCCAAATGCCTGCTGGCTGACCCCAGGGGTTCATTCCAAAGGAATTACAGTAGGGGGAGGCCAGGTGGAGGCAAGGGTGGAGATTTCAAAGTGAAACCGAGCTCACATAGGAATTATCTCTAGGTATAAACATCCTCAGGCCACACTAACCTCACCAACAGCTTCAGAGAGAGGAAGGGAGTAGAATTCGATATCTGGAGTGAGGCAAACGGTGGAGAAACGAGAAATTGGGAAGGAACTTGCTGGCGCACCACTTCCATGGCAAACCGCCGCCACAACCGCCGTCAAGCCGCCATACAGGTCCGTTTCGCCACCCCTCTCCACGTACTAGTTTCCTAGATCATTTAGGAGAGAAATCGGGCTCAATTGAGCCCGATGCCATGTGAGAAAATCTCGATTTTTCCGAGAATTTTATACCTCTCGGGATCGCCGGCGCCGCCGTCTTCCGCCTCCTCATCGCTGGGAAATGGAAGCCACCACCACCGTGAAGGTGATGGCACCGTTGACCGGCCACGGCGCCGCCTCAGCCGGCCGGAAAATGTCCCGCAAGGTGGCCCAGGAAATACCAATCCAGGCCGTCCATTCACTGGGGACGATGAAACGATCCCGTCCATCTAGCTTTAAGATTCGCGCTGTATCAATATGTATATATGTTGATTTAAATAAATGAACAGTGATTATTGTCACACTTTTACAGCCTATTTCTAGGTGAAAATTAGGGCACCCAGAGACATTTCTAGGTCAGGACCCCTGAAGATAATTTGTAGCCCTAGGCCTTAACTTTCCAATGCCATAATAATCTTGGACTTTCACCCAGTGGTCTGTCCAGTAGGTCAATTCTCCTAGGACTGGTCCTAGGCTAGGGTAGATCTTAATTTGAGTGCCCACGCTAAACCTGTTATCCACATGGCCTGAAATTTTGGGCATGTGCATGTTTAGGGCATATATAGCCCATGCGAAAAATTAGGATTTTTTTGAATACTTTTTCCTATAGTTTTGTTCAAAATATCAAAAATTAAATAATTGGAATAAATGGAGTGTTAAGCCTCCAAATGGTCCCAAATTTTGGTGGCAAGTCCTCTGGGACATGGTTAGGGTCTGAGAACAATTTCAGCCCATTTGAACAACTGCATAATGGGTTAAATCACTTGCAAGTGTACGCTAGAATTAGCCTTGGTGTGCAATTAGCAATTTTGCTAAAATGTGTATTTATTCATCTCAGGACTTTTAAAGACCTTGAAATTAATTGATTTGTATCATCCCATGTTACTTCTAGGCCCCTCAACTTAATTAGGGTTAGGGCAGTGTGGTGCGGTCATGGTGTGGCTAGGGTCCCTATTTGGACTAGTTTGACCTAGTTTGACTTGGTCCTATGGTGGGCCCCACATGGCTACAACCCACCACTTAGGGTCAAACCTAGCTAATTTCCCCTAATCCCCACCCCATGCCTAACCCAATCTAAGTTGAAAAACTCAAATGAAAAGAAACTAAAATGGCATAACCATGAATTAGGTCCCGCGATTTCCTGCACTCAACGAAAAAAGAAAAAAACGTGCTAATGGGCATTCATGTGGTGAGGTTATGCATCCCATACTACATAACCCTCACATGTTGCCACCTATGGTGGATCCATATACAAACACATTTTATATCCCATACTACAAAATATTCCTCGTATACATCTAATAATTCTTATGAGTATAGTGTTCATGCATTAGAGAAGACATACTGATGACACATCGGTGTGTGTATGATATGATACTAAACAACTTACACTAACAAGGGAAGGTTGCCCGACCAATTGTCAAGCAACTTCCCTTTGATACAAACTATCAACACCTGCATTTTTTCTCAACAATTTAATTATATCAGAGCAAGGGGAAAATATGAGTCGTGATGCCACGCCGTACAGGGGATAACTGCAGACGTTCAGGCAAGACTCCAAACTCTACAGTTTTAAAAGAACACATAAATTATTATTAATGAAATCCAGTTTAAGTTATGATGGTAGTCGTATCCCTCGGATTAGTGGATCATCTAGTCCACAATTTAAAATATAAAATATACTCTTGCAGAAGATACTTGCTTAATTTGACTCTAACATCCCACATGAGTATAAATGTCCCCGAGGAACAACTCATGCTAAACAAACTTTAGATTTATAATAAGTATAGGAGAAATCTTTACGCTAAACAGGAAAATAGTGATATAGTTTTAAAAGAGATTGCATGGATGCCTTACTAATAATAAGTTTTTTTTATAAGCTTGACAAAATCTATCATGCAGTCCTAGCAATAAATCATGTCAGAGAGCAAGTAATCTTTACCAAACATAAAACAATCACATTAGCAAGCAAGTGTAAAAATCAAGAATCCTGTGGGCGTCAACAACCTGACACGAACCCAAAGTACAAAGTATGTCATAAACTAGACTAAGAAAACTAAAATAACAAACTACCTCACTACGTCGAGGGGAAAAGCCACAGCCAACACTGCTGCTTCAAGAACTCCGAACCTAGCTCCACTACCTACTAACGCTCCGAGCCTGAGACATTCCAAAGATAGAACACCTCAGCAAGAAGGTACAAATGGTGGCAACAAAAGTAAGCAAAAGAATACAAAGGTCAAACGGGGTACCAACCCAGGACCAAGAGTACTGAAGTTAGGTACATAAATAAAACTCAAGAAATAAATAAGAAGAAAAGAAATTACGTGAATCGTCACGTACAACAAAACATGTCGGATACCCAATGCAAGGGGAGAGCATGATTAAATCATAAGAAAGATAGTACAAAACTTTATTAGCCACCCGTAGTAAATTCTACCTATAAATATAAGCAGGGTGGTCACTTCTCTAGATACACCCCACATAGATGTTAAAATCCGTCTAACCGCGGGGGAGAGTTACATACTCCACCAATCACCGCAAATGCCCAAAACCCAGTAGAAATCCACGATGTACTAATAAAGGAAACAAACCTTGCGGTCGGTGGATTTGCCCACTAACACGCAACGAAGAAACACCATGAAATAAAACTCAGGACTTGGCGCGTCGGATTCTACATAACATTTCTAGATTAAAGACACGGTTGATCAACCTTTTGAAATGATTTACAATCTTATATAGACACTAACGCATCAAACAATGATAGACGAAATAATTTAATTCTCCGATAAAACATTCTAAGGACGGTTATACACGCCTAATAAAGATCGAAATTACAATAACCAGATTTTATAATTTTTGAGTGATCTTCAAGAAAAATTAAACATAACCATAGTTTGGAGAGACAACACAAAAAGCAAGAAAATTAAGGAACAAAGGCATAATGGTTACCATCAAACCGGACAAGTAACAATGAAGGAAAACCACCACTTGTCTTGGTTGTACTAGAAAGTCCTCTGAATCACTCCACGTTGTAGATCGGGGAAAAAGAATACGGGAGGAGTTGAAATCTAAACAAAAATGGGCGAAAAGGGGGTTAAGGCCGAAAACCACTAACGATATAACTCAAAGAATGGGAAAAAATTTACCATGATAGCGTAGCTCTCGGTGAGAGCTTTCTGGATCTATATTTGAATGAAGATTTCGAGCACCGGAGCACCGTCGGTGACCACCGAAAGGTTCACGAAGTATTTTCTCTCTCACGCTCACGCCACTCTTGTTCGGGAGTCGAAAGAATCGGAGAAGATGAAGTTCTGTTCAAACCTAAGTCCAAGAATTTATATATATATATATATATGAAAAAGTACTTATAATTTTTTTGTTTAAATACAAGAATACGTGTTATTTATGAGTGGCTAAGGGGAAACAGAAAATAGTGATCGAGCATTGCTTCAAATCGACAAGTGTCCAACATGAAACTTGTAGATCTCATCGAGACGAACAAATTTTATGTTGACCAAAATTTCATACGACTTCATGTTGACCCTCAAAACGGTGTCTGAACACAGATGGTACAGAACCACTCTAGAGGAAACAGACCTACTCAAGAGGGAGAGGTTGGCTCTCGAGAAATACATTGGTTCTCGAGAAAAAAAGCTATGGTTTGCGATAGGGACACCATTTCTCGTGATGGAGAGGCTAAGGCTCTCTAGAATAACATTAGTTCTCGAGAATAAAGGCTTAGGACTTGAGAGAATCAATCAAACAGGCTACCTGTGAGCAGTCTCGGAAGAATCAAAACGAGTAGTCCAAGATGGCTCCAAATCAAAAGGTGTCCAACATGAAAGTTGTTGATCTCATCGAAACAATCAAATTTTATGTTTATTGTGTTTCTATACAGTGCCGTTTTGACCATCAAAAATGCGCCCGAACGCATACATTACAGGACTACTCGAGAGGAAAGGGGGCTTCTCGAGAAAAAGAGCAAAGTTCTCGAGAGAACTCATAGTTCTCGAGAGAAACATTATACTTCTTGAGAAAAAATAGCAGGACTCAAGAGAATTGAGTATTTTTCGAGAATAATCCCATAATTCTCTAGAATAAATAGTAGTTCTCGAGAATAACAAGGGTTCTCAGGTAGAAATCAATAATGAAGCTTATATACGAGCAGTTTTGGGAAAATTTAAAATAGGAGTCTAAGATGGCTTCAAATTAAAAAGTGGTCAACATAAAAGTTGTAGATATCGTCGTGACAAACAAATTTCATGTTTACCATTTTTTTGATACGACGCTCTTTTGACACTCAAAATGGCGCTCGAACACAGGCCGAAACGGACCTCTTGAGAACAGCAAAGGACTTCTCGGGAACAACAACGGACTTCTTGAGAACAGCAAAGGACTTCTAGAGAAAAGCAAAGGACTTCTCGAGAACACCAAAAGACTTTTCAAGAACAACAAAGGAGTTCTCGAGAATCGCATTGGACTTCTCCAGAACTAGGACAGACTTCTCGAGAACATTAAGTCAGACTTCTCGAGAACAACTGGGAGTTCTCGAGAACGAAAAGGGGGATCTCGAGTAGAAGCAGGACAAATTGCAGAAGTTTGATTTGACTAATATTTTTGAATGAATCGCTGACTCTACAAATTAGCAGCGTAGACAACCTTAGAATCCGACGTACCATTCTCGAGATATTAAATCACGCGCCGAGACTCCAAAAACTCTCGGATTGCGACGAAACTTGACAAGCAAGTCCAAAATTTAAAAAATGCAAAAAAAGAAATTTTTCCCAATTACAATAATAATTCGGCCGACTCGACTGCACGGACACAAAAATGCCTTAACGGCATTACGCCGTCAAATCGACGTTAAAAGTAACGCCACGACGTCGTAAATATGACGTTCCCATTTAAATAAAATCATCGCAAAATCGGGGGCGTTACAAACACCGGTGCAGTCCACAATCTCCTCTTCAATTCCAGAAAATATTCTTAACACATAATGCTCCAAACGAAAGCTATGTTCTTCTGCATCATTTTAGTCAATGGCGCAGAAAATGTAGAGAACACTTCTACAAACCTTCTATAATAACCAGACAGGCCTAGGAAGCTCCTTATCTCCTCGGTGAGGCGGGCCTAGGCCAATCCATAACAACAGTTATCTTCTCTGGGTCAACAGAGATTCCGTCCTTAATAACCACATGACCCGAGAAAGAAACTTGAGGAAACCAAAACTCACATTTGCTCAGCTTGGAAAATAATTTATGCACTCTCACAGCAGACAAAACTAAACGAAAATTATGGGCATGCTCCTCAACATTGAGGGAATACACCAAAATGTCATCTATGAACACGACCAAAAAACGGTCCAGAAAATCATTGAAAACTCAGTTCATCATATCCATGAAGGTAGAGGGTGTATTGGTTAAACTAAAAGAGATCACCAAGAACAAAAAATGTCCATGCCGGGAACGAAAAGCGGTCGGTGGAATATCCTTCTCACGAATCCTCAACTTATTGTAGCATGAACGAAGGTCAATCTTCGAAAACACAGAGCTACCACGCAGCTGATTAAATGAATCATTAATTCTCGGCAAGAAATACCTGTTCATAATGGTTACCTTATTCAGTTCCCTATAGTCAATGCACAGCCTCATGAACCCATCCTTTTTCTTCACAAATAGCACGGGAGCACCCCAAGGTGAATAACTCAGCCTGATAAATCCTCTTTGCAACAAATCATCCTGTTGGGTACGCAACTCCTCCAGCTCATGAGGGGCCATTCGGTACAGTGCCATAGTAATTGGACGAGTACCCGACTCGAAATCTATCACAAACTCTACATCTCTTTCAGGTAGAAGACCAGAAAGATTATTAGGAAATACATCAGGAAACTCCCGCACCACGGAGATCTCCTCTAAACACGGCAAACCACCCTTGATTGTGAAAACTGAAACAAAACAAGCAAAGCATCAAGAAACTAAAAGCTTCCGAGCACATACCGCAGAAATAATCGGAGAACTTTTCCTCGGAGAACCAAAAACACTCCAGGGTTGACCGTTGTCCATGTTGAAGTCCAAGTGCTTAACCTTATACTGGATAAAAACATCATATCTAGACAACCACTCCATGCCCAAGATCACATCAAAATCTTGCAGGTCTATCACCTTCAAATCAGCAACCGCTAGAAAATTACCTAATAGAATCGGACAACATAGAATGCCTTGGTACGTTATCACAGAATCAACAGAAGGAAACTTGACATGAAATGCATCGCCAACTTTATCCAGAGTCAGACGATGACTCTCAACAAACGTCCTAGACACAAATGAGTGGGTAGCACCAGAATCAAAAAGAACCTGTTCCCAACAGTTCTTTACCTTAAACCATCCTATAAAAAAATAATCTCCTACGTGACTAAGAGGACAAACATTGAACTTATAGCTATTTATTAAAAGCTAAAACTAGATTAGAATCTAACCTAAAATAACCTAAGTAGACGTCTGTGCTTCCTCAAGAGATATAGCATTCAGCTTCCCCTTTCCCTTGTCCAAATATTGCGGCGGTGGCAAAGCCTAAAGTGGAACTAGTTGCAATAGAGGCTGAGCTTACGGGCCCTTCGACTTGAAATTTCCTTTCTGTCTGCACAGAAAGCGACCCATTTCCATACCCAAACAGTGGGCAGCCTCATTCCCCCTTCGTTTGCATGAAGTACAAACCAAATCTCCCTTAAGAGCACCCTGAATCGCATGAACCTGCTCCTACTCCTGAGCTTCTATTCTCTTGAAACACTTCTCGAATGGATGGCCGGACCGGCCACAGAAACTGCATGTATCTTTGCTACTTTTCCTAGAAGAAGAAACGAATTCATTGGAGATTTTCCCTCATCAGATTTTCTCTTTTCTTTTTCAACTACTCACCTCGATTCTGAGCATTGTCGGTCGCTTCGACCTTCAGAGCAGCTTCTACTGCTTGAGCATATTTTTCTGATCCATAAGCATTTGCTAGCTATTGGATGTCAATCCTTTGACCACCCATATAACGTTTAACTATGCTGGCCTCAGAAATAACTAAATATGGTGCAAACTGGCTTAGCTTTCTAAACTCCACCACATACTCACTCGTCGTGAGATGCCTTTGCTTTATGTGCAGGAAATCATTCAACAAATGGTCGTTGAAGACTTCCCATCAACATTCATCCTTCAAGTTTACCTTTTACCTCATCCACCAGCTCTTTGCAAGTCACTTGAGATGATAAGCAGCGACCATCACTCTCGGGTCTACAGAAACTCTCGAGTATGAAAACTTCTCCTAGATGGCTATAATCCAGTCATCCAAAGCCATGATGTTCACCCTGCCATCATAGGTAGGGGGTCCTAATCGCTGGAAATGCAAGATGAATTTCATCTCTGGCAGCAACATAACTGGGGGGCACAAGAGGAGTAGGAGGAACTAGAACACCTTGACTCACATTAAGGTCTTGAACTATAAGCGGCTGTCCTACAACCAAAGTCAATAAGGCTTCTATCTGTGATTGTATCTCCAACATTTGCCTAGAAAAAGCTTCATTGCTCTGTACTAATCCTTCTATCACAGCCTCATTCTGAGCACCAGACAACTCGCCCTATGATTTGGGTGTTGACCTAATCATAGGTCGTCTCGACATTCTAATAACACAAAAAACAACTAATCAAAACCTAGCTTAACCACTAGAACCAAACAATCTAGTATAGACAAAACATACATAAGTACTTGCTCATGCTGCTAACTTGCTCTGGGAATTTTATAAATGACAAAATGCTTAAACCTAGGATGATATACCATCATCCTATTAACTCATGTGCATTGACCAAGAATGTATGAATTTTCATTCCTTTTACTTTTTAAACCATGGGTGTACATATGTCATCATGTAAATCTTTAGCTTGGCACGCGTGCTGATCTAATGTTATGTCATGCATGTGGTGATATGCAATCTAAAAAGGCCTTAATGCATATTATGAGAGGCGTACACAAGAAATGTTATGCATCCCATACTACATAACATTGCATGCAACGTAAAAAGAAAACATACTAATGGGCACCCATGTGATGGTGGTTATACATCCCATACTACATAACCGTCACATATTGCCACCTATTGTGGATCCATATACAAACACATATTATTGATGCGTTGGAATGGCAAGTATATCGGTCGCACAAGTAATATAAAATTTGTTTCCCAAGTATCGATCTCTTCAAGGAACACAGTAAGGAGGGAGTTAATATCGAGGAGGACTTGATATTAAAGTCCTTAGGTCGGGGTTAATGTAGGGGGGTTTTGATTGCTGGGGAAAAAGAAAATAAAATACTAACAACTACTCCAATGCAATATCGCTATGCATTGATTCGCCAAGCGGGATGGAAGACTATACGGGCCTCTATGCACCGAATCGCAAGGCGGATGGACAAGTGGCAAGCATAAGAACTATAATTTGAGGGCCGTGAGCACCTCTTCGCTACGCACGCTTCTAGCAATTGCTAAAACGGCAAAATTGGATGTTGTGGCGGATGGAAATAAAGGTGCAAATCAAGAAACTTAAGCTTAATCAATACAAGTTCACATAAACATGAAACTAATTATGTTTACAACTAAGAGATCATCATCAACACAAAAGTTCTAACAACACATAAACAACACTAATGGAAGAACGAGTCAAGAGATTGACCGAATCCGAAGTCTTGCTGAGGAATCACGGTAGGATTTGCCGGGTTGTCATTCATCGTCCTAGCTCGGTCCTGAACTGTGTCCGGGGTAGAGAAGGTCTGTTACTACCTTCCAATGGACCCATCTTCTTCGTGTCATGATCCGAAATAAAGTTGCAAGCTTCCCTTTGCTTGTTAGCAATGGCGTAGATGATTGAAATAGAGCTTAGAAGATGAAGGAAAAGGCCGAGAGCAAGCTCCAGCAAGGTATAGGGTTCGCGAGCATGGCTGGATCTTCTCCCCTTGGTGGAAGATGGAGGATGGAGGGGAAAGGGCGGATCTTTGCCCTAAAAATACGGAGAGTTTGGCTGGAATGAAGCTGTCTCAATGGCAGGATATTTTGTAACTTAAATAGAAAAAGTCAAAAAATTGGTCACGCATGGTCTGGCGCATGACCGTGCATGAACCGTGTGATATTCGCGCGCAAAAAATTCTTGCGGGAGAGATGCGTTGACACATGCATTTCCTCGTGCATGGGCTCTTTTGCCCATTCATGAAGGAAATTGCACGGTTAAACAAAGAGCTGGAAATAGAGGCAAGTAGGGGAACCGTGCATTTTACTCGCGTACGGGCACTGCCGCCGTACGTGAACAAAACACACGAATAACCACAGAAAACTGGAAAGCTAGGAAAAAGGTGCATGTCGTGCGATTCATTCTCGCACGGGTTGGTTGAATCCGTGCGGGAATAAAATGCACGGGTAGAAATAGAAAGCCCCAGAAAAGCTGTGTGAAACACACGATTGTTGAAACCGTGCACGAAGAAATGCACACAACCGTGCATTTTACACAAAACTGAAAATGGAATTCAGGTCATCCCAACTACCTGCACTACAATGAATTCAACTATAGCATAAGATCCCAGCAATAAAAATGGAAACAACAACAACAACCAAAAGAAATTTGAGGAGCACCAAGCGCTTTCCCAACAAAAGAATGCGCAATTGCACACCCTCGGGCCCAAAATAGTGCACAATGAGGTCAAAGATCGGACAATGAAAATATAACTAAATACCGGTTAAAAAGTAGTGCACATGCAAGAAAACAAGCACAGATGAGTCCTAAAGACCCTATATTTATCAGACTCATCACACCCCCAGACATACCTGTATGCGTGTCCCGAGCAAAAAAATTAATGCAGTTAGGGAAAATGATTTAGCTAACACAAAAATTACGATATGGAGTACCATGCGAAGTTGCATGCTGGCATGCATAAAAATATAATAAAGGAAATTTCTATGTATGCAAAAAAGTTTATACTTTCACAATACGTATAAAAATTTTATTACTACACAAAAATTGAATCACGGTGAATCTCTTGGTCCTGTGCACGAAGAAAGTATGCAGGCCACTAAGGTGAGCTTTGTTAAAGATCGGGCCTTAGGATCACCTCCAAAGGAATCCACCAATGTCGGGGACCATACGCTTGTCGGTTCACACTCTCTCCACGACACTAGTTCGTCTCAAGCTTGAATCTGTAGGACTTAAGGATATGAGATGGGGCTAGGGTTACGGTGAGGTAAACAAGGATAAACAGGAAGGCTATGCACCTAACCCAAATAAGCTAACATAAACAGAATGAATCCAACCGTTAACCATAATATACGCAGGTACACCACACCCGCAGACTTAACTTTTAAAATAAGGTGTGTGCATCGCCTACTCCAAATACTATCACATCTCCAATATGATTTTCAATTATACTTTTTCTTCTTCTTTTTTACTTTTCATTTTCACATTTTTTTTGAATTGTTTTTTTAACTGTTTAGCAAATAGAAGCTTTGGAGCACATCCACATATTTACAATGATTACCCCCCTATTACACCCCAAAATAAAAATATAAAACACTAAAGCTTGACTTGGGTATGCAACTAGGATCGACTATGAGGCTTCGGTGAAATAATGGTGGAGCTAACTCAAAAGAACGGGTAGGCACAATGGTGCTTAGCGAGGATAAGACGTTAGGAATGGTACAAAGCTCAACCAGGCCAAAATGATGGCCTACATAACGCTCACACTCGACTAACCATGCACCAATGCTTCGAGAGTAGCTTGGGGCAAGTTCTTAGCTACCGAGAAAGATGATTCTTCCTCTTGACTCAAGCAAAATGTGTTTAGTGATGGCTACACACATCCCTACACTACCGTTTGATTCACACCCGATTCACCAACTTTTGAGTAGAATAAAAAAATCTTTATGCAAATAGAAAAATATAAAACTATAAGCATACAGAAAAATTATATCTATTCAAATTTCTACATGAGACGAGAGCACTCTGCTAGGAGCACAGCAAGGTCAACATTTTACTCCGTCTCACATTCCTATGCCAGCATAAAAATTTTCCACATTAAACAAAAGAAATGAGTTTAACTCGCAGCATGCTAATAGCAAAGCACACACTCATGTGGGTGCAGTGGTGTGGAATGCAATTAACTAATCAAAATAAAACTATAAAAGCTTCTAGTATGCAAATGAAATGTGCGCGTGCAGAAGGTAACAAACATCAGCTCTCCCCCAGACTTAAACTAAACACACATCATAGATATTGAAATTTAAATCAAATAGAGCTAAGGGAAGAGGTTACCCAATGCTCTACCAGTGAGCATACCAGAAGATGCGTGAAAAGTAGAAGCAGGCCCGCCATACGAAGAATCACAACCCCGCCAATATGAAGTTGTTATGAATACCTACAGGGGTGAGCTCCGCAAAAGTAAAAGAAGAATATACAAAAAGAAATGCTAAAACTAAGATATACATGAAAATAAAAAAGTAGAAAATATAAGATAACTACTGGGGTTATTATCATCCCAGAGTGACTTATTAAATTTTGACCACTTCTATCTAATGGGCATATGAAAAGAAAAATGAACAGGTAACTGTTCCATTATCCGTTGCGATAACGGGTACTGATACGTCGATAAAGCAGTTACCCCTCTACCCAAATAATCATACATGCTCCTCACAGGCAGAGGAAATAGGAAGTAAGTTGAGGAGGATCACTGGTCCTCACTCATCTCACCACAAAATAAATCCTTTCCCAACAAGTTATCATCTACAGTGAGACAGCAGGAGGAGAAAGCAATCAATTGAGCTTCCTCAACAGAGGAGGAATTAACCTCCTCGCAAAAGAGGATGCTATCATTGTTGACTCGAGCTGAATGCTCCAATTCCTCCTAAAGTACCTGCGAAGAATCAACCCGCACAGGCTCAGATATAGAAAGCGGATCAAGAAATAAAGAAGATGAAGAACTACAATAATCAACAATAGGGGGAGTGGTCCCGGCCTCACTCCAAGCAAGATCCAATCATAGATCATCGTCGTTGTCATATGAGTCATAGCGAGGGGAATCCGAGAACTCGATGTCCACGGTGGTGATTTGGACCTCCTCACCCAAAAAGGAAGTGGAAACTTCCTCATCAGAGAGTATCTCCTCATCAACACACCTCGGTGCGTCCACATGTTCCAAGATGTGAAACTCTCCATTGATGAGAATAACATTCTCGTCACAAATGGGCGCAACCTCAGGCTCAGAATCGCAATCAGGCCTAACATCATAAACTGACTCACTAAAAATTGGGATAGATAATTTCTGCAAAGAAGGTAGAGGAACAACAATGTCAGCAGAAATATGTACAGGTTCCTCCGGGGGTGAATCCAAAAGAGGGGAAGAATGCACGGGGAGAGACGAAACCACAATGTCATCACACAGATCAATAGAAAGTCTGATAGGTATATCCATAGTAGTCCCCCATAAAAAAGGTTGTACTGCGAATATATCATCATAATCAGAAGGGGCAGCCAATTGAGAGGTGGATGGAATGAGTCGGATATCCGTCTCATCATTCTCCTCCAACTGGTTCTGAAATTCTGCACAATCTTAAAACACGTGGTCGGTGCTACGATAACACAAAACCGTTTTCCATTACTCCTCGGTCCAGGTGGGACTAGAGAGGAATAAAAAAAGGTGAAGGCGTAGAAGAAAAGTGACCAGAAGACCTGGGTACGGTGTATGAAGTTCCATAAGAAGACGGTGCTCTGTACACAGAACCACGAGAATTATGCTCCCGCTCCCAGTCTTCTTTAGGGCACTCATCACTACCATACCTATAATCCCCCCACCATCGACAAAAGATATTCATATAAGAATACAAGGTGTAACCACAAATAATTCACCGACAGAATTTTCTAAGAAAAAATTAGCTACACGCTAGCAGATAAAATAAAATGAATTCCTGCAGCTGAAAAATTAAAACTAGAGAAGGAATAAAGAAAAATACGAACCAAATTCTAAACCTAAAACAAAGAAGAAACGTGAAATGTACAAATGGAAAAGGGCTTCGATCTATTATCTCCCTCTCCAAAATCTCACACGATTGTGTTCCCCTGCAACAGCGCCAAAAACTTTATGTGTTGGAACGACAAGTGTACCGGTCGCACAAGTAATATAAAATGGGTATCTTTCCAGAGTATCGATCTCTTCAAGGAACACAGTAAGGTGGGATTTAATATTTAGGAGGACATGAGATTGAAGTCCTTATGTCGGGGTTAACGTTGGGGGATTTTTATTGCTGCGGAGAAAGAAAATAAAATACTAACAACTACTCCTATGCAATGTCGCTATGCAATGCTTTGTCAGGCGGGATGGAAGACTATACGGGCCGCTATGCACCGAATCGCTAGACGGATGGACGAGCAGGCACGCGTAAGAAACAAAATTTGAGGATTGTGAGCACCTGTTCGCTATGCACACATCTAGAAATTGCTAGAACGACAAAATGGGATTCGGTGGTGGATGGACATAATGGCGCAACTCAAGCAACTTAAGCATAATCAATATAAGTTCAAATAGACATGGAACTAATAATGTTTATAACTAAGATCACATCATCAACTCAAAAGTACTATCATCACATAAACAGCAATAATGGAAGAACAAGTCAAGAGATCGACTGAATCCGAAGTAAGGCTGAGAATTCACGGTAGTATTCGCCAGGTTGTCATTCCGCATCCTAGCTCGGTCCTCAACTGCGTCCGAGGTAGAGAAGGGCTGTCACAACTTTCCAAAGGACCCATCTTCTTCGTGTCATTATCCGGAAGAAAGTTGCAAGGTTCCCTTTGCTTGTTATCTATGGAATTGAAGCTTGAAATAGAGCTTAGAAGATTAAGGAGAAGGCCGAGAGAAAGCATGGGCAAGGTATAGGCTTTGTGAGCATGGCCGGAGCTTCTCCCCTTGGTGGAAGATGGAGGTTGAAGGGCGGAGCTTTGCCCTAAAAATATGGAGAGTTCGGCTTGAATAAAGCTGTCTCAATGGCAGGAAAATCTGCAACTTAAATAGAAAAAGTCAGAAAATTGGACACACACGGTCTGGCGCACGATCGTGCGTGAACCGTGCGATACTCCCATACAGAAAATAGCTTGCAGGAGAGATGCGTTGACCCGTGTGTTTCCTCGCGCACGGGCGCTTCTGCCAGTGCCTGAAGGAAATCGCACGGGTAAACACAGAGCAAAAAATTAAGGCAAGCAGGGGAAGCGTGCGTTTTACTCGTGCACGGGCGCTGCCGCCCGTGCGTGAAGAAAATGCACGATTAACCACAGAACACTGAAAAGCTAGGAAAAAGGTGCAGGCTGTGGGATTCCTTCTCACACAGTTTGGTTGAAACTATGTGGGAATAAAATGCACGGGTATATACAAAAAGCCCCAGAAAAGCTATGTGAAACGCACGATTGCACTGAAACCATGCGCGAAGAAAAGCTCACAACCGTGGGTTTTATACAGAACTAAAAATGGAATTCAGGGCATCCCAACTACCTACACAATAATGAATCCAACTAGAGCACAAGCTCCCAACAATAAAAATGGAAACAACAACAACAAAAATAAACATGGGGAGCACCATCCGCTTACCTCCAACAAAAGAATGCGCAATTGCACACCATTAGGCCCAAAATAGTGCACAATGAGGTCAAAGAACAGACAATGCAAATATAACCGAATATTGGTTAAAACGTAGTGCACATACAAGAAAACAAGCCCATATGAGTCCTAAAAACCCTATATAAATCAGACACATCAATTATGCATCCCATACTACATAATATTCCCTGTATACTTCTTATCATGCATATGAGTGTAGTGTTCATACATCAGCCAAGACGTACTGATGACACATCGGTGTTTGTATGACATGACACTAGAAAACAAACAAAAACTAGAGACGGTTGCTCGACCAATTGTCTAACAACCCATCCCTCTAATACCAACTGTCATAACCCGTATTTTCTCAATATTTAAGTTATATTATAGTAAGAAAAAATACATGTTGTGATGTCATGACGTGTAGGGGATAACTGTAGGATCATAGGCAAGACTCCAAACTCTACAGTTTATATGAAATCCATAAGTTATTAAGTAAAAACCTGTTTAAGTTTAGATGATTGTATCCCTCGGCACAGTGGATAACCTAGTCCACAAGTAAAAATATATTTATACGCTGCAGAAATACTTTAATTATGTTGGATTAACATCCTATACGAGCATAAACATACCCGAAGGACAACTCGTGGTATGCACGACTCTAAATTTATTATAATTATAGAAATAGTCTTTACGTTAGTTAGAAAATAGCATTTTAGTTTTAGGAAGATGGCATGTATGAAATACTAGTAGTAATGCTTTTATAAGTTAAAATACCTAACATGCAACCTAGCATAAACATTCCCAAAGAGAAAGTAAACACAACTATAAAACCGGCCAACTATGCAGCTTAGCAAAGTAATTAACATTTCAAATGAAAACTCGCATTGGGCGTCAACAACATGAAATGAACCCATTGGAGAGCATGTATGTCTGTACTAACATGAAGGCAATAAAAACACTACCTCACTACAATGAGGACCTCTGCAAAACAACAATCCAATAGCAAACTTCCAAACCTAGCCACTCACCCGGCTACTGCCTTGAACCCGAGGCATTCAAAAAAAAGAACACCTTAGCAAGAAAATACAAGTGGCAATTGAATTCAATCAATAGACAACCCAATGACAAAAGGGTTAATAACCCATGACTAGATGATTATAAGGAGTCACCAACATTTAAGCCCAAGGAAAAAGGGAAGAAGGAACTCACAAAGATAAAATATCCCATGTTAACAAAGTACTATAAGGATCAAAGCTTAAATAACATTAACATAAATACATGCATAAATGAAAGAAAAGAATTGGTCAATCCACCGTTAAAGAGCAAAAACCCCGGCAAAGTCCAGCACAAGCAGTGGGAGGGACCTACCCAACACACCACAGTAGATGGGACCTACTGATGAATCCAAGTTATATACATATTTTTGGACTCATTTGGGCCAGTTTTCTCGTTAATGCACTACACTTGAGAGCCATATTTGTTTATATTTGTTTCTCTATCCATTTCATGTTAAGTGCACCTTAGGCCCGTTTTCATTGTGATTTCGTTGTTTTTATACTTTTTCCCTTTACTTGGTGTTTCTTTATGTCTAGAGAATGTGGTGTGCACATTTTGATGGCCTTTCTATTTTTATTGCAGGTAAAAGGGTCGTCTGCGTGTTCCGGGATTGTTCAGAAATTCTTAAACGGTAAAGGAACACTGAGCACGATCATTGGACTTATTGCGCACGACCACTAGTCGTGCACCCCTGATCGTGCACACTACATTCTCCATTCTCCAAGTTCTTCCTTGGCGACCGCACAATCACTGGACCTATTGCGCATGACCACTGGTCGTGTGACAGTGATCGTGCACTTTATATTCTCATTTTCCATATTTTGCTTGGGCGACGGCACAAGCACTGGACATACTGCGCACAACTACTGTCCGTGCGCCACTGCTCGTGCGCATTTACCTATTTTTAATTTAGTTCTTCCATTGACAATTGCACGATCAAGGGATCCAGTACGCACGACCACCGATCATGAGCCATTAATTGTGCGCATATATACTAATATTTCTGCCCAACTGCCGGTTTCTCTGGAGTAGAGCGCACGATCGTTAACCGACAGTGCGCACGACCACTGGTCGTGCGCCACTGATCGTGCGCTCTCATTATTTTGCTTCCGTATATAAGGCCCTGCTCCGCGAATTAGGTCAATGCTTGTAATTTTTCTGCCCCACCGCTGTGCACCAAGCACTGTTCCTCTCCTCTATAGGTCCTCCACCCATCTCCACCCTTCGAGAAGCTTTTCCGACCATCCGAAGCCATCTTCAACTTTCGGAGAGCACCTAGCCACCATCAGCGAGCAACGAGAACTTTTGGTGCTCTTCATATGGACAAAAGGAATAAAGGATTGAAGGAAAGGAAAGAAGACGGAGAAGAACAAGTGGATTGATGACCAACTTGCATATGGTAGCATCCACGGTAAATATAGTGAAGTGGATTAACAACCCACCACTCCATCCAAGAACCACTGCTACGCCTTCCCTCTTTCAATTTACTCTACCTCTTCTCTTTGTGGAATGTAATTCTAAGCTTGTAATAACACTAAACTTTCTTTTAATTTGTCTATGAATGAAGTGTCTTTTGTTAGTTACATACTCTGTTGTTAGCTGTAATGCACTCGCCTCCTCTCACACCTACTCACTCGCATACTTGAACCACTCTAGCAAAGGATAGAGTTGGTGGATGAAGAGGTGATTACGACCCTCAGTCTCCGCACTTGCTCTCTATCCATCCGCCTAACGAAGCACGGCATAGCGGCCTGCACTCACTCCATCACCCAAGCGAAGCGGTGCCAGTGACCCACATTAGTCTTCTTTTTGTTCAGTAACATTAGGAATCCAAAAACCAACCCCCTTATTGTTTATTTTAACTCTTAGTAAAGATCATCACACGGCGCTATAACGTACCCTTCCTGCATTACCTCGAGATCAACATTCTGGGAAGCTATTCAAAATTTATTACTTGACACCGACCAGTACACTTGCCGACGACGCATCATGTTTTTGGTGCCGTTGCTGGGGAATACAGGCGTAAGTGCTCTAGGTTGTCAAAGGTAGTTACTCATGAATTTTTGTTTCTGATTTTTTGTTTTGTTATCATCTTTGATGTATCCAGAGACAAGGAATGGGAGAGTTGTTTGCTTACGATCCTGAAATAGAGAGGACCACTCGAGAAAAAAGGAGTATTGTAAATGCTCAGCTAGAGATGGATCACAATATAATTAAAGTTGGAGGCCATGGAAGAGGAGAAGATCCAATCCTAGGGCCAGACAATGATGAGAACATTGGAAACTGAAAGGGACAGTCGATTAATAGGGCTGGTACGAGAGGAAATTGAGCTGCTGTTGGAGGGCAGCATGTTGATGAAAATGAGGTAAATAGGCTGAGGCCTCGCACGATGAGATATTACACTACTTCTACTATTGGGAGTGTGTATTCAGCTTTTGGGCCTGCCATCCCTAACCCACTGTTTGAAATCAAACTAGCTATTTTAAATATGATACGCAACAATGCTCAATTCTCCGGGTTGCCGAGCAAGAACCCACATATAGATCTCTCGGATTTTTCTGAGATATGCGGGACCTTCCGTTACGGCGGAATACCCGACGAAAAGGTGAAGATGAAGTTATTTCCGTTCTCACTGCTTGATAAAGCCAAGGTGTGGTTGCATAGCTTACCTCCGAGAATTGCCAAGATGTGGGAAGCTTTAACCACGCGATTCCTGTAGAAGTTCAATCTGGTAGACAAGATTGTGAACCTGTGCTGGGAGATATGTAACTTCTGCTAGTTTGATCAGGAGTGCCTAGTGGAGGCGTTGGAATGCTTCAATGATTTGGTGAGAAAATGCCCAAACCTTGAGTTCCTGCCTTGGAACTTGGTGGGCTAGTTCAACATTACTATCAAGCCCAATTATAGGGCTATGATTGATGCTTCTACTGGAGTATCGTTGATGAACCTTACACCTAAGGTAGCAATGAGGCTTCTGCAAGATACAACCTCACACATCATATATTGGACAGCTGGGAAAAATACCCAAAGGAACACCCGTGGAATCTTTGCTCTTGGATCAGTAGTACCAACTGTAACCCCTGTCATGATAATAACTTGCCAAGGATGCGGCGGGGATGGCCATCAAACATATGAATGCCCGAGAGAAGAACTATCTGGTGAGCTGTATAATTTTAGTATGAACAAATCTGTGAATTTTATTGCTAACCAAAATAGTGGTTGGGAATGCGTATAACATAGGGGTGATCAATCACGCCTACTTTTCATGGAATCAAAATGCCGGTGGCCAATGATGGCAACCAGGGCAGCATTAATTCGATTCTTCAGCCTCTGGAAGACAATGGAGGTCGCCTAATCCGGCTTATAATCAGACCCCTTCGACACTAAAGAAGAGTAATTTTGAGGAGATGATGGAGAAGTTTGTTAAGGTCGCTCAATCGAATATGGCTAATCATAACGCATCTATGCAGAATCTGGAAGTGCAACTAGGAAACTTGGCCCTTGTGCTAGCTGAGAATCCCCTAGGGACTCTACCAATTAACACAGAGAAGAACCCTGTTAATCAGGGCAGGAGTCTTGCTGAGAAGTAAAAGGGGGTTTGTGGTGATCTAGTGATCGCTTGTACGATCAATAACATCGAGACATCCACACTATGTGATTCCGGATCTTCTAGAAACAATCTCTCTTTGCAAGATGTCGAGAAGTTTGATTTAAAATTAAATCTAGATGATCGTACCTATCTTATTTTAGCTAACGGAGTTCTTGTGGAGACTGAAGGGGGGTGAGAGAGGTTGAAGTTATGGTGGTTGGAACCAAGGTTGTAGCGGATTACCAAGTATTGGGGCCTATCAAAAATACATCGATCCCAATCTTGGGAGTCCCATTTTTGAGGGAGAGCAGCGCCATCTTGGATTTTTCCAAGGGTGGGTGGTTGTACCAAAAGTGGTGAAACCGCCGTGCTTACCTGACTACGTGATTGAACCACTGTACCCCCCTCCTAATTTTATCACTGTTTAATTATTTAGTAATGTGGATGACAGAGATAAACAGGAAACATGGAAGCAGAAGGAGAAAAGAAGTATGTGTGAAGAAGAGCGTGGTGATGAGGAATAGAAGAAGGAGCTGTTGGTTCGTGAGGAGGCTGCTGATGAAATTCCTGAGTTTAGATTTGTAGGAGGGCATAATTCTCCTCATCCTGAATTTATGAATAAACAATTCAACCATAAGGTTTTGTTGGCAGATTCGGTTGCCACTATGGCGTCGGAGACAATTAAACCTAAAACTTTGAATGGGGATTTATTTGATTACGCTAAGTGGCGTTCCCCCACAGTGGAGAAAAAGAGCAATGAACGTTTATTGTAATCCGTTTGTTCTGTTGCTCTCCAGGGAGAGAATCTAGGGGCTTGGGGCAGGTTGGGTAAAACAAACTTGAACCGTAAAGCTTCAAATCCAGGCCTTTTTCACTCCTGTGGGGAGCTCTATAATAAATTTCCGTTAAGTTGATAATTTGTTGGATAGTTCTGCTAGTAACTGCTTGTGGACTTGCTTAGATTTTTCTTGTTTATTTAGATGTTGAGGACATAAAACTCTATATCACGCGAATACAGGTATTTGGACCACCTTAAGGACGTTAAACAAAAGGGCTTCTGGGAGACAACCCATGTTGGACCTCTTGGTCCTGTTTCTGCACTGTTTTTCTTTATTTATATATATATATATTTATATTTTCTTATTTTGCGTGGATCTCTAATTCGCAGGTGCGGAAAATTTTTGAGGCGCGGCAACCCAACCGTTATTTTAAATCTCGCAACACGCCTGGTATGCTCAATTTTGAGCATAGGTACTTCTTTCCCCTAGCACTTTATCTTAGTTAGAATGTTTATTTTTTTCTAATTGTCGCATTCTAGTCTTGGGGTAGAGCTGTCTATGGTCACTATACAGCACAATTTATTGCATGCTAGTGTGTTATTTATTTATTTCATAAGCACTGTAGCACACACTGAAAAGCCCACTCGAGCGCGATCTTAACCATGCGAGCGGCTTGATTCAAATGTATTATTTTTGCGTAAACTTTAAAATATTGGTGCTTGCTTAGGATTTTAGGATAGAGTAGTTTGAAACTCGTGCAGTGCTCCTAATCGAGTACTCATGGTTTGTGTAGAAATTGTATAGTTTTACATTTTCTTTTTGCTCGTAGATTTATAGTTTTTTTGCATATGTAAATATTGTTTTTACTACTCAAAACTATTGAATTTGGAGTAATCGAACGGTAGTGTACGAATGTGTGTAACCGTCACTAGACTCGTATTGCTCGAGTCGAGAGTAAGGATCATCTTTCTCGGTGGCTAAGAACTTGCCCCAAGCTACTCTTGAAGCATTGGTGCTGGGTTAGTCAAGCGTAAGCGTGACGTAGGCCATCATTTTGGCAAGTTTGATCTTTGTTTACCTAGTCCTAGCTGCTAACCGTTGCAAGCCAAATTTGTGCCTACCCCTCCTTTGATTCAGCTCCACCTTTATTCACCAAAGCCATAAACCAATCCTCCTTTCACAACCAAATCCATGAGCTCCTATGAATTTATAATTTTGACGAGGCGTGATGTGGGGAATTCCAGTAATGTGGTGGTTGAATACAAAAATTCTGCTTGCTAAAAGTTGGGGATTGCAAATGAGAAAAAGAAGAAGAAAAATAGAGAATTATATAAAAAAGGGGAATTACAATGAGAAACGAAATCCCAAACATGTTTATCTTGATTTTGGTAGGGTTAGGCCGTGTACACACCCAATTTTCAAGCTAAATCTGGGGGAGTGTCACACGTGCAATTCTTAGGGGTTGTATTTGTTTAGCTCATTGTTTGCTTGCTTGGTTTGCGTGTAGCCTCCATGTTTATCTTTGACTACAAAACCTTAGCCTAAGCCCCATTCTCCTAAAGTCCTACGAATTCACGCTTGAGTCGAGCTAGTACCGTGGATAGAGTGTGAACAGGCAAGCGTATTGTACATGAAATTGATGGATTTGTTTGGAGGTAAACACGAGCCCGGGACTTTGGAAAGTCTCATCTTACCAGCATACTTACTTTCTTCCTAAACATGACCGAACGATTCTCCAGGATTCTAATTTTAGTAGATACAATATTTATTTACCCCTGTCGAAAGATTAAACTCCATAGTATAATTAAAAAGTTTTTTATTCTATTTTCTATGCACATGATGTATTTGATTTCTCGTCTTACTTTATTTTGAAATTTCTGAGCAAGCTAGCTGATTTAAAGTCAACAGATTGATGATTTGCTCGTGACGTGCAAATGGGTAAGTATGGGGGTGTGATGAGTCCAAATTATATACATATTTTTGGACTCATCTGGGCCAGTTTTGTCGTTAATGCCCTACACTTGAGAGCCATAATTGTTTATATTCGTTTCTCTGTCCATTTCATGTTAAGTGCCCCTTAGGCGCATGTTAAGTGTGATTTCATTATTCCTGTACTTTTTTCCCATTACTTTGTGTTTCTCTGTGTCTGGAGAATGTTGTGTGCACATTTTGGTGGCCTTTCTGTTTTTACTACAAGTACAAAGGTCGTGTGGATGTTCTGGGATTGTTCCGAAATTCTTAAACGGTACAGGAACACTGTGAACAATCACTGGACTTATTGCGCACTACCACTGATCGTGCGCCACTGATCGTACGCACTATGTTCTCCATTCTCCAAGTTCTGCCTGGGCGGCCGTACGATCACTGGACCTATTGCGCACGACCACTAGTCGTGCGCTAGTGATCGTGCGCTCTATATTCTCATTTTCCATGTTCTGCCCGGGTGGCCGCACAAGCACTGGACATAGTGCGACGGACTACAGGTCTTGTGCCACTGCTCGTGGGCGTTAACCTCTTTCTTTTATAGTTCTGCCATTATCAATCATACGATAGAGGGATCTAGTTCGCACGAACACCGGTTCTGCGCCACTGATCGTGCGCATATATACTAAAATTTCTTCCCAACTGCAGGTTTCTCTAGAGCAGAGTGCACGATCGTCAACCGATAGTGCGCACAACCAAAGGTCGTGCTCTACTGATCGTGCACTCTGATTATTCTGCTTCCTTCTATAAGGTCATGCTCCACGAAGTAGGTCAACGCTTGTCATTTTTCCGCCACACAGCTACGCGCCAAGCGCCGTTCCTCTCCTCTATAGGTCCTCCACCCAACTCCACCCTACGGGTAGCATTCTCCGGCCATCCGAAGCCATCTTCAACCTTCAGAGAGCTCCTGGCCACCTACAGCGAGCAACGAGAACTTTTGGTGCCATTCCTTTTGACAAAAGGAAGAAGGGATTGAAGGAAAGGAAAGGAGATGGAGAAGAACACGTTGATTGACGACCCACTTGAATCGTGTAGAAAACACGTTCAGATTCATGAAGTTGATTGACAACCCACAACTCTGGCCAAGAACCACGGCTACGCCTTCCCTCTTTCAGTTTTCTCTACCTCTTCTCTTTGTGGAATGTACTTCTAAACTTGTAATGACACCTAACTTGCTTTTTATTTTTCTATGAATGAAGAGTGTTTGGTTAGTTACTTGGTCTGTTGTTAGCTGTGATGCACTTACCTACGCTCACACCCACTCACTCGCGCACTTGAACCACTATAGAAAAGGATAAAGTTGGTGGATGAAGAGGTGATTACGACCCTCACTCACCGTACTTGCTCTCTGTCCATCAGCCTAACGAAGCACGACATAACGGCCTGAACTCACTCCATCACCCAAACAAAGCGGTGAAAGCGAACCGTAGTAGTCTTCTTTTTCTTCTGTAGTATGAGGAATCCAAAAACAAACCCCCTTGTTGTTTATTTTAACTTTTAGTAATGATCTTCACAAGACACTATCACGTACCCATCCTGCATTCCCTCGAGATCGATATTCGGGGAAGCTATTCCAAATTTATTACTTAACAACGACCGGTACACTTGCCGGCGACGCATTTCCTACCCAACACACCAATAGTAAAGCTTCACTAGGCCTAAGAAAATGTTGTCTCATGCCTCGATACCCCAAAAACTGGGGAATAACCAGTACCTGTGCTGGAAGGGACCTGCCCAACACACCAGCAGTCACAACACACAGCAGAAGGGACTTGCCTGAAAGGAGGGAGTTATTCAGATTTACTCTAGAGGGGGGGGGGGGGGGGGGTTAATAGACTGTTTTAAGAACTTTTGGCTGTTTTGATCTATTCTATCCGAGTACAAAAAAATAGGCGATAAAATAAATATTAAAGCAGAGGGAAAGCTAGAGAACTATTCTAAATATCACAAAAAATAGCAGGAGCAAAAGAAAATGGTGCAACCAGACGACCCAAGAAATTATAGTGGTTCCCCAAATCAGGGTACATCCACTCTTCTACCACCATGGTAGGAATTACTCTCAGGTTTTTCATCAGGTGACTGCCACCAAATAATATCTATTTCAAGGGAGATATTCCAACCCTTCTGGCTTTTGTTCAGGTGCTGGAAAACTAACTTGAAGTCTTTTGATTAGGAGACCTCACAACCAGGAATTACTTTTGAAGGGTGTAAGAACCCTTTACAAAGTGGGGGGAAAGAATAATTTGAGTTGTCTTTTCTTTTCTCAAGCAGATGAGAGAAGACTTGAGAGTGATCCTGATGGAATCAAGGATTATCCTATGATTTGAATGGTTCAGGAGATCAGAGCCTTGTAAAGGGTGTAGGACTTGAATTCCAGAAATTTGAGACTAATTGAAGATGATTGTCTCCACAAGCTTCCTGAATGAACTCTTGTTTTTGGAACTGAGAGCTGTTCTTCTTATTTTACTGGCAGCCTTGTGATTTCTATCAAAAGTCTGTAGACTGCATCAAGAAGTCGTACTGAATAATAATTCTCTGTGTCCTTTTATTCTCTGAGTCCTTTTTATTTGAATAATTCCAAATAGAATTTGAAATCATCCACTTTGATTGTCTGCCGGAATCACGGGAACTTGTGCAATGCCTATAAGGAATTAACTCATTTCCTAAATTGTCCCGAGGAAAAGCTGTATACTAACTCTGTGAAAACTAGCAATTAATGATTGCCAAGGAATGACTATATTTAGAGAATATATGCATTAATCACTCCGAGTCATATAAGCAATAGAATAAACAATCAATAAGGAAAACAATAAATGTATGGAATAAAATGTCGATCTTGCAGAAATCGTCGATTTGGTCCTGAGATCGTCAAACTTAAATATCCTCTATCATCGATCTAAGCCCTGTGATCGTTGACCTGAAAATTCTCTTTCAAAACTGGGCTTCAAGATCACCGAGCTATGATGGTTGATCGTCGATCTCAATCCTGAATGTAGATCAGAGATCGTCGATCTAAGTTCAGCAATCGTCACTCTCAGTATGTAGAGATAAAATTCTTAGATCGTCGAACGCAGAACAAAGATCGACAAGCTCACTTCAGATATCGTCGAACAAATCATTTACTTAGGAAAATTCCTGCCTTGTACAGTCTCTGTTGTCTTCTAAGTCTCTGATGTCTTGGTCTTGTCTCACTGAGTTGTTGACCTAAAAGACACCTAATACACTAGACTAGACCCTGGCTATACAATGTGGGTCTGACATAGCCTAGATTAGTTAACCTAGCCCAAATCTAAACTAGGGATCCAACAATCTCCCCCTATTTGGGTGAGGTAACTAATCAACAATAAAAGAAAACAACAGCAAAACTAAACAATATATCTATCATAAATGATAAGAAAAGTTAAATAGATATTTACAATGATAAATATAGACCCAAAAAGAAAAAGTTTACTAATGCTTGTCTGTAGCTGGCTTAGTAAATTCAATTCTTCTTTTTGGATCTACTGCTTGCTTTCTTGTTATTTTCATGTCAGCTCCACCAAGAACTTTTATTGATGCTGCTCTGGGAACAACTGCCACAAGGGGAACCTACATATAAGCATTAGCATAAAAAACATTCTTATCAATATCAAATAGTTCAAACACTTTCTCCCTGTACTTGGACATTGTTGAAAATTAAGAAGGATCAACTCCTTCTTGTCTAGCTTTGTTTATCTGGGAGAGACCAATAAACTCAGGAAACCTAGCCATCCTGAAGTTAGGATCAAGTTCAGGTTCATACTGTGAAGATTCTTCTTTAGATTCATGAATGGTCTTCTAAAGCTTCCTGTATCTGATGGATTGTTCTTGGAATTTTGTTTCTGTTACTGTAATCTTGGACTGGCTGTTATGTAGATATGGAGGAGGTCTAGCTTGACTATATTTACCAGGAACTCTGAATCTCTTGCTAAAATCTGAAGTATCTTCTCTATCAGCCTAAACATTATATCTGCCTCTCCTTCTAGAATAGCCCCTTGAATAAGACTTGGATGGTCTGTTATAAGAGTGAGGAGCATAAGAAGTCTACTGCTGGGAGGAGGTAGCAGTCTTAGAAGCAACATTACCACTGGAACCTGATGGAGGAGGAGGAGGAGGAGGTGGATCCTTCCTGAAAACTTTGACAGGAAAGGAACCAGCCTTTCTCCATTTCTTTTGAGCTTTCATCTCATTTTTAGAGAATCTCATCTTGTGAGGAGAAGTAGATGTGAGAGTTATGTTGCGCCTAATGAAATAAGGGATGTCATCTTGAGGATATGACTTAGGCACTTCGTTCACTAGAGCTTTTCTCTTCTTGGTCACTTTCTTCATCTTGCTGACATCTGTATTTGAGTCTGAATCTGAATTATTATCAGATAAGCCTGTGGGATTATCATATAGATCATCAATCTCTTTGATAACTGAAAGTTCTTTAGCTGCATCAGCAGCCATAATTTCCTCCATGTCTGGGATTGGAGAAGTAAAACAAACATAGGTTGGAGGAGAGAAAACCTTGAGCTCTGGACTCTCAACCTCTGGCATACTGAACAACTCAGGCTCTAGAACTGCAGAAATTGCTGCAGAAGGCTCAGGCTCAGGAGCTGCAAAGAGCTCAGGCACTAGAGCAGCAAAACTCTAAAGAAACTGAAGTAAAAGATCTTTGCTCACAGGAGCGGTATTACATACTATATCTATACAAGATTGAAAAGCAGCAGGGAGAAAACATTCTCTATACAAAAGATCAAAAGAGATTAGAAGTGAAGTTAGTTAAAGAGCTGGAGAGATGAAATAATCTCCATGAAGAATGTCCAAGGGTTCTTCAGGGATTTCAATGTCATCTTCCAAAAATGCAATAACTTCTACATCTGGAATATCAATATCTACAATCTCTGAATCTGCCAAAATTGTATCTACAATCTCTGTATTTATAGCTATCAAACCTGTTTCTACCTCTGCCAAAACTTAAACTGTCTCTGATGCTGCAAGTGCTGGAAGAGGAGGGACATCTTCACTGGACATCTCCCCCTGCCTGGTTGTAGTATTTTCTGCTGCCAGGCCCCTAGATGAAGAAGGGCCAGAGAAACAGGCAACAAAAGAATTAAAATAAGTTAGAAGAGGTGCAATGGCATCCTTTATAATGGCTTTGATTGTAGGGGTGAGGAGGGCAATGAGAGCAGATGGAGAGGATGATGCAGATGGAAGAGAGGAAGTAGAAAGACAATAAGTTGTGCAGATATTGGATATGGTAGGTTGAGTGGTGGATTCAAGGATAGACACTTGTTCTGGATGGGGAGAAACATGAGGTGAGGTTTCATGGGAAGGTAAATGAATTGGTGGAGAGAAATGAAGATCAAAAGTTGGTGAGGTTTGAATTGAAATGTTGGTGGTTGGGATTTCTTCTAGGTAATGTGGTAGAGGGGACAATGGAGGAGGAGTTGCTGGAGGAGGGTTTGGAGGTGGAGTTGATGGATGTGATAAAGGGGAAGTTGGTTTAGCTAGGGATAGGGGTGGAGGTGGAGGAATATCTGGCTCATCTTCCCTAGGTTGAGAAGTGACTGGAGTAGTCCTTGTGTCCTCAGAAACCTTGTGGGTGGAGGGATACCTGGAGGGCTTTGAGATAGTCCTCTCCCAAGATAATTAGGGTCAACCTCTTGGAAGCATTGATGAAATTTATTGGGGATGTCAATAACTCATGGCATTTTTCTGTGAGAAAAATCCCTAGAATCCTGCCAAGAGAGACCTCTCTCTTATTTGCTTTCTTCCTTATCAACTCAAACAAATCTTCAGCCCAATTCACTAATTTATGATTAACCAAAGCACTCATCAAAAGAAACTGGTGCCTGGATATATTATCATGTGCAGTGTGCTTCCCAAGCAGAACTTTTCCCATAATATCAGCCAAGAACTTGTATTTAGGAGACAAGTTATTTTTTAGAAGCTTGCTAGGGTTTGCCTCAGCATGACCCATTTTGGCAATCATGGCAGCAAATTCCTCTTTATCCAAATCAATATCATCTTCTTCATTAAAAAAACCGATTTTTTAAAGAATGATAGGGGTTAGATGTACCTCGTGTCAGGAAATGGTTCCTACCATTGTCTCTCCGTCTGAAAAAGTGGTATAAGCCCATTCTTTAATTTCTGATACTGGCAGCTTCATCCTTATCATCAGAAACTTTTGTAACTTTGGTGCATCAAATAATTTCAACACATCCTAAAATATCTGATCACTGTGCTTGAATGAGTCCAAAACAATATCAAAACCAGAATCAAACTTCATGTTGGACAAAATTGCCGCTGGAATTTACCTTAGAAAGTTCCTGCAAAGAAACACAAGATAAAGTGCAGAAGAGAAATGGAAAGCGCAGGACTTTTTCCATCTAAACCCTAGATTATAAAGTTTTAGAAAATGAAGAGACGGTATTAGCCAGGCGCATTATCTACTAAAGAAACTTCAAAACTAAGGTTTGCGAATTATTTTAATATAAAATGAGTTCAGTAACCTCAGATCAAAGAGAGGAAATAAATCGTCGATCTCAGTTCGACGATAAATTCTCTAAATAAAAAATCGTCGATCTTTGTTCGACAATAACTGTTTCACTAAGAAGTGATCGTTGATCTCCGTTCGATGATTGACTTCACGAGACGTTAGCAGATCGTCGATCTCTGTTCGACGATCAGTCAACAAATTGTCGAACTCAGATAGAAAGTTAAATAATCTCATCTCCATTAATCATTCCTAACTGATTCATGAATAATAGATGTTTCTTTTCATCCAAGGGTTTGGTGAAAATATCTGCCCTTTGCAAATCAGTAGGGATGTTGGTGAGATTAAGTTTCTTTTTGTCCACACACTCCCTAATAAAATGATGTCTTACATCTATATGCTTAGTCCTAGAATGATGGACTGGATTCTGTGCTTTAGAAATAGCACTAGTACTATCACAAAATATAGTTGAATTATTTAAGTTGTATCCATAGTATAGTAGCTGATTCTGTATCCACAACATATGAGAACAGCAACTGCCAGTTGCTATGTATTCAGATTCTGCAGTTGTTAAAGACACAGATGTTTGCTTTTTATATAACCAAGAGACAAGACTAGCACCCAGGAACTGACATGTTCTAGAGGTACTTTTCCTATCTACTGTACATCATGTAAAGTCAGCATCTGAGTATCCTGTCAACTAAAATTCTGACTCAGTAGGATACCAGAGTCCTAGATTTGGGCAATTCTTTATATATCTCAAAATCCTTTTTAATAAAATAAGGTGGGATTTTATAAGGTTCACCTACAACCTAGCACAAAGACATGTGGCAAACATGATATCTGGCCTACTTGCTGTGAGATATAATAGGGACCCAACAAATGGTCCTATATAATTTCTGATCAACAGGTTTCCCATGTTCATATGAATCAATCACGGCATTGGTATCCATGTGTGATTTCTTAGCTGAGGCACTAGCCATCCCAAATCTTTTGATCAGCTCATTAGCATACTTAGATTTTTGACAGAAAAATTCCATCAGGTGACTGCTTCACTTGGAGACCAAGGAAGTAGGAGAGCTCACCCATACTACTCATCTCCAACTTTGAATGCATAAGGTTGGAAAATCTCTTGCATAGTTTGGGATCTATAGAGCAAAATATTATGTCATCTACATATATTTGTACTAACAATATTTTGTCATGATGATGCTTTATAAATAAAGTCGTATCTACTTTGCCTCTAAAGAATCTATGTTCTAACAAGAATCTAGCTAGGGTCTCATACCAAGCTCTTGGAGCTTGCTTGAGGCCATAGAGAGCATTATGCAACCTATAAAAAAAGAAGGTTGAGTTGGAGAGATAAAACCTGGTGGTTGTTCAAGATAGACTTCTTCTTTCAGTTCTCCATTCAGAAAAATACTTTTCACATCCATTTGATAGACTTTAAACTTTTGAGAAGCTGCATAGGCCAAGAAGATCCTGATTGCCTCTAACCTTGCCATTGGAGCAAATGTTTTATCATAATCTATGCCTTCTTCCTGCCAATATCCTTGAGCAACAAGCCTAGCCTTGTTCCTTATGATTGCTTCTTGTGCATCCATCTTTTTCTTGAACACCCATTTTGTTCCAATTACTTGGTAGTTCTCTAGTTTTGGGACCAATTCCCAAACTCTACGCCTCTCAAATTTGTTGAGCACCTCTTGCATTACAAGGATCCATTGGGGATCTTGCTCAGCATCTTGAATAGATTGAGGTAGAACTTGAGAAATAAAGCAGGCATGCATAAAATCCTGGTGTATTTGATGTCAAGTCTGCACACTTGCTGATATTTCTCCAATAACTTGAGATATAGGATGATCTCTAAGTATGACAAACATAGCAAGAGGAGTTGGTTGCTCAATAGCTGGTGGGTGTAATTCCACTTGTGGAATTATTTCAGCTACTAGGACAATTCAGGTGGCTCACTAATATCTTCATCGCTGTCTTCAACTATTTGTGGAGATGGTGGTGTAACAACCTCAGGAGTGAGTTTCACAGCATCCAAATTCTCATACAAAGTAGGTACCTTCAAGTTCTGATTGGTAGAAGTATTCTTCTACTTATAAAACATATTAGTTTCATCTAAGAATACAGGTACAAACTCTTCAATTTTCAAGGTAGATTTGTTGTAGACCCTATAAGCCTTGCTTACTTGGGAATATCCTAGAAAAATTCTCATTTAAGACTTGGCTTCAAACTTTCTAGTGTATTTTCTGTTGTTTATATGTATGTAACAGACACACCCAAATACTCTAAAATAATCTACTTTAGGTTTATTCCCTTTGATTAGCTCATAGGGGGTCTTAGCCATTAGCTTATATATTAAACTTCTATTCAGGACATGGTTAGTTATGCTCACTACCTCTGACCAAAAGGTAAGGGGCAAGTATGCATCACTAAGTATTGTACCTGCAGCTTCAATCAGGGTTCTGTTTTTCATTTTAGCTACCCCATTTTGTTGAGGAGTTCTTGGAGCAGAAAAACATTGCCTGGTACCTTCCTTCTCACAAAAATCTTGCATAAGAAGAGACTCAAACTCACTACCATGATGATTTCTGATCAATACAACTTGAGTAGAGAACTCACTCTGTATGCACTTGAGAAAATCTGTAAGAACTTTGAAGTTATCTGAATTGTTTTTCAAGAAGAACACCCAAGTGAACCTGGAGAAGTCATCTATAATAACCAAGGCATAAGACTTCCCTCCTAGGATTTGTACAACAATGGTTCCAAAGACATCCATGTGAAGCAAGTACAAAATCCAAGGTGAGTCACTCTTATTAATGGATTTCAAACTATTTTTTAGTTTGCTTGCCTAGTTTACAAGCCCTGGACAGGCTTTCCTTTTTATAGGGGTAAGAAGGCAATTCTCTTACAAGATTATCCTTAGATTGCCTAGTAATGTATTTTAAGTTTACATATCCTAACCTCCTATGACATAATTCATTTTGATTACAAGATTGGTTAAATAAACAAATTTTATTTATGGCTGAATTGAAGTTAACAATGTATATGTTACCTACTCTAGAATAAGATAAAACTACTATGCTGCCAGCTGAAGAAATAATGCAAGAGGACTGATTAAAAGTTACCTAAAATCCTTCGTCACAAAGCTGACTAATGGAGATAAATTAATGCTTCAATACACTTCCATATGTAACCTTCCAGAATGTAACATCAACTATCGTGATTTCTCAATAGCCTTCAGTCTGGCCAAAGTTTGAGTCACCAAAGATAACTTTTATTCCTAGCTTTGACTTATAGTTGAATAAGTTGTCCTTCCATACAGTCATGTGCTTTGAGCACCCACTGTCTAGATACCATTGCTGGTTATATGATGGACAGTTCTTCACCTGCAACAATCAAAAGATTAATTATTCTTGACCGTGGTTACCTTGGGTCCTTTGTTTTCTTGATAAGAAAAGCTTTAGATAACAGAACTAGTTGGTTGAGATTTATATCCTAGATGATTATATCTCCATGGTGGTAATTCCAAAAGGGTGAAAGGATTAACTGTTTCTCTTTTCTGATTAGAGTTTTTGTAAAGGTTAAAAGTTTTATTACTTTTTACTGGGTTTGACGATTGGAAGTGAGATCGTCGATCTGAGTTCGACATCAAGGGTTTAGATCGTTGATCTCTGCTCAGTGAAGGATAATACTAATACTCTGTGCCCCAAGTTCGTCGATCACTGCTCGATGATCCATACATAAATCGTCGATCGCAGTAAGACGATTTATTATAGTAGAAATTTTCGTTCAAAGATCGTCGACCTGGGTTCGACGATTTGTTCACATTTCATCGATTTGAGTTCGACAAAAATTGCTGAACATTGTTTTTGTTTTGATTTTGTCCGTTTCTATTTTTCTATTTGTTTGGTTTGTTCTTATTTGCAGTTGAGGGTTTCTCATAGATTAATTCTTTACCTTTTTCTGAAATGAATTTTACTGAGGTCCTTAGTGCATTTCCTTGGACTTGTGGGGGTTGGCTTCATGAGTACCCACACCCAGTTTGCTAGTTAGTCTGGCATTAATAGTGGTTATAATGTCTATAACCTTGAGGCTTCACCCATTAAGGGATTCTTCAAGTTGCCTTGCCTTAGCTAGTTTAGTTTTCAGTTTAATTATCTGTTCATTTGCAAGTGTATTTTCATCTTTTATTTTATGGTTTTCTGCAACTAAACTACTTTGATCATTCAATTGCTCTTTAAGTTGTTTAATTGCTTCCTCTGAGCTAATTAAATCCATACACAGTTTTGAATTCATGTATAAAATATTCAGAATTAAAGTTAAAGGATGAGAGTACCTAATCCACTTCTGAAGGTGGTTGTTCATCATCTGATCAATCAATTTCTTAATTAGTGCTGGAAGCATCAATTGCGATTAGGCAAACTTCCTTTGTCTTTTCTTCCTCTTCATCTTCATCATTAGAGCTAGAGGAGGAGTCCTCTTCTATATCACTCCAGGTTTCTACTACAAAGCCTTTCTCTTTCTACTTATGCTTGCTTGAGGAAGGCTTGTTGTATTTCTGTCTCTTGGAGTCTTTGTACATTCTTTTCTCCTTCTTCTTATTCTCTGGACACTCAGAGATGTAGTGTCCAGGTTTACTACAGCAAAAACAGACAACCTCTTTAGTTGGAGTTTTGTCATACCTAGGTTTGTCTTCTTGTCTGGATGACTTCTTCCTGATGTCTCTTTTGCCCATCTTGTAGAATCTCTTTGATAAGAGACTCAAGAACTCTTCATTAATAGCAGGAGCTTTTGTTTCTTATGTAGCCTTAAAAGCAATATTCTTCTCTTTCTTGTCTAGATTTGAAGCTTTCTGCTCTACCTCCCTTGTCTTTGTCAAGTGCTAAAAGGATTTGAGCTTTCCCAGAAGTGTTTCTGTGGAAATTTCTGAAATACTTCTGGCATCTTTGATAGGCCAGATCCTTGTGTCCCAAGAACTAGGAAAACACATCAGTATTTTATCATTGATCTCTGTTAGTGAAATATACTTGTCCAATGTTCTTAGTTCACTGATGATGGCACTCAGTCTTCCATATATCTCTTCAACGGATTTAGAATCTTCCTTTCTGAAGTTCTCATACTTGGAAATAAGAAGGGATCTTCTGTCTTTTCTTTCTTCAACTAAACCTACCACCATCTGGTTCAAATAGTCCCCGAAGGCCTTTGTTGATGTGCTGTCAGCAACCTTTTGGAAAATATCATCTAACATAGTCTGGGCCAGTATGTTCATGGCCTTGGCATCTAGCATTTTTGCTTTCTTTTAAGCATCAGTCTTTGTTAGTGGTGGTACAGCATGAGTGTCAGTAGATGTAGAAGCAACTTCAATTAGTTGAGGGGGACCTGTCAAAATTGAGTTTAAAATATCTTCTTCAATTGAGTTCATGTAAAGTCTTATTCTTGTCTTCCAGATACTGAACTTGTTTAAGTTACAGACTAGAGGTCTGGTGCTTGCATAATCCTTGTTCTATTCCATGTGATAAATGAATAGTTAAGGAAAAGAAAATCCGAATAAGCAGGGATCTTGATTAAAGTGTTAGCTTGTACAACCAAGAAACACAACCTTTGATACCAATTGAAAGGAGGAAGTTATTCAGATCTATTCTAGAGGGGGGGGGGGTGAATAGAGTGTTTTAAAAACTTTTGGCTTTTTTGCTCTATTTTATCAGAGTATAAAAATAGGCGATACCAATAAATATTTAAGGAGAAGGAAAGTTAGAGAACTATTCTAAATATCACAGAAAATAGCAAGAGAAAAAGAAAAGGGTGAAACCAAACGACACAAGAAATTATAGTGGTTCCCCAAATTTGGGTACATCCACTCTTCTACCACACTAGTGGGAATCACTCTCAGGTTTTTGATAAGGTGACTACCATCAAATAATATCTATTTCAAGGGAGATATTACAACCCTTCTATCTTTTGTTCAGGTGCCGGAAAACAAACTTGAAGTCTTTTGATCAGGAGACCTAATAACTAAGAATTACTTTTGAAGGGAGTAAGAACCATTTACACAGAGGGGGGAAAGAAAAAGTTGAGTTGTCTTCTCTTTTCTCAAGCAAATGAGAGAATACTTGAGAGTGATCCTGATAGAATCAAGGCTTGTCCTGTGAATTGAATGGTTCAGGAGATCAGAGCCTTGTACAGGTTGTAGGACTTGAATTCCAGAAAGCTGAGACTGATTGAAGATGATTATCTCCACAAGATTCCTGATTGAACTCTTATTTTTGGAATTGAGAGCTGTTCTTCTTCTTTTTCTTGCAGCCTTGTGATTTCTATCAAAAGTCTGTAGACAGCATCAAGAAGTTGTACTGAATAATAATTCTCCGTGTCTTTTTATTCTCTGAGTCCTTTTTCTTTGAATAATTCCAAACAAAATTTAAAATCATCCACATTGATTGACTGCCGGAATCACGGGAACTTGTGCAACGACTATAAGAGAATTAACTCATTTCCTTAACTGTCCCGAGGAAAAGCTGTAAAATAACTCTGTGAAAACCAGCATTTAATGCTTGCCAAGGAACGACTATATTCAAAGAATATATGCATTAATCACTCAGAGTAATATAAGCAATAGAATAAACAGTTAATAAGGAAAACAGTAACTGCAGGGAATAAAATGTTGATCTGACAGAAATCGTCGATCTTGTCCTGAGATCGTCGAACTCAAACATCCTCTATCGTCGAGCTGAGCCCTGTGATCGTTGACCTGAATATCGGCTTTCCAAACTAGGCTTCAAGATAATCGAGCTGAGATGGTTGATCGTCGATCTCAATCAAGAATGTAGATCCGAGATCGTCGAGCTAAGTTCAGCAATCGTCAATCTCAGTATGTAGAGATAAAACTGTGAGATCATCGAACGTAGAATGAAGATTGTCGAACTCACTTCAAAGATCGTCGAACGAACCTTTTACTTAAGAAAATTTCTGCCTTGAACAGTCTCTGCTGTCTTCTAAGTCTCTGATGTCTGATTCTTGTCTCACTGAGTTGTTGACCTAAAAGACACCTAAGACACTAGACTAGACCCTGGATATACAATGTGGGTCTGACTTAGCCTAGATTAATGAACCTAGCCCAAATCCAAACTAGGGATCCAACACTGCACAACACACCAGCAGCCACCAACTGGTGATCGCTTTCGACTTAAGAAAAGATAGCCGAACTAGCAATCTAACTAGGCAAGTATACCTATCGAACTGTAGCTAGGGGACACAAGTGTCGTATTGAAATCTGGGAACTGTTGAGTAAACCTACTAACATGAAAACTATTATTTTATTGAAAGATAGTTTTATGGTTTGCTAAAGAAAATTAAGCTCACTAAAGAAAGGAAATATTGCACTAAAAGGAGAACTAAATGCAGTTCAGTAGAGAGCTAATAAAAATGATTACACTAAAGGGTTGGAACAATGAGATGAAATAGCACTCGATCAAGAATCACCTCGGAAAAAGTCGATTAAAAACACAATAAATAAACCTAAACTTAATAGGGTGAAGGTCCTTGACCGTGGAGGTTCCTAAAGCTTAAACACACTTCTCTCAATGTCATGCCCAACTGAGTTTAGGAAGGTCCGACCGACTCTCGTCTAAATCGGAGGCCAAAAACTCGCCTTACGCGGTGAACTCCATTATTTGATTTTACTCCAATCTGGGAAATTTGGACGTCTACATCTCTCAAGGTGTGTGTGCAACACTCTTTACACTCGAGTGTTCACTCCAAACTACGAGCCTCTCGGCTTGCTAAGAGTGAAAACAAACATGGAAATTATTGTTGGGTTTTCTAGGAGGGTGGCACAACACTTGTGCACGCAATGAAAGTAATGAAATTGAGAACAACCCAAAAGAGATTTGGGATCAGGCCATGAATATTGAATCAAGAAGTTAACAAACAAATAGGTCAAAGTTACCTTTTCGGTGTTGAGTCAAAACTCAACAGAGATGCTCCAAGATATGAGTTCTTATTGGTGGCGAGTTCCACGTAGAATAACGTCTACGTCTCTGCAGAAATCCACACAAGCAGGAGAACACCGAGCCTCGTCGCACGAAAGATCGGGAAGGAGATCGACTGCACCATGCACTTCCACGGACTGCTAGGTCCGTGCCAGGAATAGAAATACCGGCGTCTATCGCCGGAGAGGAGGTGTTCGGCGGAGCGAGTGATGCGGCGGAACGCTTCCGTCCGGCGGGGTTCAGGATTCGGCGGATCGGCAGAACGGCGGAACGCTTCGGTCGGGTTCAATTCGGCCGCAGGATAACGCACGCTCACTCATCCCAAAACCCTAAGTCCTTATTTATACCATAGGTATAAACAGACCTAAGAGAATCGCTATCCCCAGACCACACAGCATAGGGTTTCAGAATCATTCACCGGGAATGAACTCCAGGTTCGGCGAGAATCAGATCCAGATTCAGCGAGAATCAGCAGACAGATTCGGCGAGAATCAGCAGACAGATTCGGCGAGAATCATCTGCAGAATCGTCGAGAATCACCAATCGCCGGGAATCAAACAATTCGATTCTCGACGAATTCGTCGAGAGTCGACGAGTCATACTCGACGATTCTCGATGAATCATTTGCGACGAATGATTCTCTACGAACTCGTCGAGAGTTGGTGAGTCATACTCGATGATTCTCGACGAACTCGTCGAGAGTCGGCGAGTCATACTCGACGATTCTCGACGAACTCGTCGAGTGTCGACGAGTCATACTCAACAATTCTCGACGAATCTCATTGGCAACGTTTTCCTGACCCCCATTCTGTATGGTGATTGGTAACCCTTACCAACACAGTTAATCTTCCAACTTCTCCACATGCTCTTATGTGTGACCCTGCAGGCTCATATCGCGTTGGCAGTGAGATTACATGTTTGACCACTTTTAGATCACCATGGTAACTCCAACAGTCTCCCACTTGATCTTGAAAGTATCAAACTAAAAACCTCACAAACAATGAGCGCCATCTAGCAATGCATCATTGCTACCCAAGCAATAAGAGTTCATAACTCATAAGCCTTTATGAACAATGTTCCAGCATTGTCTTTATCCCTTTGTCCCTTACATCCGGAAAGAACTAGAGGCATGGAGCGTGTCACCCTCATTTTAGCTCAATCCAAGTTTCTTGATCTAGAACTGACTTCCAGAGAATGGTGAGTCCAATATCACATATTGACTCAACCAAGCATGGCCATGCATTTCTCAGTCCAGTTCCATCAAGGGGCCCATGGATGCAGCTCCTGTCACATAGGAGGACAAATCCCATATCTGCTCACACAAAAACACCCAAATGATTCGTAACGTGCTCAACAACCACCCTTATCATCAACCATTCTTAAGGAATACTTTAGATGGCATCAAAGCACGATCTTCCTCACTTGATGAATGTTGTGACTTCAGAACAAAGAATGACAAAACCATTGTCAATTGAGACCTACTCGTGACACGTTTAGATAACAATCCACAAAGTAGTCTCAGGTTGGGTCTATCAAGTGCAACTTGTTCAGTAACAAGTACCCACGTGATGACTTGATATCACAATATCATGACCTGTGAGAACTGGTCATCAGTCAACGCACATGCTAGTCTTAATGTATCATCATCACCCTTAGTTTCTATGATGATACTACGACCAGGGATCTTTCAAGAATGAATCTTCAAAAATAATAGGCTCTCACATTCAAGTCTCGTACTTGATGTCCTATGGAAGCGAACATTCTAAGGGTATTTATTATGTTAACATTTAACTATCGCATAGAGAAATCATAATAAAAGAACTTGCCATTAATTATAAAAGAAAAATCTTGGTACACAATTCATCATATGAATAAATAACAAATAGCCAATAGAATATATGTTTACACACAACCCACAAGACTCTCACTAGAGTTGATCATTTAGGTATCGCATACCCATCGATCTAGTATGACCATCATGCTTTCTCTATGCGAGAGGCTTTTTCAGTGGATCCACAATATTCTCCTTAGTTGGCACTCTGCAAATGTTCACATCTCCTCGTTCGATAATCTCACGAATAAGATGGAACCGCCGAAGTATATGCTTAGAGCGCTGATGGGATCTAGGTTCCTTAGATTGTGCAATTGCACCATTGTTCTCACAGTAGAGAACTACGAGACCAATAATGCTAGGAACTACATCAAGCTTGCCGATGAATTTCCTAATCCATACAGCCTCCTTCGCTGTGTTAGCTGCAGCGATATAGTCGGCTTCTATTGTAGAATCAGCAACTATCTCTTGCTTGGAACTCTTCCAGCTCACAACTCCTCAATTAAGGCAAAACACAAACCCTTACTGATACTTTGAATCATCCCTATCAGTTTGGAAGCTAGTATCCGTGTAACCAGTTACAATGAGCTCTTCCTCTCCACCATACACCAAGAACACATCCTTTGTCCTTCTCAAGTACTTCAGGATATTCTTGACTGCAATCCAGTGACACTCACCGGGGTCTGACTGATACCTGCTAGTCATGCTCAAAGCAAAGGAGACATCGGGTCGAGTACATAACATTGCATACATGATTGATCCAATTGCCGAAGCATATGGAATCAACTTCATGCGGTTCTTTTCTTCATAAGATTTTGGACACTGGTCCTTAGAGAGATTCATACATGAGACATGGGTAAAAATCCTTTCTTGGACCCAAGCATGTTGAACCGCTTTAACACCTTCTCGATGTATGTACTCTGGGTCAAACCCAGCAACTTATTCGATCTATCTCTATAGATCTTAATACCGAGTATATAAGTCGCTTCACCCAAGTCCTTCATTGAAAAGCAGCTCCCTAGGTTGTTCTTAACAACTTTTAGGGTAGGAATGTCATTCTTAATCAACAGTATGTCATCTACATACAATATCAGGAAGACTACAATGCTCCCACTGATTCGCTTGTAAACACAAGGCTCATCTTCATTCTTGATGAAAACAAACTCTTTGATTTTCTCATCAAAACGAAGAATCCAACTTTGAGAGACCTGCTTCAGTCCATAGATGGACCTATTCAGCTTGCATATTTTAGTGGCTTCATTTGGGGATACAAAACCCTCGGGTTGTGTCATGTACACTTCCTCAAGGAGGTTTCCATTAAAGAAAGCTGTTTTGACATCCATCTGCAAGATCTCGTAGTCATAATACGCAGCAATAGCAAGTAATATCCTTATGGACTTAACCATGGCAACAGGGGAAAAGGTTTCATTATAGTCAATACCATGAATTTCCTTGAAACCCTTAGCCACCAGTCATGCTTTGAATGTCTGTACATTCCCATCCATGTTGGTCTTCTTCTTGAAGACCCATTTGCACCCTATGGGTGGTACCCCTTCAGGTGGTTCCACCAAGTTCCAAACATAGTTTGCATACGTGGAGTCCATTTCGGATTTCATAGCCTTAAGCCATTTGTTGGAGTTTGGTACATTCATAGCCTCTTAGTAGGTTGCTGGTTCATCATCATGATCCATAAGCAGCACATTACCTATTTGAGACATGAGAAATCCATATCTCTCAGGCTCAAATCTAGGTCTACCAGATCTACGTAGGACTTGTATTTCTGGAGTAGGTTCCCTAGCTTCAACATCTTATAGTCCTATCTCAGAATCCAATTCCGGTTCATTCACTACTTGTGGTTTTTGAACTTATTCAAGTTCTACCTTTTCAGTCTTTCTTGATAAGAATTCTCTTTCCAAGAAGACGCCAGTCCTTGCGACAAACACTTTGCCCTCGGACGGTAGGTAAAAGTAATACCCTTTTGTTTCCTTAGGATATCCCACCAGATAACATTTATCCGATTTGGGTTCCAGCTTGTCAGGCATTTGACGTCGCACGTATGCCTCACAGCCCCAAATTTAAATGAATGATATACTAGGATGCTTGCCAGTCCATATCTCATATGGTGTCTTCAGAACCGTTTTTGTTGGAGCGCGATTCAGTGTCATTGCAGCAGTCTCTAAAGAAATACCCCAAAAGGAAACATGCAAGTCTGCATGACTCTTCATCGAACGTACCATGTCTAACAGAGTACGATTTCTCCTCTCAGACACACCATTATGTTGTGGTGTTCTAGGTGGAGTGAGCTAAGATTGTATACCACACTCTTTCAGATGATCACGGAACTCATGACTCAGGTATTTTCCACCTCAATCAGATCGGAGTGCTTTAACCCTTTTACCCAACTAGTTTTCTACTTCATTCTTGAACTCTTTGAACTTTTCAAAGGTCTTGGATTTGCACTTCATAAGATACACATATCCGTATCTACTGAAATCATCAGTAAATGTAACGAAGTAGAAATATCCACCTCTAGCCATGGAGCTCATGGGTCCGTATACATCACTATGTAAAACACCAAAGATATCCTTAGCCCTCTCAATATAACCAGTGAAAGGGGCTTTAGTCATCTTGCCTAAAAAACAAGATTCGCATCGCTCAAATGATTCATAATCAAATGAGTCTTAAAGTCCATCTTTATGGAGCTTGGATATCCGCTTCTCGTTTATATGGCCCAAACGACAATGCCAAAGATATGTAGGGTTTGAGTCATTTGTTCTTAGTCTTTTATTATTTTCTACATTATAGATCAGATGGTCCAAGTTCAAAACATAAAGACTATTGAACAATTGGGCTATAACATAACAAACATCATTCTTAAATATAGAAAGACAGTTGTTCTTAATTATAAAAGAAAATCCAATCATGTCCAAGCATGAAATAGATATAATGTTACTAGTTATGGCCGAAACAAAATAACAATTATCTAATTCTATTATAATCCCACTGGGCAAAGAAAGATGGTAAACCCCTATGACTACAGCAGCAACTCTTGCTCAATTGCCGACACGCAGGTCCACCTCCCCTTTACTCAGCAATCTTCTCCTTTCTAGTTCCTACACATTTATATAAATGTGTGAACCACATCCGGTATCCAATACCAAAGACGAAGGAGTAGAGAGGTTTATTTCTATAACGTAAATATTTGAAGCGGAAGTCATACCTCCCTTCATTTTCTACAGACCCTCAATGTAAGAAGGACAGTTCCTCCTCCAATGACCAGCCTTGCCACAGTAGTGGCATTTCCCTTCCTTCACCATGCTCTTATTTTTCTTCAGTGCAGAAGACTTGGGCTCAAGATGTGACTTAGGTCCCATCTTCGTCTTCATAGAGCCCTTGTCCTTGCCCTTGCCCTTATGCACCATCTGTATGGGGCTGGCAGGCTTATTCTTCTTCATGTTGATCTCAGAGTTCTTAACATGCCTAGGAGCTCGGGCAGTGTCTTGTCTATTTCATTCATGTTGTAGTTCAAGACAAACTGCTCATAACTGTCCGGCAACGATTGTAGGATCAGATATGTGTGATAATACATTTTGTAGCCTAAACTATTATCGTATTTTCTATTTTATATTGTACAAATTATGTCTATTATTAGTTTATTTTTATCATTTTATGTAAATATTATTGCCACTGACTTTTTCTTGTCTTTTTGTAGGTTTCCAGAAAATTGGCCAAAATCACCTGTCACGCCCCCTATCACGCCCTCCCTGGGCATGACCTAGGGCGTGTCACCCGATCCCCAGGACTCCTGCTGAAAGGGACAGAAAAACGGTCAAAACCGCTGTCACGCCCCCTGACACGCCCTCCCTGGGCGTGTCACCAGGCGTGACCAGGGGCGTGTCGCCCTCTGCCGCAAAGCTGCCGTCGCATTAAATGCCATTCCGCCTCAGCACGCAAATAGTACTATCACGCCCCATGTCACGCCCGTGACATGGGCGTGACACCCTCCTTTTTCGACGACTAACGGATTTCCGACCAATGATTTGGACATGACGTGCCTGTCACGCCCCCCCTACACGGGCGTGACCTAGGGCGTGACCACCGACGTACCGAGCAATCATCCCTCCCGCCAGAATCCAGAGCCCGAGGTCAACATAGTACTATCACGCCCCCTGACACGCCCCCCTAGGGCGTGTCGGAGGGCGTGACCAACCCGAGAAAAAAATCTATAAATAGAGCCCCCCCCTCTTTATTTCAGCAAGCTTTGGTTGAGTGGGGGAGGTGCTGCCCCTTTGTTTCTTGATCCTTTTTCATGCTTTCTCTCTCTCTCTCTCCCCCTCTCTTTGTACTTTTTGTTTAACCCTAGCTTAATTGTAGTTTGTCTTAGCTTTTCTTTGTAATCTTTGCTCTTGCTTAATGCTAATTGTAGGGCTAGAATAGGATTTAATTTTCATGCACTTGTAATTTTATTTTCAATAGTGTAACTTGCCCCCTTTTATTAATAAAAGTGTTCTTGTTTAGCTTGTGTTCTTCTTGAGCTTTTCTACTCATCTCCCCCCCTCCACTCCTTTATGATTAACTAATCCTCCTTGTACTCGATCTTGATGATCCGAGGTTAGAGCGATTATGTTATGATGTTTTAATTAATCTTTTCCTTTTTAGGTTAGGGCCTTGAATTACTCTTGATTAATCACGGGTTGGAGGTATATTTTCGATATATACTCTCCGCCTTTGCTTTCATTCTGGGCTAGCCGAGAGGCCGAAAGAATAAAGTGAGCATTCAAGAGTAAAGGGAGTTGTACGCACCCCTCGAGAGAGGCAGACGTCCAAATCTCCCGGATTGTAGTAAAATCCAATAGTGGGGTTCACCGCGTAAAGCGAGTTTTAGGCCTCCGATTTAGACGAGAGTCGGTCGGACCTTCCTAAACTCAGTTGGGCACGACTTCGAGAGAAGCGTGTTCAAGCTTTAGGAACCTCCACGGTCAAGGACCCTTATCCTATTAAGTTTAGATTTTTATCGCGTTTTCTTAATCGTCTTTAGCCGAGGTGAATCTTGATATGGTGCATTTCCATTTCATATTTCCTACCTTTCGTAGTAATCTCCTATCTTGTGCTCTTTAATTAACTGCTGTAGTTTCCTTTCTAGCATAGTTCTTTACTTAACAGCTTTACTTAATTGCGGTGTTTCTCTTTCTAGTATAGCGTTACTTTCTCCCTTGCACATAGATTTTCTAAAACCATAGTTTTTTCCGTCGATAAGATAATAGCGTTCGTGTGAGTAAGCATAGCCAACAGTTCCCGGATTTCAATACGACACTTGTGTCCCCTTGCTACAATTCGATAGGTATACTTGCCTCATCGGGTTGCTAGTTCGGTTGCGTTTATTTTCTTTGAACCGTAGCGCGCAACAAGTTTTTGGCGCCGTTGCCGGGGAACCAACTTCCGTTGATATTTTGAAAACACGAACCTATTAATTTTATCTCTTCTCTTTCTCATCCTCTTTCTTTAAAATTTTAAAAATCAAAAAATTTATTACCGCTCTTAATAGTAACCAACCTCACAATTTTTCTACGCCACCTAATTCTCTCGAAAAGGGCAAAGGGCTTTAAGCGCCACTGTCTTGTCTAGTACCTTGCGAACCCTTCACGGGGTAGTCCTTGGTAAGTTCGGGAGTTAATCTATAAAAAAATCTCTATTTAAAAAGAAAAAAAAATTCTAAACTTTTTTCTAGTTTATCCTTTTTCTCTTCCTCTTCTTCTTTTCTTTTCTTTTAGTGCATGACCCGCGGGAGTCCGTCGGTTATTTTGGACTTTGACCACGAAATTGAGCGTACTCTTCGGAGAAGATCGCGATTTCAAGGTCCTACTATCCAAGTGCCGGTTGAGGACTCCGAGTCATTTGCTACTTTAAGAATGGAAGAACCCAACGTAGATGAGGCCGTGCAAAGGACTATGTCCTATTATGCACGACCAAACCTCGAGGGAACAGAATCAAGTATAGTCCGCCCTGCTATAGCAAATAATAACTTCGAATTAAAGCCTAGCATAATTCAAATGGTGCAGCAATATGTGCAATTTGACGGACTTCAAGATGAAGATCCGAACGCACATATAGCTAGCTTTCTTGAAATTTGTGACACCTTCAAGATAAATGGTGTCACAAATGATGCGATCAGGCTGAGACTCTTCCCCTTCTCTCTAAGAACTAAAGCTAAGCAGTGGCTTAACACACTTCTGAAAAATAGCATAACCACTTGGAATGAATTAACTGAAAAAATTTTGGCGAAGTATTTTCCGCCAGCTAAAACCGCAAAACTTAGGAACGACATCTCTGCCTTCGGACAAATAGACTCTAAAACCCTATATGAAACCTGGGAGAGATTTAAAGAATTATTAAGACGATGCCCACATCACGCACTGCATGTATGGTTACAAGTGCAGACGTTTTATAACGGGCTAAATCAAAGCACGAAGCAAATGATAGACGCATCTTTTGGCGGTACTTTAAATCATAAGACCCCGGAAGCCGCTCTTGAGCTTTTTGAGGACATGGCCATGAACACTTATCAGTGGAATGTGCCTAGGTCCCGCCCGAACAAGCCTGCAGGTATCTATGAAGTGGACAACGTCTCTCAGCTCGCTCTGCAAGTAGAAATCCTAAGCAAAAAGATAACGGAGATGACTGCTGCCTCCGCCCCTCAGGTATGGGAATCTGCAACACCTACTCCAGAACATTTAGATTATGTTAATAATATGCCTAGAACTGCTTTTAATAATTTTTCTGCTGCGAATTTTCATCCGCCTGGTTTTAATTTTCCGAATAATTATAACCCCGCTTTAAGAAATCACCCGAACTTTTCATGGAGTAATCCATCGAATGAGATGCGCCCACCCCCGCAAAATGATTTTTCTGCACCACCACCACCACCACCTCTTCAAAATTACCCAAAACCTCCAAGCTTGGAGGAATTACTTTCTAAATATATCACCACAAATGACGCCACTATAAGAACGTTAACCAGAAGCGTAAAAAGTCTAGAAAATCAAGTAGGACAGCTCGCGAAAATAATTTCTGAGCGACCCGCAGGGTCTCTTCCTTCCAATACCGAACCCAACCCGAGAGAGCAAGCGAAAGCTATAACTCTTTGGAGTGGGAAACAAGTCTCCGGTATGGTAAGTGAAGAGCCCGAGGCAAGCTCCGCTCCCGCTTTAAAAAATCAAAGCTCCGCTCCCGCTTTTAAAAATCAAAGCTCCGCTCCGCTTCCACCCTCTGCTGAAGAAGTAATCACCCCCGCTTTAGAAAATAATCTCACTCCACCACCCATCTTCAAAAATAATTCAACTCCTCCATACCCCTCTGAACTTAATAGACAACGTCAAGATGATCAGTACTCCCGCTTCTTAGAAATCTTCAAACAAATCCACATTAATCTTCCCTTCCACGAGGCTATTTCGCAGATGCCGAAATACGCCAAATATCTTAAAGACCTCCTCACAAACAAGAAGAAGTTAGAGAATCTTTCGCACGTCACGCTAAACGCCGAGTGCTCCGCCGTTTTAACAAACGGTTTGCCGAAGAAAATCAGTGACCCGGGTAGTTTCTCTATCACGTGTGTCTTCGGTGATCTCTTTGTTAAACACGCGTTAGCTGACTTAGGCGCAAGTATAAACCTGATGCCCTTTTCGTTGTTCAAAAAGTTAGGGATTGGTAGCCTTAACCCCACACGTATGAGTATCCAGCTAGCCGATAGATCCGTCAAGTACCCGTTAGGAATAGTGGAGGACGTTCTAGTGAAAGTCGACAAGTTCATCTTCCCGGTGGACTTTGTCATTTTGGACATCGAAGAAGACGTCGAGGTTCCCCTGATCCTTGGTCGACCCTTCCTTGCCACCTCCCGAGCCATCATTGACGTAAGCAATGGTAAGCTCTTTCTTCGAGTAGGCGACGACGAAGTCACATTTTCTATCACCCCTTCGATCAAGATCACCTTAGCGAACGATGACTCATGTTTTTTCGTAGACGCCGTGAGTGATGATTCTTCCTACTGCCTCTCCGACTTTGAAAAAGAATTTTCTACTTTTTGCTCCTCGTCTCTTACAATGAAATCACTGCAAGGAAGTGATGAATCTTCTTATTGTCTTTCTGAGTTTGAAAAAGAATTTTCTAATTTTTGTTCTTCCTCTGTTCTTCCCACTGAATCGCTACAAGAAGCCGTCTTGGCTGCTAACCCCACCCCTTATTACGTTCCTTATAAAAAAGTTTATGAAGATATTATTTTTGAAAAAGAAAGAATCTCAAAATCCTCTTATGAAGAACCCCCTACCGTAGAACTTAAAGAACTTCCCGAACACCTTAAGTATGCTTTCTTAGAAAAAGATTCCAAGTTACCAGTTATCGTTTCGGCCTACCTCACGGATACGCAAAATGATAAACTTCTGCTAGTTCTACGTAAGCATCGCCGGGTTATTGCTTGGCAAATTTCTGATATCAAGGGCATAAGCCCATCTTTCTGTACCCATAAAATTTTAATGGAAGATAATTCGCGTAACTCTATCCAACCTCAGCGCCGTATAAACTCGAATATGAAAGAAGTAGTTAAGGGCGAGGTTATGAAACTATTAGACGCAGGAATTATCTACCCTATTTCGGACAGTAAGTGGGTTAGCCCCGTTCAGGTAGTTCCAAAAAAGGGAGGGATAACCGTAGTTAGTAATGAGAATAATGAATTAATCCCGACACGGACGGTGACGGGTTGGCGTATGTGCATAGATTATCGTAAGTTAAATGACACCACCCGCAAGGACCACTTTCCTTTACCATTTATCGACCAGATTTTAGAACGTCTCTCCGGCCATAGCTTTTATTATTTTCTCGATGGCCTCTCGGGGTACTTTCAAATACCCATCTCTCCCGAGGACCAAGAGAAAACTACGTTTACTTGTCCCTTCGGCACCTTCGCGTATCGAAGAATGCCGTTTGGATTATGCAATGCGCCGGCTACATTCCAACGATGTATGCTCGCAATATTTGACAAGTACGTAGAAAGCATTATGGAGGTATTCATGGACGATTTCTCCGTGTTCGGCGATTCCTTCGATAGATGTTTAGACAACCTCGAAAAAGTCTTAGAACGATGCGAAGAAACTAACCTTGCCCTAAATTGGGAAAAATGCCATTTTATGGTGAGGGAAGGGTTAGTTTTGGGTCATAAAATTTCTGCTAAAGGTATTGAGGTAGACGTTGCCAAGATAGAAGTTATTGAGAAGTTGCCGCCGCCTACAAACATAAAAGCTATAAGAAGTTTCCTAGGCCACGCTGGTTTTTATCATCGTTTTATAAAGGACTTCTCCAAGATCACAAAGCCCCTCACCCCATCTCTTAGAAAAAGACGCTCCATTAATTTTTGATGACTCTTGTATTTCTGCCTTTGAATCAATTAAAGAAAGGTTAATTAATGCACCGATTATGATAGCTCCGGTGTGGGACCTTCCTTTCGAGATTATGTGTGATGCGAGTAGTTTTGCGGTGGGGGCCGTATTAGGTCAACGCATATCTAAGAACTTCCACCCCATCTATTACGCTAGTAAAACCCTCACATCTGCACAAGAAAATTACACCACAACCGAGAAGGTGCTCTTAGCTGTAGTATTTGCGTTTGATAAATTCCGCCCTTACATTACACTTTCAAAAATCATTGTTTTTACGGACCACTCGGCCCTCAAGTACCTTCTTGCCAAAACGGATGCCAAGCCTCGCTTGATTCGCTGGGTCTTACTCCTCCAGGAGTTTGCATTAGAGATCCGTGATAAGCGAGGAGCCGAGAACTTGGCCGCCGACCATCTATCCAGATTAGATAACCCCTTTATAAAAAAATTAAATGAAAAATCTTTTAATGACTATTTTCCTGATGAGAAGCTGCTTTTAGTTAATACATCTAATTCTCCTTGGTTCGCGCACATCGCCAACTATCTAGTGGCCCGGGTGCTCCCAAGAGAGTTCTCCTCTCAGCAAAAGAAGAAATTCTTTTCTGAGCTGAAGAACTACTTTTGGGAAGACTTGCATCTTTTCAAAATTTGTGCGGATCAGGTGATAAGGAGATGTGTTTCTTTTGATGAAGGAATTGATATTCTTAAACATTTGCATGAAGGTCCGACAGGTGGGCACTATCAAGCTGCTCGCACCGCTCATAAGGTGCTTTGCGCGGGTTTTTACTGGCCTAGCCTGTTTAAAGATGCACAAGCCTTTGTGAGCAGGTGTGATAGTTGCCAACGGACGGGCAATATTTCTAATAAAAATGAAATGCCGCAAAATTATTTCTTAGAGTGCGAAATTTTCGACCTCTGGGGAATTGATTTTGTTGGCCCCCTTCCTTCTAGCTTCGGAAACAAATATATTTTAGTTGTTGTTGATTATGTTTCACGATGGGCTGAGGCCCAAGCTCTTCCCACAAACGACTCCCGAGTTGTAGTCACGTTTTTAAAAAAATTATTTTCTAGATTCGGTACGCCTCGCGCAATCGTTAGCGATAGGGGTTCCCATTTCTGTAACGCGCAATTTTCAAAAATTCTTACCAAATACGGCGTTACGCATAAACTTTCCACTGCCTACCACCCCCAAACTAACGGACAAGTCGAAGTAGTTAATAGGGAAATAAAAAGAATAGAAAAGACTGTTTCAACTTCTAGAAAAGACTGGTCAGCCAAACTTGATGATGCCTTATGGGCCTACCAAACAACGTACAAAACCTCCCTCGGATGTACGCCGTATCGGCTGTATATGGAAAATCGTGTCATCTGCCCGTAGAGTTAGAACACCGCGCCTTTTGGGCCTTAAAATTTTTAAACTTCGATCCCCACTCAGTCGGTGACCTTCGAAAATTTCAACTAAATGAACTCGATGAGTGGCGCTCTTATGCTTATGAAAATAATAAACTTTATAAAGAGCGGACGAAGCGTTTACACGATAAACACTTAAGGCACCCTAAAAACTTTAAGCCGGGCGACCAAGTCCTTTTATATAATTCTCGTTTACGTTTATTTCTGGGCAAATGAAAATCTCGCTGGTCTGGCCCGTTTTCTGTTTTAGAAGTATTTCCTTATGGAACTGTTTTAATTTCTCACCCTGATAAGGGTAATTTCAAAGTGAATGGTCAGCGTCTTAAACTCTACTTTTCTGGTGATGATGATGTCAGTCCAAACATTATTAAGTTTCTGCTTCACGAACTTTAATCTTGAACTTTTATTTTTTTTTTCACTAAAAACAATTTTATTTCGGGACAACAATATTTTTGGACAAAATTATTTTTTTGATGCGTCGAGCTCAACGACGCTTTAACCAAAGGGCGCTCTTGGGAGGCAACCCAAGTTATCTTTTTCTGTTTTCTTTATTTTACAATTTTTGCCTCGGACGGCTCCGACAAGCTGAAGCTTCTGCGATCGCCTGCTCCAACATTGTTGAATCCATCACGAAGTCCAAAGAAGACATTCGGAGGAGCGGCATCACTCAGCTTTCGCAGCAAATAAATCCGGGGAAGTACCTGTATTTCAATTCTGTCTTTCAATTCTGTACTTTATTTTTCTCTCCTTCTCCAATCCCCTTCTTTAGCCATTGAGGACAATGTCTGTTTTAAGCTTGGGGGAGGATTTCCTCCTTCATTTTTGCTTAATGTAAATAATTTTCTTTTTGTATATATTTTAAATATTTCCAAAATAAAAAAATAATAAAAAAAATGAATATCTTAAAATTCCAAAAAAAGAAAAAAAAATTTCTAAAAATTCAAAAAAAAAGAGAATATTTCTCAAAATTAAAAAATATATATGTGTTTTTGAATGGTTTAGACATTTTGTTATTTCAATAGTACCCCTAGTTTTTGTTTTTGTTTTACTCAAAATCTCCTATAAACAACTTAGTTAATTATAATATTTCTAATCGTCCTTTTTAATTATGTTTCACAAGTAAAATGTTGGCCATGCTGTGTTTCTAATTCGCTGTAGCATGTTAAGGTGAAATATTTTTTCTAAAACTCGCATTTCTATTATGGTTTTTTGTTTTTTATTTCCTTTACTTTCTCAAAAATTCATCATCCACTATTTTCTTTTTTGTTTTTGAATAATTTTTGTAAAGTCAACTTTTGAATAACGTAGTAGATGTGAACGATCCAAGTCACCTATTATTTCTATTTTCAAGTTAATTTCATCAATCTTCTTTTATTATCTAGGACTCGCATTTTGAAAATTTTCAGACCTTTGTTTTAAATAAATTCAAAAGCGTGAAAATGATTTAGGCCGTTTTTGTTTTCGTTTGAGCTTTCCTGCCAACCTAAAAACTTTTACCACTAGTTAGCCGTTTTTGAGCCTTTTTCCGATTTCATTTGATAGCTCCTCCCTTCATTTCAGTTTCACCAAAGCCAAAATTTCCAACCTATCGAATCACACTAGCCTTTTTGAGTTTCATAAATTATTTTGACGATTTTGATAGGTTATTTTGTGATTTTTGTGGAGAAAGATTTTCAAAAAAAAAAGAGAAGTATGTTCAAAAGTGATGTTTATTTTTGTTTGGCCAATTCAAAAAGGAAAATAAAAATATTTATGGCCTTTATTTTGAAAAAAAGAAAAAAAAAGAAGAAAAAGAAAAAAAAATGTGTATATATTTTTATGAAAGTTTTTTTTTTAAACTCTTTGCTTTGGTTTAGTGTGATTTTAAAACCTTCACGTTTATCTTTGAATTCCACTCCTAATCATTTTCCTAAACCAAACGTTTCTGTCCTATTTAAGTCCTTTTGATTCACGCTTCTTGATTTTTATTTAACAACTAAGAAAAGAAAAATAGTAAATCAGTTTTAGTTTTAGATTTAAACCTAGATTTTTGTTAATTAAATTGATATAATTATAATGCGTTGCTTGGATCCAGTAACAACTCAATGCGTATTTTTCATTTTCGTTGCTTTGCTTAAGTCCATTTAAAAAATCTCGCTAAAATTTTGGATGATTTGTTTTTATTAAGTAAAGTTTATAAAAGTTTTACCATACCTAAATAATTGTTTTAGACTTACATTTCACCTTTTCCCTACTTAGAATTTCGCATAGTACTTGTGTAGGCATAATTAGAACTTTTTGATTAGTCCTTTTATAAATATCTAGTTTTTATATTTTTGCTTTGGGACAAGCAAAGCTTAAGCTTGGGGGAATTTGATAATACGTTTTGTAGCCTAAACTATTATCGTATTTTCTATTTTATATTGTACAAATTATGTCTATTATTAGTTTATTTTCATCATTTTATGTAAATATTATTGCCACTGACTTTTTCTTGTCTTTTTGCAGGTTTCCAGAAAATTGGCCAAAATCACCTATCATGCCCCCCTATCACGCCCTCCCTGGGCGTGACCTAGGGCGTGTCACCCGATCCCCAGGACATCTGCTGGAAGGGACAGAAAAATGGTCAAAACCGCAGTCACGCCCCCCGACACGCCCTCCCTGGGCGTGTCACCAGGCGTGACCAGGGGCGTGTCGCCCTCTACCGCAAAGCTGCCGCCGCATTAAATGCCGTTTCGCCTCAGCACGCAAATAGTACTGTCACGCCCCATGTCACGCCCGTGACATGGGCGTGACACCCTCCTTTTTCGACGACTGACGGATTTCCGACCAATGATTTGGACATGACATGCCTGTCACGCCCCCCCTACACGGGCGTGACCTAGGGCGTGACCACCGACGTACCGAGCAATCATCCCTCCTGCCAGAATCCAGAGCCTGAGGTCAACATAGTACTGTCACACCCCCTGACACGCCCCCCTAGGGCGTGTCGGAGGGCGTGACTAACCAGAGAAAAAATCTATAAATAGAGGCCCCCTCTTCATTTCAGCAAGCTTTGGTTGAGTGGGGGAGGTGCTGCCCCTTTGTTTCTTGATCCTTTTTCATGCTTTCTCTCTCTCTCTCTCCCCCTCTCTTTGTACTTTTTGTTTAACCCTAGCTTAATTGTAGTTTGTCTTAGCCTTTCATTGTAATCTTTGCTCTTGCTTAGTGCTAATTGTAGGGCTAGAATAGGATTTAATTTTCATGCACTTGTAATTTTATTTTCAATAGTGTAACTTGCCCCCTTTTATTAATAAAAGTGTTCTTGTTTAGCTTGTGTTCTTCTTGAGCTTTTCTACTCATCTCCCCCCCTCCACTCCATTATGATTAACTAATCCTCCTTGTACTCGATCTTGATGATCCGAGGTTAGAGCGATTATGTTATGATATTTTAATTAATCTTTTCCTTTTTAGGTTAGGGCCTTGAATTACTCTTGATTAATCACGGGTTGGAGGTATATTTTCGATATATACTCTCCGCCTTTGCTTTCATTCTGGGCTAGCCGAGAGGCCGAAAGAATAAAGTGAGCATTCAAGAGTAAAGGGAGTTGTACGCACCCCTCGAGAGAGGCAGACGTCCAAATCTCCCGGATTGGAGTAAAATCCAATAGTGGGGTTCACCGCGTAAAGCGAGTTTTAGGCCTCCGATTTAGACGAGAGTCGGTCGGACCTTCCTAAACTCAGTTGGGCACGACTTCGAGAGAAGCGTGTTCAAGCTTTAGGAACCTCCACGGTCAAGGACCCTTATCCTATTAAGTTTAGATTTTTATCGCATTTTCTTAATCGTCTTTAGCTGAGGTGAATCTTGATCGGGTGCATTTCCATTTCATATTTCCTACCTTTCGTAGTAATCTCCTATCTTGTGCTCTTTAATTAACTGCTGTAGTTTCCTTTCTATCATAGTTCTTTACTTAACAGCTTTACTTAATTGCGGTGTTTCTCTTTCTAGTATAGCGTTACTTTCTCCCTTGCACTTAGATTTTCTAAAACCCTAGTTTTTTCCGTCGATAAGATAATAGCGTTCGTGTGAGTAAGCATAGCCAACAGTTCCCGGATTTCAATACGACACTTGTGTCCCCTTGCTACAATTCGATAGGTATACTTGCCTCATCGGGTTGCTAGTTTGGTTGCGTTTATTTTCTTTGAACCCTAGCGCGCAACAATGTGGCCAACTCTTGACCCACAGGAAAACCCAGCCTTTCAAGGTTCTCTATATACCCAATCATCTTGAGTACGTGAGTCCCTAAAGAGTCTAGAACTCCCATCTTGCACTGACTCAACGCTTTTGTGACGTCAAACCTCTCTTGACGTGCTTGCCCTTGAAACATTTTCTTGAGATGCTCGTCAATCTCCTTGCACCCCATGTTCTCATGTTGCCTCTGAAGTTCAGAGTTCATGGTGGCAAGCATAAGGCATTCGATGTCTAAGGCATCATCAATATACTTCTTATAAGTATCCTTATCAGCACGGGAAGAATTCCCGGTCGACACCTCGAGGGCTTCTACTTCCAAGACATAGGGCTTTCGCTCTTGCCTGAGAACAATTCTCAGGTTCCTGTACCAGTCCATGTACTTAATCCTAATGAGCTTATCTTTCTCAAGGATGGCTCTCAGAGACAGAGTGGAGTGTGAACCACTTGCCATGTAATTCTACAAGAATTCATGCAGAATAATATCAGTACCAAAATTTCAAAATACAATTTATATTTAATTTGGACTTCAATTAAAACTCCCACCATTTTATTCGAAATGATAGCCCTCACTATCAATTCATCGAGTTCATGCGAGCTACTCTCTTAGTAGACAAGATCCGTATTTTACCAACACAATGAGTCAGCTTTGGCTTTTCTCTCACGATGTGGTTATTTAGGTAGGCAACGCTTGCCAATTGCATCCTTATGCAATTCTTGTATTGTTGGTGAATAACTCCTTATTCGCATCCATCATATGGTGCATGCCAACCCTATGCCTCTAGGCACTCAACCTTTGAGGTCACCTAGTTAAGTTGGACCCGATGTCGACAGTGGGATATCACAATTATCCGCTCGCACCCTTACCAAGATAGATTAATGCACCTTGCTTTGGCAAGCCCACACTTTATCGATCGAGGCAGGAAGAGTGTCATCCATCAGAAGGCATCCAAACACTTAATATTTATGGAAGGGATTTTGATGACGGGTTAACAATTTACCATGATCAACATTTGATCAATGTGCACATCCAAAAGAAAAACACTTCTCAAAATCCACAGGCATCCCTTATGTGCACAACATGACACTATCAACATTTGATAGAAGGAAGGGCTAAATCTGAACATCCGGACTGTTCCAAATCTTCAAATTTACATGCATTGGACAAAGGCAAAGACAACTCAACTTAAAGCAGTAGGCAAGCTCATCTCTCCTTTTTGGATTCAAAATCAAAAAAAGTTTCAGAATCATTCACCGGGAATGAACTCCAGGTTCGGCGAGAATCAGATCCAGATTCGGCGAGAATAAGCAGACAGATTCGACGAGAATCATCTGCAAATTCGTCGAGAATCACCAATCGCCGGGAATCAAACAATTCGATTCTCGACGAATTCGTCGAGAGTCGACGAGTCATACTCGACGATTCTCGATTAATCATTCGCGACGAATGATTCTCGACGAACTCGTCAAGAGTTGGTGAGTCATACTCGATGATTCTCGACGAACTCGTCGAGAGTCGGCGAGTCATACTCGACGATTCTCAACGAACTCATCGAGTGTCGGCGAGTCATACTCGACGATTCTCGACGAATCTCCTTGGCAACGTTTGTCTGACCGACTTTCTGTATGGTGATTGGTAACCCTTACAAACACAGTCAATCTTCCAACTTCTCCACATGCTCTTATGTGCAACTCTGCAGGCTCATATCGCGTTGGCAGTGAAATTACATGTTTGACAACTTCTAGATCACCATGGTAACTCCAACAATTATATATCGTTAATATAACTCCAAACATGAATAATCGAGGGCAAATCAAAGGCCTAAACCCTAAAAAGAAAAGGTAAATTCAAAGAATCATAACTTAATCAACTCGAACCTCGGATCATCAAGATTGAGTACAAGGAGGATTAGTTAATCATTGTGAAGTGGAGGAGGAGGGATGAGTAGAAAAATATTAAGAACACAAATTAAAAGAGCACTTTATATTGATAATGAAAGAGAGCTACACTTGAAATGAAAAGGGTACACTTGTAATAAAATAAAACTATGCTAGCATTACATTAAACTACCAAAATAAGTACAAAATCTATTACAAAAGCTTAAAATAAGCTAGGATTTAGAAAAAACTAAAATGAGAAAGAAAGAGAAGGGGAGAAAAATCATAAAAAGGACTAGGAAACAAAAGGGCAGCACCTCCCCTCTCAAACCAACTATTCTGGAATGCAAGGGGTAGCCTTGTATTTATTTGAAAAAATCTCGGGTTTGTCACGCTTTGTTTCACGCCCATATAGGGCGTCAGGGGGTGTGACAGGTACGAGCTTTGACCTAAGGATCTGGACACGCCGTTGTTGACGCCCGTGTAGGGGGAGCATGATAGTACTATTGGCGTGTTGTAACGAAAAATGCATTAAATGCGGCAGCAGACGTTGTGATGAGGGTGACACGCCTAGGGAGGGCATGTTAGGGGGCGTGTCAGGTGATTTTCTCTCTAGAACAGGCTTCAGGAATATTTTTCTCCTCGGGATCGGGTGACATGCCCGGTGACACGCCCTGGGAGGGCGTGTCAGGGGGCGTGGCAAGGGTTTTTTGTCTGGAAATGGCTTCAACATAAAAATCCTCTAGATCAGGGTGGCATGCCCTATGACATGCCCTGGGAGGGCGTGTCAGTGGGTGTGTGAAGGGTTTTTTCTCTTGAAATGGCTTCAACATAAAACTCCTTTGGATCAGGGTGACATGCCCTGTGACATGCCCTTGGAGGGCGTGTTAGGGGGGTGTGTCAAGGGTTTTTTCTTTGGAATTGGCTTCAGCATCAAAATCATCTAGATCAAGGTGACATGCCCGGTGACATGCCCTAAGAGGGCATGTCTAGGGGCGTGTCAGGTGGTTTTCCTCTAGAAATGGCTTCCACATCAGACTTCTCTAGATCAGGATGACATGCCTGGGAGGACGTGTTACTGGTCGTGTCAGGTCAATTTTTGCAGAAAACTCTAGAAACTTACAAAATAAGAGGAAAACATTAGTGACAATAATATATACATAAGAAGGTCAACATATAAGCTTACAAGATATGATTCACGCATTAAAAACCTGAAAACTTCCAAATAGTTTAGACTACAAAACGTACTATCAAATTTCACCAAGCTTAAGTTTTGCTTATCCCCAAGCAAAGATATAAAAACTAGTTAATCATAAAAAGTGACTAATCAAAAATTTCTAATTATGCTAACACAAGTACGATGCAAAATTCTAAGTAGGGAGAAGGTGAAACATAAATCTAAAACAATTTTTAAAACGTGGTTTACAATTTATAAACTTTACTAAGGAAAATAAATCATCCAAAATTTCAACCAAATTCTTTAGGTAAATTTAATCAAATAAAAAAAATGAAAAAACGAATTGAGTTTTTACTAAATCCAAGGGACATATTATAACCACATCAATCAAATAACAAAAATCTAAATTTAAATCCAAAACTTTACTAGTCTACTTTTCCTCTTTATTTAGCTAATAAAAAAAAATCAAAACCATGAATCAAAAGGACTTATTAAGACAAAAACGTTTAGTTTAAGATTATGATTAGGAGTGGAATTCAAAGATAAATAAGGAGGCTTAAAAATCACACTAAACCAAAACAAAGAGTTTAAAAATTTTTATTATAAAGAAAATATTTTTCTTTCTTTTTCTTTTCCGTTTTTTTTCTATTTTAATACAAAGGCCATAATATTTTTATTTTCATTTTGAAATTGGCCAAACAAAATCAAACAATTCTTTTGAGCATACTTTTTAATAATTTTCTCCAAGAATATCACGAAACAACTTATAATGATCATGAAAATTTTTATTGAAACTTAAAAAGTGTAGTGCGATTATATAGGTTGGAAAAGTTGGCTTTGGTGAAAATGAAATGATAAGTGGAGCTATCCATTGAAATTTGAAAAAGGCTCAAAAGCGGCAAACAAGGGTTTTAAACTTTTAGGTTGGCAAGAGGACTCAAACGAAAACAAAACGGCCTAAATCATTTTAATGCATGCGAATTTATCTAAAACATAGTTTTGAAAATTTTCAAAAAGCAAGGCCTGGATAATAAAAGAAGACTAATGAAATTATCTTGAAAATAGAAATAATAGACAACTTGGATCATTCTCATCTACTATGCTAATCAAAATTTGACATTATAAAAATTATCAAAAACAAAAAAAATAGTGGATGATGAATTTTTGAGAAAGTAAAGAAAATAAAGAACGAAAACCAAAATAAAAATGCGAGTTTTTAGAAAAATGTTTCACATTAACATTCTACCGTTAATTATAAACACAGCATGGCCAACATTTTACTTGTGAAACATAATTAAAAAGAATGATTAGAAATATTATAGTTAGATAAGTTGTTTATACGAGATTTTGGGAAAAATAAAACAAAAAGCAAGGGTTACTATTGAAATACCCAAATTCATCTAAACTCTTAAAGTAAAAAACACAGTAATTTTTTTTTTGAAATATTCTCTTTTATTTATTTTTAAATTTTTTCTATTTTTTATTTTGAAATATTCACAAATAGCAAACAGAAGGAGGAAATCCTCCCCCAAGCTTGAAATAGACATTATCCTCAATGGAGAAAGGAGGTTAGAGAGAGAGAGAAAATTAAACAGAAATCGAAGTACAGAATTGAAAAACAGGTACTTTCCCGGATTTTTGCGTCGTGAAAGCTGACTGATGCTGCTCCCCCATGCTTTCACTTGGATCTTCATGAAATGTCTTCTTTGGACTTTGTGGTGGATTCAGCTGCATTGGAGCCAGCGATCGGAAAAGCTTTAGCTTGTTAGAGCCATCTAGGGCAAAAAATTGTAAAATAAAGAAAACAGAAAAAGATAACTTGGGTTGCCTCCCAAGTGCTCCCTTTGTTTAAAACATCGTTTGAGCTCCACGCAACAAAATAAAATTGTCCAAAAATATTTTGTCCAAAAATATTTTGTCTAAAATAATAATTAATGTTTGTAATAAAAATAAAATAGTCTTAAGATATTAGAGTTCATGCAGTATATATTTAACAATATTCGGACTGACATCATCATCACTAGAAAAATATAGTTTAAGAGGTTGCCCATTCACTTTGAAATCACCCTTATTAGGGTGTAAATTAAAACAACACCATAAGGAAAAACTTCGAAAATAGAAAACGGCCCAGACCATCGTTACTTTAACTTGCCCGAAAATAATCGTAAACAAGAATTATAAAGAAGAACTTGGTCGCCCGGCTTAAAGGTTTTTAGGTGCCTTAAGTGTTTGTCGTGAAAACGTATCGTCTGCTCTTTATAAATTTTGTTGTTCTCGTATGCGTAAGAGCGCGACTTGTCGAGCTAGTTAAGTTGAAATTTTCTAATGTCACCGACAGAGTGGGGATCGAAATTTAAAAACCTTAATGCACAAAAAGCTCGGTGTTCGAGTTCTACGGGTAAATGACACGATTTTTCATAAACCAACCGATATGGCATACATCCGAGGGTGGGATTGTACGCTGTTCGGTAGTCCCATAGAGCATCGTTTAATTGGGCTAACCAGTCTTTTCTAGATGTTGAAACAGTCTTTTCTAAAATTCTTTTAATTTCCCTGTTCACTACTTCGACTTATCCGTTAGTTTGGGGGTGGTAGGAAGTTGAAAGCTTATACGTAACACCGTATTTAATAAGGATTTAAGAAAACTGCGTGTTATAGAAATGTGAACACCTATTGCTAATGATGGCTCGCGGCGTACCGAATCTAGAAAATAATTTGGTTAAGAACGTAATTACAACTCGGGCATCGTTAGTAGTAAAAGCTTGGGCTTCAGCCAAACGAGAAACATAATCGATGGAAACTAAATGAAATTTATTCCCAAAGCAAGAAGGAAGGAGGCCAACAAAATCAATTCCCCAGAGGTCGAAAACTTCACACTCAAGAATATAATTTTGCGGAAATTCATTTTTATTGGAAATATTGCTCGACCGTTGGCTACTATCACACCTACTCACAAAGGCTTGCGCGTCTTTAAACAGGCTAGGCCAGTAAAAACCCGCGCAAAGCACATTGTGGGCAGTGCGAGCAGCTTGATAGTGACCACCAGTTAGTCATTCATAAAAATGTTTTAAAATATCTAAACCATCCTCTAAAGAAACACATCTCCTTATCACTTGGTCCGCACAGACTCTGAAAAGATGCGGGTCCTCCCAAAAATAGTTCTTGAACTCAGAAAAGAGCTTCTCATTTTGTTGAGAGGAGAACTCTTTTGGGAGTACACGAGCCACTAAATAATTGGTGATGTTTTCAAACCAAGGAGAAGTAGATGTGTTAATTGAAAGCATCTTTTCATCAGGAAGATAATCATTAAAAGATTTTTCATCTAAATTTTCAATATAAGGATTATCTAATCAAGAGAGATGGTCGACGGCCAAATTCTCGGCTCCTCGCTTATCACGGATTTCTAAGTCAAACTCCTTGAGGATTAAGACCCAGTAAAGCAGGCACGGCTTGACATCCGTCTTGGCAAGAAGATATTTTAGGGCCGAGTGGTCCGTAAAAACAATAATTTTGGAAAGCGTAATATTAGGGCGGAATTTATCAAAAGCAAAGACTACAGCTAGGAGCTCCTTCTCGGTCGTGGTGTAATTTCCCTATGGAGATGTGAGTGTTTTACTTGTATAATAGATGGGGGGGGGGGAAGTTTTTAGATATTAGTTGACCTTATACGGCTCCTACCGCGAAACTACTCGCATCGCACATAATTTCAAAGGGATGGTCCCACACTTGAGCTATCATAATGGGGGCGTTAATTAATTTATCTTTCATTAATTTGAAGCCAGATAGACAAAGGTCATCAAAAATAAATGGGGTGTCTTTTTCTAAGAGTTCAGTGAGGGGTTTGGTGATTTTGGAGAAGTCCTTTACGAAACAAGAGTAGAAACTAGCGTGACAAAGGAAACTTATTATATATTTTTCATTCTAGGCAGCGTCAGCTTCTCGATAACTTCTATCTTGGCTTAATCTACTTCAATCCATCTCGCAGATATCATATGACCGAAAACTAAACCTTCCCTCACTATAAAATTACATTTTTACCAATTAGGGCAAGGTTAGTTTCTTCACATCTTTCTAAGACTTTTTCGAGGTTTTCTAAACAACTATCAAAGGCATCGCCGAACACGGAGAAATCATCCATGAATAGATTCATAATGCTTTCTACGTTCTTGTTAAATATAGTGAGCATACATCCCTAGAATGTAGCTGGCGCATTGCACAATCTAAATGGCATTCTTCGGTAGGCGAAGGTGCTGAAGAGATAAGAAAACATAGTTTTCTCCTAGTCCTCGAGAGAGATGGGGATTTGAAAATACACCGAGAAGCAATCGAGAAAATATTAAAAGCTATGGCCGGATAAACGCTATAAAATCTAATCGATGAACGACAGGGGAAAGTGCTCCTTGTGGGTCTCATCGTTTAACGTACGATTGTCAAAACACATTCGCCACCCCTTCACCGTCCGTGTCGGGATTAAATCATTTTTTCATTTACAACTATAGTTATATATCCCTTTTTGGCACTATCTTAACAGGGCTAACCCACTTTATACCAGATAGAGGATAGATAAATCCTACGTCTAAGAGTTTCATAACCTCGCCCTTTATGACTTCTTTCATATTTGGGTTTATACATCACTGAGGTTGTATGGAGTTACGCGAATTATCTTACATTAAGATTTTGTAAGTGTAGAAAGATGGGCTTATGCCCTTGATATCAGATATCTGCCATGCAATAGCTTGGCGAAGCTTACGTAAAACTAGAAGGAGTTTATCACTCTGTACTTCAGTTAGGTGGGCCAAAACTATTACTAGTAGCTTAGAATCCTTTTCTAAGAAGGCATACCTAAGATGTTTGGGTAGTTCCTTCAACTCTAGGGTAGGGGAGTCTTCATACGAGGTTTTAAAATTCTTTCTTTTTCAAAAACTATGTCTTCGTAGACTTTTTTAAATGGAAAAGAAAAAGGGGTGGGGATAGCGGCCATGGAAGCTTCTTGCAGAAATTTATTTGGAAGAGTAGAGAAAGAACAAAACTCAGAAGATTTATTTTCACTATCAGAAGGGAAGTAGGAAGATTCATCACTTACGACTTCTAAGAAGAAACAGATGTCATCATTTTCTAAGGTGGTTTTCATTAAAGGGGTGATAGAGGAGGTCACTTCATCGTCGTCTACTCAAAGGAAGAGTTTACCATTGCTTCATCAATGATAGCTCGGGAGGTGGCATGGAATGGTCGCCCAAGGATCAGGGGAACCTCGACTTCTTCTTCGTTGTCCAATATGATGAAATTCACCGGGAAGATGAATTTGTCGACTTTGACTAAGACATCCTCCATTATTCCTAGCGGGTACTTAACAGATCTATCGGCGAGATGGATACTCATGCTTGTGGGGTTGAGGCTACCAATTCCTAACTTTTTTAATAATGAGAGTGGCATCAGGTTGATACTCGCACCTATGTCGGCCAATGCGTGCTTGACAAAAAGAACACCAAAGACACACAGAATAGAAAAACTACCCGAATCACTGATCTTCTTTGGCAAACCGTTTGTCAAGAACGCAGAGCAATCGACATTTAGTGTGACGTGTGACAAGTTCTCTAACTTCTTTTTGTTAGTCAAAAGGTCCTTAAGGTACTTAGCGTACTTCGGCATCTACGAAATCGCTTTATTGAAGGGTAGGTTTATGTGGATTTGCGTAAATATTTCTAGGAAGTGAGAGTACTGATGATCCTGACACTGTTTTTTAAGTTCGAAATGGTATGGTGGAGTTGGATTATTTTTAAAGATGGGTGGTGGAGTGAGATCTTTTTCTAAAGCAGGGAGAGGAGTGATTACTTCTTCTTCAGCAGAGGGTATAATTTTTAAAATGGTGGCGGAGCTTTTATTTTTTATAATAGGGGTGGAACTTGCATCGGGTTCTTCACTAACCATACCAAAAACTTTCTTCCAACTCTAAAGAGTTATATATTTTGCTTGCTCTCTCGAGTTAGGCTCGTTATTGGAAGGAAGAGACCTGGCGGTCGCTCAGAAATAATTTTTGCGAGTTGTCCTACTTGATTTTCTAGTTTTTAACGCTTTCAATTAAGGTTCTTATAGTTACATCATTTGTGGTTATATATTTAGAAAGTAACTCCTCAAAGCTTGGAGGTTTTGGATAATTTTGAAGAGGTGGTGGTGGTGCAGAAAAATCATTTTGTGGTGGCGGGTGGATCACATTTAAATGGGTACTACACGAAAATTCGGGTGGTTCCATAAAGCAGGATTATAACTATTCGGAAAAGTAAAACTAGGAGCATGAAAATTCGAAGTAGAAAAATTATTAAAAGCATTTCAAGGCATATTATTAAAATAATCTAATTGTTCGGGAGCAGGAGTTGCAGATTCCCATACCTGAGGGGTGGATGCAGCAATCATCTCCGTAATTTTTTTACTTAATATTTCCACTTGCAGAGATAGCTGGGAGATGTTGTCCACTTCAAAGTTACCTCCAGGTTTGTTTGGGCGGGACCTAGGCACATTCCAATAATAGGTGTTCATTTTCATATCCTCTAAAAGCTCAAGAGCTACTTCCGGGGTCTTATGATTTAAAGTACTACAAGAAGCTGTGTTTATCATTTGCTTTGTATTTTGATTTAGCCCATTATAAAATGTCTGCACTTGTAACCATACAGGCAATGCGTGATGTGGGCATAGTCTTAATAGTTCTTTAAATCTTTCTCAGGTTTCATATAAGGTTTCAGAGACTATTTGTCCAAACAAAGAAATATTGTTCCTAAGTTTTGCACTTTTAGCTGGGGAAAATACTTCGTCAGAAATTTTTCAGTTAATTGATCCCATGTGGTGATGCTCCCTCTTGGTAGACTCATTAACCACTGTTTTGCTTTTGTTCTTAGGGATAAAGGAAATAATCTTAGCCTGATAAAATCATTGTAACACCATTTATCTTGAAGGTGTCACAAATCTCAAGAAAGCTTGTTATATGTGCGTTCGGATCTTTATCTTGAAGTGTGTCAAATTGCACAAACTGCTGCACCATTTGTATTATGCTTGGCTTCAGTTCAAAATTATTATTACCTATAGCAGGGTGCACTATGCTTTATTTTGTTCCTTTTAGATTCAATCATGCATAATAGGACATAGGCTTATGCACGGCCTACTCCATATGGGGTTCTTCCATTCTTAAAGTAGAGAATGACTCAGAGTCCTCAACCGGTACTTGGAGAGTAGGGCCTTGAAATTGCGATCTTCTCTCAAGAGTATGCTCAATTTCGTGGTCCATGTCCAAAATAACCGATGGAATCCCGCAAGTCATGCACAAAAAGAAGAGAAGAGAAGAAAGAGAAATAAATAAACTATAAAAAGAGAAGATAGAATTTTTTTTTGAAATAGATTTTTTATGTTTTAACTCGCCAACTTCCCAAGGGCTACCCAATGAAGGGTTCATAGGGTACTAGACAAGATAGTGGTATTTAAGACACTTTTCCCTTTTCAAGAGAGTTAGGTAGTGTAGAAAAATTGTGAAGTGTGTTTCTATTAAGAGCGTTAATATATATTTTTTTATTTTTAATTTTTTAGAAGGAGGATGAGAAAGAGAAATGATAAAAGTAATTGGTTCGTGTTTTCAAATTATCAACAAAATTTGCTCCTCTTCAACGGATCCAAAAACTTGGTGTCGGGATATATAGAGCCAAACTCGCAATCTAATTAGGCAAGTATACCAATCGAACTGTAGCTATGGGACACAAGTGTCGTATTGAAATCCGGAAACTGTTGAGAAAACCTAATCACACAAAAACTAATATTTTATCGAAAGATGGTTTTAGTGGTTGCTAAAGAAAATTAAATGCACTAAAGAATGGAAATATTTCTCTGAAAAGAGAACTAAATGCAGTTAAGTAGAGAGCTAATAAAAATGATTACATTGAAGGGTTAGAACAATGAGATGGAAAAGCACTCGATCAAGAATCACCTCGACAAAAGTCGATTAAAAAATGATAAATAAAGCTAAACTTAATAATGTGAAGGTCTTTGACTGTGGAGGTTCCTATATCTTGAACATGCTTCTCTCAATATCGTGCCCAACTGAGTTTAGGAAGGTCCAACCGACTCTCGTCTAAATCAGAGGCCTAAAACTCGCCTTACGCGGTGAACCCAACTATTGGATTTTACTCCAATCCGGGAGATTTGGACGTCTGCCTTTCTCGAGGGATACGTGCAACTATCTTTACTCTCTAGTGTTCACTTCAAACTACGAGCCTCTCGGCAAGCTAAGAATGAAAACAAATATGGATATTATATTTCGAGGATTTAACTCCAAACATGAATAATCGAGGGTAAATCAAAAGCCTAAACCCTAAAAAGAAACGGAAAATTCAAAGCATCATAACTTAATCAACTCGAACCTCGGATCATCAAGATCGAGTAAAAGGAGGATTAGTTAATCATAGTGAGTGGAGGAGGAGGGATGAGTAGAAAAACATTAAGAACACAAATTAAAAGGGCACTATATATTGATAATAAAAGAGAGCTACACTTGAAATGAAAAGGCTACACTTGCAATGAAATAAAACTAAGCTAGCATTATATTAAAAATACAAAAATAAGTACAAAAGCTATTATAAATGCTTAAACTAAGCTAGGGTTAAGAAAAAACCGAAATGAGAAAGAGAGAGAAGGGGAGAAAAAGTATAAAAAGGACTAGGAAACAAAACGGAAGCACCACCCCTCTCAAACCAACTATTCTGGAATGCAAGGGGTGGCCTTGTATTTATAGGAAAAAATCTCGAGTTGGTTACGTCCGGTGACATGCCCATGGTGGGTGTGTTATGGGGCGTGACAAGTACGGGCTTTGACCTCGGGCTCTGGATTATGGAGGGAATGATGATTGCTTCTATACAATGGTGGAAACACCCTTGTTGATGCCCGTGTAGGGGGAGCGTGATAGTACTATTGGCGTGCAGCAATAAAAAATGCATTAAATGCGTCAGCAGATGTCATGATGAGGGTGACACGCCCTGTGGCACGCCTAGGGAGGTTGTGTCAGGGGGCGTTTCATGTGATTTTCTCTCTGGAACAAGTTTCAGGCAATTTTTTCTCTTCGGGATCGGGTGGCATGCCCTGTGACACCCCCTGGGAGGGTGTGTTTGGGGGCGTGTCAAGGGTTTTTTCTCTGGAAATGGCTTTAGCATCAAACTCCTCTGGATCATGGTGACATGCCCTGTGACATGCACTGGGAGGGCATGTTAGGGGTCATGTCAGGGGTTTTTCTCTAGAAATGGCTTCAGCATTAGACTCCTCTAGATTAGGGTGACATGCCCGGTCACATGCCCTCGGAGGGCGTGTCAGGGGGGCGTGTCAGGTCAATTTTTGCAGAAAACTCTGGAAACCTGTAAAATAAGAGGAAAACATTAGTGACAATAATAAATACATAAGGAGGTCAACATATAAGCTTATAAGACATGATTCATGCATTAAAAACAAAAAAAATACCCAAATAGTTTAGACTATAAAATGTACTATCACCAACCCACATAGGTTAAAGATGCACAAAATTGGGCACCAAAGGCCCTAACATCTATGTACCGGTAAAACATCAACCAACCACTGGTTTATTCTGCTAAAATGAGCAAGAAACCCCAAAATTTACCCTGAGGACCATTCCCAAGGAATCAGACAAGAACCGGCGAAATTATTCTAAGTCCACGAAAAAGCTTTGAGTACACTCGACGACGCGTCGAGTGCAGTCAATACACTTGACGCCATCCAGGTAAACTCAGCGAAAACAAAACCACTCAATGCTGTGTTGAGTCCACTCAACACTATATTGAGTCCACTCAACGCCGCATTGAGACCACTCAATGTTGTGGACGCTTTTTGAGTAGACTCAGAATTTCCTACATGGTGAGTCTTCACTCAACGCCGCATTTAGTGACTACCACTCACTCAATGCATTCTTACTTTGACATCAAATTAAGTGATGGCGTTGAGTGTCTTCAACACACTCAATGCCTCGTTGAGTGAAGTCAGCTCACTCAACGCTTTTAACTTAGATTTCCCAAAACTGAAAAATGGCGTTGAGTGATTCAACACACTCAACCCCACTTTGAGTGTATTCCACACACTCAACACTTTCACACTTACACTAAAAACTCAACTTCAGGATAGGAACACACTCAATGCCTAAACCTGTTCGACGAATTAACCTACAGCCTAAGCTAAGTTCAATGAATTTAGCGTTCGACGAATTTACCAATAGCTTCTCAGCTCAGTTCGACGAATTTTGCTTTCGACGAATTTAGCGTTCGATGAATTTACCATTACCTTCTCAGCTCTGTTCGACGAATTTAGCGTTCGATGATTTAACATTCTCAGATCGATGAATTAGACTAGTACCTTAATCCTAATTTCTGTACAGGAAAGATCCAGCCAGAGTGAAAATAAAGAGCAAGTAAGGGGGAAGAACCACCACTTGAACAAAATCTATAGAAAGAAATTTGACCAGGAGGAAGTCCCTACTCTTATTCCAATTATTGTACAGGAATGAAAATGAAGACAATAAGAAACAAAGAACAAGCAAGGGGGAAAACCACCCCTTGCACCAAAAATCTACCGGAAGAAATTTGATAAGGAGGAATTCCTTACTCGTATTCCAATGATGTACATGAATGAAAATCAAGAAAATAAGAAAAAAGAACAAGCAAGGGGGAAAACCACCACTTGCGCCAAAAATCTACAAGAATAAATTTGACAATGAGTAAGTCACTACTCTTATTCCAATTGCTGTACAGGAATGAAAATCAAGACAATTAGAAACAAAGAAAAGCAAGGGGGAAAACCGCCACATGCACCAAAAATCTACAGAAAGAAATTTGACGAGGAAGTCCCTACTCTTTGAATTGATGTACATGAATGTAAATAAAGACAATAAGAAACAAAGAACAAGCAAGGGGGAAAACGACCACTTGCCTCAAACCTTGCCTAATGTTGGCAACACCAGCACTCCTTTTTTTTACAGATCTTGCTGAAAAAACTCCTAAGCAGAAAAACCAAAAACCCTTTTGAGAGGAAGGAGGGTCAAAACCGCAACCTAAACATCTAAAATCCATGAAAAGGGAAAAGCTTTTCGTTGAAACATAGATCTAGGTGAGAGCTATCCAAATTTACTCTCTGACGATGATTTCGTATACGAGAGCTCCTACAATCGATGACCAAAGGTTCTTCAAGGACCACCTCTTTCTCTCTTACGCAAGCAGGTCGATGGTTTCAAGACGAAGACGATGAATAGGGTTTCTGTATTATCGCAAGGCTATTTATACTTAGAAATATAAGTATTATAATAATAGATTATTATTATATAATGGTCCAATCGACCGAAAATTTGCGCCAACACGGATTTCTATGAAAATCACACCGTAGTTAAATACCGATGCTACGAAACTAACGGCGTAGTTGAAATTAAGATTCGATGAACCAAACTCGGTCAAACACCTCCTAAAGCCAAAACATAAGCATTCCAAAAGAGGCTCCACCGAGTCCCCAAAATAGACCCGGCTCGCTAGGGAATCTTGCAAACATACTAAACCCATCCTCATATAGAAAAACTTAAGAGCTAAAACCACGCTCTAATAATGGCATATGGCGAAAACGTATCCATGTAACGCTCTGACGTCATAAACACGTCAAATAATGACTTAAACCAAGTATCGAAAAATCAGGGGCATTACCTCGACACATTTTCCTCCAAGACTAATGCTACTAAGATGGCCGGCATCCTCAACATCATCACATTGCCAGAAAATCTCTTCCACTTCTTTGCCCTTCGAGGTAAATGGCTTTGTCGGGGCCTCCTTCTGACCTAGATCTTTCAACTTTTCTGCTTCAAGAAGTCTCTCCACTAATTAGTAAATGGCTATGCAATTTTTACTTTGGTGTCCCTTCTCCCTATGGAAGTCACAAATGAGATAAGAGTTCCTTGACTTCCCTTGCATTCTTTGAAAACCTTTATTGAACTCTTGCTTACTCTATAGAATCTTAATGACCTCACCTAATGTCAAGCCCCTGGTTGCATGGTCATCTATGAGATTTTTGCTCTGCTGGCTACCCGAGCAAGACCATCCCTGACCTGAAGAACACGTAGAACCTGAGCAGATGGAGAGGGTGTGACGGTCACCAGTGGTTTATGATCACGAAACTGTTGGTGGCCCTGGAATGGCAACTTATTACGGTAGTTTCTTCCCATCTGAGATGGGGGTTGAAAATTTTAATGAGGGGTCCTATATGGATGAAGAGTTACAGAGGGACCTGCCACATCCCCTCCTTCTTCAGCCCTTGCATTCAAAGAAGAAATGTAAGTGGGATTGGCGCTTTTACCCTCGATAAAATTGTTGGCCAGAGTGATCAACTCGTGATACGTTGCGGGCTCTTTAGTGGTTGCTTTTAATTTAAGGGGACCCTCCCTTAAAATTTTGATCAAGGCGAATTTATACAAATTTGGGTTCATATTATTAACCCCTAGAATCTCCTTTTGAAAACGATCGACAAACCAATCCATCGGCTCGTTGTCCCTCTATTTGATCTTAAAGAGGGCTGATGGCCCGCTCTTCCTCCTCTTGGAAGTAGCAAATATTAATTAGATCTCTCTAAAAAGCTCTATAAAGCAAGCCATGGTATGGGGGTACAACTCATGGAACATTCTTTGGCTTGGCCATCAAAAGTCCTAAACAAGAGCTTGAACTCATGGAATCCATTAAATATCTTAGGGATAGAATTCCTGGTGGAGGAGGGCAAGCAGGGCATCTTGAAATAATTTAGAGGCGACTCCCAATGATTACTATCCACGAAAGGTGATGGGTCCTCAACTTTAGCTGGTGCTGAGGTTGTAGGTGGTCGGGTGACCTGAGCATCTTCAGATAAATCAAGCCAATAGACTGGGTTTCCCTTTGCCTCCTCATGGAAGAATTCAATGAGAGAGGAGAATTCCTCCTCCTGAGGTTGCAAGGGGGCTGCGGGCTGAACGGGCGATTTGGCCCGCTGAGAAGGGGTAGCTGCTTGTAGTGCACGGACAAACGTGTCCGCAGAAACATCTACAGGCTGAGACGCTAACTGCTAAGTAAGCATGGTTTGGGCCTACTTGATTGCATCGAGGCATTGGTCAGTCTCCTTATGAGACAGTTCGGCCTCTCTACGAGATCACACTAGCGTGTCCCATAAGGAATCCAAAGAGGTTGAGCGACCTATTCGAGTTCGGCGATGGGATGATCTACGATCTGACATTACTATCTGCGATTTCAATAACTACTTATATTTGAAGGTAGCATGTTAAATGTTGATATAAGAAATGCGCCTTGAAGATCCTACGAAAAAAAAGGGCGGAGAAATTGCCTATAAAGGTCTACCTGCGATTAGAATATATTGTGAGTATCTGAAGTAAACTCATAAACACCTGCTAATCTCTCAAAGAGATAAGTCTAAAGCAAAGAATTTTAAAATATAATGAGATTACTTGAAGTGAACTCATGAACACCTACTAATCTCTTCAAATGAGAAGTCAAAGCAGGTATATTTAAAAAAACGCGAGTACCTGAAGTGAATTCATGAACACATGCTAACTCTACAAAAGAAAAGTCAAAAGCGGGTAAATTAAAAATATAAACCGAGTACCTAAAGTGAACTTGCGAACACCTTCTAATCTCTACAAATGAGGGGTCAAAAGCAGGTAAATTAAAAATATAATACGAGTACCTGAAGTGAACTCACGAACATCGGATATTCCTTGCAAATGAGAAGACAAAAATAGGAAAATTTAAAATATAACGCGAGTACCTGAAGTGAAATCGTGAATACCTACTGGTCTCTCCAAAAGAGAAGTTAAAAGTAGCTAAATGTAAAATATAATCCGAGTAACTGAAGAGAACTCAGGAACACACGCTAATCTATCTAAAAAAGAAGTCAAAAGAAGTTAAAATAAAATATAAAGATTGTACCTGAATTGAACTAGTTAACACCTTCTAATCTCTCCAAAAGTGAAGTCAAAACTAGGTATATTTATAATATAATGCGAGTACCTAAAGTGAACTGATGAACACCTACTAATATATGTAAAAGAGATGTCAAAATCAGGTAAATTAAAAATATAACACGAGTATCTTAAGTGAACTTGCAAACACCTGCTAATCTTTGCAAATGAGAAGTCAATAGCAGGTAAATATAAAATATAACACGAGTACTTGAAGTTAAATTGCGAACACAAACTTATCTCTATAAAAGGGAAGTCAAAAGCAGGTAAATTTTATAAATAACGCGAGTATCTGATGTGAACTCGCGAACACCTTCTAATCTCTCCGAGAAAAAAGTCAAAAGCAAGTAAATTTAAAATATAACGTGAGTACTTTCTCTGAACTCTTGAACACATGCTAATCTTTACAAAAGGGATGTCAAAAATAGGTAAATTAAAATATAATGCGAGTACATGAAGCGAACTCAGGAACCCTTACTAATCCATACAAATGAAAAGTCAAAAGCAGGTAAATTAAAAATATAATGTGAGTACCTTATGTGAACTCGCAAACACTTGCTAATCTCTACAAAGAGAAGTCAAAAGCGGGTAAATTTAAAATATAACGCGAGTACCTGAAATATACTCAAAAAAAGTCCTGCTCTCAGTTGGATTGTGTAGCTAACCTTAGAGGGGGGGGGGTGAATAAGATTTATGTTGTTAATCAAAAATTTTAATTAATTTGTTCCAAGGAAAAACTAGTTCAGGAAGCTACTACAGGGCGTTAGTTATCTAACGCGCATAGGTATTTCTCTGAACTCTCTTTTTCTGGTCAAATTTTCCCTTGGCGATCTATGCACTTTTCTGGACAACAAAACTAACATTCATAGAATTACATGCAAGTAAAGAAGTAGGAAATGAATTTTATTTCAAAAACTAAATCAATAATTAAACAATTTTGATCCCCTTGATGTCGAAGATCGAATGCGGTGAATGAAAAAAAACTTTTTATTTTCTATACCGACCCTCTCCTCATACCGATTGGCTCTCTCCCTTTCCCTTTAAGAAAGGTCTTTGAGTCGGCACTTCACCTCCACACAAGGAAGGGTCTTAGAGCCCTGCTATATCACCCGATCTAGACTTCCCTTCCTCAGGACGATTTCTTACGGAATCCTACCCCAGATTCTGATGACCTTCCCCAGTTGATTTCCCTCACCACAAGAATATAAAGAAATGAGAAAGATTACTACAAAAGTTTTAAGGATTCAAAAGATTAAAATCTCCCTCTTGATGATTCCTCCGTCTAGCAATTCACATCCAATGCTTGAGATCTTTGTATGCTTGTAACGGATCGTCTCTTCATAGTCGATGTAGTTCTTGGTTCGCTGGAGTTCTTCATGTACGAATGGGATGGAGGCGACTTCCTTTTCGTTTGATGAAGACTATAGAACAAAAAATAAAGAGGAGGACGATTCCTAAAAATCACAGAACTCTTTCTATTTTCATCATTGTAATAAACACATAAAATGAAGAAGCTTTATATATATCTTGGTGAAAATAGGCTACCGCCAGCGTTAAGGATAGCGCCCAGCAGTAGGTTCACACGGTTGATGTTGACAGCTGTCCTCTAAATTTGGAAATATATTCAAAATGAATAATTTCCTTTTTCCAATGCTAGCGCGGTGCTGTAGGTAGGTAGCGCTCGGCAATAGTCCAGTCATCAAGACGCTTTTGACGATCGTTGAGTGCATTACTGTGACACAGTACCAATCTAGAGCCCAACGGTGGTCCAGTCATCTCGACTCTTTTGTCTCGATAATCATTTCGTGGCTAGTGCGGCGCAGTATATAGCTACCGCCTGCACAGTAGGTTCCCAGGATCCTGGACCAATTCATTCCTCGAGCTAAAATTGGCAGTAGGACTAGCATGGGCGGTAGGACTAGTGCGGCGCGGTACGTTCCCGAGCGCCTTGGACATTTAATTCAGGTTACCATCCGACATTAACTACTATTGCTCGGCGGTAGGTTCTTGAGTATGGCTCCTAGAATTTCTTGGACCTATAAAATTGCACACTCTAGCATACACAAGATATAATTAAATACAACATTGGTGTTGCTATTATCAAAATAAGGATATGTGAACCTTCGACACCAATAATCTCTATAAAAGAGAGGTCAAACAAAGGTAAATTAAAAATATAATGCGAGAACCTGAAGTGAAGTCGCGAACCCCTACTAATCTCTACAAATAAGTATTTAAAAGTAAGTAAATTAAAAATTTAATGCGAGTACCTGAAGTGAACTCGCAAACACTTGCTAGTCTATACAAAGGACAAGTCAAAAGAAGATATATTTAAAATATAACGCAAGAACCTGAAGTGAATTCGCTAATACTTGCTAATCTCTGCAAAAGAGAAATCAAAAGTAGGTAAATTTAAAATATAATGCAAGTACCTGAAGTGAACTCGCAAATAATTTCTAATCTATGCAAAGGAGAAGTTAAAAGCGGGTAAATTTAAAATATAACACAAGTACTTGCTAATCTCCATAAATGAGAAGTCAAAAGTTGGTAAATTTACAATAAAATGTCAGTATCTGAAGTGAACTTTCAAACACCTGCTAATCTCTCTAAAGGAGAAATCAAAAGCAGGTAAATTTAACATATAACACATGTATCTGAAGAGAACTCGCGAACACCTGCTAATCTCGTTAAAGGAGAAGTCAAAATAGCTAAATTTAAAATATAACATGAGTACATGAAGTGAACTAGTGAACACATGTATTCATTATAGAAGAGAGTTAAAAAGCAGGTAAACTAATAATATCACATGAGTACCAAAAGTGAACTAGGGAATACATGCTAATCTCAACAAAGGAGGAGTCAAAAGCACGTAAATTTAAAATATAACGAGAGTACCTGAAGTAAACTCGTGAACACCTACAAATCTCAACAAAGAAGAAGTCAAAAGCAGGTAAATTTAAAATTAAAAGATAATACCTAAAGTGAACTCGCGAACACATGCTAATCTCTCCCAAAGAGAGGTCAAAAGCAGGTAAATTTAAAATATAACACTAGTACCTGAAGCTAACTCGCGAACACCTGCTAATCTCTATGAAAGAGAACTCAAAAGTACGCAAATTTAAAATATTACACGAGTAAAGGAATTAAACTCGCCAACTCTTGCTAATCTCTACAAAAGAGAGGTCAAAAGTAGGTAAAATAAAATTTTAACATGAGTACCTAAAGTGAACTAGCGAACACCTGCTAATCTTTATAAAGGTGAGGTAAAAAGTAGGTATTTTTAAAATACAATGCGAGTACCTTATGTGAATTCGTGAATACATGCTAATCTCTACAAAAGAGAAGAAAAACCTTGTAAATTTGAAATATAATTGGAGTAACTGAAGTGAACTTGTGCACACCTTCTAATCTATCCCAAAGAGGAGTCAAAAGCAAGTAAATTTAAAATATAAAGTGAGTACCTTAAGTGAACTCATAAATACCTACAAATATCTCCTAAAGAGAAGTCAAAAGAAGGTAAATTTAAAATTTAACGCAAGTACCTGAAGTGAACTCGCGAACACTTTCTAATATTTGCAAAGGAGAAGTCAAAATAAGGTAAATTTAAAATATAACATGAGTATCTGAAGTGAACTTGGGAACACCTGCTAATCTCTACAAAGGAGAAGTCAAAAGCAGGTAAATTTAAAATATAACATAAGTATCTGAAGTTTACTCGTGAACCCTTGCTAATCTCTCCAAAAAAGAAGTCAAAACAAGGTAAATTTAAAATATAAGATGAATACCTCAAGTGAAATCCTGAACACCTGCTAATCTCTATAAAAGAGAAGTTATAAGATGGTAATTTTAAAATATAACGCGAGTTCCTGAAGTGAACTCGCAAATACCTGCTAATCTCTCCAAAAGAGAAGTCAAAATCAGGTAAATTTAAAATGTAAGGCGAGTATTTGAAATGTACTCGCGAACAACTTCAAATCTCTCCAAAAGAGAAGTCAAAAGAAAATAAATTTAAAATATAATTCAAGTACCTAAAGTGACCTCACAAACACCTCCTAATCTCTGCAAAGGAGAAGTCAAAAATATTTAAATTTAAAATATGACACAAGTACATGAAGTTAACTTGCGAACACTTGCTAATCTCTCTAATAGAGAAGTCAAAAGCTGGTAAATTTAAAATATAATGCGAGTACCTATAGTGAACTCGTGGACACCTTATAATCTCATCAAAAGAGATGTCAAAAGTTGGTAAATTTAAAATATAACGTGAGTACTTGAGGTGAACTCGCGAAAACATGGTAATCTCTGCAAAGGAGAATTCAAAAGAATGTAATTTTAAAATACAAGTAGTCGTGCATGGGGGACCTAGTGAGGATAACATTCGTCGTGGGTGCCACATTTATTGAGGGGATGATATTTGTCGAGAGGGCGACATTTTCATGGGGGCGATATTTGTCGTCGGGGCGACATTTGTCGGGGGGCGACATTTGTCGGGGAGCGACATTTGTTATGGGGGCGACATTGGTCGTGGGAGCGACATTGGTCGTGGAGGCGACATTTGTCAAGGGAGAGACATTGGTCGTAGGGGTGACATTGGTCGTGGGGGTGAGAAATATCGTGGGGGCGATATTGTTCATGGTGGTGACATTCGCTGTGGGGGCGACATTCGTCGTGGGGGTGACATTCGTCATGGGGGCGATATTCGGCATGGGGGCTACATTTGGCGGGGTCAACATTTGGTATGGGGCAACATCCGTCATGGGGGTGACATTCGTCGTGAGGGAGACAATCGTCTGAAAAGCTAAATACCGGCAAAAAGTCCCCCATGCGGAGAACATTTTTCATGGGGGCGATATTTGTCGTGTGGGCAACATTTGTCATGGGGGGCATCACTTGATATAGTGACGTCACTTATCGTGGTGACAACATTTGTGGCAAGGGTGACAATTATTGCGGGGGCAAAAATTGTTGCAGGGGCAATATTGGTCGTGGGGGCGATTTCGGTCATGGACGGCGATATTGTTTGTGGTCTCAGATATCAGTCGTGGGGGGAGTTATCGATTGTGGAAGGTTACAAACTTGTCTAGAAGAAGTAATACAATGCATATATAGATACAGATATATTCATGAAAGTACATTGAATACAAAAATAGGAGAAATAATATAGTTTATGAATATAAATAATTTTACATTAATCCATACAATCTATAGAATTTGTCTCGCTGCATGTAATTTTGTGAATATTTCTTTGAACAAAACATTTCTAGTGTACACTCCTTCTTTCTCCTCCAATATACCATTTTAACCAGCACTTTGGTGCTATTGTCGGAAACTCATCCTGACATTGCCACATATAATTTTCCATGGCTAAAAACAGCATTTGGTAAATATACTCCAACATTTATATTGTTTGGCCCTGTAATTTATTGATGGTTAGAGCATAGCTTAAGTGTATTGGGAATTACTTTCGGGTGAGCTCGAAGGGCATTTTAACATCCTCTGCATTTTTCAAGGTAATTCGTAGTAGAAATACTTTGTTCCTTTTAAACTCCCCGCTAAATATTTCAGCTTCAATAACGTTTCTTGAAAAGTTTACACATATAAGTCTTGTTTGGTTGCACATCCCAGTTTTTTGATTAATATTTCTAAGAAGCATTATCAGTGAACCTTTCTTGAGATTGAGCACATGAGTTGGTAGATTCCCTTGATTTATTGAATTTAAGAATTCTTAAAAATATATATTTGAGGTGTCATCCACTATTATGTCAAAAGAATAGTAAGTTTTGCATTCTCTCGGAAATATTTCAACACATTTTTCATTTATTTTGTTGACATCTTCGTTCAAAGGCGTTAATATTGCTCTGCTTTCCATGTATCTGACATCTGTTGGGGAACTAATCTCAGGGAATATTCCATCGATCAATATATTTACAGAGCGTTCATCTACCCAAGGTATGACCATGGAGGTTGGAATCTAAATCATATCATTTAAAACGAATGGCTCATCACCATTATACATATGCAGTAAGAACTCCGAGAAATGTGGATCGTTGTGAGCTCTCATGTTCATTGCTAAGCTAATAATGCGAGCATTCGTCCATAAATACGATTCAACAATGTTTGCGCTAATAATTTGAGATTTTGTCCAATTTACGATGACCTGTATCAGCTGACGGAAATCACCACCAAAGATCAAAAGCTAATCGCCGAAGGGCTCATTGACATCAAGGAAATCCTTGAATGATCGATCAATAGATCCAAATGCCCTTTTAAAAATCATTATGGCCTTATCCTAAATAATTTCCTCGTCTTGGTGTATCAATTCACGCAAATCAGATTACATATTAAATCTGCAGGTCGACATTATTTCATATTTGATAGATATTTAAAACTTTGAGTGCGCAGTCCACCCACCTGGGAGTAGGTTTGATGCAATCCCGGATGATGATATTGTTAGTATAATGAACCCTTCCTTTCTGAAAGTTGTTAGTAATGCCCGATAAAAGTACGTTTTTCTCGTACCTCCTGGACCATCCAAGAAGAACATTGCATTTTGTCATTTTTATATAGCTACACTGATGATGTGGAATGTTGATAGCTGTTCTGGATTAAATGAGTTTACTGAATTTAAGTCATCATCAGATATTGAGAACAAATGTTCATGTTCTATTAGGCTGGAGAATATGTGAAAACCCTAAAAACCTTCACTTATGGCCGACAAACCAAAATCCTTTACTATTTTCTTATGCTGTTATAGAATGTCATCTAAATCATGAAGTAACATGTATTTTTTATAAGTGCTACTTGAAGTGCTGGTTGAAGTGTAATCCTCAGTCATACTGTCAAAGTTCTCATCCCACAGATCTTGTATAGAGGTCGGTTCATAGTATAACAAAATTGTCTCAAAAAAGCTTTCTTAACGAAATTGTCATTCTAAAGCATCTTTCATCATCCATGCAATCTCGAATGCTATTGTCCTCTTCAAGAAGTCTGTGTTGCTCTACAGTGTATTTAAAGGTTGTACATTGAACACCACCCATACACTTTAGATCCTCAAATGATTTTGGACCCTTAACATGATTAAGTAGCAGTCATAAGTAAAACCTTTCTCCTTCCCTTGGGTTGACTGCATATATCTTACCAATAACCTTTAGATTTGATACTCTTGGTATCCAATTGTGCTCGGCAGGTAGATATCTATAGTATTTTGGAAAATCTATATATGAGTATTTTTTATGCTCTTCGTCATCATTATACACACGAAAAAATTAAGTAAGCATCGATTTGGAGTTCATATCATTTTCCAAGACACTTGAAATCATTTCCTCAATATTGAGGTGAACCTGATGTTGATTTGGTAAATGAATTTGTAGTCTCGAAACAGAAAGATATATCCTCATCACCTCAAACTTAAATATTTTCCACAATACCTCTGGTGCACAAACCCAATGACCGTCAACCTACTTGCTCACCTCATCATAATTAGTGTAATTGGAACTTCAAACGATACACAATCGTGTCCCTTGTATTTATACTTATACAAATACATAATACTCTTAATACTTATATATATCTACACATTGATGTGGCAATCATACCTTAAGAGTAACCATGGGTTGTATGTAATGACTCATCCATTATCCACCACAATTCCATGACCAAATGTAATAGTTCTACTATTGTCAATTTGACGTCGATAAATAGGATATGAGTCATTCCCTTGAACAATATACTCTACCAAAGGCTTAGGATACCCCTTACTGCTCCCAAAAATTTTCATGCATTTTTGCATTCGGTTTGAAGTGACCACATGGTCCCTGTATCATATGTTTTAGAACTACATCATATAAACGGAGATCCGCCTCTTGATTTGGTATCTCAGCGCTAACCAAAGAATCGTACTCATATAGAGTATTTAATTTTTCTTCCACATAAAAAATAATGAATTTGTGTACGTGTGGTAGACCTCTCTTTTGAAACACAACAATGTGAATGTGCGTAACCACAATTCTAAGGATACATTTATTGAAGATCTCATCTTTTAAAATTTCATATTTAGCTCAAAATATTCTCATAAGTAGATCTAGACGATCATGAGAAAGTTATCCTAGATAAAGTTTATTTTTCATTTCACTCTAGTTAGGATTGCACGTCATTGTTAAAAATATATCTGGTTTTCCATAGTGTTGAACGATTGATATTGCATCTTTATACCTCTGATACATATCCCGAGGGCTTCCAATGAAGGAAGGCGGAAGGAGGGTTTGTCGCCAAATGTTTCCTAAGCAAATAGAAATAAGAAAGAATCACATGAAAGACGTTAGTCAGCAACTACACATATTACAGCAGTTTGAGAAGCATGAATAAGTAAGTAAACATACCAGCATCATTTTCGCCAGTATTTAAGCAATCCTGTAATCCTTGATATAACTCTGCACAAATTATATTTTGATTCAGGCTAATCCATCTTAGTTATTGAGTCTCAATCTTGATGTAGTTATTTACGATATATTGTTGAAGCACTCGTCCTCCGCGAAGAAGTATTGATGAATTATTCGTGTGTATCTGTATTAGGCCACAAACTATACGAATAAGGAAATTAAAAATCTATTACATGAAGCTCTTTATCAATAGTCGTGAAATTAATAAACTAGAGCAAGCATGTGTAGTGGTCACAACAACTAACATGTAACCCCTGGTCCGTCTGAAAAGCTAAATCCCAACTCAAAGTACCCTCCGAGAGCATGAGTGGGTACTATAGTGGATCATAAAAACAAGTGTACTTCTTGACTATAGTCAAATGCCTGCATGTAGAGTGGATTTTAATGTCCCTATCGGTAGACTCAACGAAATCTTCGACTCCCATAAGCACTCCAGCTACCTGAGATGCTGTAGAAATGATGTATTGTCGGTCTGTAGATGGTCGTTCACGAATAAGTAGTTAACACGACTATAACTGCTAGTGTTGAGCAATTTATCTAAATTTTACGACATATGGGATCTGTGTATCAAGGATATCTTTGATCTCATTCAATATTTCCATATCGAGTCCATTATTTTCCGCCAAATGATGTGATGTCTCATGTTCAGTGTCGTAGATGAACATTTGTAAAAATAATGGTCTGTCCCCCAAAGTAGGAATAAGAGATCCAATCTTGTGATATATATAGCCCCAAGTGCTCTGAAAGTGTACAAACTGTGGTTGAAAGCTGGAAGTGTTTCATCATGTGTAGCGCCCATGGATATAAAAGAGAATACGTGGTTTTATGCACGTATATTATTTCTAGAATTTTGCCTTTTTGTGGTATGATCGGTGTAAAGAGCCAACAATTATTGGGGGAAAGGAATGGAAGGTAAAATTATATTGCCAAGTTTACAACATAAATTTTTATTTCTTTGTGGAATAATTGAGCTTCACAGAGAGGGCAAATGGTTTGTTGTGGGAGATGGAAGACATGGACGTAGTTAGAGGAACGGTACTTTCTTGCAATATTACGATGTCCTATCTGCGAAGTGGGCGTAGAACTATCATCTTCAATATCATTCGGTTGATTTGGAGGATCTGTATGTGTTAGTTTGGATTACATAGCAGATAGTAAAGTCATTGATGAGCACGATTGTGTTCGCCTTGCATTCAGTGCACTCCATTATTCTGCAGTGAATGACTGTCTCCAATTACGAACAAGCACTTGGGTTGAATCTCGAGCATGCTCAGTTTGTGCTGTCAAAGTTGAAGGCCTCCCTCTTTTATGTTGGACTTGTCCACCCTAGTATGGCAACGATGACTCACCTTCTGTTTGATATTTGTCTGCCTTAGCTTCAGTTTGATGTTTTTCTACATCAGCCTGATTTTGATCTGCTATCTGCGAAGTTTCGGCAGAAGGATTATCTTCAGTTTCATTCGGTTGATTTGGATATTTTTGCTCGCTGGATTGGACTTCCACGACCGATGGTAAATTCAACGATAAGCCTGATTGTGTTCGGCTTGAATTGAGTGCACTCCATTATTCTACAGTCAATGACCGCCTCCAATTACTAAGACGTACTCTGGTTGACTCTCGAGTTTGTTCAGCGGTTGCCACCGAAGTTGAAGGTCTCCCTCTTTTACATTGAACTAGCCCACCCTGATTTGGAAATGATGATGACGCCTCATCATGATTTTGGTTGGCCATCTCAAATTGTCTGCGATGCGATGTAATTAACTCATGAATTATCTATCTTCTTCCAGACATGTAATCATTTTTGTGTTTGATGAAAACAACTTCGTTAAAAGTAAACTAATTTATTTGCATAGAGGGTACACAGGGTAACGCCCCTATGTCTAAGTGCAACCGTACCAGGCCTGCGAGGGAAATTACTAACCTATATTTGTCTTATTTTATGCTGACCTTTAAATTAAAAGATAATTTAAAGAGCTGATAGATCTAAGAAATAACTTAGTAAAACAGTAATTATTGAACATTTCTTGCTAGAAAGAAACTTAGTGTAAAAAAACTAAAATCTTCCTTGCTATATGTTATCTCCATACATAATAGGATTATTTGCTTCATTTTAAAATATTTTTTTGTAACCTCTATGTACACTTTTGGTGCACCTCTATTCTAAAAGTAAAGCAAAATGCACCTCTGTGTGCACTTCTGTATAAATAAATTCAAAAAAATATTTAGTGATAGGTTCACATTTAAAATTTGATTAAAAAATGAAGCAAACAGCTTTTTATAGAGGCTTACACAACCTCTGAAATTATTTTATCAGTTACGCAGTTGTGCAGAGGCTTAAATAACCTCCGAAAAACATACTTATTATAAAAAAAAATTTATGTTTAAGGCTTAACTAAGAAATTATTTGATGTTTAAGGAATCTAAAAAACATACTGATTATTCAATATTTGAACTATAGTTTTACATATGATAAGATAATTTGATTATATACAATATATTTGAAAGTATAACAATATCTTGATCTCTGAACCTCTGAAATAAATGGTAGAAACTCTGAAATTATTTGATTATAAATGGTAGAACCTCTTCAATATCTTGGAGATTTTATTATATGACCATATATTATAATATCTTTGAGAATTGATAACAATCCAGATTATATTTACTTTGAAGGTGTTTGTCTAAAATGTTTTCCTTTTTGACCATTAAATTTTTTTGTCAAAGTCTACTATTTAAGATTAGCTCCTTGCGGTTTCACTCTTATAATTATTTAAAGATAGAAATCAAGCACCAAAATGTTGTTTTTCTTACTTGTAACAATCATGATTGTTGTCTTTAATTGATTGGGAGTGCTCATACGAAAGCCTTAAACCCGAAGAAAACTCAACATTGTACTTGCTTGGTTTTGAGTGGATTGAGGTACTTGGTTCTTAATTTCTTGATGTATTCTCCTCTTCTACTGGATTTCAAGCATTTTTTGTTGTGTATATGTTCCTTTATATAGTTTCATGCTTTAAAGATTTTTTCTTTTTTCTAGACGTTGATCAAAACCATGCTAGAAACAAAAAATGTATCTCCTAATTTGCATCAATAAACTATAGTAGCTTTCTATAAGTTGATTATCTCTTCTTGATGAATATTGTGTTTGAAAAACTAATATTTAATGTTTTAAAAATTTATGAGAAATGCATATATATATACTTAAGTTTTATTCCCAGCAATAATGCATTCCCAACAGCATTATTTAAACAAACACTATTCCCATTATTAATGCATTATGTTTTATTTCAACAAAGCTTAAATTAGAATGAACAATCAAAGCTAAAAACCTTGGTACTTATTTATATATATATATACTCTATCAAAGCAAAGCAGGTTTGCTACTCATTTCAGAACTTTCTAATTATGTACATATATATAGAACTTTAAACCTGCTTTGCTTTGATAGAACGAATTATACTTTATATATAGCAAACCTACCACTCATTTCAGAACTACTCATTTCAAAGCAAGTTTGCTACTCATATAGTTAATATATATATATAGTTTATACATATATATGTAGTTATTTGCTTTGTTCTAACTATAGTTTAATATCAAACCTGCCTTACTTTGATAGCAAACCTGCTATTTACATATGCATAAAACTAATTATGATAGTTTATATATGTAGTATTATACATATATATACTCTATTAAACTTTAAAGCAACAAACGTGCAACAAACTAATTAGAACAAAGCAATGCAGGTTTGCTACTCATTTAAAAAGCACTCTTGTTTACAAAAGATCTCTTTTGAACAATCATCAACAACACAGGAATCAATATTTACAATTTCCTGAAATTATAATAATCAATATTATCTTTCACATGCTAAGTCGGGCAAAAAAGGGAACTTGAACACAGGAATCAACCCAAAAAATTAGAACAATTATCGAACACAATGTTAATTAATATTCAACACTTGGTAATGTTTGAACAAAGCACTTGAACACAAAATGAATATGTTCTTGGAATACCCAAATTGCATATGTTCTTGGAATCTATAAAATTTTTGATGATTTTTTGCATGAGCTTGATTTTTTTGACACATAATATTCATAGGGGCAACCTTAATTTTTTGCATGCTCACCTAAAAGATGATTTAAGTAAACCTATTGAAAATCCTTATTACATAGAGAAGAACGATACCTAATGCATAGTTATTTTTACCTAAAAGATGATTTAAGCAAACCTATTGCATCAACATGAACAAAGCTTAAAAAAATTAACTAGAATACAGAAAAGAGCATGTTATCCAATTAATATTTACAAAAAATTGTTAGTATTGAATGGAGCATGTCATCCAATTAATATACATATTTAACGGAAAAGTTGAAAAGCTGAGAAAACCCAAAATCAAACAATTTGATATAGTAAGTGTTAAAAAAGAGGGGAGAAAACCGAAATTGATAACTGAAGAGGTTCAACTAAAGAATTACAGATTGCAGAATGATATCTAAAAAAATTACTCGGATGAGTTCAAGCTTACATAACTGGATAGATGAGGTGGCGGGAAGGGAGTCCAAAATAAAGGTGAATAATGCAGTCCTAATCCTTCCTTATCAAAGGGTAGAGCAAGAATAAAAGAAATGTGTCAGCGAACTGAAGAAATTTAGCAGCCAAGTAGAACCCTAATAATTATTGAGAAAATTTCAGAACGATAGTTGAACGATAGCTGGAAAAACAGATTAAAAAATTATTGAGAAAATTTAAATGTCACCTTGAATTATTGAGAACGCATGAACGATAGCAGGACGTTGGAAGGATCTTTGCTGCTGTTTTAGGTGAGCTTTGCTGACTGAGGTGAGCCTTGTCAATAGAGTAGAGAGAATGCAGGAGGAGAGGAGGAGATCGCTTTTTGGATATATGCTGGTGGGATGATTTGAGGGGAGAAGACGACGGATCAGGGAGAAAACCTGTTGGATAGGGCTTTCGGCGTGGGTTGTAGTCGAGGAGCTTAAGAGTCGAGGAGTTGAGGGGAGAAAATAATGGAGGAGAAGACGACCTGCTAGATTTTGCCGCTAACCGCAAGATTTTGCGCTGTTTTGCGGTGGATAACTTGTAGGAGATGTGGACATGCTAGATAAATGCAGGAATTTGCCAAAATGATGAAAATGAGTGTGGTTAACGGGATAGATGAGGTGGCGGGAAGGGAGTGTTGTCTAAAGAAGTCAAGCAAGACCCGGCTAGGGCTTTTTGGGAGCAGTGGCCAAAAAAACAGCGTTAAAACCTATCAAATGACCCGTTACTCCTATAAATTCTGAAAGTAAGAATCTTTTTTAGAGTAATTTGCGTATCCAGAATATTAAACCACACCTAAGGGTATTTTGGGGAACTTGAATGTTACACCAAGGCTACAAAGCTCCTTTATTATAGTATAAAGATAGCATGAGTACCTAAAGTTAACTCGTGAATACCTACTAATCTCATCAAAGTAGTGGTCAAAAGAAGGCAAATTTAAAATATAACGCGAGTACCTAAAGTGAACTCACAAACACCTCTTGATCTCTCCAATAGAGAAGTCAAAAGGAGGTAAAATTAAAATATAACACGAGTATCTGAAGTGAACTCGCAAACTCCTGCTAATCTCTCTAATAGATAAGTCTAAAGCAAAGAAATTTAAAATATAATACGAGTACCATAAATGAACTCGTGAACAACTACTAATCTCTATAAATGAGAAGTCAATAGGATGTATATTTAAAATATAATGTGTGTACCTGAAGTGAATTCGCAAACACTTGCTAATCTCTATAAAAGAGAAGTCAAAAGTGGGTAAATTTAAAATATAATGTGAGTACCTAAAGTGAACTCACGAACACCTGCTAAAATCTATAAAAGAGATGTCAAAATTAAGTAATTTAAAAATATAACTCGAGTACCTGAAGTGAACTAACGAACCCAGACTAATCTCTTCAAACGAGAAGTCAAAAGCAGGTAAATTTAAAATATAATGCGAGTAACTGAAGTAAACACGTAAATACCTACAAGTATCTCCAAAAGAGAAGTTAAAAGTAGGTAAATTTAAAATATAACGTGAGTATGTGAAGTGAACTCGCGAACACATGCTATTACATCTAAAAGAGAAGTAAAAGTAGGTTAGATTGAAATATAAAGTGATTTCCTGAAGTGATCTCGCTAACACCGGCTAATCTATCCAAAAGATAATTCGAAAGTAGGTAAATTAAAAATATAAAGCGAGTACCTTATGTGAACTCACAAACACCTGCTAATCTCAGCAAAAGAGAAGTCAAAAGAGGGTAAATTTAAAATATAACGCGAGTACCTGAAGTGAACACCCGAACACCTGTTAATCTATATATAAGATAGGCCAAAAGAAGGTAAATTAAAAATATAACACGAGTACCTAATATGATCTTGCGAATCCCTACTAATCTTTGCAAACAAGAATTCAAAAGTAGGTAAAATAAAATTTTAATACGAGTACCTAAAGTAAACTCGCAAACTCATGCTTGTATATGCAAAGGAGAAGTCAAAAGCAGGTATATTTAAAAAATAACGTGAGAACCTGAAGTGAATTAGTAAACATCTTGCAAATCTCTACAAAAGAGAAATCAAAAGTAGGTAAATTTAAAATACAACACGAGTACCTGAAGATAATTCGCGAACACCTGCTAATATCTATAAATGAGAAGTAAAAAAATGGTAAATTTAAAATATAATGTGAGTATTTGAATTGAACTCTCGAACACCTGCTAATCTCTCTAAAGGAGAAGTCAAAAGCTGGTAAATTTAACATATAATGCGAGTATCTGAACTGAACTCACGAATACCTGCTAATCTCTGCAAAGGAGAAGTCAAAAGTAGCTAAATTTAAAACTAAAGGCGAGTACCTGAAGTAAATTGGAGAACACCTGTAAATTTTACAAAAGAGAGGTAAAAAGCAGTTAAAAAAAAATTGAGAATACCTTAAGTGAACTAGCGAATACCTGCTAATCTATATAATGGAGAAGTCAAAAGCAGGTATATTAAAAATATAATGCTTGTACCTGAAGTGAACTCGCGAACACCTACAAATCTCAGCATAGGAGAAGTAAAATACAGGTAAATTTATAATATAATGTGAGTACTTAAAGTGAACTCGCAAAAAACCTACTAATCTCTCCAAAAGATAGGTCAAAAGAAGGTAAATTTAAAATATTACACTAGTACTTGAAGTTAACTCGCGAACACCTGTTAATCTCTATGAAAGAGAACTCAAAAGTTTGTAAATTTAAAATTTTACATGATTACAAGAAATTAACTCGCAAAAACCTACTAATCTCTATAAAAGATAGGTCAAAAGCAGGTAACTTAAAAAATATAAAGAGAGTACCTAGAGTGAACTCACGAACACCTTCTAATCTTCTTAAAGGAGAGGTCAAAAGTAGGTATATTTAAAATACAACGGGATTAGATGAAGTGAATTCGTTAATACCTGCTAATCTCTACAAAAGAGATGTCAAAAGTAGGTATATTATTTTATAACACGAGTACCATAAGTGAACTCGCGAACACATGCTAATCTCTTTGAAACAGAACTCAAAAGAAGGTAAATTTAAAATATAATGAAAGTACCTGAAAGTGAACTCTTGAACACCTGCTAATGTCTACAAAAGAGAGGCCAAAAATAGGAAATTAAAAATATAACATGAGTACCTGAAGTGAACAATCAAACCCCTACTAATCTCTGCAAACGCGAATTCAAAAGCAGGAGAATTAAATATATAATGTGAGTACCTTAAGTGAACTCAGAAACACCTACAAAAGAGACGTCAAAAGAAGGTAAATTTAAATATAACACGAGTACCTGAAGTGAACTCGTGAACACATGCTAATCTCTTTGAAACAAAAGTCAAAAGAAGGTAAATTTTAAATATAATGTGAGTACCTGAAGTGAAATCTCGAACACCTACTAATGTCAACAAAAGAGAGGCTAAAAGTAGGTGAATAAAAATATAACGTGAGTACCTTAAGTGAACTATCGAACCCATATTAATCTCTATAAACGTGAATTCAAAAGCCGGTAAATTAAAAATATAATGCAAGTACCTTAAGTGAACTCACAAACACCTACTAAACTCAGCAAAAGAGATGTCAAAAGTGGTTGAATTTAAAATATAATGCGAGTACCTGAAGTGAACTTGCGAAAACCTGCTAATCTTTACAAAAGAGAGGCCAAAAGATGGAAAATTAAAAATATAACTCGAGTACCAGAAGTGAACTTATGAATCCCTTCTAATCTCTGCAAATAAGAATTCAAAAGTAGGTAAATTAAATATTTAATACGAGTACCTGAAGTAAACTCGTGAACTCATGCTAGTCTATACAAAGCAGAAGTCAAAAGCAGGTATATTTAAAATATAACGTGAGAACCTGAAGTGAATTCGCAAACACCTGCTAATCTCTGCAAAAGAGAAATCAAAAGAAGGTAAATTTAAAATATAACGCATGCAACTGAAGTGAACTCGCGAACACTTGTTAGTCTCTGCAAAGGAGAATCAAAAGTAGGTAAATTAAAAATTTAACACGAGTACCTAATGTTAATTCACGAACACCTGCTAATCTCTATAAATGAGAAGTGAAAAGCAGGTAAATTTAAAATATAACGTGAGTATGTGAAGTGAACTCTCGAACACCTTCTAATCTCTCCAAATGAGAAGTTAAAAGCAGGTAAATTTAACATATAATGCGAGATCTGAACTGAACTCGCAAATACCTGCTAATCTTTGCAAAGAAGAAGTCAAAAGGAGCGAAAATTTAAATATAACGCCAGTAAATGAAGTGAATTGGCGAACACCTGTAAATTTTACAAAAGAGAAGTATAAGGCAGGTAAACTAAAAATAAAATGAGAGTACCAGAAGTGAACTAGCGAATACTTGCTAATCTATATAATTGAGAAGTTAAAAGCAGGTATATTTAAAATATAATACGAGTAACTGAAGTGAACTCGCGAAAAACTGCAAATCTGAGCAGAGGAGAAGTAAAATGCAGGTAAATTTATAATATAACACGAGTACTTAAAGCGAACTCGCAAACACCTACTAATATCTCCAAAAGAGAGGTTAAAAGCATGTAAATTTTAAATATTACACTAGTACCTGAAGTTAACTCGCGAACACCTACTAATCTATATGAAAAAGAACTCAAATGTATGTAAATTTAAAATATTACATGATTACATGAAGTTAACTCGCAACCACCTACTAATCTCTCTAAAAGAGAGGTCAAAAGAAGGTAAATTAAAAATATAATGAGAGTAACTAAAGTGAACTCGTGAACACCTACTAATATCTATAAAGGATAGGTCAAAAGTAGGCATATTTAAAATATAACAGGAGTACATGAAGTGAATTCGCGAATACGTGCTAATCTCTGCAAAAGAGAAGTCAAAAGCAGGTAAATTTAAAATATAACATGAGTTCTAGAAGTGAACTTGGGAACACCTGCTACTATCTTTGAAATAGAATTCATAAAAAGGTAAATTTAAAATATAATGGGAGTACCAGATGAGAACTCTCGAACACCTGCTAATATCTACAAAAGAGATGGAAAATGTAGGTAAATAAAAATATAATGTGAGTACCTGAAGTAAACTCTCGAACCCCTGCTAATCTTTGTAAACGCGAATTCAAAAGCAGGTAAATTAAAAATATAATGCGAGTACCTTGAGTGAACTCACAAATACCTTCTATACTCAGCAAAAGAGAGGTCAAATATAGGTAAATTTAAAATATAACGTGAGTACCTGAAGTGAACTCATAAACACCTGCTAATCTCTACAAAAGAGAGGCCAAAAGAAGGTAAATTAAAAATATAATGCGATTACCTTAAGTAAACTTGCGAATCCCTACTAATATCTATAAATAAGAATTTAAAAGTAGGTAAATTAAAAATTTAATCCGAGTACCTGAAGTAAATTCGCATACGCATGCTACTCTATGCAAAGGAGAAGTCAAAGCAGGTATATTTAAAATATAATGTGAGAACCTGAATTGAATTCGCAAAGACCTGCTAATCTCTATAAAAGAGAAATCAAAAGAATGTAAATTTAAAATATAACGCATGCACCTGAAGGGAACTCGCAAACACTTACAAATCTCTGCAAAAGAGAATAAAAAGCAGGTAAACTTAAAATATAACACGAGTACCTGAAGTTAACTCGCGAACACCTGTTAATCTCTATAAATGATAAGTCAAAAGAAGTTAAATTTAAAATATAATGTCAGTATCTGAATTGAATTCACGAACACTTGCTAATCTCTTCAAATGAGAAGTCAAAAGCAGGTAAATTTAACAAATAACATGTGTATCTGAAGTGAACTCGCGAACACTTTCTAATCTCTGCAAAGGAGAAGTGAAAAGTAGCTAAATTTAAAATATAATGAGAGTACCTGAATTGAATTGGTGAACACCTATAAATTATACAAAAGAGAGGTAAAAAGAAGGTAAAATAAATATATAATGAGAGTACATGAAGTGAACTCACGAATACCTGCTAATTTTTATAAAGGAGATGTCAATAGAAGATATATTTTAAATATAATGCGAGTACATGAAGTAAACTCGCGAACACCTGTAAATCTCAGTAGAGGAGAAGTAAAATACCGGTAAATTTATAATATAATGCAAGTACCTGAAGTGAACTCACAAACACCTATAAATCTATCCAAAAGAGAGGTCAAAAGCAGGTAATTTAAAAATATTATAGTAGTACCAGAAGTTAACTCACGAACACCTGCTAATCTTTATGAAAGAGAACTCAAAAGTATGTAAATTTTAAATTTTACACGAGTCCATTAAGTTAACTCGCGAACACCTTCTAATCTCTACAAAAAAAAGAGGTCAAAAGCAGTTAAATTAAAAATATAATGAGAGTACCTAAAGTTAACTCGAGAACACCCTCTAATCCATGTAAAGAAGAGGTCAAAAGTAGGTAAATTCAAAATATTACACAAGTACTGGAAGTTAACTCGCGAACACCTGTTAATCTCTATAAAAGAGAACTCAAAAGTATGTAAATTTAAAATATTATATGAGTACATGAAGTTAACTCGCGAACACCTACTAATGTTTACAAAATAGATGTCAAAAGCAGGTAAATTAAAAATATAATGAGAATACCAAAAGTGATCTCGCGAACACCTGCTAATCTCTATAAAAGAGAGGTCAAAAGTGGGTATATTTAAAATACAACGAAAGTACATTAAGTGAATTCGGGAATACCTGCTAATTTCTGCAAAAGAGAAGTAAAAATCAGGTAAATTTAAAATATAACACAAGTACCTAAAGTGAACTCGCAAACACATGCTAATCTCTTTGAAAAAGAAGTCAAAAGAAGGTAAATTTAAAATATAATGAGAGTACCTAAAGTGAACTCTCGAACACTACTAATATCTACAAAAGGGAAGCCAAAAGCAGGTAAATAAAATATAACATGAGTACCTGAAGTGAACTATCGAACCCCTGCTAATCTCTGCAAAAGCAAATTCAAAAGCACGTAAATTAAAATTATAATGTGAGTAACTTAAGTGAACTCACAAACACGTACTAAACTCACCAAAAGAGATGTCAAAAGTGGGTAAATTTAAAATATAATGTGAGTAGCTAAAGTGAACTCGCGAACACCTACTAATCTCTACTAAAGAGAGGCCAAAAGAAGGTAAATTAAAAATATAACTCGAGTACCTGTATTGAACTTGTGAATCCCTACTAATCTCTGCAAACAAGAATTCAAAAGTAGGTAAATTAAAATTTTAATACGAGTACCTGAAGTAAACTCGTGAACTCATGCTAGTCTATGCAAAGGAGAAGTCAAAAGCAGGTATATTTAAAATATAATGTGAGAACCTGAAGTGAATTCGCAAACACCTGCTAATCTCGGCAAAAGAGAAATCAAAAGAAGGTAAATTTAAAAAATAGCGCATGCACCTGAAGTGAACTCGCGAACATTTGCTAATCTCTACAAAGGAGAATCAAAAGCAAGTAAATTTAAAATATTACACGAGTACCTGAATTTAACTCGTGAACACCTGCTAATCTATATAAATGAGAAGTCAAAAGTAGGTAAATTTAAAATATAATTTGAGTATCTGAAGTGAACTCTCGAACACCTGTTAATCACTCCAAAGATTAAGTCAAAGCAGGTAAATTTAATAGATAACGCGAGTATTTAAACTGAACTCATAAATACCTGCTAATCTCAGCAAAGGAGAAGTCAAATGTAGCTAAATTTAAAATATAATGTGAGTACCTAAAGTGAGTTGATGAACACCTATAAATTTTTCAAAAGAGAGGTAAAAATTAAGTAAACTAAAAATATAATTAGAGTACATGAAGTGAACAAGTGAATACCTACTGATCTATATGATAGAGAAGTCAAAAGTAGGTATATTTAAAAAACGCGAGTACCTGAAGTGAACTCGCGAAAACCTTCAAATCTTAGCAGAGGAGAAGTAAAATGCAAGTAATTTTATAATATAACACGAGTACTTAAAGTGAACTCGCAAACACCTACTAATATCTCCAAAAGAGAGGTCAAAAGAAGGTAAATTTAAAATATTACACTAGTACCTAATGTTAACTCACGAACACCTGCTAATCTCTATGAAGGAGAACTCAAAAGTATGTAAATTTAAAATATTACATGATTACATGAAGTTAACTCGCAAACACCTACTAATCTCTACAAAAGAGAGGTCAAAAGCAGTTAAATTAAAAATATAGTGAGAGTATCTAAAGTGAACTCGCAAACACCTGCTAATCTCTTTAAATGATACGTCAAAAGTAGGTATATTTAAAATATAACGAGAGTACATGAAGTGAATTCGCGAATAGCTGCTAATCTCTGCAAAAGAGAAGTCAAAAGTAGGTAAATTTAAAATATAACATCAGTATCAGAAGTGAACTTGCGAACACCTGCTACTTTCTTTGAAACAAAATTCATAAAAATGTAAATTTAAAATATAATGCCAGTACCTGAAGTGAACTCTCAAACATCTGCTAATATCTACAAAAGAAAGACCAAAAGTAGGTAAATAAAAATATAACGTGAGTACTTGAAGTCAACTCTCGAACCCCTGCTAATCTCTGTAAACGTGAATTCAAAAGAAGGTAAATTAAAAATATAAGGCGAGTACCTTAAGTGAACTACAAAATACCTACTAAACTCTTCAAAAGAGATGTCATAAGTGGGTAAAATTAAAATATAATGCGAGTACCTGAAGTGAACTCGCCAACACCTACTAATATCTAGAAAAGAGAGGCAGAAAGAAGGTAAATTAAAAATACAATTCGAGTACCTAAAGTTAACTTGCGAATCCCTACTAATCTCTACAAATAAGAATTAAAAAGTAGGTAAATTAAAAATTTAATGCGAGTACCTGAAAAAAATTTGGAAACTCATGCTAGTCTATGCAAAGGAGAATTCAAAAGTAGGTATATTTAAAATATAACGCTAGAACCTGTAGTGTATTTGCAAACACTTGCTAATCTCTGAAAAAGAGAAATAAAAAGAATTTAAATTAAAATATAATGCATGCACGTGAAGTGAACTCACGAACACTTTCAAATCTTTGCAAAGGAGAACAAAAAATAAGTAAATTTAAAATATATCACGAGTACCTGAAGTTAACTCGCCAACACCTGCTAATCTCTATAAATGAGAAGTAAAATGCAGTTAAATTTAAAATATAATGTGAGTATCTGATGTGTATTCTCGAACTCCTGCTAATCTCTTCAAAGGAGAAGTCAAAAACAAGTAAATTTAACAAATAACACGAGTATCTGAAGTGAACTAGCGAACACTTGCTAATCTTTACAAAGGAGAAGTCAAAAGTAGCAAAATTTAAAATATAACGTGAGAACCTGAAGTGAATTGGCGAACACCTATAAATTTTACAAAAGAGAGGTAAAAACATGTAAACTAAAAATATAATAAGAGTACATGAAGTGAACTCACGAATACCTACTAATCTCTATAAAAGAGAAGTCAAAAGAAGGTATATTTAAAATATAATGTGAGTATATGAAGTGAACTCGCGAACACCTGCAAATCTTAGTAGAGGAGAATTAAAATACAGGTAAATTGATAATATAACGCAATTAACTGAAGTGAACTCACAAACACCTAGTAATCTATCCAAAAGAGAGGTCAAAATCAGGTAAATTTAAAATATTACACTAGTACCTAAAGTTAACTCGTGAACACATGTTAATCTCTATGAAAGAGAACTCAAAAGTATGTAAATTTAAAATATTACACGAGTACATGAAGTTAACTCGCAAATACCTACTAATCTTTACAAAAGATACGACAAAAGCAAGTAAATTAAAAATATAATGAGAGTACCTAAAGTTAACTCGCGAACACCTGCTAATCTCTATAAAGAAGAGGTCAAAAGTGGGTATATTTAAAATATAATCGAAGTACATTAAGTGAATTCGGGAATACCTGCTAATTTCTGCAAAACAGAAGTCAAAAGCAAGTAAATTTAAAATATAACACGAGTACCTGAAGTGAGCTCGCAATCACATGCTAATCACTTTAAAACAGAAGTCAAAATAAGGTAAATTTAAAATATAATGCGAGTACCTGAAGTGAACTCTCGAACACCTACTAATGTCTTAAAAAGAGAAGCCAAAAGCAAGTAAATAAGAATTTAACATGAGTACTTGAAGTGAACTCTCGAACCCCTGCTAATCTCTGCAAACACGAATTCAAAAGCCGGTGCATTAAAAATATAATGTGAGTACCTTAAGTGAACTCACAAACATCTACTAAACTCAGCAAAAGAAATGTCAAAAGTGGGTAAATTTAAAATATAACACGAGTACCTGAAGTGAACTTACGAACACCTGCTAATCTCTACAAAAGAGAGGCCAAAAGAAGGTAAATTAAAAATATAATGTGAGTACCTGAAGTGAACTTGCAAATCCCTACTAATATCTGCAAACAAGAATTCAAAAGTAGGTAAATAAAAAATTTAATGCGAGTACCTGAAGTAAACTCGCGAGCTCATGCTAGTCTTGGTAATAAAAATTTAATGCATGCACCTAAAGTGACCTCACGAACACTTGCAAATCTCGGTAAAGGAGAATCATAAGCAGGTAAATTTAAAATATAACACGAGCACCTGAATTTAACACACGAACACCTGCAAATCTCTATAAATGAGAAGTTAAAATCAGGTAAATTTTAAAAAAATAATGTGAGTATCTGAATTGAACTCTCGAACAACTGCTAATCTCTCGAAAGGAGAAGTCAAAAACAGGTAAATTTAACATATAATGCAATTATGTGAAGTGAACTCGCGAACACCTGCTAATCTCTACATAGGAGAAGTCAAAAGTAGCTAAATATAAATTATAATGAGAGTACCAGAAGTGAATTGGCGAACACCTTTAAATTTTACAATAGAGAGGTGAAAAGAGGGTAAACAATAAATATAATAAGAGTAAATGAACTGAACTCACGAATACCTGCTAATCTCTACAAAGGAGAAGTCAAAAGCAGGTATATTTAGAATATAATACGAGTACATGAAGTGTTCTCGTGAACACCTACAAATCTCAACAGAGGAGAAATATAATACAGATAAATTTATAGTATAACGCAAGTACCTAGAATTGAACTCAAAAACACCTATTAATTTCTCAAAAAGAGAGGTCAAAAGCAGGTAAATTTAAAATATTACACTAATACCTGAAGTTAACTCATGAACACCTACTAATCTCTATGAAAGAGAACTCAAAAGTACGTAAATTTAAAATATTAAACGAATACATGAAGTTAACTCGCGAAAACCTTCTAATCTCTACAAAAGAGAGGTCAAAAGCAGGTAAATTAAAAATATAATGAGAGTACCTAAAGAAAACTCGTGAACACCTGCTAATCTCTGTAAAGAAGAGGTCAAAAGTAGGTATATTTAAAATACATCAGTAGTACATGAAGTGAATTCACGAATACCTGCTAATCTCATCGAAAAAGAAGTCAAAAGCAGGTAAATTTAAATTATATTGCGAGGACTTGAAGTGAACTCGCGAACACCTACTAATCTATGCAAAGGGAAATCAAAAGCAGGTAAATTTAAAATATAATACGAGTATTTAAAGTTAACTCGTGAACATTTACTAATCTCTCTAAAAGAGAAGTCAAAAGTAAGTAAATTTAAAAGATAACACGAGTAGCTGAAGCGAGCATGCGAACACATACTAATCTCTACAATGGAGGAGTCAGAAGCAAGTAAATTTAAAATTTAACATGTGTACCTGAAGTGAACTAACAAACACCTTCTAATCTCTAAAAAAGAGAAGTTAAAAGAAGTTAAATTAAAATATAATGATAGTACGTGAAATGAACTCGTTAACACCTACTAATCTCATCAAAAGAGAGGTCAAAAGTTGGAAAATATAAAATATAACACGATTACCTGATGTGAATTGGCAAACACATTCTAATCTCTTCAAAAGAGAGCCCAATAACAGGTAAATTTAAATTTAAATATGATTACCTGAAGTGAACTCATGAATACCTTCTAATCTCTACAAAGGAGAAGCCAAATAAGGTAAATTAAAAATATAACACGAGTACCGGAAGCTAATTCACAAAATCCTACTAATATGTATAAAAGAAAAGTCAATATCACATAAACTTAAACGATAATGCCAGTATCTTAAGTGAACTCGCGAATACCTGCTAATCTCTGCAATAGTCAAGTCTAAAGAAAGTAAATTTAAAATATAATGCGTAAACTCGCGAACACCTACTAATCTATGCAAATGAGAATTTAAAAGAAGGTATAATTAAAATATAACGCGAGTACCTGAAGTGAATTCACAAATACCTGCTAATCCAAGAAAATAGAAGTCAAAAGTTGGTAAATTTAAAATATAACGTGAGTACTTGAAGTGAACTCACGAACATTTGCTAATCTCTATTAAAGTGAGGTCAAAAGTATGTAAATTAAAAATATAATGTGAGTATCTGAAGTGAACTCACAAACCTTTGTTAATCTCTGCAAACGAGAAGTCAAAATCAGGTAAATTTAAAATATAACGCTAGTACCTAAAGTGAACTCATGAATACATGTTAGTCTTTACAAACGATAAGTTAAAAGTAGGTAAATTTAAAATATAATGCGAGTACCTGAAGTATTCTCGTTAACACATGCTCATCTATCCAAAAGAGATGTTTGCTGAGTCTGTCAAAGCCTCAGTATTAGTAAGGAATAAAGTACGGCTAAGTCCACAGTTGTTGAGTGAATCCAATTCACTCAACGCAATATACCAAGCATCATTGAGACAAGCTCAAGGAGTTGAAGATTCTGTCAAGAAATCAGGCTAAGTCTAGAATCATTGAGTGAGGACAGCTAACTCAACGACAAAGCAGAAGGCATCAATAGAGGAACAATTCGTCAAAGTCTAAGGAAAGAGATAGGCAAAAAAATTAGTCTATGTCCGGAAGCGTTGAGTGTGGAAAACTCACTCAACGCACTCAATGTCTCAGCAAGTAGGCAGACTTTAGAGAAGTGGCTAAGGACAAAAGCATTGAGTGATGAAGGCTCACTCAATGCTCTCGATGCCTAGCAGTTAAAGAAAGTTACAGCGTAGTATAGGAGAATTGAGTGATGAAGAGTCACTTAACGCACTTAATGCCTGACATTGTAGAATCATTTGGCCAAGTGCATAGGCATTGAGTGATGAATATTCACTCAACGCACTGAATGCCTAAGCAAGAAAGAAGAATTGGATAAGTCCAGATTCATTGAGTGAAGCCAATTTACTCAACACACTCACCGCCTAATGGTGCCAAGAATTTGACTAAGTCCAGATTCAATAAATGAATGACATTCACTCAACGCACTCAACACAAGGATTGAATCTTTAAATTTGGCTAGGTCCACAGATGTTGGCGTTAGCATAAGTCAACAAAAGTCAACAGAGTTCAAATTCTTTGCAAAAAGCTACAAAACACGACAAATGGCTCCTGAAGCCTATTGTACGCCTACTTCTTTCAAAGAAAGTTGTATCCAATAAATATAGCTGGAACCCACTAGTCGAATAGTTGTTAATCTACGGGAGATAAAAGGAACACGATCGGGGGATGAAAAAAAAACTTCTACAGTTTTATTCATTGTGAAAAAAAAGTGGTTGAACTTGATCTTCCTCGCCATTATTACTGAGCTTGAAACCTAAAAGTTTAGCAAGATGATCCAAAAGTTCCAGCAAGTTATCTATAGAAAATTTCTTCTACTATAGCAAGTTTAGATAAGGTTCTGAAAAAGAAGAAGTAACCAAGCCATCTGTTTTTTGCATTCCAGGATAGCTAATGTAAGAGTCTTCTTTAACAAGTTCAGGAACTTGGTTTCGGAATTTCTTCCCGAACAGGAATCTATTTACTGAAGATCTAATTTTTATTATTGTAAAAAAAGTTCGGGCTATGATAACTCAGTCCAGGAAGGCAGATACAGAGAAATTTTCTCTAATGTCAAATCAACAACACCAACCCACTTTATTTCTGTAGAATCCATTCTTAGATATGAACTGTAGGATCATTTTAAATCTGATTTGTAGGCCCGATTTATAAAGGTTGAGGTAGGACCATTTATTGACCTAAGTGTTGGGCCCGTGTGCCTGAGGTAGGGCCTATATGCATGAGGAAGGAGAGTGTTACTATCTGAGTTGTAGGGCTAACCTCCATAGCCTGAGCTATAAGAATTAGGTTCAAGTATGAGGTAGGTGATCCTTTGATCACTGAGTTGTAGGAGTAAGCTTTCTCTGATGTAGGGATTTATGCCTAAGCTATAGTTCTTGGAGGCGATTGAGAGATCCTGAGGGATCTCTATTGTAAGCTATAAGGAGCTGAGTTTTGGAAAATGAGCCTTGTCTAACAAGCTATTAGAAAGGTGAGGGACATTGGACGTACCCAAAATCTGGGGAACCACTATAAATATTGTGTGTGATTTTGTGTATTATCTTGAAAGAAAGCTAACCTAGCTAACTCACAATACACAGAGTTAAAGAAAATCTTAAAAGACTAGAAAACCTATTCACCCCCTACTTAGGTGATTACCTACTATGGAATTAAAGACTATCAAGTACCTAAAGTGAAAACGCAAACACTTGCTAATATTTATAAAGAAGTAGTTAAAAGCATGTAAATATAAAATATAACACGAATACCTAAAGTGAACTCATGAACAACTACTAATCTCTACAACAGAGAATTCTAAAGTTGGTAAATTTAAAATATAACGCAAGTACTTAAGATGAAGTTGCAAATACCTGCTAATCTCTATTAAAAAAAAGTCAAAAGCAGTCAAATTTAAAAGATAATGCGAGTACCTGAAGTGAACTCGTGAACTCCTTCTAATCAATGCAAAGAAGAAGTCTAAAGTTAGTAAATTTAAAAATGATACGAGTACCAAAAGTGAACACGCAGACACCTACTAATCTCTCCAAAAGGGAAGTCAAAAGTAGGCAAATTTATAATATAAAGCGTGTACCTGAAGTGAACTCGCAAATACCTTCTAAACTATCCAAAAGAGAAATCTAAAGCAGGTAAATTTAAAATATAGCGTGAGTATATGAAGTAAACTCGCAAACACTCTCTAATCTCTTCAAAGGAGAAGTAAAAAACAGGTAAGTTTAAAATATAATGCGTGTACCGTAAATGAACTCGCAAACACCTGCTAATCACTACAAAATAGATTTCAAAAGCAGGTAAATTTAAAATATAATATGAGTAACTAAAGTGAACTCACAAACACCTGCTAATCTCTCTAAAAGAGAAGTCCAAAATTAGTAAATTTAAAATATAACGTGAGTACGTGAGGTGAACATGCGAATACTAACTAATCTTTACAAAAGATAAATTAAAAGATGGTAAATTTAAAATATAATGTGAGTAAATGAAGTGAACTCGCAAACACCTTCAAATCTCTATAAAAGAGAAGTGAAAAGAAGGTAAATTTAAAATATAATATGAGTACCTAAAGTGAAATCGTGAACTCCTGCTAATCTATACAAAGAAGAAGTCAAAAGCAGGAAAATTTAAAATATAACACAAGTATCTGAAGTGAGCTCGCGAACACATGCTAAACTTCCTAAAAGATAAGTCATAAGTAGGTAAATTTAAAATATAGTGTGATTACCTGAAGTGAACTCGTGAACTTTTGATAATATCTTCAAAGGAGAAGTAGAAAGCAGGTGAATTTAAAATATGACCCTAGTACCTGAAGTGAACTCGTGAACTTTTGATAATATCTTCAAAGGAGAAGTAGAAAGCAGGTGAATTTTAAATATGACCCTAGTACCTGAAGTTTATTCACAAATACCTGCTAATCTCTATAAAAGAGAAGACAAAATTTGGTAAATTTAAAATATAATACGAGTACATGAAGTGAATTCACGAACAACTGCTAATCTCTAAAAAAGAGAGGTCAAAAGATTGTGAATTAAAAATTTAATGTGAGTCTATGATGTGAACCCGCGAACACCTTCTAATCTCTACAAAAGAGAAGTCAAAACCAGGTATATTTAAAATATAACGCAAGTACCAAAAGTGAATTCGTGTATACCTGCTAATCTCTGCAAAAGAGAAATCAAAAGAAGGTATATTTAAAATATAATGTTAGTACCAAAAGTGAACTCGCGAACACCTGCTAATGTCTACAAAAGAGAGGAAAAAAGCAGGAAATTAAAAATAAAACATGAGTACCTGAAGTGAACAATCAAACAACTACTAATCTCTGCAAACGCAAATTCAAAAGCAGGTGAATTAAAAATATAATGCGAGTACCTTAAGTGAACTCAGAAACACCTACTAAACACAACAAAAGCGATGTCAAAAGTGGGTAAATTTAAAATATAACACGAGTTCCTGAAGTGAACTCACGAACACGTGCTAATCTCTACAAAAGAGAGGTCAAAAGAAGGTAAATCAAAAATATAATACGAGTACCCTAAGTGAACTTGTGAATCCCTAAAAATCTCTGCATACAAGAATTCAAAAGTAGGTAAATTAAAATTTAATGCGAGTACCTGAAGTAAACTCGCAAACTCATGCTAGTCTATGTAAAAGAAAAGTCAAAAACTGGTATATTTAAAATATAATGGGAGAACCTGAAGTGAATTCACAACACCTGTTTTTCTTTACAAAAGAGAAATCAAAGGAAGGTAAATTAAAAATATAATGCATGCACCTGAAGTGAACTCGCAAAAACTTGCAAATCTCTGCAAAAGAGAATCAAAAGCATGTAAATTTAAAATATAACACGAGTACCATAAGTTAACTCGCGAACACTTCATAATCTATATAAATGACAAGTCAAAGGTAGGTAAATTTAAAATATAATGGGAGTGTCTGAAGTGAACTCTCGAACAACTACTAATCTCTCCAAAGAAGAAGTCAAAAGCAGGTAAATTTAACATATAATGCGAGTATCGAAAGTGAACTTGCGAACACCTCCTAATCTCTATAAAGGAGAAGTCAAAAGTAACTAAATTTAAAATATAACGCGAGTACCTGAAGTGAATTGGTGAACACCTGTAAATTTTACAAAAGAGAGGTAAAAAGCAGGAAAACTAAAAATATAATGAGAGTACATGAAGTGAACTCGCAAATACATGCTAATCTCTACAAAGGAGAAGTCAAATGCATGTATATTTAAAATATAATGCGAGTACCTGAAGTGAACTCGCGAACATTTGCAAATCTCACCAGAGGAGAAATAAAATACAGGTAAATTTATAATGTAAAGCCAGTACCTGAATTGAACTCACAAACTCCTACTAATCTCTCCAAAAGAGAGGTCAAAATCAGGTAAATTTAAAATATTATACTAGTACCTGAAGTTAACTCGTGAATACCTTCTAATCTGTATAAAGAGAACTCAAAAGTATGTAAATTTAAAATATTACATGAGTACATAAAGTTAACTCGCGAACACCTTCTAATCTCTACAAAAGAGTGGTCGAAAGCAGGTAAATTAAAAATATAATGAGAGTACCTAAAGTGAACTCACAAACACCTGCTGATCTCTGTAAAGGAGAGGTCAAAAGTAGGTATATTTAAAATTCAACGGGAGTACATGAAGTGAATTCACGAATACCTGCTAATCTCTGCAAAAGAGAAGTCAAAAGTAGGTAAATTTAAAATATAATGTAAGGACATGAAGGTAACTCACGAATACCTTCTAATCTATCCAGAAGAGAAGTCAAAAGCAGGTAAATTTAAGATATAAAGTGAGTACCAGAAGTGAAATCGCAAAAACCTACTAATATCTACAAAAGAGAAGTAAAAATTAGTTTAATTTAAAATATAATGTGAGTACCTGAATTGAACTTGCGTACACTGGCTAATATATGCAATGGCGAAGTTAAAATCAGGTAAATTTAAAATATAACACTAGTTTTTGAAGTGAACTCACGAACACCCACTAATCTATGTAAAGGACAAGTCAAAAGCAGGTAAATTTAAAATTTAACATGAGTATCTGAAGTTAACTAGTAAATAGTTGCTAATCTCTCCAAAAGGGAAGTCAAACCAAGTAAATTTAAAAGATAACGCGAGTAACTGAAGCGAGCTCGCGAACACCTACTAATATCTGCAATGGAGGAGTTAAAAGAAGGTAAACTTTAGAATATAACATAAGTACCTGAAGTGAACTCACGAACACCTTCTAATCTCTATAAAAGAGAAGTTAAAAGTAGGTAAATTTAAAAAATAACGTTAGTACCCTAAATGAACTCATGAACACGTGAAAACCTACTAATCTCATCAAAAGAGAGGTCAAAAGTTTGTAAATTTAAAATATAACACAAGCACCTGAAGTGAACTCGCAAACACCTTCTAATCTCATCATAAGAGAGGTCAATAATAGGTAAATTTAAATTTAAATGTGAGTACCTGAAGTGAACTCATGAATACCTACTAATCTATACAAAGGAGAAGTCAAAAGAAGGTAAATTTAAAATATACCACGAGTACCTGAAGCTAACTCACGAAATCCTACTAATCTCTATAAAAGAGAAGTCAAAAGAAGGTAAACTTAAAATATAACGCGAGTACCTTAAGTGAACTCGCGAATACCTGCTGATCTCTCCAATAGATAAGTCTAAAGTAAGGAAATTTAAAATATAATGCGATTAACTAAAGTGAACTCGCGAACACCTACTAATCTCTGTAAATGAGAAGTCAAAAGATGGTATATTTAAAATATAATGCGAGTACCTGAAGTGAATTCACAAATACCTGCTAATCTCTAAAAAAATAGAAGACAAAAGTTAGTAAATTTATAAATATAATGCGAGTGACAAAATTCAACCCGTTAACACCTAATCCCTAAAAAAGAGAGGTTAAAAGTAGGTAAATTAAAAATATAATGTGAGTATCTGAAGTGAACTCACAAATCTCTGGTAATCTCCGCAAACAAAAAGTAAAGCGGGTAAATTTAAAATATAACGCGAGTACCTGAAGTGAACTCATGAATACCTGCTAGTCTCTACAAAAGAGAAATTAAAAATAGGTAAATTTAAAATATAACGTGAGTACCGGAAGTGAACTCACGAACACATGCTAATCTATCAAAAAGAAAAGTTATCTGAGTCTGTCAAAGACTTGGTATTAGTAAGGAAGAAAATGTGGCTAAGTCCACATGCGTTGATTGAATCCAGTTCACTCAACGCAATATACCAAGCATTATTGAGACAGGCTCAAGCAGTTGAAGATTATGTCAAGAAATTTGGCTAAGTCTAGAATCGTTGATTGAGTACAGCACAATCAACAACAAAGTAGAACGTGTCAATAGAGAAAAAATCTGTCAAAGCCTAAGGAAAGATATAGAAAAAAAATTAGTCTATGTCCAGAAGCGTTGAGTGTGGAATACTCTCTCTACGCACTCAATGTCTCAGCAAGATAGCATACTTAAGAAAAGTGGATAAGGACAAAAGCATTGAGTGATAAAGGCTCACTCAAAGCTCTCTACGCCTAGTAGTTAAAGAAAGTTACATCTAAGTCTAGGGGCAATTGAGTTGTGAAGATTAACTTAACGAACTCAATGCTTGGCAATGTAGAATCATTTGGCCAAGTCCAGAGCCGTTGAGTGATGATGATTCACTCAATGCACTCAATGCCTCAGCAAGACAGAAGAATTGGCTAAGTCCAGATTCGTTTAGTGATGAAAATTAACTCAACGCCTTATGGTGCCAAGAATTAAACTAAGTCCAGATTCGTTAATTGAAGGACATTCACTCAATGCACATAACACAAGGATTGAATCTTAGAATTGGTTAAGTTCATAGATGCTTACGTTAGCAAAAGTCAACAAAAGTAAGCAGAGTTCAAACTCTTTGCAAGAAAGCTACAGAACACGACAAATGGAGTTTGAAACCAATTGTACGCCTACTTCTGTTAAAGAAAGTTGTAGCCAACAACTATAGGTGGTCCCCACTAGTCGAATAGCTATTAATCGGCGGGAGATAAAAGAAACACGATTGGGGGACAAAAAAAAACTTTTAGCGTTTTATTCATTGTGAAAAAGGCCGTTGAACTTGTTCTTCCTCACCATTATTGCTAAGCTTGAAACCTTAAAGTTCACCAAGTTGATCCAAAAGTTCTAGTAAGATAGTTATAACAAATTTCTTCTACTACAACAATTTCAGATAATGTTTTGAAAAAGAATAAGTAGCAAAGCCAACTGTTTTCTATATTCTAGGTTAGCTGATTGAAGAGACTTCTTTAACAAGTTCTGGAACTTGGTTTCTAAATTTCTTCCCGCACAGGAAGCTACTTACTGGAGATATAATTTATTTTACTATGAAGATTGTTAGGGCTGTGATAACTCAGTCCAGGAAGGCAGGCATAGAGAAATTTTCTCTAGTGTCAAATCAACAACACCAACCCACTTTATTTTGGTAGGATCCATTCTTAGATCTGAGCTGTAGGATCCTTTTCGATCAATTTGTAGGCCTGATTTATAAAGGCAAGGTAGGATCATTTATTAATCTAAGTGTTGGGCCTGTGTGCTTGAGGTAGGGCCTATATGCTTGACAAAGGAGAGTGTTAGTCTCTGAGTTATAGGGATAATCTCCACAGCCTGAGCTGTAGGACATAGGTTAAAGTCTGAGGTAGGTGATCCTTTTATCACTGAGTTGTCAGAGCAAGCTTGCTCATAGGTAGGGATTTGTGCCTGAGCTATAGGTCTTGGAGGCGACTAAGATATCCTGAGTGATCTATGTTGTAAGCTAGAAGGAGCTGAGTTTTGGAGAAGGGGCCTTGTCTAGCAAGCTATTAGAAAGGTGAGGTATAGTGGACGTACCCAAAATCTGGGGAAACACTATAAATATTGTGTGTGCTTTTGTGGATTATCTTGAAAGCAAGCTAACCTAGATAACTCACAACACACAAAGTTATAGAAAATCTTAAAATACTAGAAAACATATTCACCCCCCGCCCCCCTCTAGGTGATTAGCTATCTTGGAATTAAAGACCTTCAAGTTCCTAAAGTGAACTCGCAAACACTTCTTAATATCTATAAAAGAGATGTTAAAATCATGTAAATTTAAAATATACTAGGAGTATAAAATGTGAACTCATGAACACCTGTTCATCTCCACAATGAAGAAGTCTAAAGTAGGAAAATTTAAAATATAACGCGAGTACTTAAAATGAACTTTCAAATACCTGGTAATCTCTACAAAAGAAAAGTCAAAAGCAGGTAAATTTAAAATATAATACGAGTACCTGAAGTGAACTTGTGAACTAATGCTAATCTATACAAAGAAGAAGTCAAAAGTAAGAATATTTAAAATATTACACGAGTACCTGATGTGAACTCGCGGACACCTTATAATCTCTTCAAAAGAGAAGTCATATGTAGGGAAATTTAAAATATAAAGTGTGTAACTGAAGTGAACTCGTGAACACATGCTAAACTCTTCAAAGGAGAAGTCAAAAGCAGGTAAATTTAATATATAGTGTGAGTACATGAAGTGAACTCGCGAACACCTTCTAATCTCTTCAAAGGATAAGTCAAAAGTAGGTAAATTTAAAATATAACACAAGTACCTTAAATGAACTCGTGAACACCTGCTAATCTCTCCAAAATAGATTTCAAAAGTAGGTAAATTAAAATATAATGTGAGTAACTGAAGTGAACTCGCGAACACCTGCTAATCTCTGTAAAGTAGAAGTCAAAAACTAATAAACTTAAAATATAACGCGAGTACCTGAGGTGAACATGTGAACACGAACTAATATATTTCAAAGAGAAATTAAAGCTGGTAAATTTAAAATATAATGTGAGTACCTGAAGTGAACTCGCAAACACCTGCAAATCTCTGTAAAAAAGAAGTCAAAAGCAGGTAAATTTAAAATATAATATGAGTACCTGAAGTGAAATCATGAACTCCTTCTAATCTATAAATAGGAGAAGTCAAATGCTGGTAACTTTAAAATATAACACGAGTATCTAAAGTGAACTCACGAACACCTATTAAACTCCCCAAAAGATATGTCAAAAGCAGGTGAATTTAAAATATAATGTGAGTACCTGAAGTGAACTCATGAACTCTTACTAATCTCTTCAAAGGAGAAGTAGAAAGCAGGTGAATTTAAAATATAACACTATTACTTGAAGTTAATTCACAAATGCCTGCTAATCTCTATAAAAGAGATGTCTAAATTTGGTAAATTTAAAATATAATGCTACTATATGAAGTGAACTCGGGAACAACTTCTAATCTCTAAAAAAGTGAGGTCAAAAGCATGTAAATTAAAATTTTAATGTGATAGAGAAAGTTACTTCATTGTCACCTGCTCGAAGGAAGAGCTTGTCATTGCTTACGTCAATGATAGCTCGAGAGGTGGCAGGTAAGTGTCGACCAAGGGTCAGGGGAACCTCGATGTCTTCTTCGATTTCTAATATGATGAAATCCACTAGGAAGATGAATTTGTCGACTTTAACTAAGACATCCTCCCCGATTCCTAACGGGTATTTAACTGGTCTATCAACGAGCTGGATACTAATACATGTAGGGTTTAGGCTACAAATCCCTAAATTCTTGAATAACTAATGGGGCATCAGGGTTATACTTGCACCTAAGTCGTCTAATGCGTGTTTGACAAAAATATCACCAAAGACACACGGTAAAGAAAAACAACACGGATCACTGATCTTCTTTGGTAAATCGCTTGTCAAGACAGAAGAGCACTCGACATTTAGTGTGACATGGAATAAGTTTTCTAACTTCTTTTTATTAGTCAGGAGGTCCTTAAGATAGTTAGCATAGTTCGATAATTGGGAGATTGCTTCATAGAAGAGTAGATTTATGTTGATTTGCTTAAATATTTCTAGGATGCGTGAGTATTGATCATCCTGACATTTCTTGTTAAGTTCGGAAGGGTATGGTGGAGTTGGATCATTTTTAAAGATTGGTGGTCGAGTGAGTTCTTTCTCTACTTCAGAGAGGGGTGATAACTTCTTTTTTAGTAGAGGGTGAAATGAAAAAAAAAATTCAGGCGGAGGGTTGATTTTTTAAATTGGGGGCGGAGCTTGCCACAGCCTCTTTGCTAACCATACTAGGTACTTGCTTCCCACTCCAAAGAGTTATATCCTTCGCTTGCTCTCTCAGGTTGGTCTCGGTATTGGTAGGAAGATACTTGGCGAGTCGCTCAGATATAATTTCCGCGAGTTGTCCTACTTGATTCTCTAGTCTTTTAACGCTTCTGGCTAGGGTTCTTATAGTAGCGTCATTAATTTTCATATATTATTGAAAACATTTTCTCCCAACATGGAGGTTTAGGAAAATTTTGAGGGGGTGGTGATGTAGAAAAATTATTTTATGGTGGTGGGCGCATTGCATTCAAGGCATTACTCCACAAAAAGTTAGGGTGGTTCCGTAAAGCGGTATTATAACTATTCGGAAAAGCGAAACTCGGAGCAGGAAAACTTGTAGCAGAAAAATTATGAAAATAGTTTCTAGGTATATTTTTTACATAATCCAATTATTCGGTAACAGGAGTTGCAGATTCCTATACCTGAGGGGAGGAGGCAGCAGTCAACTCCGTTATCTTTTTACTTAATAATTCCACTTATAGAGCTAGTTGGGAGACCTTATCTACTTCAAAGATACATGCAAGTTTTTTCGGGTGGGACCTAAGCACATTCCACTGATATGTGTTCATGGCCATGTCCTCGGAATGTTCAAGAGTTGCTTCCGGGGTTTTGTGGTTTAAGGTACCACCGGAAGCTGCGTTTATCATTTGCTTTGTGATTTGATTTAGCTCGTTATAAAACATCTGCACCTGCAACCATACATACATCGTGTGATGGAGACATCGTCTTATGAGTTCTTTAAACCTTTCCCAGGTTTCATATAAGGTTTCAGAATCTATTTGTCCAAAGATAGAAATATTGTTTCTAAGTTTTGCGGTTTTAGCTGGCAAAAAATACTTCGCCAGAAATTTTTCAGATAGTTGATCCTAGGTGGTGATGCTACTTTTTGGTAGAGTGTTCATCCATTGCTTAGACTTGGTTCTTAGGGAGAAAGGGAAGAGTCTTAGCCAAATAACATCATTTATAATAGCAATGACTTTAAAGGTGTCACAAATCTTAAGAAAGAAGCTATATGCGCGTTTGGATCTTCATCTTGAAGTCTGTCATATTGCACAAACTGCTGCACCATTTGAGTTATGTTAGGCTTAAGTTTAAAATTATTATTAGCTATATCAGGGCGAACTATGCTTGATTCTGTAACCTCTAGATTCGGCCTTACAAAATAGGACATAGGCCCATGTATGGCTTCCTTTGCGATGGGCTCTTCCATTCTTGTAGTACAAATAGACTTGGAATCCTCAATTGGCAGTTGGAAAGTAGGACCTTGAAATCGCGATCTTCTCCAAAGAGTATGCTCAATTTCATTGTCAAAGTCCAAAATATCCGACGGATTTCCGCGGTTCATGCACTAGTAGAAGAGAAAATAAAGGAAGAGAAAAATAAACTAGAAAAAGAGTTCAAAAAATTTGAAATAGATTTCTTTTAATGATTTAACTCCCGAACTTCCCAAGGGCTACCCGATGAAGGGTTTGCAAGGTACTAGACAAGATAGTGGCATTTAAGCCACATTGCCCTTTTTGAGAGAGTTAGGTGGTGTAGAATAATTGTGATGTGAGTTTCTATTAGAGCGGTAATATATTTTTTTTGAATTTTTAGTTTTTGAAAAAGAGGGTGAGAAAGAGAAATGATAAAAGTAATAAGTTTGTGATTTCGAATTATCAACAAAAGTTGGTCCCCGACGACGGCGCCAAAAACTTGGTGTCTACAAATCATGAGGAGAATAAAACCAAACTAGCAATCCAAATAGGCTAGTGTACCTATCGAATTATAGCTAGGGGACACAAGTGTCCTATTAAAATCCGGGAACCGTTGAGTAATCTTACTCACATGAAGACTATTATCTTATCGAAGAAACTTTTAGGGTTATTAACTAAATTAAAAGAAGAGACTACTTGTATAAAGAAAAGCACTTACACTTAATCAGAGAAGCCACAACTAGCGATTAAAATGAGGGGTTAAATAATGATAAATAAAAGCACTCGATCGAGAATCACCTAGGCCTAAGTTAATCAAAAATGCGACAATAAACTCTAACTTAATAAGGCAAATTACTTTGACCGTGGAGGTTCATAAAGAATGAACATGCTTCTCTCAAAGACGTGCCAACCTGAGTTTAGGAAGGTCCGGCCAAACTCTCGTCAAAATTTGAGGCCTAAAGCTCGCTTTACACTGTGAAACCCGCTATTGGATTTCACTCCAATCCGGGAGATTTAACGTTTGCCTCTCTCAAGGGGTGCGTGCAACTCTCTTTACTCATAAGTTTTCACTCCAAACTATGAGCCTCTCGTCTAGCTAAGAGTGGAAACAAAGATGGAAAATATATATCGATTATATATATCTAGTAACGATTAATCAAGAGTAAATCAAGGTCTAAACCTTACAAAAAAAAGCAAACTAGAGAATCATAACTTAATCAAGTTGAACCTCGGATCATTAAGATCTAGTAAAAGGAGGTTTAGTTACTAATGGCGTAGTGGAGGAAGAGAGATGAGTAGGAGTGCATGGAAACAAAATAGAGACAAGTAAAAGAAAACAGACTTTATATTAAATCAAACAGAGCGCTTTCAACTTAACATAACAGATATTACACTTGCAGGAAAGGAAAAACTAAGCTAGCACAAAAAGTATACAACAAAAGAAATTCAAGAACTATTATAGAAGAGTAAAACTTAAAATAGAAAAACTGAAATTTGAAAAGGAGAAACAAAGAACACTAAGAAAGAACTTAAAATGGCAGCACTTCCCCTCTCCGAAAATTCTTTTTTTAAAACACAAGGTATGGGGCTCTATTTATAGATTCTTCAAAGAGTAGAAAATGCCCACACAACCAGCCATGTACGGGAGTTAACCTTGGTACAAATTCTGGCAGGAAATGATGATTGCCACAGGTACGGGTGACGTGCATTTATGGCGGCTGCAAGCTTTTGTAGAAGAATGGGACTTGTCTCTGGCCGCGGGGAAAGCTCAATGAAAGAATGAGAGGGGTCTCGATGAAATCAGAGGAGAAGGAGGGAGAGCTCGACAAATGGAGAAATAGAAGGTGGACGGGAGGTCGACGAAGGGAGGAAATGTCGAACGCAGAAATTGGAAGGTGGGATCAGTAAACTTTGAACTGAAGGTGAGGTCGACGAACGGAGGAAAACTTCAAAATGCATAAAGTGGACAGGAGGTCGACGAATGGAGGAAACATCGAACGCAGAAAGTGGAATGGGATTTGACGAAATTGGATTAGTTCGATGAAAAGGCGGAGCACGACCAAAAGGCTGAGTTCGACTAAATTGGATGAGCTCGACAAAAAGGCGGAGCTCGATGAAAAGGCTGAGTTCGATGAAATTGGATACGCTCGACGATATGGCAGAGCTCGACGAAAAGGCAAAGTTTGACAAAATTGGCTGAGCTCGAAGAAATTGGGTGAAAACCTGCATACTCGCAAAGAAAAAAGAAAACATTAGTGGCATTGATATATATACAAAATGAGGTCAAAATAAAGCTTTTAAAAACATGACTTCTCGTTCCACATGGTCTCTTAGATCATTCTTACGAAATCTTACCAGATCAACTAGAAAATTTATTCCTTCTTTATAGTAGTTCTTGCACTTTTGCATTTGGTTAGAGATTTCCTTTTGAGATGCCTGGATGGCGGTTTGGATAGCAGCTAAATCCTCTTTGATTCGTTGGTCAAAATCCGACTTTACTTTAACGAATTGTTCCTTGATAGAAGTTGGTTTACTCCTGAGATCTGTTGGATAGTATTATGAGAGCCTTCTAGATTTTGATTCATTCTGATTTTATTTTCCAGGACATAACCTTATTTGACTGCAATGTCCTCTATTGCAGTCTTGGCCTCCTGTTGTTGCTTGGCCATGAAGACTACAACATTACTTCCCTTTTGGAAGCAATCTGTCATTTCCTTCTTGCTCAAGTTTACTTCAAACCTTATGGATTTGATATCTTGGGCCAAGTGGAATTACAGATCATTGGTGTTCTCATCCACTTATTTTTCAAGAGCAATTCTCTATGCATCCAACGTCAATTATAGTTGTACAAAAAGTGAACTAATGTCTACTACAAGAGCAGGTGTTTGCGGGGAAGTCTTTAAGGATTTCTTATAGCCCGAGCTCCTCTTCCTGAGCTCCACAAGTTTCCTTTTCTTTGCCCTGGAGGCTTCTTCTTCTTTAGAGGAATCAGATGAACTAGATAAGTCCACTATTTCATTTTGTCAAGGGTCAAGGATTGGCATCTCCCCCTCAGTTCTTGTTCCTTGTAATTCTAGAAATAGTTCTTCCAGTGTTACATCTTATTGCATCTGAACTGGAGGAATAACTTTCTCATGCTCAACTAGTGGCTCCCTATAGAATTCAAGGTTTTCTTCCATGGGTATTTCTTTCTCAGGAACTTTGTGTTGCTCATGTTGATCAATGACATTTATGAGCACATTCTATGCTTCATTCTCAGTGCCTTTGGTAGTGATTAATATCCCGTACTACCTCTATTATAAAGAGATTGGCTAATTCATTGTCCAGTTCAGCTATTTGGACATTTGTATTTAGATGATTATCTCCTCCTGAAGTTGATAGCACTTGTTTATCTTAACTGGAATAGTCCCCCCTAGAACTGATCCACAGAGATGTTGCTGTCAGGAACATTCTCGATCCCCTGTAACTTATCATCAGTGCCAAGTTCTGGAGGAGGAGATTTCCTTGTACTTTCTAGTCCTTCTTCATCTGAGCTGAAAACAACAGCTTCCTCTGAATCACATGATGATTCAGCTGTCTTGGCTGGAGATTTCTTTTTCTACACTGACTTCATGTGTTTCTGAGGTGTAGAGACATCCTTGGACAACACTCTGTCCCACCTGGATAGTATTCTTAAGTCCATTCTCCTCATATGATTTATCTTAGTTACAGACTTCTGGGTCAGTGTTTCTTGAATACAAGTAGCCAGATAGAGGCTAAGTATTCTATCCAGATTGGGCTTCTTAATCCCTTCCTTAATTTTCTCAAACATCATTGCAGCCCAGTCATTCATTACTTTGAATATAATTCTGGTAATGAGACGGAATATATAGGTTGAGATCCTATCATGTCCTCCAGGTTTACATAATATTACCTTTCCTAGAATTTCTGAAAGGAATTTCCCTTGGGATTTCATTCCCTTCTGTATCATTGCTGGTCTAATCTTTGTGGATGGTGATAAGCCACACCATTTTAGTGATCTAACTGCCATTGATGATATAGTTCATCTTCTTGTTTGATTTTGGGAAGATGTAGGATCTGACTAAGACGTTTGATTGTGACCTTGACCTTCCGTCCTTGAATAGTGGATTTGATTTTGGTGCCTTTAGTTTTATTTAAGAACGATCTGATGGCCCATAATCTTACCTGAGGAGACTGAGCAACACGATTTGTGATACGCCCGTGTCACCCTGGACATGCCCGTGTTAACTCTGGACAAGCCCGTATCATAGGCCGTGAAACTTCAAGGGCTCCAAAATTCCCTAAAAACACTACCCATTCATATTCGAGTTTTCGGGCGTTACAATTCTCCCCCCCCTTAAAAGAATTTCGTCGCGAATTTAGAAAATGAAAAGGTACACAAAATTAAATGGTACCTGAGTAGAAAATTTCGGGATACTCCTCAAGCATGGTCCGCTCTCGCTCCCACAAAAGCTCCTCACGACTGCAATTATTCCATCGAACTTTGACCGTCCTGATAGCTTTATTCAGCAAATGCTTGACATCTGTATCCTCAATCCGAATGAGTCTAACTTTCGTTGTTAGCCCACTATCGACCAACACTTAATCCACAATAACCACTTGAATTGGTTCTTTCAAGGCTTTGTGTAGGACCAAGATGTGAAATACATCATGTAAACCACTCAGCTCTACCGAAAGAGCCAACCGATAGGAGGCTTCACCAACCCGCTCCAAGATCTCAAATGGCCCAACATACCTCATGTAACACCCCATAATGTTGTAGGAGCGACGAGGATCACTTTTGGCCAAGACAAGGTTTTGGTGCAGGTGACACGGGCCCCGACACGGGCGTGTTGGAGGCCGTGTCGGGCGTGTCGAGCTCGGGCCATCGAGCTGGCTGTGTAGTCGACCAGTTCAGGTCGACGATGGTCGTGTATTGGAACACGGCGTAGGACACGGGCGTGTCCCAGGCCGTGTCACACCTGGGCTATACGGTGGGGTACACGGGTAGTGATACGGGCATGAACACGGGCGTGTCTAGTTTGACACGGGCGTGTCTGATCCCGTGTCACCGAGCCGTGTACCTCTCTGACTGCGAATTGTTGGCTGATTGCACACGGGGGGCGTGACACGGGTCCCGACACGGGCGTGTCGCAGGTGACACGGGCGTGTCGGAGGCCGTGTCACATGCCGTGTTGCTGGTTTTCAATTTTGGTCGAGACGGCGAATGAGCTACACGGCCAGGCACACGGCCGTGTGTGAACCCGTGTTCGGCCTAGTTTTTGTGATTTCAGATCTAATCCTGGCGGTTCGTTTCCTTGGCTTTGGATCTGACGGTGGGGGGCAGCTCCTGGGTGGTTTTAGCCGGGAATAGGGTTTTGAAACCCTTATTTCACTTGGGTACTCTCTCTCTAAAATCTAGAGAGAAGGGAGAGCTTGGAGGAGGAAGAAGGAGGTCAACTCCGGCGGCCAGTTGAGATTCGGAGCTCCAAATCGCGAGCCGTCTTCTGATCCGCGGAGACAAGGAGATTGCCGTGCTTTTCATCCGTATAGATTTTCATGGCGCCGCGGAAGAACGCAAGGGTAACGATTTGTCATCCTTGGGCATGTGAAGCCCTTTTTCCCTTTGCATAGGAAGCCCTCTCTCGCGAGTGAGCGAAGAGTTGGAGCGTTCCTTGGGGTAGATATGTAAAGTCCCCCTTGTGTAGAGTCCGTATGCGAAAATGGACATAGGCATTGTGTGTGAAGCCTATCCGGACAAGTAGAGCCGGATCGGTGATGTTGCATTGCATATGAACCGGGGGAGGCTCCGGGTGTTTGGGCGTTTTCGGGTTTTCTATGTGGTAGATTGCATCAGGGAGCCTTGGAGATTAACTCCAAGGTGCACCCAGAAAACTGGGCAAAAGCGGGTTTTGCTAACACGGTGGCCGGGGAGCCAACGTGAACATAACCGGGTTATGTGATTATTGTGGTGGAAACGGGACTCGGTGAGTCTTGGCCTGCGCATATGGCTTAAATTGTCGTTGCGGTGTGAGCACGGGTCAGGCGGAACCGTACCCGGTCTATGTCGTTCGGTAGGACCGTTGGCATGGATGAGGGTCTTCGGCGGTCTATGGCTTAAATTATCGTGACCAAGGCCAGGAAGGCAAAATGCTCATATGGATGACCGTCCAAGAGGCAGTGGTGGATTGGGAACGTCTATGGCTTGAATTGACGTGACGTTGGCCGGTTCGCCGAGAATGTGCCCTGAGTGCACGGGGTGTGTGGTCGTGCGAGCCCACGCCTGTGGTGAAGTGCAAATACTTTATATAATTGCCTATGCTAATAAAGTGCAGGGAAAGAGCATTTCCGCCCCGAGTGTGGGGGCGGGATCGTTATAATTTGGTCAGCATTGCTGACCGTTGCTATTGTTTGCCACCGGACGGTGGTTTGTGGCTTGCAGGTGCTGCGGAGCAGAGCGGGAAATAGCGGGCTAAAGCCCTTGTTGCTGTGCCGGCCCTCGAAGGCCTAATTGCTTATGTTTCTTTCTCGTTTTTCATGTATGGCCGGCCTGCGAGCCGAAGTATGAAAACACTACTTTTGTTAAGTGAACAGTGTAAGGCCTTAAGGCCATTTCTCTTTTGGTGTATGTATATATTCCTGAGTTTATAGTGGACATTCATGCTGTTGTGGCTGGGTTCTTATTTCTTTTGCAACCTAATAAATTGCTTCCGCTAGGTGTTGTGTAGGACGACATGATTGGTTGAATGATTTCAATGCGTAACCAACCGGTCTGTCCGTAGTATAAGGCGTCGGGCTCCGGCCGGACCTACTGCTATATGCTATGTGACGGATAGGGGTGTTACAAATTGGTATCAGACTTCTGGTTTCGGTCAAGCTTAAATGAATTCGTGGACGAATTCACTTTAAGGGGTGGTGAGCACATGTGTGCGTCATCGTTATAACATGAAAAGAACCCATGAATGTCCACTTAGGAATGAAAATATACATGTTTGAGGAACCTGCGTATTCCTATAATTGCTGTTTGCAATAATCTTTGGTCGCTTATCGGTGTTCTGCACGATTATAGGTGACCAGAAGTGGTGCTGGGCCGTCTGAACGGCCAGGTTCTGAGGCAAGCAGTGCGCCAAGCGATGCGCCTACAACACCTCCGTCTGCCGAGACCATTAGGTTGGTGGCAGAAGCGGTCATGACAATGATCAATGTGCAGCCTGCAAGGCAGGTGCAGCAGCCTGCTCCTGCTGTGGAGCAAGTACCGCTTCAGACGGCAGAGCAAAGGAGGGTTGAGCAAGTAGTTTTGGAGCCAAAGTTGCCTCGGAGAGCAACTGAAAAACAACTGAAGCACGTGATGGGCTTTCATCCACCGGTATTCACGAGGGCAGAATCCCCGACCCAAGCAGAGGATTGGCTCTCAAGGGTCAACAGGGTGATGACTGTGACGGAAATGGAAGAGTGGCAGAAGACCACTATAGCGACGTTCCTTTTGGTTGGGGACGCAAGACTATGGTGGCAAGGCCTAGAGCTACATCAGTTGCGGGGAAGGTCATTGGCCGAAGTTTCGATGGAGGAGTTTGCGAGACTATTCATGGCTCAATACCTCCCCTCGACGTAGAGAATTGCGCTAGAAAGCGAATTTCAGAAGTTGGTGCAAGGGGATTGCACCGTTGATGAGTACCTCCACGAGTTTACTCGGTTGGGGAGATATGTCGGCGCTACCTTCGCAGACGAGGAGCGCAAGACGAGCCGCTTCTATGAAGGACTAAGAGATGATTTAAGGTTGCTACTGTCGGGGCCTAAGGCGCAGGGTTTCATGACCCTGGTCAGTTTGGCCCGGTCCTTGGAGAAGGACATGAAGAATGTCCAAGCGAAGAAGGAATCCGGTAGTAAGAAAGCAGAGTTCAAGGCACCGACTACGACGAAGTCGGGCTACCGTAGATTCTATAAGAAAGCTAAGACGTCGGGTCCAGCTTCTTCAGGTGCCTCGGGGGCAACTACCAATCGAACCCCGGGCGCTTGTTTCACGTGTGGAAAGACGGGGCACTTTGCCGCGATTGCTGGAGAGGATGCCCAAAGTCTGAGAGAAAGCAAGGAGCTACTTACGAAGAGAAGGGCAAGGCGGTGGAGTCAACCGCGTCCCACTATGCTCCGACTCAGCCTAGAGTCTATAACTTGGGCCAGCAGGAGGCCACCAAGCAAGCGAATGTGGTGACAGGTATGAGTTAATTTATAGCAAGTTAGCTTTAATACCGTTATCTATTGCTTGTTAGCCTAATATTGTTTGTATAGGCTTTGTTGTGATTAGTGATAGTCCGGCACGGGCACTGTTCGACACGGGGGCTTCACATTCCTTCTTGTCCGAAAGTTTCATATCGCGCATCGGAGTCCCTTCTTCGATGGCGAAGGACAAGTTGGATGTGCTGCTACCGAACGGGTGCTCGATGCGTGCGGACAGAGTGTGCGCCGTAAAGGTTCACATTGGGAGCCAAGAGTTCGACTTGCTAGCGTCATTGCTGCCGTTAGTAGAGTTCGACATTATATTTAGAATGGATTGGCTGTCAGAGCAGAAAGCTTGGATTGACTGCGACCGGAAGGAGGTCAAGATGGGTGTTGGGCGGGGGACAACATTCGAGGGACTCAAGTTGTTGAGCAAGACGCTGATGTCTGCTCTTCAGGTGGTAAAGGCAGTTCGTGCTGGTGCAGAGCTGTTCGTCACAGTAGTTGGGGCTGTGGAGCCAAAGTCCACGTTGGATAGCATCCCGGTTGTTTGTGAATACCCCGATGTGTTCCCGGATAGTCTTCCCGGAGCCCCACCGCAGTGGGAGATTGATTTCACCATCGAGCTCGTGCCAGGGGCCAGACCGGTGGCACGTGCTCCGTATAGGTTGGCGCCTAAGGAGATGGCAGAGTTGAAAGTTCAGCTAGAGGAGCTGATGGAGCAAGGGTATGTGCGTCCAAGCTCGTCACCTTGGAGCGCGCCGGTCCTCTTCGTTAAGAAAAAGGATGGTAGTATGCGCCTGTGTATCGACTACAGAGAGTTGAACAAGCTGACGGAAAAGAACAAGTACCTGATCCCGAGGATTGATGATCTCTTTGATCAGTTAGTCGGATCGTCGGTATATTCTAAGTTGGACTTGAAGTCGGGGTACTATCAGCTGAGGATAAGGAAATGTGATATCCCGAAGACGGCGTTCAACACAAGGTATGGGCATTTCGAGTTCACGGTCATGCCGTTTGGACTGACAAATGCGCCATCAGTATTTATGGACTTGATGAATAGGACGTTCCGAGATTTCCTGGATCGCTTTGTGATCGTCTTTATTGATGATATATTGGTGTACTCGCAGTGCGAAGAAGATCACTTCAAGCACTTGCATTTGGTGTTGGAGACTTTGAGGAGGAATGAGCTATATGCAAAATTCTCCAAGTGCGAGTTCTGGCTACCCTCAGTAGCGTTCCTTGGTTATATTGTTAGTGGGGAAGGTATAGCGGTGGATCCGGCGAAGATCGTTGCGATATGGGAGTGGCCTGCGTTGTCTTCTGTCACAGAAGTCCGTAGTTTTCTCGGGCTTGCCGGATATTACAGGCGCTTCGTAGAGAACTTCTCGCGGATAGCGCTACCTCTCACGAAGTTGACAAGGAAAGATAAGAAATTCTTATGGACGCAAGAGTGCGTGCAAGCTTTTGAGGAGCTTAAGAGGCGGTTGACCACGGCGCCAGTGCTTAGTTCGCCGTGTGGGACCGAGGGCTTCGAGGTGTATAGCGACGGTTCAGGTAGTGGCTTGGGCTGCGTGTTGTTGCAGCATGGGAGCGTGATAGCGTATGGATCGCGTCAGTTGAAGGTGCATGAAAGAAATTATCCGATGCATGACTTGGAGTTGGCGGCCGTGATATTTGCACTCAAGTTGTGGAGGCACTACCTTTACGGCGTAAGGGTCGATATATACACCGATCACAAGAGCCTAAAATACTTGTTGGATCAAAAGGACCTTAATATGAGGCAGAGGAGGTGGATGGAGTTCCTGGGGGACTACACCTTCAAAATACATTATGTACCCGGGAAGGGCAACACAGTTGCGGATGCGCTGAGCCGCAGGGCTCCCGCCCGAGCCAACTGGTTGTCGGTGCATGATGAGCGGCTAGTACGGGAGTTGGAGGAGCTTGAGATCTGTTGCGTTGACAAGCAGACGAGCGCCAAAGCAATGCTTAACTGGACAGAGGTGCAGTATGACCTGGCTGACCGGGTTCGATAGGCATTGGAGTTAGATGACTCCATGAAGGAGCTTATGGAGGCCGCTCTGGATGGGTCAAATTCCCAGTTCTCGGTGGAAGATGGTTTATTAAGGAAGGATCATCGGTTGTGCGTCCCGAGTGGGGGTAACCTCTGGGCGGAGTTGATGTACGAGGCTCATCATACCTAGTACTCAATCCACCCAGGGAGCACGAAGATGTATCGTGATCTCAAGAAGCTGTTCTGGTGGCCGGGGCTTAAGAAAGCTGTGGCATTGTACGTGGCTAAATGCCAAACATGCGCCTTGGTGAAGGCGGAGTGCCAAAAGCCGGGAGGATTTTTGAAGTCCTTGCCTATATTGGAGTGGAAATTCAACGATATATCTATGGACTTTGTGCACGGGTTGCCAAGGTCGCAGAAAGGGAACGACGCCATCTGGGTGATCGTAGACCGGCTAACAAAGGTGTCGCATTTCATTCCGCATAGGAAGGATGACTCGGTGGAGAAGTTGGAGAAGCTATACGTGGACAATATCGTTATGCTGCATGGTGTGCCCCGTAGCATTGTGAGTGATCGCGATGGGCGGTTCACGTCAAATGATTGGAGGTTGGTGCAGCAGATGCTGGGAACAAAGTTAAAGTTCAGTACAACTTTCCATCCGCAGACGGATGGGCAGACCGAGAGGGTCAATAGAATGATGGAGGGCATGCTACGTATGTGTGTTCTGGATTTTGGTAAGCATTGGGAAGACCACCTGTATTTGGTGGAGTTCGCGTACAACAACAGCTACTAACCAAGTATACAAATGGCGCCCTTCGGGGCCCTGTATGGTAGAAAGTGTCGCACGCCGTTATCGTGGCTTGAAACGGGTGAGGCAAGGTTATACAAGAAGCAGGAGGTGGAGAGTGTTACCTCGTTAGTGCGGATCATTCGGGAGCGCTTGTTGATCGCTCAGGACCGGCAGGCGAAGTATTACATTGCCAAGCACCGGAACGTGGAGTTCACGGTAGGCGATTGGGTATATCTTAAAGTGAAGCCGTTCAAGGGGGTTTCGCGGGTGAGACGCTTGAAGAAGCTGAGCCCAAGATACCTTGGACCTTTTGAGGTTCTTGAGCGAGTCGACGAAGAGGCATACTGTTTGAGGCTATCGGAGGAATTAAGTGGATTACATAATGTGTTCCACATTTCTGTGTTGCGAAAGGCGGTGCAAGAGCCTTCGCAGGTGATCGCGGTTGACCAAGTGCCGGTGGACGAGGGGTTGACGACTAGGGACAAGCCCATTCGTATTGTAGAGGTTGAGGTCAAGAGACTCCGTAACAAGGAGATCCGGATGGTTAAGGTCCAGTGGGATAATTGCGGGCGAGAGGAGCTCTCTTGGGAACGGGAGCAGACTATGCTGGAGGAGTACCCGGAATTGTTCCGCTCAGGTACTGATTTACGTTAAGTCCTGTTTTTCCTTTATTAATTTCGTGGGCGAAATTCTTTAAGGAGGGTAGAATTGTAACACCCCAAAATGTTGTAGGAGCGACGGGGATCACTTTTGGCCAAGACAAGGTTTTGGTGCAGGTGACACGGGCCCCGACACGGGCGTGTCGGAGGCCGTGTCGAGCGTGTCGAGCTCGGGCCGTCGAGCTGGCCGTGTAGTCGACCAGTTCAGGTCGACGATGGTCGTGTGGTGGAACACGGCCTAGGACACGGGCGTGTCCCAGGCCGTATCACATCTGGGCTGTACGGTAGGGTACACGGGCAGTGACACGGGCACGAACACGGGCGTGCCTAGTTTGACATGGGCATGTCTGATGCCGTGTCACCGAGCCGTGTACCTCTCTGACTGTGAATTGTTGGCCGATTGCACACGGGGGGCGTGACACGGGTCCCGACACGGGCGTGTCGCAGGTGACACGGGCGTATCGGAGGCCGTGTCATATGTCGTGTTGCTGGTTTTTAATTTTGGTCGAGACGGCGAATGAGCTACACGGCCTGGCACACGGCCGTGTGTGAACCCGTGTTCGGCCCAGTTTTTGTGATTTCAGATCTAATCCTGGCCGTTCGTTTCCTTAGCTTTGGATCCGACGGTGGGGGGCTGCTCCTGGGTGGTTTTAGCCGGGAATAGGGTTTTGAAACCCTTATTTCACTTGGGTACTCTCTCTCTAAAATCTAGAGAGAAGGGAGAGCTTGGAGGAGGAAGAAGGAGGTCAACTCCGGCGGCCGGTGGAGATTCAGAGCTCCAAATCGCGAGCCGTCTTCAGATCTGCGGAGGCAAGGAGATTGTGGTGCTTTTCATCCGCATAGATTTTCATGGCACCGCGGAAGAACGCAGGGTAACGATTTCTCATCCTTGGGCATGTGAAGCCCTTTTTCCCATTGCATAGGAAGCCCTCTCTCGCGAGTGAGCGAAGAGTTGGAGCGTTCTTTGGGGTAGATATGTAAAGTCCCCCTTGTGTAGAGTCCGTATGCGAAAACGGACATAAGCATTGTGTGTGAAGCCTATTCGGACAAGTAGAGTCGGATCGGTGATGTTGTATTGCATATGAACCGGGGAAGGCTCCGGGTGTTTGGGCATTTTTCGGGTTTTCTACGTGGTAGATTGCATCAGGGAGCCTTGGAGATTAACTCCAAGGTGCACCCGTAAAACTGGGCAAAAGCGGGTTTTGCAAACACGGTGGCCGGGGAGCCAACGTGCACATAACCGGGTTATGTGATTATTGTGGTGGGAACAGGACTCGGTGAGTCTTGGCCTACGCATATGGCTTAAATTGTCGTTGCGGTGTGAGCACGGGTCAGGCGGAACCGTACCCGGTCTATGTCGTTCGGTAGGACCGTTGGCATGGATGAGGGTCTTCGGCGGTCTTTGGCTTAAATTGCCGTGACCAAGGCCAGCAAGGCAAAATGCTCATATGGATGACCGTCCAAGAGGCGGTGGTGGATTGGGAACGTCTATGGCTTGAATTGACGTGACGTTGGCCGGTTCGCCGAGAATGTGCCCTGAGTGCACGGGGTGTGTGGCCGTGCGAGCCCACGCCTGTGGTGAAGTGCAAATACTTTATATAATTGCCTATGCTAATAAAGTGCAGGGAAAGAGCATTGCTTCCCCGAGTGTGGGGGCGGGATCGTTATAATTTGGTCAGCATTGCTGACCATTGCTATTGTTTGCCACCGGGCGGTGGTTTATGGCTTGCAGGTGCTGCGGAGCAGAGCTGGAAATAGCGGGCTAAAGCCCTTGTTGCTGTGCCGGCCCTCGAAGGCCTAATTGCTTATGTTTCTTTCCCGTTTTTCATGTATGGCCGGCCTGCGAGCCGAAGTATGAAAACACTACTTTTGTTAAGTGAACAGTGTAAGGCCTTAAGGCCATTTCTCTTTTGGTGTATGTATACATTCCTGAGTTTATAGTGGACATTCATGTTGTTGTGGCTGGGTTCTTATTTCTTTTGCAACCTAATAAATTGCTTCCGCTAGGTGTTGTGTAGGATGACATGATTGGTTGAATGGTTTCAATGCGTAACCAACCGGTCTGTCCGTAGTATATGGCGTCGGGCCCCGGCCGGACCTACTGCTATATGCTATGCTACGGATAGGGGTGTTACACCTCAGACTAAGCTTCTTTAAGCGTCGAATCCTTGATACGCAAATAAATGGCTTTGTCTTGAGGTATACCAACTAATCCATCCTAAATAAGGGGAACTTTACATATCTACCCCAAGGAACACCGCAAACTCGCAGTACACTCGCATGAGAGGGTTTTCCTATGCAAAAGAAGAAGAGCTTCACATGCTCAAGATGAGAATCGTTACCCTAGTATTCCACTTTAACGCCATGGAAATCTACACAGATGGAAAGCACCGGCATGATCTCGCCTCCGTAGATCTGGGCTCGGTTTATGATTAGGCACTGCGAATCTCCTCCGGCGACCGAATCTTCCCTACTTCTTCCTCCTTTCTCTCCCTTCTCTCTAGAACTTAGGAAGAGAAAGGCCGATATAAAGTGAGGGTTTAAACCCCCAATCCCGGCCTTAACTCTAGGATGGATTAGTTGATAGTGCCCGAAGATCCATCTTTGGCACCATTATTGTTTGTTCTGAATCATACAATCGACAGGATTTTGCTCTCTCCTATTTATAGGATTCTAAGAAAAGGTAGACCAAAATACGTGCCTAAACTTAGAATCTTATAAGTTGATACTTAGTTTCTAGTGTCGACAAAGACTACATAGGTCATGACGGAGAATCTAAAGTTTCGACAGCGCTATGTCGACACAGAATTTTTGTGTCGACACAATGTTTTATAGCTGTGTCAACACAGAGTTTTCTTTGGTCGACACAATTAGTTGATAGTGTCGACACACGCCTTGTAGTGTTGACTAAAATTTTATAACTTAGCCAAAATTAATAGATTTTTTAGAAACCTAGAAATTCTATATGCCTTTTTATTTTCTTTATTTATCAGATTATTTTAGGTTCAACATATCTAATTCAATTTTAAAGCAATTAAATCTAGTTTCATCCAAAGGTTTGGTTAATATGTCAGCAATTTGATTATCAGTGTTGACAAATTCTAAACTTACGTCTTCTTTTTCAACATGATCTCTAATGAAAGGAAACCTGATTTTTATGTGCATAGTTCGGTTATGTGAAACAAAAATTCTGACTGCAGCTACAAATTCTGACTCAGCAGTGGATATAACCACACTTATCTGTTTTTTGCTACTCCATGACACCAATCTTCAACCTAAGAACTGACATGTGCCATTGATGCTTTTTCTATCTTCTTCGCAGCATCCAAAGTCTGCATCTGAATAACCATTTACTGTTTAGGAACCAACTTCCATACTTTATATCTTTTGAATTTATTCAGCTCTTCTTACATAGCATCAACCCAATTTGGGTCTTGTATGCCCTCTTCAAATTTCTTGGGTTTAATCTGGGATAGGAAGCTTGAACATAAAACTGTGTTCCTACTCCTGCTTCTGGTCAGAACACCATGTTTTTAATCACTAATGATTTGGTGTGCTGGATGATCCCTTAGATGTTTATTTACTGGAGGCACTCTGTCCACATCTTGATTATCTTCATTCTCCCCACCAAGCTATACTTCATTGTCTTCATCATCAGCTTGTGGGTCTTGTACTACCCCTGGATAACATCCATCATTTTCCTCATCCAGTCTTGCAGGTTGGTATTCCCTGATGGTTAGCTTATCCATCTTTTCCTTCAAACCTGTAGAGCTAGAAGTAGTGTTAGACAACTCACAGTTTATTAGCTTAGATTCATCAATTTCTATATGGACAAATACTTCTATAGCTTGAGTAGTAAAGTTGTAGACCATGTATGTCTTACTCTTATTGTTGTACCCAACAAATATCCCTTCTTGGGACTTGGGAGAAAACTTAGTTAAATAAGACTTTCCATTGTTAAGTACATAACACTTACTACCAAAGATCCTAAAGTAGCATAAGTTTGGTTTTCTGCCCTTTAGAATCTCATAGGGAGTCTTCTTGTGGCTTTTATTGATGGAAGCACTATTGAGAATATGACAAGCAGTGTTTACTGCCTAAACCCAGAAATATTCTGGGAGAGATGTGTCACTTAGTAGTGTTCTACCAGCCTCAATAAGTGTTCTATTTTTTCTTTCAGCAATTCTATTTTTCTAGGGAGTTCTTGGTGATGAGAATTCTTGATGAATCCCAAGTTCTTCACGGAACTTTGTCATGCATTTAGACTGAAACACAGTTCCATGATCACTTCTAATCTTAATAAAGGAACTGTTGAGTTCATTCTATATTTGCTTAACAAATGTTTGGAAGAGAGCTGAGGTTTCAGATTTCTTACTCAGAATGAATACCCAGGCAAATCTGGAAAAATCATCAACAACCACAAAGGTATAGACTTTCCTACCTAGACTATGAAATGGCATAGGACCAAATAGATCCATATGCAGGAGGTATAAACACGTCACTAAATCTTTAGTATCAAGACTTTGGAAGGAGGTCTTGGTCTGTTTGCACTTTTGACAAGCTGAACATACACCCTCCTTGATTCACTTGACCTGAGGACCATTCCTCACTAACTCTTTACTAAAGAGTTGACCTATAGTCTTGTAGTTAAGGTGAGCTAGCCTCTTATTCCATTTGACACAATGAGAAGCTTTCTCATCTACAATAAGGCAAATTGGATTATCTTTATTCTCACTCAAAAAATTTAGACAATAGACATTTCCTTTTCTATAGCCTATCAAGATAACCTCTTTGTCACTTGACCTTCTTATCTGACACCCATTCATAATAAAAGAAATGTCATAACCAAGATCACTTAGTTGACGTATACTTATTAGGTAATGTTTTAAACCTTTCACATATGCCACTTAAGTTATAGTGATTGAGCTATTAGAAATTTTACCAAAACCTTTGATTACACCCTTTTCTTATCCACCAAAGATAACTTTTGGTCTATCCAATGTGGGAGTAAAGTCCTTTAGCATACTTCTACTTCCAGTTATGTTCCTGGAACATCGACTATCGAAGTACCATATTGGGGTATGGTCACTTGGACTCACCTACATCAAATAAAATTTCCTAACCTTAAAGCCCCAATAGTTATTGGGTCCTAAGTTCAGGTTAGATTGAAATTTGACATGCTTGCCTGCAGCCGTTTTGACAGGTAAGCTAGCATTTTTCTGGACACTAGTATTGTGCCAACAATCAATTGCATAATGGCCCACTTTGCCATAACACCAGCACTCATATCTATTGTATCTTCTTTTAAGTACAGGCTTAACAACATTGCTGTCAGTAGTCCTTAATTCTATAAGAAAAGCAGTCTTTTTATAAAGTGTTGGGGCTGGTGCATCAAATACTGATGATTCCTAAAGAACATGGTGTGTTTGCTCATGGGTTGCCCTATTGGCATTTGCACCCCTGCCATCCTGATCACCATGCTCATAGTGATGTCATGGTAATACCTATTAGTAGGTTGCATCACTTTCATGAAAGGAATAGGGGGTTTGGAAGTTAGTGGCTGAACTGGGGCTTTGCCTTTCCTTTGGAATTAGCTACCCTTATTCTTCCCTTGAAACCTAATCCTTCTTTACCCTTTTGAGCAATGAAGTTATCAAATAAGGGTAAGACTGACTTTGGCTTTGATAATTTAGCAACAAGATCCCTCTCTCATTGAAGTCTGACTTCAAGATTCTTGATGTGATTATTTTTAAAGGTAATTATTTCCATCTGAATGATTGTGATTATTTTCAGTTGGCTTACTTCCATCAATTTCAGATCCAACACTTTTGCTGACTCTGAAGACGCTAACTTGAAAGATGCAATTTTCTTAGCCTGCTTTTTGGCAAGGATTCTTCTTTTCTTAAAAGCTAGAAATAGATCACCATACATATCAATTAGTTGATCCACATCCCCTTCAGACTCAAAATCATACTCAACTCTTGATGTTGATGCTTCTGATTTTGGTCTAGTATAATAATCAGAAACTGAAGATATATTGTATAGCTTACTAGGACCAGGCTGATCCTGGCACTGATCTTCCTCAGACAAAGACATAAGCCCTCTACAATGATGATCTTCAATCCCATTTATAGACTCCAGCATTTGCAAGAATTCAGTCTACAGAATCCTCTTCAGTGGTGAATAATCCAATATAGGCTTCAGCTTCAGCCTCTTTTCCATGTTCTGATGATGAGGAGTCAGTCCAACTCTTCTGCTTCTTGTCAACAAATGATATATCCTTCTTGACCTTATTTTGATGCTTCTCCTTGTCATTAGATTCCTTTCTTTTATTACGGTAGTTAGCTATGACATGTTCAGACCTGTTGCAACAATAACAAACAATCTTAGAAAAAGTTAGTTCGCTTGGTTTAGTGTCATACCTGTCTTCCTTAGAAGATTTCTTCTTCTAGTAGTAGTCATCCATGGAATGAGATGAGGATGGATTTGTTCTACACTATTTTTTCCTCATGAATCTTTGGAATTGCCTTGTGAAGGCTGCAAATTCTTCATCAGAATTGGGGCTGTCTGATGTGTTGTTATCAGAATTATCTTAGTTAACTTCAGTAGCTTTTCTAAGATTAGATGGAGACTTCCTCCTATCCTTCTTTGTGGCTTCAAACTTGAGGGCCACAGATTTTTCTTTGTACTCAGACCTATAGCTTTTCTCCTCCTCCTTTCTGGCCATAAGATGCATCTCATATGATAGCAATTTTCCAAATAGTGTTGGAGGAGATATATCTGCAAGTTTGGTCACTTCCCTGATGGCACATATCTTTGTATCCCAGTCCTTTGTTAGTGATCTGAGAAACTTATTTTTTAGCTCATATGTGTTGAAGACTCTTCCATAGGTCATCAGCTCATTAACAATTCTGAAAAACTTCTTATAACACTCAGTTATGCTATGTGTTTTGGTTTGTCTAAAATTTTCATATTCTTGATTTAGCATAGACTTTCTATCCTCTCTTACTTCTTCTACCCCCTCCATGTAGACAATCAAAGTGTCCCACATCTCCTTGGAGGTTTTACAATTCACCAAGTTTTGGAAAGTTTAGTCATTTATAGCACTAACTATTATATTTAGTGCTCTCTTATCCATAGTGGAAAAGATGATCTCATCCTTAGTTATTTCAGAGTAACTTTTTGGAGTCCCCGACAATGGCGCCAAAAACTTGATGTAGTCAAAGTATAACTTTATGCAGATTCATTCTATATTCTATTATAAACTATATAGATGGGCATAAGCTAAATTGATTTAACTTTTAGGCAAGTGCACCTATCAATCATAATATAGGAGAAATCTACATCTCGTGTCGTATTCCACAGGGTCATTTCAAATAGATGTACTCACCCTCACTCTATTATCGTACCTATAATTAAAATCGATTGTTTTATCTAATCTAACCTAACTATGACTATTTGGATAAAGGAACATTGGAGAATTAAAGACGATAAAAAGCCAAAAGCTAAGAGCATTCACATGAACTAAAAAATTATCAACTTCATTATATTGTAAAGTATTAAACATTTATAAAATTATCTCTCGAGTAATTCAAAATCTAAACCTAAGTTGAGTAAATTTTCTCTCGAACAATTTACAACACTCAAATTTGTATTAAATAAATTACACTTTCTAATACATAAATTCATGAAATCCTTTCTCTAAAATACCATGAATCCATTTATCGGTTTTATAATTTTCCAAACCACATATCTCTCGATCATGAAATTTGAAATACAAAGAAAATAACACCTAAATATGAACATTTAAACATCATAACAACCTTCCAATTTCGCAATCTAAAAAGTTGGAATCCATGTAAAACAAAAACCACATTCATAAATAGGATAAATCTCTTTGGTTTAAAGCCTGTATACGAATAAAATACAACAAATTTGATGAAAATAATAAGATACATGATTACAAAATTGTTCAAATTAAAGTTTCATGCGAAATAAAAGATTAATAAAGTTAGATCACCAAGAGAAATGGAAGATTAAGAGAGATACAAGAAAGACTAAACGCATACAAAAATCTCCTTCAATTCCTCCTTCTCTTAGGTGCTCCACTTTCGTCCTCCAGAACTTCTCAAAATGAAATGATCCAAAAGTCCTGAATAAAATTTTTCTATAGGATTTTATAGTCTCCTTGCAAACAGGGTCGGACACGGGTTCCAACACGGCCGTATCACAGGCCGTGTTGACAGTTCTAGGGCAGTTCAACACGAATAGGCATGTCTTGTCATGGGCCGTGTCATCTGATACGGGTACTGACATGGCCGTGTTGCGCACCGCGTTCTTCGCACACGGGTTGGTTGACACCAGACGTCAAATTCTCCAGAAAAGTACATGGGTGGGCATACGGGCGTGTTCCCACCCGTGTGGTTCTCTGCCTTTTTCTACCAGATCATCAGCTCCATCCTGAATAGGACATGGGTAGGCATACGGGCGTGTTCCTACCCGTGTTCGCCCAATTCTCCTCCTGTCATCAGCCATGTTGAATCCGTGAACTCCTCTGTTTGTTCCAAGACTTTTAGTTCAACTGGTTAGCAATACCCGTATTAAAAAAATGAAGGAATAAATGAACAGTTTAATACATGAAATAATAGAAACTTCCAACCGTGCTCTTCTATTCATGAAAAAGCGAATTCTTAACTATTTTTGCGAAATAAAAATCTTGGGAGGTGGAAAATAGTGTACATGACTACAATTATGAAAGTAAAAAGCCTATCAGAAATATACTCATCAGTGTTTATAAGTACACTTCAGGTACTCGCATTATAATTTAAATTTACCTGCTTTTGACCATTATTTTGTAAAGATTAGAATGCTTTTGCGAGAAAATTTCTGGTACTTGCATTATATTTTAAATTTACCAACCTTTGACTTTTCTTTATAAAGATTAGCAGGAGTTTGTGAGTTCACTTCAGCTACTCGCATTATATTTTTAATATACTTGCTTTTTGACTTTTCTTTTGGAGATATTAGCAAGTGTTCACAAGTTCACTTTAGGTATTGTCATTACATTTTAAAATTACATGCTTTTGACTTCTCTTTTGGAGAAATTAAAAGGTTTCGTGAGTTCAATTCTTGTACTTGCGTTATATTTTTAATTTTCCTATATTTTACATCTCTTTTGCAGAGATTAGAAGGTGTTTGCGAATTCACTTTAGGAACTCGCGTTATATTTTAAATTTATCTACTTTTGACATCTTCTTTACCAAGATTAGCAGGTGTTCACGAGTTCATTTCAGGTACTCGTGTTATATTTTAAATTTACTTGCTTTTGACTTGTTTTATAGAGATTAGCAGGTGTTCGTGAGTTCACTTCAGATACTCGCATTAAATTTTAAATATACCTTCTTTTGGCTTCTCTTTTTGAGAGATTAGCAAGTATTCATGAGTTCACTTCAGCTACTGTTATTATATTTTAAAATTACCTGCTTTTGACTTCTCTTTTGAAGAAATTAGACGGTTTTCATGAATTCAATTCAGTTACTCGTTTTATATTTTTAATTAACCTATATTTGACATCTCTTTTGCAGATCTTAGTAGGTATTCGTGAATTCACTTTAGCTACTCGTGTTATATTTTAAATTTGCCTGCTTTTTACTTCTTCTTTATCGAGATTAGTAGGTGTTCGTGTGTTTACATCAGGTACTCACATTATATTGTAAATTTATCTGCTTTTGACAACTTATTTGTAGAGATTAGCAGGTGTTTGTGAGTAAACATCAAGTACTCACGTTATATTTTAAATTTACCTACTTTTGACTTCTTTTTTGCATAGATTAGCAGTTGTTCGAGAGTTCACTTTAGGTACTCGCATTATATCTTAAATATACCTTCTTTTGACTTCTCTTTTGGTTATATTAGCACGTCATTGCGAATTTACTTTAGGTACTGTCGTTACATTTAAAAATTACCTATTTTTTACTTCTCTTTAGGAGAAATTAGAAAAATTTTGCAAGTTATATTTGAGTACTCATGTTATATTTTAAATTTACCAATATTTGACATCTCTTTTGTAGAGATTAGTAGATTTTCGTGAATTCACTTTAGGTACTCGCATTATTTTTTAAAATTACCTGCTTTTGACTTCTCCCTTAAAAAAATAGCAGTTATTCGCGAGTTCACTTCTGGTACTCGCGTTATATTTTAAATTTACCTACTTTTGAGTTCTCTTTTATAGAGATTAGCAAGTGTTCGCGAGTTAACTTCTGGTACTCATGTTATATTTTTAATTTACCTGCTTTTGACTTCTCTTTTAAAGAGATTAGTAGGTGTTCGCGAGTTAACTTTAGGCACTCGTATTATATTTTTAATTTACATGCTTTTGACTTCTCCTTTATAGAGATTAGCAGGTGTTCGTGAGTTCACTTCAAATACTCGCTTTATATTTTAAATTTACATACTTTTAACTTCTCTTTTGGATGGACTAGCAGGTGTTCACGACTTCACTTTAGGTACTCGCATTATAGTTTAAATTTACCTGCTTTTGACTTCTCTTTTGCAGAGATTAGCTGGTGTTTGTGAGTTCACTTTAGGTACTCCCATTATATTTTAAATATACCTGCTTTTGACTTTTCTTTTAAAGAGATTAGCAGGTGTTTGCTATTTCACATCAGGTACCGTCGTTATATTTAGAAATTATCTGGTTTTTACTTTTCTTTTGGAGAAATTAGAAGTTTTTCCCAAGTTCAATTCAGGTACTCGCATTATATTTTAAATTTACCTATATTTGACATCTCTTTTGCTGAGATTAGTAGATTTTCGTGAATTCACTTTAGGTACTCGCATTAAATTTTTAATATTTACCTCATTTTCACTTCACTTTTACCTCGATTAGCAGGTGTTCGCGAGTACACTTTAGGTACTCGCATTATAAATTAAATTTACCTTCTTATAACCTTTATTTTGTAAAGATTAGAAAGTTTTTGCGAGATCACTTCAAATACTTGCGTAATATTTTAAATTTACCAACCTTTGACTTCTCTTTATAGAAATTAGCAGGTGTTTGCAAGTTCACTTTAGCTACTCCCATTATATTTTAAATATACCTGCTTTTGACTACTCTTTTAGAGAAATTAGAAGGTGTTCGCGAGTTCACTTTAGGTACTATCATTATATATTAGAATTACCTGCTTTTGACTTTTCTTTTGGAGAAATTAGAAGTTTTTCCCAAGTTCAATTTAGGTACTCGCGTTATATTTTAAATTTACTTTTATTTGTCATCTCTTTTGCAGAGATTAGCATTTATTCGCGAATTCACTTTAAGGTACTCACGTTATATTTTAAATTTACTTTCTTTTGACATCTCCTTTACCGCGATTAGCAAGTGTTCGCGAGTACACTTCAGGTACTCGCATTATAATTTAAATTTAACTACTTTTGACCTTTATTTTGTAAAGATTAGAATGTTTTCGCGAGATCACTTCAGGTACTTGCGTTATATTTTAAATTTACCAACCTTTGACTTCTCTTTAAAGAGATTAACAGGTGTTTGCGAGTTCACTTCAACTACTCGCATTATATTTTAAATATACCTTCTTTTTGACTTTTATTTTGGAGAAATTAGCAGGTGTTCATAAGTTCACTTCAGGTACGGTCATTATATTTTTAAATTACATGCTTTTGACTTCTCTTTTGGAGAAATTAGAAGGTTTTATGAGTTCAATTCTTGCACTTGCATTATATTTTTAATTTACCTATATTTTATATCTCTTTTGCAGAGATTAGCATGTGTTTGCAAATTCACTTTAGGAACTCGCGTTATATTTTAAATTTATCTACTTTTGACTTCTCTTTTACCGAGATTAGCAGGTGTTCACGAGTTCATTTTAGGTACTCGTGTTATATTAACATGTGTTCGTGAGTTCATTTCCGGTACTCGAATTAAATTTAAAATATACTTGCTTTTGTCTTCTCTGTTGGAGATATTAGCAGGTATTCACGAGTTCACTTCAGCTACTGTCGTTATAATTTAAAATTACCTACTTTTGACTTCTCTTTTGAATAAATTAGAAGGTTTTCACGAATTCAATTCAGTAACTGGTGTTATATTTTAAATTTACCTGCTTTTAACTTCTCCTTTACCGAGATTAGTAGGTGTTCACGTGTTTACTTCTGGTACTCGCATTATATTTTAAATTTACCTACTTTTTACATCTCTTTTGTAGATATTTGCAGGTGTTTGTGAGTTTACTTCAGGTACTCACCTTATATTTTAAATTTACCTAATTTTGACTGCTTTTTTGCATAGATTAGCAGTTGTTCGCGAGTTCACTTTTGGTACTCGCATTATATCTTAAATATACCTTCTCTTGACTTCTCTTTTGTAGATATTAGCACGTCTTCGCGAATTTACTTCACGTACTGTCATTACATTTTAAAATTACCAGTTTTTTTACTTATCTATAGGAGAAATTAGAAAAAATTGTGCGAGTTCAATTCAGGTACTCATGTTATATTTTTAATTTACCTATATTTGAAATCTATTTTGTAAAGATTAGTAGATGTTCATGAATTCACTTTAGGTACTCGCATTATTTTTTAAATTTACCTGCTTTTGACTTCTCCTTTAAAGAGAATAGCAGTTGTTTGCGAGTTCACTTCTGGTACTCGCGTTATATTTTAAATTTACCGAATTTTAAGTTCTCTTTTATAGAGATTAGCAAGTGTTCGTGAGTTAACTTCTGGTACTCATGTTATATTTTTAATTTACCTTCTTTTAACTTCTCTTTTAAAGAGATTAACATGTGTTCGTGAGTTAACTTAAGGTACTCGTGTTATATTTTTAATTTACATGCTTTTGACTTCTCATTTGTAGAGATTAGCAGGTGTTCGGGAGTTCACTTCAGATACTCGCTTTATATTTTAAATTTACATACTTTTAACTTCTCTTTTGGATAGACTAGTAGGTCTTCACGACTTCACTTTAGGTACTCGCGTTATATTTTAAATTTACATGCTTTTGACTTCTCTTTTGCAGAGATTAGCAAGTGTTTCTGAGTTCACATCAGGTACTCTCATTATATTTTAAATATACCAACTTTTGACTTCTATTTTGGAGAGATTAGCAGGTGTTTGCGAGTTTACCTCAGGTAATGTCATTACATTTTAAAATTACCTGCTTTTGACTTTTCTTTTGGAGAAATTAGAAGTTTTTCCCAAGTTCAATTCAGGTACTCGTGTTATATTTTAAATTTACCTATATTTGACATCTCTTTTGCTGAGATTAGCAGGTGTTCGTGAATTCACTTTAGGTACTCGCATTAAATTTTAAATTTGCCTACTTTTGACTTCTCCTTTATCACGATTAGCTGGTGTTCGCGAGTACACTTCAGTTACTCGCATTTTAATTTAAATTTTCCTACTTTTGAACTTTTTTTGGGTAAAGATTAAACGATTTTCGCGAGATCACTTCAGGTACTTGCGTTATATTTTAAAGTTACCAACCTTTGACTTATCTTTATAGAGAATAGCATACCTGTGAATGCGCTACCAATTCCCAGTTTTCGAAGTAAATACGCTACTAAAGCACGCCGTTGAACCCTGTACTGTATAGACGAAGACCCCCTTATGGAAGCTCCTCGTTGCAAGACCTTCAGATGCAACAAGTGCCATCTTGTCTTTAGGGAAGATAAGATTCATAGGCGCGAAGCGAACGCCGAGCGTAATTAGTAATTAGCATAGCAGCAAGACTGACTAGCATCTTGAGTTGCCTGAGCTGTCATGCCTACTTGTCCGAAGGAGCCTGAAAGGTGCTTCCTAGCGCGTTTACTTCGAAAAGCTGGGGTTCATACTCAAGTCAGTCACATGCATCTGTATCTGTTCTAACAAAAGGTTACTCCGCAGGGAGAGGACTGAGAAGGAGCGACGGGAGAGGAGCGACTGTAAGGAGTCAATGTTCGTTCCGCCGGACCCATGGATAACATGATCCATTCCCTTTCCCTCCCCTGGACCGAATGAAAAGATACCAGTCGAGCACATAAGCCAGCCCCTATTGTGTTCTCTTTCTGTTTCTCTCGCTTTGCTCGAGTTTCGCATACGCTCGCCTCTCCTTCAAAAAAGGGGTTTTGACCGCTTTCTCTTCTCTCCAGCCCTCTCGGCTCGGACTGATCATCTTGCTGGAATTGGAGCTTACGTTAGAAGGTGCAGCTCTTGGGATTGAGGTTTCTGCCTTGTTCTCAAAGCATATTGCCGAGCTAAGGGAAGCTCGAATAGCTTTCTTTATATATATAGATAGATATATCAAATTCTCTCTCTTTCTTACTTGGGAAGCGATTGTACCGAACAAGGACCAACTAACTCGCAGATGGCGTGACCACGAACGTCCTTTCGGTTGAATCGGGGGAACAGCTCGAGGTTTTTTTCCTTCATTGAAACTGAAAGGGAGGGCTCACCCACTTATAGAAGAGTATGGGTCGACCCCAGCCAATCCTTTGATTTTGATCTTCGAACCGCTCGAAAAAGGGTCATCCAAGATACGATTCGTTCACAGCCGATTCTCATTCTATCCATCTACATGAAATGGTCCAGTGGTTTAGCCCTACAACCTAGCGGGAGCCAAGAATTCATCGCAGTTGTTGGCAGCGCACAACATCACCTGCTGTATAGCCTACCGTTAGGGTCCCGGCAAACTACACTCAGAGCTGCTCAACGCACCACCAGCCCTTGGCACAACGATCAGGTCAAGCAAAGCGCTCCAACCAAAGGGGCGCAGCGCGCACATAACTCCTCAATAAAAAATAAAAAGAATCCTATTACCGATCCATTTGTGATACGTGAATTAGACAGGGCACAAGGTACTCCATTTACCAGAAGAACTTGCGTAAGTGAGCGAATGTGTGTAAGCCCAGTCAAAGATTCCTATTCTGGGCAGGCCATCCACCTTCAAATGGTGTTGGTCCTACGGACCGTGAACGGATTCGCCTCTGTCCTCTGGGCACGTCGGAACCGCATGAGTTCACCAGGGTGGAGCACGGTCCGCCAAAATCAGCATAGGTTAGGTGCTATTGATGGAACATGGTAATCCCATCATTCTCCATATGGAAGTGCTGCGGGCACATAGAGATGTGGGTAGAGGAAGTCTCAAAAAGCGACGAGCTGTAGGTCACGTGACCTGCACCGAAAAGGTGGCTGACTGGGCTTTCTCCTGGATCAAAGCAGATCAGCTTGCCGAATTCGTCGATCGAATCCCCCGGAACAATCAATGAAAATAGGTGGCCTTCTACAACCCTCTTTATATGATCTCTTCTCGCCTTTTTTTGCTCTTTTATATATGGCATTCCGTATGAGGTTTTGTAAGATAATAAGCCCCGGATCCCCAACAAGTGATCATCCCATTTCTTACTTGATTCCTAGGCACCTATGCCTTCTAATTGACCAGACCCAAAGCTGGAAGAGGGAATCAATTTACAAGACTGGTCGAGACCAACCGCTTTTCTCCCTAAATAGAGTGCTTCCTTCTCTTCTGCTGCTGATCTATCGCTTCTGGGCACATGGCATGAACCCTTCTTTAATCGGACTGTTGATTCAAGTACGGGCTTTCCGTCCTGCTGGACAAGACTTTTGGGCTTCTTTCGGCAGTGTATGCTAGTCCTATTTTGGAAGTGCGTAGGAATTTGTGGAGGTGCCTTGAGGATTTTGCGTCGGAAGCCTTGGATGATGATTGGAGATTTCAATGATGTTTGCAATAGTAATGAGAAGTTTGGGGGTGCAAGTGTGTCTCTAGCGAGGTGCAACAATTTGAGTTCTATGATCAGAAACTGTGGCTTGGATGACTTGGGATTTCAGGGGCCTGCTTTCACTTGGTGTAACAAACGAGGGGGGTTGGCTCGGATACAAAAGAGGTTGGATAGGGCACTGGCGAACGCGGGGTGGCGGTTACTCTTCCCCGATGTGTCATGCATCTACCACGGACATCATCGGACCACTGCCCACTCTTGTTGCAATGTGATGAAATTCTAGCGGCAGCTCATGCACGGAGACCTTTCCGTTTTCGGGCTATGTGGTTTTAATCCCACATTGGCTCAGGTAGTGGTTATTGGAAGAATTGAGAGTCTGATTTGGTTGCAAAAGGGGAGTGTCTTTAGGTAGAACTTATTAGATACTCAACAACTTCTTTTAAAAAATAATTACAGAAATCAAAACATTTATCTATCCAGCCATAAGGTAAATCCGCAGCTACTCCTCCGATGCGGAAATAATTATGCATCATCCGCATACCTGTGGCGGCTTCGAATAGATCTTATATAGGACTATTAATTAAGGAAGGAGAGCACTCTTAAGTGAACTGGGTCTTCCTTGAGAGAAAAAGAATCATAAGTTTGAGATTGAAGTATGCTAAACCTATCTTCATGATAGTAGATTTGTCTTACTACTTTGCTTAATGATTGGCTTTTCTTTATGGTGGGCTTGCCTTTACTCCAAAAGCCTTTTGTTTTATGCTCGCCTGACATCCAACAGGTTATTTCAGTGTTTCAGGATACCTTTCTCCATAAGATTAGTAGTGCACACCCACAAATTGACAGCCCCTGTGACTGCGGGGAACCACTAAACAAGGCTGCTCAGATTCTATTTCCTGAGAAGGAAAACTTCAATCCACTAGGAGTGAAGACTGGCTACTTTGAATAAGCCGAAGTGAGTTGTAAATGGGAAGGCCCAAGGAGAGTTCAATGCTTAGTCAACTTTGGAATGGAACTTGTTTTGAGGGGGGGGGGAAGAACCGGATGGAGCTTTATCCGAAGCAAAATCTGATGGAGAAGACTCCCTCAGAGCAAAAGAGGAATCCTTCCAGTAGTATCGGTCATTTCCCCCCTTATTTTTCATCAAGTGGTCATGCTAGAGACAAAAACAGTCATGGATAATTATGAGGATAGTATCCTTCCAAATGGGATAAGAGGATTCCTACTCTTTTGATTTCTTAATTGAAAAAATAATTGGAAAATAAAACAGCAAGTACAAAAATAAGTAATAAACCCCAGTATAGACTGGTACGATTCAATTCAACACTTTGTTCATTCGGGTTTGATTGTGTCATAGCTCTATAATTTTAATTAGGTTTATCGTTGGATGAACTGCATTGCTGATATTGACCCTAAAAAAGAAACAGTAGGTACAGCCAGTCCGTGAACAGCCAACCATCGCACTGTAAAAACCGCTCCCTTAGTTAGTGCAGCACCCTCATGCAGAAGACAACATGGAGATTGATGGTTGAATCTGATAGCCTTTAGGTTAGGCTTATTAAGGCAAAGTCTAAACAACCTGAGAATGTAATTGATTTCTCTCTCAAGGTACGACAAAGCCAAACTGGTCATACTCTTTACGTTGTTTATGAAAAGCATGTCAAGAACTAGCTAAGGGACTGAAATGGCGAATTGGATGGAGATGGGGGTTGCAAAGTATGAGTAGGTGTCTTCGTTTTCACAAGATGATTTCTTCCTGCGGTCTTATCAATTTTGGGGTTCCAAGGGAAGAGGGACTGGCTAACCATGGCAAGGATGGGGGGTACGATTGTCAGAGAACGGTTAGACCGGGCTTTAGCAAAATCTGATTGGCGGCTTGCTTTCCCTGAGGCCCTAGTGAAGCATTTACCTCACACATATTCTTTGAGTGGGTTCTTCAACCCCTCAAGGGAGTCTTACATCACTCCGCCTTCGACTGCTAACAACCTGACTTTCCCACTGAGCTCCTTCTCTCTTCTATTCTATATATGTACTGAACTTCCTAAACTGGCTATTGCTCACTGAACGAAGTATGCAAGCTGGTGAGCTTGTTACGACTGAAATAGGTAATTCCTCGTTCACTGCTGATGAATCTATTCCTGCTGTTCTGGATGAAGAAACCTACCCGCCCGCCATAAAAGAATCATGCCCGACGGGAATGCTAAGGTGGAGTCTCCTTCTTCAACAGCCAAGTCACGAAATACCGAACCCAAATCCGCGCCTTGCTTGGACTTCAGCTACTCGCATTATATTTTAAATATACTTGCTTTTGACTACTCTTTTGAAGAGATTAGCAGGTGTTTGAGAATTCACTTCATGTATTATCATTATATATTTGAATTACCTGCTTTTGACTTTTCTTTTGGAGAAATTAGAAGTTTTTCCCAAGTTCAATTCAAGTACTCACATTATATTTAAAATTTACCTATATTTGACATATCTTTTGCAGAGATTAGCAGGTGTTCGCGAATTCACTTTAGGTACTCGCATTATATTTTAAATTTACCTTCTTTTTACTTCTTATTTACCGCATTTAGCAGGTGTTCGCGAGTACACTTCAGGTGCTCGCATTATAATTTAAATTTGCTGCTTTTGACCTTTATTTTGTAAAGATTAGAATATTTTCGCGAGATCACTTCAGGTACTTGTGTTATATTTTAAATTTACAAATCTTTAACTTCTCTTTATAGAAATTAGCAGGTGTTTGCGAGTTCACTTCAGCTACTCGCATAATATTTTAAATATACCGGCTTTTTGAATTTTCTTTTGGAGATATTAGCAGGTGTTCACAAGTTCACTTCATATACTATCATTAAATTTTAAAATTAAATGCTTTTGACTAATCTTTTAGAGAAATTAGAAGGTTTTGCGAGTTCAATTCTGGCACTTGCATTATATTTTTAATTTACCTATATTTTACATCTCTTTTGCAGAGATTAGTAGGTGTTTGCGAATTCACTTTAGGAACTCGCATTATATTTTAAATTTATCTGCTTTAACTTCTCCTTTACCAAGATTAGCAGGTGTTCACGAGTTCACTTCAGGTACTCGTGTTATATTTTAAATTTCATTGCTTTTGACTTCTCTTTTATAGAGATTAGCAGGTGTTCTTGAGTTCACTTTAGGTACTCGCGTTAAATTTTAAATATACCTGATTTTGTCTTGTCTTTTAGAGATATTAGCTGGTATTCACGAGTTCACTTCAGCTACTGTCGTTATAATTTAAAATTACCTGCTTTTGACTTCTCTTGGGAAGAAATTATAAGTTTTCACGAATTCAATTCAGGTACTCGCATTATATTTTTAATTTACCTATATTAGACATCTCTTTTGCAGAGCTTAGCAGGTGTTCGCGAATTCACTTTTGCTACTCGTGTTATATTTTAAATTTACCTGCTTTTGACTTGTCCTTTACCGAGATTAGTAGGTGTTCGCATATTTACTTCAGGTACTAGCATTATATTTTAAATTTACCTCCTTTTGACATCTCTTTTGTAGAGATTAGCAGGTGTTTGTTAGTTAACTTCAGGTACTCACATTATATTTTAAATTTACCTACTTTTGACTTCTTTTTTTGCATAGATTTGCAATTGTTCGCGAGTTCACTTTAGGTACTCGCATTATATCTTAAATATACCTTCTTTTGACTTCTCTTTTTGAGTTATTAACACGTCTTCGTGAATTTACTTCAGGTACTGTTGTTACATTTTAAAATTACCCGTGCTCTTACTTCTCTTTAGGAGAAATTAGAAAATTTTCGCAAGTTCAATTCCGGTACTAAAGTTATATTTTTAATTTACCTATATTTAACTTTTTTTTTAGAGATTAGTAGATGTTCGTGAATTCACTTTAGGTACTCGCATTATATTTTAAATTTACCTTCTTTTGAATTCTCCTTTAAAGAGAATAGCAGTTGTTCGCAAGTTCACTTCTGGTACTCACGTTATATTTTAAATTTATCTACTATTGAGTTCTCTTTTATAAAGATTAGCAGGTGTTCCCGAGTTAACTTCTGGTACTCATGTTATATTTTTAATTTACCTGCTTTTGACTTATCTTTTAAAGAGATTAGCAGGTGTAACATCCCTCAGACAACTAGACCCCTTGGAGTGGTTTTGTCATTCCTAGGTCATGACAAAACCCTAGGGAGTCCAAGAAAACCAAGTGGACTTGGGAATAAAGGTGATTGGGATGAATGGTCTGCAAATTGTATATTACTAAACCCTAGTTCAGGATGACCATGAGGCTTTACCATGACTCTAAGAACCCACCATGACCACACCAATCTATTGGAAGGTCTATTAGATCCCTAAGTGTCCAATGGAGTCAACCCAGGGTTGCCAAGTTGACCTAGAACCATACTAGGCCTAAATTGGGCAAAGTGCCCTAACTAAGGGCAATGTGGCCCTAATAAGCCTAACCAAACCTACCAAGGTCTTCCTAGACCTAAATAGGGGTCAATGGTTCTCTAAGGACCCATTGAGGGCAGTCAAAGTGGTCAAGTTGCCTATGTAAACTCTAACCCTAAATGGGTCAAACTGACCTACATAGGGTCAATTGACCTACCCTTAGCCAAGTGGACACCAACCATACCCTCCTAACCCTAGAGTGAGGTCAATGGGTCACCAAGGACCCATTGGGGTCAATCAAAAATAGGCCAAGTTTACTAAAGTCCGGGAAGCATCTGAGTGGGTCGACAAGACTCAACGAGTAGATCAGGTATCTACTTACACTTATTTTTGGGCTCGAGCGTTGAGTGCGTTGAGTGCACTCAACGCCATGGGCTTAATAGCATTGAGTGTGTTGAGTGCACTCAACGCCATCTTACTTAAAAAGAATTTTAAGCTCGGGGCGTTAAGTGCGTTGAGTACACTCAACGCCTTGGGCTGAATGGCATTAAGTGCACTCAATGCCATCTTACATGGAAAGAATTTTGAGCTCGGGGCAATGAGTGCGTTGAGTACACTCAATGGTATGGGTTGAATGGTGTTGAGTGCATTGAGTGCACTCAACACCATTTTTACTTAGAAGGATTTTTGGGCTCATTGCGTTGAGTGCGTTGAGTACACTCAACGCCATGGGTTGAATGGTGCTGAGTGCATTGAGTGCACTCAATGCCAATTAACATGAAAGGATTTATAGAATCATGGGGTTGAGTGAGTTGAACTCACTTAATGCCATAGACTGAATTTCATTGAGCGAGTTGAGCTCATTCAATGCCATTGTACTTAGAAAATACCTTGCGATTTATTCGTTGAATGTGGAGGATTGTCTCAACGCTTTTACCTTAGAGAAATTCTCGGCCCTATTTGCTGGTTCGGGATCTTTTTGGGATTTACGCCAAGATGAATTAATTGGCCAGGTCCTTTCATTAGGACTTATTTAAACAATAATAAGCAGTCCAGTAGTAGGGTGCCATGTGGCAGACGGGTTAAGCCAAATTCCTCTTTAATGGAGGAGAGAGAAAATGCCCAAATCAATGGCCAAAATTTGGCTTTCATGGCCATTAAAGACACTTGAATGCCTTGGCCTCATTCACCTCCGCCTTTTATGGATAGATTCAACTCCTCTGGGGAAGGGGAGCAGCTTACAGCCATTTCCTGGCTGGATTGAGCCCACATTCATCCCCCACCACCATGGCCGAAATCCACATTATGGTCCATTAATGGCCATGTAAGCCTACACCAACCCACAACTCAAATTCTCTTCTTTAAAAGAATCACTGGACTTAGAGGAGCGGTTTCCACATAAAACCTGAAGGATTCGAGGAAGCCCACTGTATAGTTATAGAAATCGAGGGGTTCTGCCACCGACCATGGCATCCCGGCGATCGACACGTCTCCAGGCCGCGAGCAAGGTCCTCCTCTATTCTTTCTATGGATAGATCTTAGAAATGTTTTAGGTTGAGAATCGTGCTCAAATGAGCCAGATCAGGTGATGATTTTTCCATAGGTTTTCTTAAAAAAATAGGCGGTCGGGTACGCCGAAAACCACCCCTATGGCGGCCGTGCCACCGCCCGACGAGAGCCCCTAACTCAACGAAGATGGTGGCGGTGGTGGGCGGCCAGGGAGGTGGCCGTGTGGCCGGGAAATTGTCTTGGAATAAACTCCAGGTCGGGCTGATCCTAGCCTTTGGCTGGAGGAAGAAGATGACCAGGATGCGTTGGATTCGCTTTAAGATCCATACTGGATCATTTATTTTATTTAGTTTTGATTTCCTAATTTTCTATCATGTTTAATAGGCTGTCTTAACTTAAATATTAAAAATACCTAGGCCCATCTAAAGAAAGAGTGGCAAACATGAAAATTGTATCATTTGAAGTATAGTTTAATTTAAAATTTGTTTGAACCCATTTGGGCAAGTGGTTTGACCACATCACCAATTTTAGTGTGGTCTATACATAAGCTTTATCAGAGCTTGGTTTGAGTGCTCCCACCATTACAGCCATCCAAATTATTTGAAATTTTGAATTGGGGTCACTCTCACCTATACCAACACCGAATCCAAAGTGGTGAATTTTTGGATATTGTTTTCCTATAGTTTTTGTAGTTATTTAATAAACCAGGATTAAATAAATTAAGGGACCTAATGAACTCCAAATTCTCCCAAATTTTTTTGAGTGGTCATTGGGGTCATCAGGAGGCTGTGTATAAATTTTCACTCTATTTAGAGTTGATTTAGTTTGGAAATTGTCAAACCTTATTCTTGCCCCAAAAAGGGGTATTTAGGTCAAAAGTGCACTTGTGGGCTTATGTGGCCAAATAACCTCAATAGAGGTTGAAATTTGGGCCACAGATTTTGAATGAATTTTAACACCCTCCCATGGAAGATGGGGTTGATTGGGGTAGATTTGTCCTAGGACCCCAGACCAAACCCTAAGGATGGTCTTTGGCGTCTTGTGAAGGGCATATGATCAAAAGACATAGAAATGATTTGAAATTTGGTGGAGAGGACTCTGGGGTAGTTAGAGTCCTCTGGTAGAAATCTTATTGGATTTAGAAGTTATTAAACCCCTAAAAACCCTCACCCTAGTTTAGGGCACAAAACTTATAGTGATAGAATAGGTTATTAAAACTCATTGAATAGTGATGGAACTTGGGTAGTGTAGTTATAGGGTTAGTATGAACCTCTCGAAATTTAATTGTGAATTTTTGAACATTAATCTTAGTACTCCCTTTGTAATGCATGAGTTAGCCTAACTTAATTATTTGGATATTATGAACTCATTGTCCATTGGAAAGTCATGAAAACTGGGCAGAGGGAGTTTTATATTATTATGCTCATGTATGAATTTTATAAGAATTTTTAAATACATAATTACAGTACCTACTTCACAAGCTCATAAATTTAGGAACTTGTTAAATAATTTATTCAGAGCTCATTATTTGTTGTAAAATTGTGAAACCTGATCAGTAGTGTTACTAGGTCAATACTTTATTGATGAAATTTACTCATAATATTTGGATGTACAATTTCTGTACTTACTTCATTAACATATTAAAATGGAATATGTTTCTAAATAAAGTTTAAAGTCATTTATTTACTGGAAAAAAGTTGGGAGACCTTGAATTTACAGTAACATAGATGACTAGTAATTATCTTAATTTTTTGATGCTTCTTGCATGACTGAAAAGGGTACTTCATGTTCAAAACCAGGGCATTGGGAGTTCATAGGAAAGTAAATAAATTATCAGGTCAATTAGGAAAATTATGAATTTCTGGATTTAGGCTAAACATGTCATGATAGACCCCCAATAATTATTACAGGGATCTTGGATGATTATTTTGAGTACCTCCCAATGTATACATCATATAGCCTATGATGGTCTGCGTTTAGTAAAACTACAGAAATCGTGATATGGTGCAAAACGAACCAAGAGAGTTGGGATGTTGGTGTGTTGATCTGGTAAGTGAAATGAGTGCATCATCGGGAGTTATGAATAGGAGTGGGACGTTACTAGTGTTAAGTGGTGCTCAGGTTCGATGAAACATCATCTTTCCATTAGAGAGAGAGAAAGAGTTAAAATACACTACGGTTAGATCCAGTACAACATTAAAGGGATTGTGAGTTGGGTAGAAACCAATAATAATAAGTGTCTTGCGAAAGAGATCTTTGGGCTTCTGCCGATCGTAGTTCCTAGTGCCCTTTGAGAGCCATTTACGGGGTATACCGGGGGCAATCTTGGGCTAACCTAAACTGTAGGTAAAACTGAATAGCAAGAGTAATTAGCATAAAAAGGGATTCACTTTTACTCACTTAGATATCTCGGGATGTTAGGATGGGTCACTCGGGATGAAGGCGCAGTGGATATGGAGATGTGTAGGTTGGCCCAGCGTGTTTTGGCTCGGTTGTTGAGTGTGACGTGCAGGTTGGCCCGGCGAGCTTTGGCTCAGTTGTTGATTATGATGGACGGGATGGTTAGGGGAGCTTTGGCTTCATATCTGATACATAAGTTGCATGTGCATAAAGTATAAGGTGGTGGTTCTTCGTTATTGGAGGGTCGATGCACCGACGCCAATACGTTGACTCGGTAAGTGTGGTTTAGCACTTAGCCAAATAAAGTCCGATGTGCCAGCCGGAAAGAGTACACAGGAGCTCTGATTAGTGCACCAGCATTAAGTCATATGATAGGGATTACTGGTAGTGCAATTACACGTTTAGAGGTGGGCGAGGCCCAACCTACTACTTCTATTTGTCACTACGGAGGTATCCTGGGAGGTTAGGCTCCAGAAAGGGGGAACTAAAGGTCTGTGTACACAGAGTCGAGTGGGTGAGTTAATCTTACATGTTCATATCATGGCATATTGCATTTCATAGCATAACCATTATATATAACCCTGACACCTATTGTATAAAGTGGTATGGGACGCTTTATACAATAGGCCCTACAAAATAAACCCTTGGTTTATAAGCTCGCGTGAGCATGCTTATAAGTTAATGTTTCTTATTCTGTAGATAAATATATAAACTGCTAGAAAACCGACACCCTATCATATAAATTTGTATGAGACTTATTATACGATAGGAGCCTTGCAAAAGATCCCTTGCCTTATGTGTTTTCATATAAGTTAAGGCTACTTTTCCATGTTCAGTATTTCTTATTATCTTTTTGTCTTATACACTATAGAATTACTAGATTAGTTCCGCCGCCACCTACTTATATTTATTACTCTCCACTTGCATGTCCTCTCCTTTTCTCCTCCACGCTTGGTTCCTAGGAGCCATGGGGGAAGGGGCGGGGGATGATATAACTTAGTCTTTTACACTAACGATTTTCGAACCACATAATTTTAGGTGACCGTGGAGCTCAGCATGGAGGGGCAGCTCCGGATGTCGGCACGCTTGGAGATTGGAATGTTTAGTACCGGAGTTAAGATTGTAGGGACAATTAGTCTTGATCGCTAGAAGTTATTGAAAGACTTAATTCAAGAGCCTAAATACCTAGAGGGGGGGTGAATAGGTTCTAATTTTTCCTTTAATAATTTAGGGAATTAAACATACCTTGCTTGGCACAAATAAAATAAAACACAACACAGAACATTCACGGCACAGAGAACACCAGATTTATAGTGGTTCCCCAAGATATGGGTACGTCCACTTTCCCCCTTCGCCTATCAGGTAGAGTACTAGATTCAGCCTTACTTCTTTCCCCTTTCTCAGATCCAAAGATCGTACAACTCAGAACCAAAATGGTTCCTACACCTATGACTTTTGCAAGTCCTACCTCAGATTATTTCCAGAATCCTACCTCAGGCATAACCCTACCTCAGCCCTTATCTCTAGGCTTACAACTCAGACTTTTCACAAGTACTACAACTCAGGCTCACAGCCCTACCTTAGCCTTTATAATTATAGGCTTACAGCTTAGAACTATAATTGATCATACAAGAAATTGTGTAATAAAAGAGATACAAAAGATATCACCAGATAGATCCCTTTATTGATGTTCTTTTTGATCAGTTCTTGATCTTCAGTTCAAACCAGACTTGGCTATTTCAAAGCTTTTTCATAGAACAAAATAAGGTTGGACTGTTCTTGATGTAGAAGTTGATCCACTGTCAGCTCCTTCCTTGAATTCAGAATGAGAACTGAATATATTCTGCAGACTATTCTGGATCTGCCTTCTTAAAGGGTTTCCCCTTTACTTGTTGTGATTATTCTCTTTCTTAGTTGATGGCTATTCTGGCCTTCACTGTTGTATTTGTTTGTCAGAGATCAGTCCTTTATATAGATTTTCTTCGTGTTTACTGGCTGATCCGGTTTGTAATAACCTTCTGTCAGTTATGAAAAATGTGTCAGACCTATTTGTAATGACAGTAGTCGACCCACCAGTCATGACAGTTGATTCCATAAAGATTCTACAACTCAGCACAATCCACTCAACAATCTGCTCCACATGTGTCGACACAAATAGACAATGTGTCGACACAAGTCTTGATAATGTCGACACAATACTCCAAGTGTCGACATAGTCAATCTTCTGCTTCTCGACACATCTTCTATTTATATGTGTCGACACAAGTCCAGTGTGTCGACATAACTACTCCTGGTCTCGACATAACTACTACAGACAGATGGCGTTGAGTGTATGTCTAGCTGTCAACACAAGTCTTCAGACCCAGTATAACTGTTGTCGTAAAATGGCATTGAGTGTGTGTCTCGTTGTTGCTGCAAGACAACATGGAGTGTGTGTCTAGCTGTTGACACACACCTTCTTCAGGTGTCGACACAATTCCTGAGTATCGACACATGCCTTTCTTCAGGTGTCGACATAACTCCTGGGTGTCGACACAGCTTCTATTTTAGGTGTTGACACAATTCCCGGCTTAGGTGTCGACACAATTCTGGGTGTCGACACAACTACTTCTTTAGGTGTCGACATAATTCTGGGTGTCGACACAACTACTTCTTTAGGTGTCGACACAATTCTGGGTGTCGACACAACTACTTTTTTAGGTGTCGACATAATTTTGGGTGTCGACACGCTTGCTTCTTTAGGTGTCGACACAATGCCAGGGTTTAGACACAACTGCTACTTTAGGTATCGACACAATGCCTGGGTGTCGACACAGCTTTGCTTCTAGTGTCGACACTTGTACTTAGAATATTTTACTTCCACTTCTTCAACCTGCACAAGGAAACTTAAACATACATCAAATACATATTGATGTATATCATTGAATAGAATGAATCTTCTCCAAATCTGGTACATACTTCTAGTGTACCCAACAATCTCCCCCTATTTTGAGAAGTCAAAACCCTTAATCAAAGATATACACCAGTCAAGATAAAACACATAAGACATAGATGTACATTCATTCCAGTGCAAGTAAATATTCAAACAATGTAAACAATGTAAAATAAATTGTAAAACTGATTTTATCAAGTAAAAAATATTTGTTGTACATGTTTTCTCTTAGAGCAAAAATCAAAAAGCTATATTGTTCATTATCATAAGTCTATCTATCCTAAGATTTGCTAGGCTCCCTTATTACAATGCCTTGACAAGACTTTATCTTTGCCTTCACAGCTAGTTCTGTATCTTCAACAGGCTTCTTTCCTTTAAGATCATTTTTCTTTAGTTCTTCAGCTTTTATTTTTTTCCTTTCAAAGTAGTGAAAGGACTTAGGAAAATACTTGCTGGGCTCTATAGCATTTGTAGGTAGCTTCCCAGCTTTTGCACTCCTCCTATGCTGAAAAATGGCTTCCTATCTAGCTTGATATTAATTCCACTCCTACACTGAGTACCACTTACTCCTTTAATGGGTCTTGTCCTTAACAGCCTTCCATGCAGTCAGAATGATGTTCCTTGATGTAGGGCTCCATTGCTCAAAGTCTGGCTTTAACTCAACTTATTCTCTTAATCTCTTCTTAGATAGCAATTCTTCTTTTTGAGCTTCTTTGGCATCCTCTGACATTTCAACTTTCTCAATAACCACATTCTGTGCCACTTGTGGAGGGCTGTACATTTTCTGCACTTATTCATAAACCATCTCAAAATTAGTAGGAGGATAAATAACCTGAGCAACTTCTGGCTGATCTCCCTCTATATATGCAGGTTGTATCCCAGATTCAGCCACATTATCATCATTACAAAAGGGAGGGAAGCCAAGAGTAGTTTTGATGGTATTAGGAACCCATTTGGCATGGTAAGAACTAGCTTGGACTAACACCCTCTCCCACTTTATGACTTCTCTTTCAAAATGATCTCTAAGATTATTCTTGTTGAATCTAACTTGACATTCCAGATGATCAATCCCTTCTTTGTATTAGACCCCAAATTTATGAATTTGAGTGGTAATAGCTGTTTGGGCAGCCTCTATCGCCGTTTTGACAGTAGCTATAACAGTCTGAATTAGTTTTGTAACTTTTGTTTTGAAAGCAACATATAGTGCTGCAATCTTTGTGTGAATTTCATTATGAGAGTCTATGAGATTTTCATTGGAACTGAATTGATTTTCCAAGACATACTCTAGCTTTCTGGTAATGTCCTCAAACTCAGTCTTGATAAGCTTTTGTTGCTCAGCCAAATACACTATAGCATTGCCTCCCTTATGGAAACAATCTGTCATCTCTTTCTTGTGCAGATTTACTTCAAATCTGATTGACTTGATATCCTGAGCTAGCTGAAATTGCAGCTCTTTATTAGTTTCATCCACATACTTTTCTAGAGACTTCCTTTCCTCATCCAACTTAACTTGCAAGTGGATCAATAGAGAACTGATGTCCATACATAAAACTGGAGGTGGTGTGGCTTTTTGTAAATCCCTCTTATAACCAGAGCTTCTCTTCTTCAGTACAACAAGTTTCCTTTTCTTAGCTAAGTTGGCCTCTTCATCATCAGAAGATGAACTTTCAATGTCAACAGTCTCTTTGTTTACAGTATTCTTCAGCAATTCCTCCCCCTCAGTCTCTGGTAGTTCTTTGTCCTGTGGTTGTTGCTACACCTCAGTCCTTACCGATGGTAAGTCAGGGAATAACTCCTCCAAGGTTACCTCCTGTAATATTTGAATAGGAGGAATAAGATTAGTTGGTAAAATACATAGTTCTCCCTAGACTTCCATGTCCTTGTCAAGTGACCTTTCTAGACAAGAGAAACTTACTTGCCCAATCTAAGCAGTGTCCTTCATATGCACCTCATGTGCCTCTTCCTCAACATGCAGTAGTGCTTCCTTATTTATATCAAAGACTATATTTATCACAGTATCAACTGCTAATTCACTGTCTAGTGTAGCAGCAACATTTACTCCCCCTTGACCAGGCAGATTAGTAAGTATAGTGTCTTGTACTCCTGGTGCAGGGTCTTCTCCCCCTAGAGTAGAGATTCTTTGTTGCTCTGGGAGCATACTACTGTCCCCTTGTCCTTGTGCATCTTGCTGTTATTGCCTGTCTTCATCAGAACTGAAGACAACTTCTTCTTCTGAATCACTAGACGATTCTTCCTGTATAACAACTTTCTTCTTCTTCTGTATTGTTTTGGTCTGTTTTTGAGGATTAGCAATCTCCTTAGTCAACACCCTATCCAATCTTGATAGAATCCTTGTGTCCATTCTTCTCATATGATTGATTTTTGTACAAGGAAGGTGGCTCATTACTTCTTATATTATAGATGATAGGCATAGACTTAGAATTCTCCCCAGGTTTGGTTTCTTGATACCTTCATGTAACTTATCAAATACTATGGTTGTCCAATCAGTCTTAAGCTTGAAGATGATCTTGGTCATCAGGTGGAACATGGTGGCTGAGATTTTGTCATGTCCACCTGTTTTGCACAGTATGACCTTCCCTACAATCTCAGAAAGAAACTTCCCTTATGAATTCATCCCTTTTCGGTTGATAGATGATCCTATCTTAGTATTTGGGCTTAACCCACACCATTTTAAGGCATCCTCGATCATAATGGTTGTACTTCATCTTCTTCCTTAACCTTTGGGAGTTGGATTGATTTTCGGATTGTTTTCAAGGTAATTTTCACTCGGGTATCTTGAACAGTAGCTTTCATCTTCTTCCCGTCTGCATCTGTAGTTGCAGAAGAATAAAATTCCAGAACTTCTTTCTTCCATATCTTTGTTGGTTCAGAGACCAAGAATTCCAAATCAATGTCTGAAATTAGGGCAATTACTCTCTGAATCTCCAGTGATGCTGTCGTGAACCCTCCACGGACCAGCTTATATCCTTCGTTCACCTTGTCTTCTAGATGCGGCGCCATTACTGGAAGAGGGAGATGGAGGTGAAAAGGAGAGATGATTCTCGTCGATAGAGGGTGCAAAGCTAGGAAATCAGAAAGCATAGTCGACAAGATTTTGGCTTCACCTATTTAGAGTCTAAGTGTAAAGGGAAGTTCAAAAGATGCACCTTAGCACTAGGACTAGTCAACAAAATCTTATTTTTGTCGACAGAATAGGTCTAGGTCTAGATAATACTGAGGTTTAGTCGACACATGTATGTGTCGACATTCTTATGTTAGTGTTGACATTGATGTCGACATGTCTCGATACAGAGTGTCGACTTTGATTTTTGTGTGTCGACACAAAAAACAGCTAACTGAAAGTTTCGACATAGTTGTGTCGACACCTATTCTTCAGTCGACACAGATATTATTTCTGTGTCGACACATCCATTTTCTTTTTCGACACAACATACTGAGAGTGTCGACACATGGTCTACTTCTGTCGACACAAACTTTGTACTTAGCCAAATTTCCTATGAAAACTTGAGCTAACATGTTCTACTAAAGGTAGCTTGTGCTAACCTAATCTAGATTCAACATACCTAATTCAATTTTAAAATAATTGAATCTAGTTTCATCCAGAGGTTTTGTAAAAATATCAGCAATTATATTATTTGTATTCACAAACTCTAGACTAATATTTTCTTTTTCTACTTGTTCTCTGATGAAATGGAATTTAATTTCTATATGCTTTGTTCTACTATATAATACAAGATTCTTAGCAATAGAAAAAGCACTAGTAGAATCATAGAATAGTGGAATTCTACTTACCTTGATGTCATAATCTTCTAGTTGGTGCTTTATCCATAATAGTTATGCACAGCAGCTTCCTGCAGCTACATATTCTGACTCAACTGTTGATATAGCGACACTGGTCTGCTTCTTGCTACACCAAGACACCAATCTTCCTCCTAGGAATTGACAGGTTCCTGTAGTACTTTTCCTGTCTTCTTTGCATCTTGCAAAGTCTTCATCTCAGAAACCTGTTAGTGTGAAATCTCTATTCTAAGGGTACAAAAGACCTAGATTAGGTGTGCCCTTGAGATATCTCAAAATCCTTTTAACTGTAGTATAATGAGATTCCTTAGGGCATGCTTGGTACTTAGCACAAACACATATTACATACATGATGTCAAGTCTACTAGCAGTGAAGTAAAGTAGGGAGCAAATTATCCCTCAATACAAAGACTCATTAACAGGTTTCCCTGTCTCATCTTTGCCTATAGAAATACTTGTTCCCATATGAGTTTTCATGGTGGAACCTGAGTCCATTCCATACATTTTAATCAACTCCTTAGTGAACTTAGACTAAGATATGGATAATCCATTATCAGTTTGTCTGACTTGAAGTCCCAAAAAGAACTTCAGTTCACCCATACTGCTCCTTTCAAACTTTCCTTGCATAAGTGTGGCAAACTTCCTACAAAGGTTGTTCTCAATAGATCCAAAGATAATGTCATCAACATATATCTGGACTAAGAGTATCTTGCCTTTGGATTCCCAATAGAATATAGTTTGATTTATCTTTCCCCTTGAGAATTTATTCCCAATAAGGAAATCAGACAAGGTTTCATACCAAGCCCTAGGGGCTTGTTTCAAAACCATATAGGGCTTTCTCAAGCCTATATACATAATTAGGATAGTGAGGATCTACAAAACCTGAGGATTGTTGAATATAGACCTCCTCTTTCAAGTCACCATTTAGAAATGCTGACTTCACATCCATCTGAAATACCTTGAACCCTTTATAGGCTGCATAGGCCAGGAACATCCTTATAGCCTCCAATCTTGCTACTAGGGCAAAGGTTTGATACGAAGTATTTTCCCTCCTCTTATCTGTAGCCTTTTGCTACCATCCTGGCCTTGTTCTTGATGATTGTTACATTTTCATCAAGTTTGTTTCTGTAGATCCACTTGGTTCCTATGATATTATGATCCTTAGGTTTAGGAACCAGTTTCCAGACATTGAATCTCCTAAATTGATTCAGCTCTTCTTGCATTGCATCAACCCAATTAGCATCTAGCATTGCTTCTTCAAACTTTTTGGGTTCTATTTTAGAAAAAAATCTAGAACAAAAAACTGTGTTCATGCTCTTGCTCCTTGTTAGAATACCTTGACTTTCATCTCCAATTATCTGGTGAGCTTGATGATCCTTTAGGGTTTTTTTTGGTGGAGGAAACATGTCTACCTCATGACCTTCTTCATTTTCCCCCAGCTGATGCTCCTCATTCTCTTCTTCTTCCAGTTTGTTTTGTTCTCCCCTGGATAACATGCATCATCCATCCTAGAAGGAGCATCATCATTGATGGTCATCTTGTCTAGCCTATCTGTTAGACCTTTAGAACTAACTGAAACAGTAGACAATTCATTGTTAATCAATTTAGACTCATAAAAAACAACATGAACTGACTCTTCTATAACTTGGGTAGTCAATTTGTAGATCTTGTATGCCCTAATAATGTTTCTGTACCCAACAAATATCTCTTCTAGGGATTTGGCAGCAAACTTTGTTTGATAGTGCTTACCATTCACTAGGACATAGCACTTGCTACCAAAGATTCTGAAATATGAAATATTTGGTTTTTTGCCTTTCAAAATATTATAGGGAGTCAACATTAGTTTCTTATTGATCGATGCTCTATTGAGAACATGACAAGCAGTATTTACTGCCTCAGCCACGAAATATTCAGGGAGAGTAGTGTCACTGAGTAGAGTTCTACCAGCCTTAATGAGAGTTCAATTCTTTCTTTCAGCAATTCCATTTTGCTGAGGTGTTCTAGTTGACGAGAACTCCTGATGAATCCCAAGTTCTTCACAGAATTTTGTCATACATTCAGACTGAAATTCAGTTCTATGGTCACTTCTGATTTTGACCACAGAATTATTAAATTCATTCTGAACTTGTCTAACAAAAGTCTAGAAAATAATAGGGGTTTCAGATTTCTGCCTTAAGAAGAACACCCATGTGTATCTAGAATAGTCGTCCACAATAACTAATGTGTATGATTTCCTACCAAGACTTTGAACTGGAATAGGACCAAACAAATCCATATGCAAGAGATATAAACATCTCAATGAATCTTTTGTATCTAGTGCTGGAAAAGAGGACTTGATCGGTTTGCCCTTTTGGAAAGCTGAACACACTCCATCTTTCATGGACTTGACATGAGGACCATTCCTCACCAAACCCATGCTGAACAAAAATCCTATGGACTTACAGTTAAGATGAGCTAGCCTCTTATGCCATTTGACACATAGTGAGGCTGTCTCATCTGCAATTAATAAAATAGGTGAGTTGTTTAACTCACAATCTATGTTAAGATAATAGACATTTTCTCTCTTGGTGCCAGTCAAAATGATCTCTTGATCACTTGACCTTTAAATTTGGCACTCCCCTTTGTGAATGGAGATGTCAAAACCTAGATCACTAAGCTAACTTATGCTTATCAGGTTGTGTTTTAGACCCTTCATATAAGCCACTTTAGTGATAGTAATAGAGTGACTAGAGATGTTACCAAATCTTTTGATGACTTCTTTTTCTGATCCACCAAAGATGACTTTGGGACCATTCTCTATAAGTACAAAGTCCCTCAACATTTTTCTTATTCCAGTCATGTGGCTGGAATAGCCACTATCTAAGTACCATATAGGGGTATGGTCACTTGGATTCACTTGCATTAAATAAAGAATCACTTACCCTCATAACCCAATTTGCTTTTGGGTCCCAGGTCATTGTTAGTTTGTAATCCTGCAGCTGTTTTAACAGGAAAACTACTCGTGGTTTTAACACTTGTGTTAAACCAGCAATCCATGGCAAAGTGGACCACCTTGCCACACCACCAACACTCAAATCTATTATACCTTCTCTTAGGTACAGACTTTGCTACTTTATTGACAACGGTCTTGTTAAGTGTTGGTGTTGGAGCATCAAACTTCAAGAAACTCTCTTGTACATGATGGGCATTCCTATAGAGTGGCCTATTGGCATTTGCACCCTTGCCCATGAGATTTCCATACTCACAGTGATCATGAGTAGTGTCGTGATCATACCTGTTTGTAGGATCCATCACCTTCCTTAAGAAGATAGGGGGCTTTGCAGCTAGAGGCTGAATTGGGGCCTTACCTTTTCTATATGAATTGGTGGCCCTAGTTCTTCCCTTAAAACCTAAACAAATCTTCCCTTTTTGTGAAATGAAATTGTCTATTAAGGGTATGATAGATTTTGGCTTGGAGAATTTAGCCACTAGCTCTCTTTCTTGCTAAAGTTTTTCCTCCAGTTTCTTGATATGATTCTTCTTGAAGGAGATTGTGCCCATCTGAATAACAATAATGTTTTCAGTTTGACAATCTCATTCAATTTCTTATCCAACAGCTTTGCTGAATCTGCTGTAGCCAGCTTAAGAATCTCAATCTCCTTGGACTGCTTTTTGACAAGAAACTTGCTCTTCTTCAAAGCCTGTAACAACCCAACATACTCATTAATGAGTTAATATACATCCCCCTCAGAATCAGAACCATCCCCTTCTCTTGAAGTTGATACTACTGATTCTGATCCAGCAAAATAATTAGAATCTGAGGGAGAATTGTATACCTTACTTGGTCCAGGCTGATCCTAGCACTGATCATCTTATGATTGAGCCATCCACCCTTTACAGTAGTGTTATTCCACTCTATTTATGGAGTCCAGCATTTGTAGAAATTCTATCTCCTTAGAATCCTCTTCAGTTGAGAATAACCAAACATACGCTTCAACCTCTTCTTCTTCTCCTGATTCAGATGATGAAGAATCTGTCCATCTTTTTTGCTTTTGGGAAACAAAAGATTTTTCTTTCTTGCCCTTCATTTGTTGCTTCTTCTTATCTTTTGATTCAGCCCTCTTGTCTAGACAGTCAGCTATGAAATGTCCAGGCCTATTACCGCAATAACACACAATCTTAGTATTAGATTGTTTACTAGGTTTAGAAGCATACCTGTATTCCATAGGAGTTTTCTTTTTCTTGTAGTACTCATCCTTTGAAAAGAATGAAGAAGGTTTGGGTCTCCACTTCTTCTTCTTCATGAATCTTTGGAACTTCCTTGTGAAGGCTGGAAAGTCCTCATCTGAGGTGTGGCTGTCTGATGAAGTGTTGTAAGGAATCCCTTCTTCTGCCTCAGCACTCCTTCTGGGAGGAGAAGGAGATTTTATCATGCCCTTTCTTGTGCCATTAGCTTTGAAGAAAACTTACTTTTCCTTGTGTTCAGATATGCGTCTCTTCTCTTCCTCCTTCCTGGTTGTATGCTGCATTTCATATAAAAGAAGCTTCCCAAATAGAGTGGGAGGAGGTGTGTTTGTTAGCTTGGACACTTCTCTGATGGCACAAATCTTGGTTTCCCAATCCTTTGTTAGAGATCTCAAAAATTTGTCATTCAGTTCATAAGTGCTGAAGACTCTTCCATAAGTCATCAGCTCATTTACAATCCTGAGAAATTTCTTGTAGCATTCGGCTATGCTGTCCTTCTTGGCTTGCCTAAAGCTTTCATACTTCTGATTCAGCTTAGATTTTCTGTCTTCTCTGACTTCTTCTGTTCCCTCCATTTATACAATAAGAGTGTCCCACATTTCTTTGGAGGTGTTGCAATGCACCAGATTCTGATAGGTGGCATCATCTATGACACTTACAATGATATTCAGTGACCTATTATCTAGAGTTGCCAGGATTATTTCATCCTTTGTCATTTATGAATAACTCTTAGGAGTCTTCATATTTGCATCCAGTGCTAATACCTTCATTGGAATGCAGTGTCCTTCCTGTACTAGGATGTAAATTCTTGGATCAGAAGCTTCCATAAAAAATCTGACCCTCTCCTTCCATATGCTAAAACATTCTTTCTTACAGATATGTAGTTTCATTGATCCAAATTCTTTTTGGTTCTCACTTGAAACCATTCTGATATCTGTTTATTTGCCTTGGAGATTCACTCAGACTGTTAGGTCAATCTTTGAGTAACCTCCCTCTGATACCACTTGAAAGACTTAATTCAAGAGCCTAAACACCTAGAGAGGGGGTGAATAAGTTCTAATTTTTCCTTTAATATTTTAGGCAATTAAACAGACCTTGCTTGGCACAAACAAAATAAAACACAACACAGAACATTCACAGCACAGAGAACACCAGATTTACAGTGGTTCCCCAAGATATGGGCACGTCCACTTTCCCCCTTCGCCTATCCAGTAGAGTACTGGATTCAGCCTAACTTCTTTCCTCTTTCTCAGATCCAAAGATCCTATAACTCAGAACCAAAATGGTTCCTACACCTATATCTTTTGCAAGTCCTACCTCAGATTGTTCCCAGAATCCTACCTCAAGCCTCAGCCCTACCTCAGCCATTATCTCTAGGCTTACAACTCAAACTTTTCACAAGTCCTACCACTCAGGCTCACAGCCCTACCTCAACCTTTATAATTATAGGCTTACAGCTTAGATCTACAACAGATCCTACAATAAATTGTGTAATAAAGGAGATACAAAATGTTGGGTATTGTATCCACAATGTACTTGATTTGAAGAAGCCTCTGAACAAGCTAAGTTGAATCGACAATGTATTTGATGATTTTCTATCAAGTTGTGCTTGCAGCTATTCCATGCTAAGTACACAACAATGTCAGGGTGCAGTGGGTAAATATATACGGGTCTACACAACGTAATCCCTCGTTGAGAAGATTAGTGTGTTGACTCACGTGTGCTCTCTCTATTGGAGTATACTTATTTTCAAGTACAGGGTAAAGATAGATCAAGAGCAGAAGAGGAGCAAAGATGGGTAAAAGACCAAGTTCATGGGAAGGAAGAGGAAAATCGTCTAAGTCAAATTCGACGGGAATCACTAAGTGATTCTCGCCGATTCGACGGGAATCACTAGTGATTCTCGCCGAATCGTCGAGAATCAGTCAGTGACTCCCGCCGATTTCATCTGGCTAACTGTCCTCCTTCAAGAATTCTGCTAAGGCAGAATCGACGACTGATTCTTGCCGATTTGTCGAGAATGACGTTGCATTCCCGCCGATTCGTCGAGTATGACTTTGCTTTCCCGCCGATTCCCTCCGGATGATAAGAGTTTCAACAGGAATCCTGCCAAGGCAAATTTGACGGGAATCACAAGTGATTCCCACCGACTTCATCGAGAATCACCAATGATTCTCGCTAAATTTGCCTTAGGCAAATTTTCTCCTGTTTGCTGGACAAATCCAGGAAGCCGTGCGTTGTTTCGACCGGGGAAAGGATTTTCCTTGTGGGCCCCACAACGGTCATTTAGGGTTGTTCTATAGTATTTATACTCGCTTATTTCGAACATCAACAGTAATCATACACGAGAAATCAAAGACGCCGAGCGTGACCTAGCCGATCACGGAAATCCTTCTGTCGTCATCGTCGCTCGCAAGATAGTCGTCGCCGCTGATATTAGAGGTCCTCTTTGATCATCCGATGACAGGACCGAGGCAAGCCTAGCATCTAACACATCTCTTTCGAGATTTATTATCTCTCGATTTGTTGAACGAGGATCGCTCTTCATTCCGAATCGATTGAGATGACTGATCCGATTGAGATCGTTGGTAGACCTTGCTTGCTTTGTGAAGAAGTTTGGATCAACAAAGCATCGCCGCCGCAATTGCTTGCCACCGCCGATCTTGAAAAGAACCTCTCCAAGAGAGTGCTCCGGTCGTGGACTCTTCGTCTTCATCAAGAACGCTTCAACGAACGAATAGGGACATCCGGTTCTCCACAAGTGTACTTTGTATTTCTTGTACATTTTATTTTTGTTTTGTTGTAAAGGAATAGTGATTCTTAGTTGTAAGGGTTGGGTGCAACACGTGGTGGAGGAGTAGTGACTCCTTCGGTTGGAAGGGTGCCTTCCGTAGTGTGAGGATTGGATTTCAATCCGGTTAGTGAAGTGACCGAGTCGTCCCTTGGTGGGAGATAGGTCGAAGGGGGAGAGTGGACGTACCTAAATCGGGGAACCACTATAATTTCTTATGTGATTTCCTGTACTGTGTTTGTAATTTGTGTAGGTTATTTAAATTCCGTAAAAGACTGCACAAGTCCTATTCCCCCCCATAGGTGGAATTAGTTGACACTAAAGACTTTCAAGTAGTATCAGAGGGAGGTTACTCAGCAATAAGGTTAACACCTTGAGTAAGATCCCGTGTCTAGTGTCAAGAAGAAAGAAGATCTCTGAAATGGAAGGACTCAAGTATTCAGGGAAGATCCCAGTGTACACCAAGCTGAACTTTCTTATCTGGAAGGAATGGATCAGGTACTACATGGAAGCAGTCGACCCCCGACTCTTCATGATAGTGGAGGAGGGACCTTATAACCCCACTACGGCCTCCCCCATGGATCCAACCAAGAAAGTGCCCCAGAAACTTTTTGAAATGGATAAGGATGAGATGGTGCTTGTCAGACTTGAAAAGAAAGCTCAGAACATTCTGGTAAGTGCCGTCGATGATTCCATGATGCAGATTTTCTGAAACTGCAGGACTGCCAAGGACATATGGCACTGCCTGATCATCCTGATGGAAGGCACTGATGAAGTAAGGGATGATCGAAGATCCCTTCTGAACCATAAGTACGAGGCCTTCAGGCAAGGTCCCAAGGAAGAAATCGGAGTGACTTTCGAGAACTTCGTGAAGATAGTCAATGCCCTGAAGGGCTATGGCAGAGTGTTCACCGATGGTGAACTAAATGACAAATTCCTTAGATCCCTTACTAAGGAATGAGACACCAAGATCTGCGCCATCAGAGAATTTGGCAGGCTTGCAGAAACTGATCCCCAGATTCTGTTTAGGAAACTTTTGTCCTATGAGCTTCAGCTGAACACCAGAAAAGCTGAAGAGGAAGCCGATAAAGCCGCTGCCAGAGAAAATACTTTGGACCTCAAAGCTAATCACTCAAGGAAAGCCAAGGGTGAAGCCTCGTCCCGCTCTCGGAAAAAGGATAAGGAAGAAGACTCTGAGCCTTGCTCTTCCGGCTCAGAGCAATCTGAAGAAGACTTCTCCCTCATCACTCGAGAGTTCAAGAAGTTCCTCAAGTTGAGGAAACAAAGAAAGAGAGAAGGCTCCTCCTCCAGACATCAGAAGAATAATTAATCTTCTAACATGTATGAATCCAAACAGAATAAACATCGCTCTAATGACATTATTTGCTTTGGATGCAATAAGCCAGGTCACGTCATTGCTGACTGCCACCAAAGCAAGAGAGATAAGGGGAAGGGAGAGGAGCACAGGTCCTCTAGAGATAAGAGGAAGGAGAGGAACTACATTGCCAAAAAGCCAAAGACACCTAGTGAGTCTGATTCCTCAGACTCTAGTGATGATGAGGAACCCTACTTCGGGCTAGTGGGTCGCTCTAACTCAGAAGGAGACTGCAACCCATTTACTGGGATGGTAAAATATCATACCCCCCTCTCTGACTCTGACTATGAGTCTCCTTATGATGATCTCGAGGACAGCCCTTCTGCTCGTGAAGTTGAGCTCCTCGAAAAATATTAGCTTCTGCTCAATACCTTTGAGGAATGCCGCAAGAGGTTGAGGGCTAAGAAAAAGGAAGTCAAGTTCCTTAAGGATGAGGGTGTGTCCCTAAGAGAAGAGATCACTAGCTTGATCTCTCTCTGACAGGAACACCTGTGCCTGACTTCTGAGCAATCAGAGTCTCTAAGGCTCCTTGACCTAAAATAGGAAGAAATCAACAAGTTGGAAGAACAGCTTGTGGCAGAAAGGAAGATTGTCAAAAGCTTCTCCATGCCCAAGACCGTTCTTCCTTTTGTTGATGAATTCTCTGCTCAGGATAAGGGCGCTGGCTTAGGTTATGTGGGTGTTCCTGGCAAATCATCCAGTTGAAATATGAAGGAAAGTAAAAATAAGGTTGCTAAGAAGGCCTCTACTGCGGAAAAGGGAAAGGCTCCACTCGATCCTGTTGTATTCAGAAAGCCTAGCTTTTCTTGCAATGAGCAGGACTTTGAGTCAACCTATGGCCACTTCTTCCGGCCCACGGTTGAAAAGCACCAAGAGCCGGTATGATGGTTAGACCTTTCCCCGAAACTACAGTGAGAGTGTCTTCAAGGCACCTTATGAGGAAATCAAAGTGGAGAATTATGGCCACTTCTCTAGCGGCCATAATAGGAAGCAGGCACCAAAAGCCAAGCCTGTTATACTGAAGGAATAGGAGGTGAAGAAATCATGTGACTGCTGTCATCATGTCGCCTCCACCTCCAGATCCAAGGCCCCGGCTGGACCCACCGTTCCAAGGGTGAAGAAGGAGCCTAGGAAAAGGTACAACAGGTTGGACTTTTGGTGCTATGGCAAAGTTGGTCACTTTGCCGTGGATTGCTGGTTTAATCCAAGATACAACGAGACTCCTCATGTTAGCAATGCGAGGCCGACCACTCGTAGGGTTAACCACCCGAGGGGGAGTGTGCTAACCAGAAATCTAGGACCCAAGTTCGATTGGGTTCCTAAGGGAAACTGATTCTAATTTGCAGGTATGTCCAAAGGCCACCAAAACGCCTATCTGGTACTTGGACAGTGGATGTTCCCGGCATATGACCAGGACAAGAAGCCTGTTGTGTGATTACTCCCCAGTCAAAAATGGACCCAAAGTCATCTTTGGAGGATCTGATCGAGGAGTCACCAGAGGTTATGGTATGATTTCCAACGGTGTATTCTCTATCACTGACGTGGCCTTTATTGAAGGCTTAAACCATAACCTGATTAGTATAAGCCAGTTGTGTGATAAAGGATACAACGTTAAGTTCTGCAAGGATAAGTGCTTGATAATATCGTGTGCCTCTTCGGAGACGGTATTAATTTGCATTAGGAGCAGAAATTTATTTTGTTTAGATTTTTTTAGCTTAGATTCTTCTACCCCTGTGTTCCTAGTAGCAAAAGGCAGTGCATCTCTTTATGAACAATGGCACAAGAGATTAGCACATATTAATTTCAAGACAATTAATATGTTGTTTTCTAAGAACTTAGTAAGGGATGCCCCTACTATTAAGTGCATCAAAGATAGCCCTTGTCCTGCATGCCAGAAAGGCAAACAGACTCAGGCTACCTTTAAGGGCATTACAGACAAAGACTCCTCCAGATATCTCTATCTTCTATATATGGACTTGTTCAGGCCGGTGCAAGTTCATATCTTAGGAGGCAAATCGTATACGCTAGTGATTTTTGATGATCACTCTCGGTTTACATGGGTGTTCTTTTTGAAACGAAAGTCAGATACGTTTGACATCTTCACAAATTTTATCAAGCAGATCCAGAACGAACTTAACTGCTCCGTGGTAAAAATCAAAAGTGACCATGAAACAGAATTCGAGTCTGGTGATATGACAGAATTTTGTGAAGAACATGGTATCTTTCATGAGTTTTCCTCCCCGCATACTCCTCAGCAAAACGGAGTTGAGGAGAGGAGAAATAGAACGCTCATTGAAGCATGTACGACAATGTTGAATGACGCCTCTCTTCGAGAGTACTTCTGGGCAGAGGCTATCAACACGGCTTTTCATGTGCAGAACCGAGCATTGATCAACAAGAATCATCATAAGACGCCTTATGAGCTATTAAAAGGAAGGAAACCGACCATGTCCTATTTAAGGATTTTTGGCTATAGATGCTATGTACTTAATAATGGGAAGTACCCACGTACTAAATTCGGAGAAAAATGCTTCGAAGGCATCTTCATGGGCTATAATAGCCATAGTCAGGCATATAGGGTCTTCAATAAGAAAACCATAATGGTAGAGGAGTCCATTAATGTTGTTTTTGATGAAGGAAGCCTGCTTCATAGCAATTCTTCCAGTGGCATTCTTGAAGATGTAAGTGCAAGGATTTAACAGCTAAGTCTTGATGAGACTGCAAAAGGTGCAACTCCCAAGTACATCAAGGTTTCCACCTTGACGCCAGCTGGAGAAGTTGACGATCAGGATGGAGAGAATCTCCCAGAAGAAGAAGAAGCCCGAGAAGCTGTCAGAGCTCCAGATGCCAGACTCCTAGAGCTCCAACACGTGAGGGATCATCCCAGAGATTAGATCATAGGAGATCCTCGTGACGGTGTCAGAACTCGGAGAGGTACAATTTACGAGATTTTGCACCTTAGTTTTTTGTCACAGGTTGAGCCAAACAAGTTCGACGAAGCAAACAAAGATGCGTCATGGATATTGGCCATGCAAGATGAACTGCATCAATTCGAACGATGCAACGTCTGGACGCTTAATCCCAGACCAAAGAACCAGAATGTGATCGGCACTAAGTGGATCTTCAGAAACAAACTGGATGAACACGGTGTCATCATAAAGAAAAAGGCCAGGCTGGTGGCTCAAGGTTACAGACAGGAGGGGGGATTGACTTCGACCAAACCTTTGCACCAGTTGCAAGGCTCGAGGCGATCATGTTGTTCTTGGCGTATGCTTCTCACAAAGGATTCACTGTCTATCAGATGGACGTGAAATCTGCGTTCCTAAATGGAAATTTGAAACAGGAAGTATATGTCGGGCAACCCCCAAGTTTTGTTTATCCTACATTCCCTAATCATGTTTATTTTCTTAATAAAGCATTATATGGCTTAAAACAAGCTCCTCGAGCTTGGTGTGAGACTCTGTCTAGTTTTCTTCTTGAGAACAAGTTCTCGAGAGGAAAAATAGATAAGACATTGTTTCTTAGGGAAGTCAAAGGCAAGATCTAGCTAGTGCAAATCTATGTTGATGACATAATATTCGGTTCAACGGACAACAATCTTTGCAAAAAGTTTTATAAACTTATGGAAGGAATGTTTGAAATGAGCAGCATGGGAGAGATAAAGTATTTCTTGGGACTTCAAGTGAAACAGTCTAAGGATGGAATTTTCATCTCTCAGACAAAGTTCACAAATGAACTCCTCAAGAAATTTGGAATGGATAATGCAACCTCTATGAGGACTCCAATGGGATCCACTGTGTCTCTGGACAAGGATGAGAAAGGGAAACCTTTTGATGAAACCAAATATAGAAGCATAATTGGATCCCTGCTCTACCTTACTGCGAGTAGACCGGATATTATGTTCTCCACATGCTTTTATGCCAGATATCAAGTGAACACTATGGAATCTCATTATGTCGCTGTAAAGCGAATTCTTAGATACCTTAAAGGTACACCGCATCTTGGCTTGTGGTACCCAAGAAACAATGATGTCGAGCTGATAGGCTTTTCAGATGCTGATTTTACAGGAAGCAGGGATGATAGGAAAAGCACTTCCGAGACGTGCCAATTCCTCGGAAGAAGGCTTATTTCATGGAACAGTAAAAAGCAGAATTGTGTCGCAACCTCTATGGCTGAATCTGAGTACATCTCAGCAGGCAGCTGTTGCGCACAACTTCTATGGATCAGGAATTAGCTCAAAGATTATGACTTGCAGTTCAATGAAGTTCCGATGTATTGCGACTCCTCGAGCGCAATAGCAATTGCGAACAATCCTGTGTCGCACAGCAGAACAAAGCATATTTAAGTGCGCTATCACTTCATTCAGGAGCATGTGGAAAACAAAGATATATCTCTCTGCTATGTCCCCACGGATAAGCAGGTTGCAGATATCTTCACAAAGACCCTAGATGAGGCCAAGTTCAGTCTCTTCAAAACTGAACTCGGCATGCTGAAATATGAAGATTAAAGCATGAAGGGCTCAAGGCTCTTGGATCAAGGGGGAGCATCGGCAAGGAACTCAAGCTCGAGCACAGATGCAAGATCTGAGGGGGAGCATGTGGTTTCAAGTGAAGTCCCTGATTTGCAGAAGCCGAAAAGGGGGAGATTACCCTCGTGGCTAAGGCTAAGGGGCTGCCAACGTTAAGTATGCTCTGAGGAGAAAATGGTAATGAATTTCCCTCTCAATTGAATTCTTAATATATGATTTTCATTCCCATATGTTCGATTCACCTTAACTTGTAGGTTTTATGCTTCTTCAAATAGGGGAAGATTGTTGGGTATTGTATCCACAATGTACCTGATTTGAAGAAGCCCCTGAACAAGCTAAGTTGAATAGACAATGTATTTGATGATTTTCTATCAAGTTGTGCTTGCAGCTATTCCATGCTAAAGTACACACCAATGTCAGGGTGCAGTGGGTCAATATACACGGGTCTGCGCAACGTAATCCCTCGTTGAGCAGATCAGTGTGTTGACTCACGTGTTCTCTCTCTATTGGAGTGTACTTATTTTCAAGTGCAGGGTCAAGATAGATCAAGAGCAAAAGAGGAGAAGAGATGGGTCAAAGACCAAGTTCATCGGAAGGAAGAGGAAAATCGTCTAAGTCAAATTCGACGGGAATCACTAAGTGATTATCGCCGATTCGACGGGAATCACTAGTGATTCTAGCCGAATCGTCGAGATTCAGTCAGTGACTCCCGCCGATTTCATCTGGCTGACTGTCCTCCTTCAAGAATTCTGCTAAGGCAGAATCGACGACTGATTCTCTCCGATTTGTCAAGAATGACGTTGCATTCCCGCCGATTCGTCGAGTATGACTTTTCTTTCCCGCCGATTCCCTCCGGTTGACAAGAGTTTCAACTGGAATCCTGCAAAGGCAAATTCGACGGGAATCACAATTGATTCTTGCCGACTTCGTCGAGAATCACCAATTATTCTCGCCGAATTTGCCTTAGGCAAATTTTCACCTGTTTGCTGGACCAATCCAGGAAGCCTTGCACTGTTTTGGTCGGGGATAGGATTTTCCTTGTGGGCCCCACCACGGTCATTTAGGGTTGTTATACTGTATTTATACTCGCTTATTTCGAACATCAACAGTAATCATACACTAGAAATTAAAGCCGCCGAGCGTGACCTAGCTGATCGCAAAAATCCTTCCGTCGTTGTCGCCGCTCACAAGATAGTCGCCGCCGCTGATCTTAGAGGTCCTCTTTGATCTTTCGACAACAGGACCGAGGCAAGCCTAGCATCTAAGACATCTCTTTCGAGATCTATTGTCTCTCGATTTGTTGAATGAGGATCGCTCTTCATTCTGAATTGATTGAGACGACTTATCTGATTGAGATCGTTGGTAGACCTTTCTTGCGTTGTCAAGAAGTTTGGATCTACGGAGCATCACCGCCGAAATTGCTTGCCGTTGCTGATCTTGAAAAGATCCTCTCCAAGAGAGTGCTCCGATCATGGACTCTTCGTCTTTGTCAAGAATGCTTCAACAAACGAAGAGGGTCATTGGGTTCTCCACAAGTGTAGTTTGTATTTATTGTACATTCTATTTTTGTTTTGTTGTAAAGGAATAGTGATTCCTAATTATAAGGGTTGGGTGCAACCCGTGGTGGAGGAGTAGTGACTCCTTCGGTTGGAAGGGTGCCTTCCGTAGTGTGAGGATTGGATTTCAATTCGGTTGGTGAAGTGACCGATTCGTCCCTTGGTGGTAGATAGGTCGAAGGGGGAGAGTGGACGTACCCAAATCGGGGAACCACTATAATTGCTTTTGTGCTTTTCTGTGCTGTGTTTACTATTTGTGTAGGTTTTTTAAATTCCGCAAAAGACTGCACGAGACCTATTCCCCCACATAGGTGGAATTAGTTGACACTAAAGACTTTCACAAAAGATATCACCAGATAGATCCTTCTATTGATGTTCTTCTTAATCAGTTCTTGATCTTCAGTTCCAACAAGACTTGGCTGTTTCAATGCTTCTTGATAGAACAAAATAAGGTTGGATTGTTCTTGATGTAGAAGTTGATCCACTGTCAGCTCCTTCCTTGAATTCAGAATGAGATCTGGATCTATTCTGCAGACTGTTCTGGATCTGCTTCTTAAAGGGTTTCCCCTTTACTTGTTGTGAATTTTCTCTTTCTTATTTGATGGCTTTTCTGGCCTTCACTATTATATTTGGTTGTTAGAGATCAGTCCTTTATATAGATTTTCTTCATGGTTACCGGCTAATCCGATTTGTAACAACCTTCTGTCAATTCTGACAAAGGTGTTAGACATGTTAGTAATGATAGTTGTAGACCCATCAGTCATGACAGTTGATTCCATAAAGATTCTACAACTCTGCACAATCCACTCAGCAATCTTCTCCACATGTGTCGACAAAAGTAGACAAAGTGTCGACATAAGTCTTGATGATGTCAACACAATACTCCAAGTGTCGATATAGTCAATCTTTTGTTTCTCGACACATCTTCTATTTGTATGTGTCGATACAAGTCAAGAGTATAGACACAACTGCTCCTGGTATCGACATAACTGCTGCAGACATATGGCGTTGAGTGTATGTCTAGATGTCGACACAAGTCTTCAGACCCAGTATAACTGTTGCCGTAAAATGGAATTGAGTGTGTGTCCAGCAATTGGTGCAAGACGGCATTGAGTGTGTGTCTAGCTGTCGACACACACCTTCTTCACGTTTCGACACAATTTCTGAGTGTCGACACATGCCTTTCTTCTGGTGTTGACATAACTACTGTGTGTCGACACAACTTCTATTTTAAGTGTTGACACAATTCTTACCTTAGGTGTCGACACAATTCTGGGTGTCGACACAACAACTTCTTTAGGTGTCGACACAATTCTGGGTGTCGACACAACTACTTCTTTAGGTGTTGACACAATTCTGGGTGTCGACACAACTGCTTCTTTAGGTGTGGACACAATGCCTGGGTGTCGACACAACTGCTTCTTTAGGTATCGACTCAATGCCTGGGTGTCGACACAGCTTTGCTTCTAGTGTCGACACTTGTACTTAGAATATTTTTCTTCCACTTCTTAAACCTGCACAAGGAAACTTAAACATACATCAAATACATATAGATGTATATCATTGACTAGGATGAATCTTCTCCAAATCTGGTATATACTTCTAGTGTACCCAATAGTTATTTTAGTTTTGCTTACACGATGAGAGATATGTAGTGAGGACCTTGATGTATTGAGGCATGAGACCAAATTTTAGTACTTTTTTTATCTGTGGACACTCCCTTCGTGAAGACTATTTTCTTTACATGTGATTCTTGTGGACTTGTTGAGTTTCATTCTTACTCTTATAGTTTTCCTACTGTTGTGATCGAATCGGCCGGCAGGATTGTCGTATTGAAGTGGCGACCTTCTTTGTTTTGAAAGTGTCACCGCAAAATAGCAGTTCTTGGCCTAAGACCCCGGTGATGTAAAAAATAAAAATAAATGGGGGGGGGGGGTCTTACAAGTTATATCAGAGCAGACCTCAATCGAAAAAGTAGCAGTCACAATCCCTAGGTAACCCCCGCACGAGTTTAGTTTGGGCACAAACTAAGCAGCGGAAGCAATTGTGTGCCCATATGGGGGATCACATGTAAATTGTCCACCTTTAATTAGGTTTGAGTCGATTACTTATGAATCACTTTTGTTACGCAGCCTCCAGCACTGCCTACATCACAGGGTGGAGTCCAGCAGACTCTGAATGTTGCACCACATCCCCCGGTCCCCGCCCCGTTCCTACAGTTGGAGATGGGGCATAGTATGAAAACCATACTATAGGATTTAAGGGCTCAGCAGGTTCCGGCTCCGCAGCAAAACCCGGGGGCCAACTGGTTGAGTATCTTCCGATGGTTCTCTCCCCTCGTCTTACTTGGGGATAGAGTCAGCTGTTCGCACGGAGGAGTGGCTGGACATCATGTATGAGATGCTGACAGGGATACGGTTCCCTTGGGAGGAGAGGGTACCTTTGGTGGTCTCTTGATTGGAGTCTCATGCCAAGAGATGGGGGAAGACATCGCTGGACACGACATTTGTTGATAGAGAGGTTACAGAGATTGCTTAGGAGGAGTTCAGGGCCATACTATTGGAGCATTTTGTTCCGCAGTCGGCCAGAGATGAGCAGGAAGACAGATTCTTACAGTTTAGACAGGGCAACAAGACGGTGGTGGAGTACCACCGGGTGTTCAATCATCTAGCCCAGTTTGCGGATTCTTATCAGTTGGGTGAGGCAGGGTATACTAAGAGGTTCTATAAGGTCCCGCGAGAGGATCTGAGGGAGGCTCTACTATTCGTGTCTAACGGGCCCATTCCTCGGATATTTGAGATGGCAAAAAGGATCGAGGCAGATTGGCACACTACCCGAGGCTGAAAACGGACAACTTAGGATCAAGTCTGCGGAGCCAAAAATAATCAGCGACAGGGCCGCATCACTGATTGGAGAGAAGGGATAAGAGCAGAGGACCAGCCTTGTCAAGAGGTGAGACAGGAGCAGAGGGAACCGGTAGTGGTGGCCCCTCAGCCTCTCCAGATGTGGGAGATGTAGAGACCCGGGGGTATGTCATATCACCTGCTAAAGTGCTTCAACTAACATCAGGTGGGGCATATCCTGAGGAATTGCCCCAAGAGGGGGGAACCACCTCCAGCACCACCGGTTGCGCCGCCTGCTCAGTATCTTGGAGGTCGAGGACGTGGCCGAGGACGTGGATACTAGGGTAAAGACCGCAGGCAGGAGAGGGAGCAAGTGTATGCTTTGGACCTGGCTCAACCACGGAAACCAGAGCAAGTGATCACAGGCATAGTCTTCATCAGTGGCAAGCCCGCTTATACACTGTTTGATACGAGTACTTTGCACTCATTTATGTAAGAGGCCTTCGTGGAAGGACTAGAAGGAGTGGAGAGATTTACCGGTGTGGTTAGGAGGGTACGAATACCAGATGGTTTCGAGCTATTCACATCTGCCAACGGTAACATGGAGGAAGAGATCGGGGGAAAGGCATTCAAAGCACAAGCAATGATCCTAAGGATGCTTGTCTTCGATCTGATTCTGGGCATGACGTGGTGGTAGTGGAACCATGCCTAGATTGACTGCCAAGCAAAGAGGGTCACCTTGAGGCACAGGGACTCTTATGTCATCATCGAAGGTATTAGACCTATTTCCCCTCTCTTATTATTGTCCGTGCAAATCGTCAAGGCCCACTTGCAAGGGGAGGAGGTCTATGAAGTACTGTTTGAAATGGCTGAGGCTAAGGATTCAATCTCGGATATCTCGGGGGTGCGAGATTTTGCTGACGTATTCCCAGAGAAGCTTCCAGGGCTACCCCCGCACCGGGAGCAAGATTTCCGGATACAGCTAGTGCTAGGGGCTAAGCCTTCATCTAGATCTCCTTACCGGATGGCCCCGAAGGAGCTGGCGGAGTTTTAAAGCAAGCTGCAGGATCTAGTGGAAGCTGGATTTGTCTGACCAAGCTCTACACCATGGGGAGCCCTTGTTTGTTTGTCAAGAAGAAGGACAGTACACTCAGATTCTGCATCGACTACCGTGCACTGAATAGATTGACAGTCAGGAATTCCTATCCCCTGCCAAGGATATATGAGTTGTTTGATCAGCTGGAGGGGGTGCATTTCTTCTCAAAGTTGAATTTGAGGTCGGGCTATTACCAGCTGCGGATTCGGGAGGACATTCCAAAGACTGCCTTCAGTAGCAGATATGGGTTATTTGAGTTTACCCTGATGCCCTTCGGGCTCACGAATGCATCGTCGACATTTATGAGCCTCATGAATCCGATGTTCGAAGCTTATTTGGATGTGTTCATTATCGTGTTTATTGACGACATCCTCATCTACTCGAGGACGGAGGAGGAGCACACACGACACCTGACACTAGCTCTAGAGAAACTACGGGAGCACCACCTCTATGAGAAGTTCAGCAAATGTTAGTTCAGGTTGAAGGAGGTGGCCTTCGTAGGCCATATTATTAGTGGAGCTAGGCTAGCAGTAAACCCAACCAAGATTCAGGAAGTTCAGGATTGGCTGGAGTTGACGACATCCACAGACCTGCGGAGTTTTCTAGGACTTGCCGGTTATTACCGGAAGTTCGTGGAGAGATTTTCTCATATTTCCCTTCCACTCACATCCCTGACAAGGAATGATGTGCCCATTGTCTGGACCCCATAGTGGTAGACAGCTTTCGACGAGCTGAAGGATCGACTCACCTCAGCTCCTATTCTTGCCCTTCCATCAGGGATGGAAGGATTCCAGGTCTATACTGACGCTTCCTACCAGGGCATTGCTGCGGTGCTGATGTATAATGGTCACATGATAGCATACGGCTCACGACAACTAAAGAAGAATGAGAAGAACTACCAAGTTCATGACTTAGAGATGGGAGCGGTCGTGTTTGCTCTGAAATTCTTGTGGCACTATCTATACAGTGTCTATTGTGACATATACTCCGACCTCAAAAATTTGAGGTATATGGACAAGCAGAAAGAGCTGAACATCAGGCAGAGGCGATGGGTGGAATTTCTAGCAGATTGCCAGTACGAGATGTATTACCACTAAGGGAATGAGAATGTGGTGGTAGATGCGCTGAGCCGGAAGGCTACGACCTCAGGAGCAGGAACTCAGGTTATGTCCATGGAGTTGGTCCAGATGTTATACAAGATGCAGATATCCCTGGTATCTGAGGATCACCAAGAGCTGTCTTGGGAGCCTATCGTCGTTTATTGCCATAAATGACATTCGAGACCAAGTCAGAGATGGGCAGAGGCATGATGCCAAGCAAGAGACGATATTCCGGGCCTTGGAGGCAGGCACTGCTGGAGATTACACACTGAGGGATGGCCTTGTGTTCTTCAGAGGATGGGTTTACTTACCAGAGGGAGGCCAGGTCCGGGAGGATATTATGAAGGAGGCCCACTACAGTCGGTATTTAGTACACCCTGGTGTTTTGAAGATGACTGCAGATCTAAAGAAGACCATGTACTTGCCAGGCATGAAGAAGGATATCACCTTCTTCGTGACCCACTGGAATACATGCCAGCTTGTGAAGGCAGAGTGAAGAAACCCCGCAGGATTGTTGTAGCCACTTCCAGTGTCGGAGTGGAAGTTTGAGGATATCGTGATTGACTTCATACATGGCCTTCCCCGATCGCGGACGGGAAACAATTCGATCTGGGAAATCGTCGACAAGCTGACGAAAGTGGCTATATTTATCCCTATCAGGTAGGATGACTCAGTTTGTGTGCTGGTTTGGAAATTTGTGGAGCAGTTCGTCCGTTATCATGGAGTACCCATGACTATTGTATCGGATTGGGATGGATGGTTTACATACAAGGAGTGGAGATCAGTAAAGACTTACTTGGGGATCCGACATACTTTAAGAATTGCTTTACATCCCCAGACTGACGGGCAGACCGAACGCACCAATCGAACTTTGGAGGATCTACCGCGACTATGCATTTTGGATTGCGGAGAACCTTGGGAAAATCTGTTGCCACTGGTCGAGTTTTCATACAATAATAACTACCAGTCCAGCATATGGATGGCTCCTTATGAGGCCCTATACAGAAGGAGGTGTAAGACTCCGCTATCATGGATACAGGACGAGGATCTGAAGGCTTTGGGTTCGGAAGTTATTGAGGACACCGAGGCTTAGGTGAGGCTTATACGTGATAGGATGTTAGAAGCATAGAGCCGACAGGCAAAGTATTATGATGCTCTACATTGTCAGGTGGAGTTTCAGGTGGGGGACCGGGCATTCTTCAAGATCCGACCCATTCATGGAGTGTCGCGGGTGCGTGGTCGGAAGAACAAGCTCAGCCCATGTTATATGGGGCCTTACAGGATCCTTGAGCGGATCAGTCCCTTAGCATACAGGCTGGAGTTGGCGGGTCTGCAAGACGTGTTCCATGTATCCTCCCTTAAGAGGGCCCTACTATGCCTGGAGCAGCATATTACAGCCACAGATGGGCCGGTAGCATCTGATCGATCAGTTCACCTGGAACCGATCCGGATTCATGACAAGGGAATATGATTCTTGTGCCGCAAGAAGGTTCCATTGTTCAAGGTTCTATGGAGGAGTCATGGGAGAGAGGAGCAAACAAGGGACCCACAGGACTTGATGAAACAAAGGTGAGCTTTTCAGTCAGGTACTCCTCACAACCTCTCGGGATGTTACAATTTACTTTCACACTTGAAACCCCATAGGACTAACTAGAATTTCGAGGATGAAATTTTTGTTTATGTATAGGGATTTGTAACATCCCACAGACAACTAGAACCCTAGGAGTGGTTTTGTTATGACTAGTTCATGATAAAACCCTAGGGAGCCCAACAAGACAAAGTGGACATAGGAATAAAGGTGATTGGGATGAATGGTCTGCAAATAGTAGATTACTAAACCCGAGTTTAGGATGACCATGAGGCTTCACCATGACCCTAAGATCCCACCATGACCACACCAATCTATTGGATTGTCCATTAGAGCCCTAAGGGTCCAATGGAGTCAACCCAGGGTGGCCAAGTTGACCTAGAACCATCCTAGGCCTAAATTTGGCAAGGTGCCCTAACTAAGGGCAATCTGCCCCTAATAAGCCCAAATAACCCTACCAAGGTCTTCCTAGACCTAAAGAGGGGTCAATGGGTCTCTAAGGACCCATTGAGGTCAGTCAAAGTGGTTAAGTTGACTTAAGTCAACTCTAACTCAAAATGGGTCAAACTGACCTACATAAGGTCAATTGACCTACCCATAGCCAAGTGGACCCCACCCATATCCTCAGAAAAATCTAGAGTGAGGTCAATGGGTCACCAAGGACCCATTGGGGTCAACTAGAAAATGGCCTAATTGACTAATGTCCGGGAAGCGTCTGAGTGAGTCGACAAGACTCGGCGAGTAGATCAGGTATCTACTTTGACTGATTTTTTGAGCTCGGGTGTGGAGTGCGTGGAGTGCACTCAACGCCATGGGCTGAATGGCATTGAGTGCGTTGAGTTCACTCAAAACCTTCTTAATTAGAAAGAATTTTGAGCTCGTGGCATTGAGTGCATTGAGTACACTCAATGCCATGAGCTGAATGGCGTTGAGTGCATTGAGTGCACTCAACGCCATCTTACATGGAAATAATTTTGAGCTCGGGGCATTGAGTGCATTGAGTACACTCAACACCTTAGAAAAAATGGTGTTGAGTGCGTTGAGTGTACTCAAAACCATTTTTACTTAGAAGGATTTTTGGGCTCGTGGCATTGAGTGCATTGAGTGCATTGAGTGCACTCAATGCCATGGGATGAATGGCGCTGAGTGCACTCAACACCAATTAAAATAAAAAGATTTCTGGAATCATGGCGTTGAGTGAGGCTAACTCACTTAATGCCATAGACTAAATTGTGTTGAGTGAGTTGAGCTCACTCAACACAATTGTACTTAGAAAATTCCTGGCGATTTTGGCATTGAGTGTGGAGGCTTGTCTCAACGCTTTTGCCTTAGAGAAATTCTCGGCCCTGTTTGTTGGTTCGGGATCGTTTCGGGAATTGCTCCAAGATGATTTAGTTGGGTGTCATGTGGCAGACAGTTTAACCCAAATTCCTCTTTAATGGAGGAGAGAGAAAAAACCCAAAGCCATGGACAAAATTTGGTTTTCATGGCCATTAATGGAAATTGAATGCCTTAGCCTCATTCCCCTACCCCTTTTACGGTTGGATTAAACTCCTCTAGGGAAGGAGAGGATTTTCCACCCTTTTCCTGGCTGGATTGAGCCCACATTCACCCCCCACCACAATGGCTGAAATCCACATTATGGGCATTAATGGCCATGTCAGCCTACACCAACCCATAACCCAAATTCTCCCCTATTAAAGACTCACTGGACTTAGAGGAGAGGTTTCCACATAAAACTTGAAGGAGCCGAGGAAGCCCATTGTGTAGTTGCAGAAATCGAGCGGCGCCACCATTGACCATGGCATCCCGGCGATCGACAGGTCTCCAGGCCGCGAGCAAGGTCCTCCTCTATTCCATCTATGGATAGAACTTAGGAATCTTTTAGGATGAGAATCAAGCTCAAATGAGCCAGATCGGGTGATGATTTTTCCGTAGTTTTTCCGAAAAAATAGGTGGTCGGGTTCGCCGAAAACAACCCTTCCGGCAGCTGTGACTCCTCCCGGCGATAGCCCCCACCTAAACGAAGGTGGCTACGGTTGTGGCCAGCTAGGGAGGTGGCTGGGTGGCCGAGAAATGGTCTTGGAATAAGCTCCAGGTCGGGCTGATTCCAGCCTTTGGCTGGAGGAAAAAGGTGATCAGGATGCGTTGGAATTGCTTTAAAATCCGTATTGGACCATTTCTTTTATTTAGTTTTGATTTCTGAATTTTTTGTCTTGTTTACTGGGCTATATTAACTTAAATATTAAAAATACCTAGGCCCATCTAAAGAAATACTGGCCAACATGAATATTGTAGCCCTTGAAGTATAGTTTAATTTTAAATTTGTTTTAACCCATTTGGGTAAGTGGTTTGACCACAACACCTATTTTTGTGAAGTTTATACATAAGCCTTATCGGAGCTAGGTTTGAGTGCTCCCCCAAATCTAGCCATCGAAATGATTTGAAATTTGGACTTGGGGTCACTTTCACCTATACCAACACCATATCAAAAATGAGAATTTTTTTATATTGTTTTCCTATAGTTTTTGTATTTATTTAATAAACCAGGATTAAATTAATTAAGGGACCTAATTAACTCCAAATGCTCCCAAATTTTGGTGAGTGGTCTTTGGGGTCATCAAGAGGCTGTGTATAAATTATCACTCTATTTATAGGTGATTTTGTTTGGAAATGGTCAAACCCTATCCTTTGCCCCAAAAAGGGGTATTTAGGTCAAAAGTTTACTTGTGGGCTTAGGTGGCCAAATCACATCAACAGAGGTTGAAATTTGGGCCACTTATTTGGAATGACTTTTAACACCCTCCCATGGAAGATGGGGTGGATTTGGTAGATTTGCACTAGGACCCCAGACCAAACCCTAAGGATGGTCTTTGGTGTCTTGTGAAGGGCATGTGATCAAAAGACCCCAAAATGGTGGAGAGGACTCTAGGGTAGTTAGAGTACTCTGGTAGAAATCTTATTGGATTTAGAAGTTGTTAAACCCCTCAAAACCTTAACCCTAGTTTAGGGCACAAACCTTGTAGTTATAGAATAGGTTATTAAAACTCATTTAATAGTGATGAAACTTGGGTAGTGTATTCATAGGGTTAGTATGAACCTCTTGAAATTTAATTAGGAATTTTGGAACATTAATCTTAGTACACCCTTTGTAATGCATGAGTTAGCCCTACTTAATTATTTGGTTATTGTGAACTCACAGTCTATTGGAAAGTCATGAAAATTGGGCAGAGAGAGTTTTAGACCATTATGCTCAAATATGAATTTTATTAGAATTTTTAAATACATAATTACAGTACCTACTTCACATGCTCATAAATTTGGGAACTTGTTAAATAATTTAGTTAGAGCTCATTATTTGTTGTAAAATTGTGAAACCTGATCAGTAGTGTTATTAGGTCAATACTTTCATGAGAAATTTACTCACAATTTTTGGATGTACAATTTCTGTACTTACTTCATTAACATATGAAAATGGAATATGTTTCAAAATAAAGGTTAGAGTTCTTTATTTACTGGAAAAAAAATTTGGATACCTTAAATTTACAGTTACATAGATGCCTAGTAATTATCTTAATTTTGTGATGCATCTTGCATGACTAAAAGCGTACTTCATGTTCAAAACTAGATCATTGGGAGTTCTTAGGAAATTAAATAAACTCAAAAGTAAATTAGGAAAATTATAAATTTCTAGATTTAGGCTAAACATATCATGATAGACCCTCAATAATTATTATAGGGAAATTGGATGATTATTATGACTACCTCCCATTGTATACATCATATAGCGGAGGATGGTCTGCGTTTAGTAAAACTGCAGAAATCATGATATGGTGCAAAATGAACCTAGAGTGTTGGGATATTGGTGTGTTGATCTGGGAAGTAAAATGAGTGCATCATCGGAAGTTGTGATGGGGAGTGGGAGGTGATAAGTGTGAAGAAGTACACGGGGTTGACGAAACATCGTCTTCCCCGTAGAGAGAGAGAAAGAGTTAAAATACACTAGGGTTAGATCCAGTACAATATTAAAGGGATTGGGAGTTGGGTAGAAAACAATAATAATAAGTGCCTTACGAAAGGGAGCTTTGGGATTCAGCCCATCATAGTTCCTAGTGCCCATTGAGAGCCCTTTACGGGGTGTGCCGAGGGCAGTACTGGGCTAACCTTAACAGTAGGTAAAACTGAATTGCAAGAGTAACTAGCAGAAATAGGGATTTAATATCACTCACCTCGATGTCTCGGGATGTTAGGATGGGTCACTCGGGTTGTAGGCTCGGTGGATTTTGAGATGTGCAGGTTGGCTCGATGAGCTTTGACTCGATTATTGATTGTGACGGGCAGGTTGGCCCGACGAGCTTTTGCTCGATTGTTGATTGTGACGGACGGGATGGTGCGGGGAGCTTTGGCTCGGTAGCTGATACATAAGTTTTATGTGCATAAAGTATAAGATGGTTGGTCTTCGGTATTAGAAGGTCGATGTACTGACGCCAATACGTTGACTCGGCAAGTGTGGTTTAGCACTTTTCCAAATAAATTCAGGTGCGCCAGCCGACAAGGGTATGTAGGAGCTCCGCTTAGTGCACCAGTATTGAGGCGTATTATAGTTCTGACAGGTAGTGCAATTACCGGTTTAGAGGTGGGCGAGGCCCAACCCACCGCTTCCATTTGCCACTACGGAGGTATCCTAGGAGGTTCGGCTCCAGAAATGGGGAACTAAAGGTCTGTGTATATATAGTCGAGTGGGTGAGTTGCACATGCATGTTCACATCATGGAATATTGCATTTCATCGCATAACCATTGCATATAACCCTTACACCTATTATATAAAGTGGTATGGGACGCTTTATACAATAGGCCCTGCAAAACGACCCCTGGGTTTATAACCTCGGGTGAGCATGCTTATAAGTTAAGGTTTCTTATTCAGTAGATAAATATATAAACTTCTAGAAAACTGACACCCTATCGTATAAATTTGTATGAGACTTTTTATATGATAAGAGCCTTGCAAAAGATCCCTTAGCTTATGTGTTTTCATATAAGTTAAGGTTACTTTTTCTTATTCAGTCTTTCTTACTTTCATTGTCTTATACAATATAGAACTGCTAGATTAGTTCCGCCGCCACCTACTAATATTTGTTATTCTCCACTTTCATATCCTCTCCTTTCTTCCTCCCCGCTCGGTGCCTAGGAGCCATGGGGGAAGGGGCGGGGGATGATAGGACTTAGTATTTTAGACTAACAGTTTTCGAACCAAAACATTTTAGGGGACCGCGGAGCCCAGCATTGAGGAGTAGCCCGTAGGTCGACACGCTTGGAGATGGGACAGTCTAGTACTGGAGTCCAGACATCAGGGACTATGAGTCCTGATTGCTAGTAGTTATTTTAGTTTTGCTTATGCGATGAGAGATATGTAGTGAGGACATTGATGTACTTGGAATGATCCCAAGTTTTAGTATATTTATTATATCTATGGACACTCCCTTCGTAGAGACTATTTACTTTATTTGTGATTCTGGTGGACATGTTGAGTTTCATTCTTAGTCTTATAGTTTTACTACTGTTGTGATCGAATCAGCCGTCAGGATCATGGTTTTGAAGTGGTGACCTTCCCGGGTGTGAAGGTGTCACCGCAAAATGGCTGTTGTGGTCTTACAGTAGGTGTTCACGAGTTAACTTCAGGTACTCGTATTATATTTTTAATTTACCTGCTTTTGACTTCTCCTTTGTAGAGATTAGCAGGTGTTCGTGAGTTCACTTCAGATACTCGCTTTATATTTTAAATTTACATACTTTTAAGTTCTCTTTTGGATAGACTAGCAGGTGTTCACGACTTCACTTTAGGTACTTGCATTATATTTTAAATTTACCTTCTTTTGACTTCACTTTTGTAGAGATTTGCTTGTTTTTGCGAGTTCACTTCAGGTACTCCCATTATATTTTAAATATACCTGCTTTTGAATTCTCTTTTGGAGAGATTAGCAGGTGATCGCTAGTTCACCTAAGGTACTATCGTTACATTTTAAAATTACCTACTTTTGACTTTTCTTTTGGAGAAATTAGAAGTTTTTCCCAAGTTCATTTCAGGTACTCGCGTTATATTTTAAATTTGCCTATATTTGACATCTCTTTTGCTTAGATAAGCAGGTGTTCGCGAATTCACTTTAGGTACTCGCATTAAATTTTAAATTTACCTCTTTTTGACATCTCCTTTACCGCAATTAGCAGGTGTTTGCAAGTACACTTTAGGTACTCGCATTTTAATTTAAATTTACCTACTTTTGACCTTTATTTTTGTAAAGGTTAGATGGTTTTTGCGAGATCACTTTAGTTACTTGCGTTATATTTTAAATTTACCAACCTTTGACTTCTCTTTATAGAGATTAGCAGATGTTTGCCAGTTCACATCAGCTACTTGCGTTATATTTTAAATATACCTGCTTTTTGACTTTTCTTTTGTAGATATTAGCAGGTGTTCACAAGTTCACTTCAGGTACTGTCATTACATTTTTAAATTAGCTATTTTGATTTCTCTTTTGGAGAAATTAGAAGGTTTTGCGAGTTCAATTCAGGCACTCGCATTATATTTTAAATTTACCTAGAATTGACAACTCTTTTACAGAGATTAGAAGGTGTTCGCGAATTCACATTCGATACTCATGTTATATTTTAAATTTACCTTCTTTTGACTTCTCCTTTACCGCGATTAGCAAGTGTTCGCTAGTACACTTTAGGTACTCTTATTATAATTTACATTTACCTGCTTTTGACCTTTATTTTGTAAAGATTAGAATGTTTTCGCGAGATCACTTCAGGTACTTGCGTTATATTTTAAATTTACTAACCTTTCACTTTTCTTTATAGAGATTAGCAGGTGTTTGCGAGTTCACTTAATCTACTCGCGTTATATTTTAAATATTCCTGCTTTTTGACTTTTCTTTTGGAGATATTAGCAGGTGTTCACAAGTTCACTTCAGGTACTGTCATTATATTTTAAAATTACGTCCTTTTGACTTCTCTTTTGGAGAAATTAGAAGGTTTCGTGAGTTCAATTCTGGCACTTGCGTTATATTTTTAATTTACCTATATTTTACATCTCTTTTGCAGAGATTAGCAGGTATTTGCGAATTCACTTTAGGAACTCGCATTATATTTTATATTTATCTACTTTTGACTTCTCCTTTATCGAGATTAGCAGGTGCTCACAAGTTCACTTCAGGTACTCGTGTTATATTTTAAATTTACATGGTTTTAACTTCTCTTTTTTTGAGATTAGCAGGTATTCGTGAGTTCACTTCATGTACTCGCGTTAAATTTTAAAAATACCTGCTTTTGGCATATCTTTTGGAGAGATTAGTAGGTATTCACGAGTTCACTTCAGCTACTATCGTTATATTTTAAAATTACCTGCTTTTGACTTCTTTTCTTAAGAAATTAGAAGGTTTTCACGAATTCAGTTTAGGTACTCGCATTATATTTTTAATTTACCTTTATTTGACAACTCTTTTGCAAAGCTTAGTAGGTGTTCGCGAATTCACTTTAGGAACTCGTGTTATATTTTAAATTTACATGCTTTTGACTTCTCCTTTACCGAGATTAGTAGGTGTTCGCATGTTTACTTCATGTACACGCAATATATTTTAGATTTACATTCTTTTAACATCTCTTTTGTAGAGATTAGCAGGTGTTTGTGAGTTAACTTCAGGTACTCACGTTATATTTTAAATTTACCTACTTTTGACTTCATTTTTGCTTAGATTAGTTGTTGTTTGGGAATTCACTTTAGGTACTCGCATTATATCTTAAATATGTCTTCTTTTGACTTCTCTTTTGGAGATAATAGCACGTGTTCGCTAATTTACTTCGGGTACTGTCGTTACATTTTAAAATTACCTATTTTTTTACTTCTCTTTAGGAGAAATTAGAAAATTTTCGCGAGCTCAATTCAGGTACTCATGTTATATTTCTAATTTACCTATATTTGACATCTCTTTTGTAGAGATTAGTAGGTGTTCATGAATTCATTTTAGGTACTCGCATTATATTTTAAATTTACCTGCTTTTGACTTATCCTTTAAAGAGAATATCAGTTGTTGCGTGTTCACGTCTGGTTCTCACGTTATATTTTAAATGTACCTATTTTCGAGTTCTCTTTTATATAGATTAGCAGGTGTTCGCGAGTTAACTTCTGGTACTCATGTTATATTTTTAATTTACCTGCTTTTGACTTCTATTTAAAAGAGATTAGCAGGTGTTCGTGAGTTAACTTCAGGTACTCGTGTTATATTTTAAATTTACCTGCTTTTGACTTCTCTTTTGCAGAGATTAGCTGGTGTTTGCGAGTTCACTTCAGGTACACCCGTTATATTTTAAATATACCTGCTTTTGACTTCTCTTTTGGAGAGAGTAGCAGGTCTTCGCGAGTTCACCTCAGGTACTATCGTTACATTTTAAAATTACCTGCTTTTGACATTTCTTTTAGAGAAAATAGAAGTTTTTCCCAAGTACAATTCAGGTACCCGCATTATATTTTAAATTTATCTATATTTGACATCTCTTTTGCTGAGATTAGCTGGTGTTCGCGAATTCACTTTAGATACTCGCATTAAATTTTAAATTTACCTTTTTTTGACTTCTCCATTACTGCGATTAGCAGGTGTTCCCGAGTACACTTCAGGTACTTGCGTTATAATTTAAATTTACCTGCTTTTGACCTTTTTTTATGTAAAGATTAGAAGGTTTTGGCAAAATCACTTCAAGTACTTACTTTATATTTTTAATTTACCAACATTTGAATTCTCTTTATAGAGATTAGCAGGTGTTTGCGAGTTCACTTCAGCTACTCGCATTATGATGAGTTGTAAATATACCCATTTTGTAGTGTATTTATTTTGTTGTTTTACTCTATTTTCTTCTTTTTTAGTTTGTTTTATTTAATAAATTGTTTCTTTTTTGTAATTTTTTATTTCTAACTTAGCATTTTTATTTTCTGAATTTCTCCAAAAAAACATTTTTTCGGCCATGTCACGCCCATGTCACCCCCCGACACGGGGGTGTCAGGCTCTCAATGCAATCAGCCAGTCAAAACATGCAATTTCACTGTTCCGAGCCCGACACGCCCAACGTCACGCCTGTGTCAAAGCCTGTCACGCCCGTGTCGAGGCCGACACGCAACGCTTAGTCAAACAGTCAACGTTGCCGACATCAGGATGCCAGCTGTCTGGGTCACGCCCCCCCTGTCATTCCCGTGACAATCCTGTCACGCCCGTGTACGCCACGTGGACCGCCCCGAAGTCAAAGCGCGCGTCAAATCCCCAGAGCCAGCTCCCTGTGTAAGATCCTGTTTCCTCATCCCGAGGCTAACCCGGATCTTATGCCCAGAACCGCCGCCTTACGGTGACACTAACTCCTGAGTTAGTCGACACCGTAAGACGCCGATTCTGCCGGCTACTACGATCATTTTTCACTAGAGATGCGGAAGTAAAAGTGTATAAACAAGCTAATACACATGTCCACAGAAATCACAGAGCATATCATATATATGAAAATGAAAGTGCTACTATAGTCCATAATGAGTACTAAAGAGAAAGTAGGGCTTATGCCCATATACATCAATAGAAATCAGACTCTCTCTCACAAAATAGGAAGCTGTAAACTAAGCTATCCACTACATCTCCTCCAACCTGAGGACGTGCGGTAGTAGTGTCTGGTTGTGGTGGTAGCTGCTCCTCATGCCCTGCCTCCTCGTCCTGCTGGACGTGCTGGTCCACCTCCTCGAACTCCTAAAAAGGGGGAGTCAACGTATGTTAGTCAAAAAGACTAAGTCGTATCCTCAACTCCTCCTCCTGTCGCTCTTAGGCACCGGATGGAAGGAGGATGCGGAGGACAACAAGGGGTAGCAAAGTGAAGCAGGTGACATTTCTATCTAGTAGGAGTAAGTAAAATCTAGCAGTTCTATATAAAGTGCAAATAAGTAAAGACAGTGCAGAAAGAAAAGGACTGCAGTAAAAAGATAGAACTGAAAGTAAATGCAGTACAGAAAGGAAAGTACGCTACTGCTACTCCTACTCCTATCAATATCACAGAAGTACCCTAACTTATATGAACGCCCATACGAACTTATAAGTTAGGGTTTCCAAAAGTAACTTATCATATAAACCGCCCATACAATTTATATGATAAGGATCTATGAAGCGTATGTCCTAATGAATGAATGTATGTTATGATGAGTATGTTAAACATGCAAGTGCAACACACACACACGACTCCGTGATCACAGACCTTTAGTTCCCTCTTTTTGAGAGCTTGCATCACTCTCGGGTACTGCCGTTGTGGCTACGGCAACAGTAGAGCGGGCTCTCCACTTCTAGGTAGGTATAAGCACTACCAGACCTAGACCCCTCTCATACGCCTCTGTACACGTCCTAGGTGCACTCTAGAGTTTTGCGTACGTATTTTGCTGACTACCCGTCAGTCTTGTAGGTCGAGTGTACGTCTTCGGGGATTCCGCAGTATTATATATTTAGCATACTGGCCCCTCCACCCGTACTCCTCGCCCGAGCCATCGTACTGCCATCGGTGCCTCGACTGGCCAGTCCCGCGTGACTCGCCACTAATTTTATGCACATGCAAGGTATTAATCGGAGCTTCCTGCTCGTAACGATATTGTTAACACATTCCCTCCAATCCAATTTGGGTGAGCAAGTGCTTGTATCCCTCCAACCTTAAGAAACAGGTGAGCAAGCCACTCCAACCCGGTTAGGATGAGCTCATTACTTGTATCCCTCCAACCTTGTGAAACAGGTGAGCAAGTAACCCATATGATGTTTCCAACCTTATTCAACCGGCGAACCTATCGCGTAGAACTCCAAGCCTATTAGACTACTCTTGTCTAAGGTTTATTATACATAGTGATTTAGAGTGAATCCCAGGACTGCCCAAGGCATGCCCCGTGAGGGGGTCTCGAGGGCACTAGGAACCAAGACGGGCATGAAACCCGAAGTTCCCTTTCGCAAGGATAATTAGTTTTAGTTGATGTTTACCCGTTATCCACGATTCTCCTTTAGTGTTACTCCTTAGTAGTCTAATGACTTATGGTATTATTATCGGAAAGGCGACGGTCTTCCGTCAGACTCCGTTATGCCTATTGTAAAGTGATTTGCACTCTATCACTCGTTGCTATACTCATGATGCTATCAACACCACTCGGGTTTATTCCCAATTTCCACGACTATCCCATTTTACATTCTATCTCCCGGTGGTCCTAGAAGAGTAAACCTATTTTTTCTAAATGTGGCCCCAGCCCTAATACCACCCTGCCATTTCAAATTACACTACCATCCCCATCATTCTGTTCATTAATCTAGGGTGGTATTATCTAGATAGGTATTTACGTACGACGCTTCTATCGAGACTGAGCGACTAGGGTAAGATGACCTAACTAATGATCTCTTGAATGAACTTCCAAATGCATGTATTGTGTTTAATCACATGAGATTATTATAGATATGCTACATCGATTTATTCATTATTTTATCTCCTCCAGAATCAGTCAATTATTGTTGAGGGTAAAATTGTCATTTTCTCGTATACTTATAAGTTAACTCTTCAATTTATCAAGTCGAATCTCAAGGGCTCGTATATGTCTCCCATGAGTTTAAATAATATCATTATGGTTTTGTAAATCTTCTAAACCCTAGTTTGATTCATTTTAGAAAATGCTTAAGTGTTCACCAAATTCTCAAAATCGTCAAATTCACTAAGTGCGGGATTTTTGCTCCCCAAAATCCCAACTAATTTAGGGTTTGAAATTATACTCTACTGGTCTACTAAATCAGGGGGGTGTGCATTCTAACTGCACCCCTTTAGGCACTTATCAAAACAAGTTTTTCATTTGCTATTTGCAGCCCGAGCCTAAGTAGTTCAATTCTTGCATGTGGGTCTTTCCCAACATGACTTGTTCCAATCTCAGAGAAATTTCTACCACTGGTCTATATGGTCCCTAATGGCCAACCACCAAAATTTGGGGCCATTTGGAGTTAGCTAACTCCAAGAATCACCTAGTTAAGCCCTAGGGGTATTTTGGTAATTTTCCCACATTTTGTTTTCCAATCAAGCCCATTTTTTGGCAGGGCCTGAATATGCCCTAATTATACCTCTGACCAAAATCGCAGGTCAAGGGGGCTTCTGGTTTGGCTTGGGCAGCCATTTGAAATTCTGCAAAATTGTTATTTGCAGCCCAAGTCAAATATTATTTCTCAAACATGCAAGTGAGATTCCTCAACATGCAGTGCATCAATTTAGCCCAAATTTTAACCATGGGTCTAATATACCCATGAGAGGGTGCCACCAAAATTTGGGGCCATTTGGAGTTAGGAAACTCCAAAAATCACATTTATTTACTTTTGGGTATTTTTGTAAAAACTATAGCAAAGTGTTCCCCAAAAATTCTGATTTTTGGGGAGGGCCTAGATATGACTAAATAAGCCACATGCCCAAAATCTCAGTCCATTTGGACTTAGGGTTTGAGCAGGGCATCAGTTTTAGTTTCTGCCCTAGTTAGGGGGCAGTCCTAGCAAAACAGCCCTACAGGGCACCCTACTGGTCCAAAACCTATGATTTCTGTGGCATTTTGAAGTTACCTCATCTAGCTAGCTTTTTCATTCAGGGTCCATCCTAAGTGCAGGTCTCTAAGTACCCTAAAATTGACATGCACAATTATTGTTACATTGTGACAATATTCCACATTATTCATAAAATAATAATACAGGTTTATAATAAAAATCTCTGCACGAATCTTGAAGCCCATCGGACGACATCTGGATCGTCTTCTTCCTCATGCATGCATGCATGGCCATCCGTGCAGACCACCCTTGCGGGGTGGTTTCCGGCCATCGCCGGCGGCGGGGCCTCCGGCCAAGACCTTCCCCGGCCTCACGGTGGTCGGGGCTAGGGCTGGCCGGCGACTGGGCGGCGGAGAGCGGCGGACGGCGGCGGCGCAACCAAACCGAAAAAACCTAAAACCGTCATTTTTAAACCTATTTTTAAGCTTTTTGATTCCTATGTCGAGCTCGTTTGAGCTCGACCTCTAACCTAGATGATCTAGGATACTAGTACAGTAAGAGGGGAGGGGATACGGACCGGTGGTGGTTGTGGTTGAGGGTGGCGGCGGCTTCCCCTAGCATGAACATTCCGGCGAGTTCCTTGGCTTGCCATGGCTGCAGGTGGCTCCGGCTCTCTCTCTCTCTCTGTCTCAGGGGTAGGAATGAAGTGGGAGTGAGTGTGTGAGGTCGGTTTAGGCTGAGTTAAGTGAGGGGGGCGACTTCACCAATGTTGGGGCGGATTCACCAAGGAGGGGCGATTTCAACAATGTTGAGGGCTCGGGTTGGGTGTGTGGCCGGCTAGGTGGCTTGGGGGTGGGCCCCACTACTCCAGCTGGTTTAATCAGGTCCTAAGGGTCGGGTTTCATGGTTGGGGCCAAGGTGGGTGGGTGGTGAGGAGGGGGAGTTGGTTCACCTAATGAAATAGGTTAGGTTGGGTCGGGTTTGGGCTTGGGCTTGACCCAAGGCTGCATGGTGGGTCCTCACACCTCCTAATACCCTTACCTGGTCAGCCAACCCATGGTGGGTTGGTGGGATGAGCCCAAATGGCCCAAAATAACTCCTCCACATTTTCTCTCTCCTATTTATCACATTTTTCTCTTTCCTAGGTAATTCCCAAAATTACCATTGCATGCCCCTATTTTTCTCTTCCATAGGGGTATAGGGTCACTTTAGACCCACCTAATGAGTTTGGGTTGATTTGGGTAGACCCAACCTAGTGAAATGGGCTAGGGCACCATATTCACTATTTAGGTCAAAATGTTGACTTGACCCAACATGGGTCAACTAGTTGACCCCATGGCCTACCTTGGGGCCCACTTAGATTGTATTTAGGGTTAGGGCAATGTGGTGGGGTCATGGTGTGGCTAGGGTTTGTATTTAGCCTAGTTTGACCTAGGTTGACTTGGGCCCCATAGTGGGCCCCACATGGTCCAAATCCTCCTCCTAGGGTCAAACCTAGCTAAACCCTAGCATCCACCACATGTCTAACCCAAATCTAAGTTATTTGAAATTTGGGATGTTACAAACCCTATAAACAAAAAAAATAATTTCGTCCCCGAAATTTAAGTTCGGGCTACGGGGTTTCTACGACAAGCTTATAAGAGATTCGAAACGTAACTAGATGGAAAATATAAAACTAAGTTGTACCTGAGGAGAATAGCTCCGGGTGTCGCTCCATCATGAGATCCCTCGGCTCCCAGGTGTGCTCCTCCCGTCCGTGGTTGGACCACAACACCTTCACGAGAGGGACCTTCTTTTTCCGCAACACTCGGACGGCGGTATCGTCGATCCGGACCGGCTCTAAACGAACTGATCGATCTGATGCTACTGGCCCGTCGGTAGTAGAAATATGCTGCTCAGGGCGAAGGAGTGCTCGTCGTAGGGAGGAGACGTGAAAGACGTCGTGCAGAGTTCCCAACTCTATTGGTAGCTGCAGTCGGTAAGCCAAGGGGCCGATCCGCTCCAGGATCAAGTAAGGCCCCATATATCTCGGACTGAGCTTCTTGTGCCTCCGCACCCGGGAAACACCGTGCACTGGACGTATCTTCAAGAAAACCCTGTCTCCCACCTGGAACTCCACCTTACGATGCCGCGCATCGTAATACTTCGCCTGTCTGCTCTGGGCCTCCAACATCCGATCTCTGACCAGACGTATCTGAGCCTCCGTATCCTCGACATACTCTGAACCGTGAGCTCGTGTATCCTCATCTTGTACCCATGATAGAGGTGTCCGACACCTCCTCCCATATAGTGCCTCGTAAGGAGCCATCCCAATGCTCGCCTGGTGACTGTTGTTATAAGAAAACTCAATCAAGGGTAACAGTCGCTCCCAGGGCTTCCCCGTATCCAAAATACAAAGACGCAGCAGATCCTCCATAGTCCGGTTGGTCCGCTCTGTCTGACCGTCGGTCTGTGGATGGAAGGCAGTGCTGAAAGAGAGCTGCGAACCTAAGTAAGCATGCACTGCCATCCACTCCCTAGAAGTGAATCGACCGTCACGATCTGAGACAATCGTCTTGGGGACGCCGTGGTATCTAACGAACTGCTCCACAAATAATCTCACCAATACCGCAACTGGGGCGTCCTTCCGGATCGGTATGAATCTGGCTACCTTGGTCAATCTATCGACGATGACCCAAATGGAATCGTGCCCAGAGTGGGAGCGAGGCAACCCATGCACAAAATCCATAGCAATATCCTCAAACTTCCACTCTGGCACCGGTAATGGCTGTAATAACCCTCCTGGGCTCTTGCATTCAGCTTTCACTAGCTGACATGTCTCGCAGTGTGTAACATAATGTATGATCTCCCTCTTCATCCCGGGCCAGTACATGCTCTTCCGTAAATCAGCCGTCATCTTGGTGATACCGGGGTGCACTGAGTACCGTGATTGGTGCGACTCCCTGAGTATGTCCTCCCGGATACCACCTCCTGCGGGTATATATATACGGCCACGGAAATGAACGAGGTCGTCGCATAGCGTGTAATCCTCTGCCTTGCCCTCAGCTACGGCTCCGAATATCGGCTCTAAATCTACATCCTGCCTCTGATGCGCCCAGATGCGCTCCCGAATGTCACAATCACTAATCATGGAGTTCAGATACTCCCGGTACAGCTCTGGCTCAGTCTCTGACACCACAGTAATGTGCAGGCCCTCCACCATTTGAGCCAATGACATAGCTCCCACCCGAGGTTCCGGACCAGTAGTGCCGGCTCTCCTGCTCAAGGCATCCGCCACAGTGTTTGCCTTCCCGGGTGGTAATGGATCTTGTACTGGTAGTCACATAGGAATTCTAGCCATCTCCTCTGGCGTAGATTCAGATCCTTCTGAGTGTCGATGTACCTGAGATTCTTGTGATCGGAGAAAATATCACAATGGATCCCGTACAGATAGTGCCTCCATATCTTTAATGCGAATACCACTGCCCCCCGAGTTCTAGGTCATGGACTGGGTAGTTGTGCTCGTGCTTCTTCAACTGTCTCGAAGCGTATGTTATCACATGACCGTGCTGCATTAGGACAGCACCCATCCCTGGTATGATGCGTCGGTGTAAATCTGGAATCCTTCCTTCCCAGCTGGAAGTGCAAGGATAGGGGATGAGGTGAGCCTGCTCTTCAATTCCTGGAACGCTGCATCGCACTTCTCAGACCAATGAAATCCTGCCTCTTTCTTCGTCAACGATGTGAGGGGGAGAGCTATCCTGGAAAACCCCTCCACAAACTTGCGGTAGTAGCCTGCTAGCCCCAAGAAGCTGCGTATCTCCGTGGCCGATTTCGGCTGCGGCCAATCTCTAACTGCCTCGATCTTAGCTGGATCCACGGCTAGTCCAGCCCCACTGATGGTGTGTCCCAAGAACGTTACCTCCTCAAGCCAGAACTGGCACTTAGAGAACTTAGCATACATGCTATGCTCCCTCAGCTTCCCCAAAACCAACGATAGATGCTGCGCATGTTCCTCCTTGGTCTTGGAATAGACCAAAATGTCGTCGATGAAGACTATGACGAACTGATCCAAGTAAGGCTCGAATACACGGTTCATCAGACTCATGAATGCTGAGGGCGCATTCGTGAGCCCGAAGGGCATCACCGTGAACTCAAACAAGCCATACCGAGAACTGAACGCCGTCTTTGGTATGTCCTCCTCTTGGATCCGCAACTGATAGTATCCAGATCTCAAGTCCAGCTTCGAAAACCAGAATGCTCCCTGAAGCTGATCGAACAGCTCATCAATCCGTGGCAGTGGGTAAGTGTTCCGGACCGTAAGCCGGTTCAATTCCCGGTAATCAATGCACAACCGGAGCGAACCGTCTTTCTTCTTCACGAATAAAACTGGTGCTCCCCAGGGTGAAGAACTAGGCCGGACAAATCCGGACTCCACTAGCTCCTGTAACTGCGTCCTGAACTCTGCCAGCTCCCTTGGAGCCATCCGGTACGGTGCCCGGGATACGGGCTTGGCATCCGGTATCAACTGGATGCGTAAGTCGGTGTCTCTGGCCGGTGGTAGTCCGGGCAATTTCTCCGGGAATACGTCAGAGAAATCCCGGACCACGGGTATATCGGAAATGGCCGTCTCCGCCACTATCATCTCGAAGCATACAAGATACACCTCCTCGCCCTGCTCGTAGGCTTTGACAGCCTGTATGGAAGATAATGAAAGAGGTGGGATAGGTCGGATACCTTCGATGGTGACGTAGGAGTCGCCATGCCTGAGGGTGATCCTCTTGGACAGGCAGTCTATTTGGGCGTAGTTCCAGTGTAACCACACCATGCCCAGAATAATGTCGAAGTCCTGCAGCATCAGGATCGTCCCCGGTATCTGGAATATCTTGCCAGCGATCTCTCCCTCCAAGTTGCAATGCTCCGTAGTCACTATCTCCGAGCCGTCAGGCAGACGCACCCTTCTCTCCGCGCCTGTGAATCTTTCCACACCATCTAGCCCTTTGATGAAGGCTTCTGATATGAACGAGTGTGTAGCACCCGTATCGTATAAGGTATGGGTAGGTTTTGCCATTGATGATGACTATGCCTGAGGTTTTGATTATTTTAACGAGTGTTATTCTACGAGGCTTAATGAGCTTATAAGATCAAGTAATTTGAAGGAAATGAAACTTTTAAGGTTTTAAATTACCTGTAATGACCTCCTCTGGGTTTCTTGGAACGGCAAGATCCAAGGCGTACATCTGATCACGACCCCTGCCTCGGCCGTGATGTCCTTGTCCTCGGCCTCGGCCTCGTCCTCGACCTCGACCCTGGTATGCTGGAGGGGCCACTGGAGGGGGTGGAGGAGGAGGAGGAAGCTGACGGAACTGCTGCGGACAATCAGCTCTATAGTGCCCCGGCTGGTGGCACCCAAAACAGACCACTTGTCTTTGACCTTGATCTTCCTGCCCGATCGGTCCATGAATCTGAAGAGGTGGAGGAGCATACACTGGAGGAGGCCTCTGCTCCTGCCTGTAGTTCTCCTGTCTGTAATTCTCTTGCCTGTAGTTCTCCTGCCGGTAGTTGGGACGGCGACGTCCCCCGCCTCGTTTGAACCCAATGACCTTGCCCTTCTGGGGGCCTCTACTACTCTCTCCGTTCCATGGCCCATCAAGTGGCCTCTTCCCTCTACTCTGTGTCATAAGCTGGTCCGCCTCGTGCTTCTTTGCCATCTCGATGATCTCTATTGATGATCCATGAGAAATAAATAGCAGTGCCTGCCGTACTGAATCCCTAAGTCCTCGGTAGAACTTCTTTGCATACCTCCGGTCCTCTAGATCATGGAAGCCTGCAAATCTGGCCAAATGGGAGAATTCCCTCTGGTACTCAATCACTGAACGAGTCCCCTGCTTGAGGTTCAAGAACCTCTCCTCCAACTCATCTCTGTCTGTATCTGACACAAAATGTCCAAGGACGGACTCACTGAACTCTTCCCATGAGATCTCTGATGGGTCCCTATCAGCATATGTGGAATCCATCATGGATTTCCACCATCTCCAGGCATGTGAATCTAGAGCAGAAGTCGCCAAGGGTACTGCCTGTTGCACCGGGCAACTGATGCCTGCAAGCATCTCCTGTATGGCCTCCAGCCATTCCTCTGTCTTCACAGCATTCTCCGTCCCGTGGTACATGGGCGGGGACAGGCTCCTGAACGCATTCAACCAGTTTGACCCTGGATTTGGCAGCTGTGCCGGGGCCTGCTGGGCTCTAAATGCATCTAGGATCGCAGTAAGGGTCTGTCCCATCTCAGTCTGCATGAACGGAGTGGCATCCGGAGGGGGAGGGACCACGTTCTATGGCACGGCGACCTGTAGAGGTTGCAAAAAGGTGATTCTTAAGTCAAAATTCTTCAAAATTTGGCCTAACTCATTGTTTAATGGACTATTTAGTGTGACTTTTTACACATGGGCACACCATTGCTTCCGCTGAATAGTTTGTCCGCAAACTACTCTCGAGCGGGGTGTTCCAGTGTTGTGGACTTCTTTCTCTAATGATCGTGTTTTTCAACCGATACCAGTTTGTAAGATCCTGTTTCCTCATCCCGAGGCTAACCCGGATCTTATGCCCAGAACCGCCGCCTTACGGTGACACTAACTCTTGAGTTAGTCGACACCGTAAGACGCCGATTCTGCCGGCTACTACGATCATTTTTCACTAGAGATGCGGAAGTAAAAGTGTATAAACAAGCTAATACACATGTCCACAGAAATCACAGAGCATATCATATATATGAAAATGAAAGTGCTACTATAGTCCATAATGAGTACTAAAGAGAAAGTAGGGCTTATGCCCATATACATCAATAGAAATCAGACTCTCTCTCACAAAATAGGAAGCTGTAAACTAAGCTATCCACTACATCTCCTCCCACCTGAGGACGTGCGGTAGTAGTGTCTGGTGGTGGTGGTAGCTGCTCCTCATGCCCTGCCTCCTCGTCCTGCTGGACGTGCTGGTCCACCTCCTCGAACTCCTAAAAAGGGGGAGTCAACGTATGTTAGTCAAAAAGACTAAGTCGTATCCTCAACACCTCCTCCTGTCGCTCTTAGGCACCGGATGGAAGGAGGATGCGGAGGACAACAAGGGGTAGCAAAGTGGAAGCAGGTGACATTTCTATCTAGTAGGAGTAAGTAAAATCTAGCAGTTCTATATAAAGTGCAAGTAAGTAAAGACAGTGCAGAAAGAAAAGGACTGCAGTAAAAAGATAGAACTGAAAGTAAATGCAGTACAGAAAGGAAAGTACGCTACTGCTACTCCTACTCCTATCAATATCACAGAAGTACCCTAACTTATATGAACGCCCATACGAACTTATAAGTTAGGGTTTCCAAAAGTAACTTATCATATAAACCGCCCATACAATTTATATGATAAGGATCTATGAAGCGTATGTCCTAATGAATGAATGTATGTTATGATGAGTATGTTAAACATGCAAGTGCAACACACACACACGACTCCGTGATCACAGACCTTTAGTTCCCTCTTTTTGAGAGCTTGCATCACTCTCGGGTACTGCCGTTGTGGCTACTGCAACAGTGGAGCGGGCTCTCCACTTCTAGGTAGGTATAAGCACTACCAGACCTAGACCCCTCTCATACGCCTCTGTACACGTCCTAGGTGCACTCTAGAGTTTTGCGTACGTATTTTGCTGACTACCCGTCAGTCTTGTAGGTCGAGTGTACGTCTTCGGGGATTCCGCAGTATTATATATTTAGCATACTGGCCCCTCCACCCGTACTCCTCGCCCGAGCCATCGTACTGCCATCGGTGCCTCGACTGGCCAGTCCCGCGTGACTCGCCACTAATTTTATGCACATGCAAGGTATTAATCGGAGCTTCCTGCTCGTAACGATATTGTTAACACATTCCCTCCAATCCAATTTGGGTGAGCAAGTGCTTGTATCCCTCCAACCTTAAGAAACAGGTGAGCAAGCCACTCCAACCCGGTTAGGATGAGCTCATTACTTGTATCCCTCCAACCTTGTGAAACAGGTGAGCAAGTAACCCATATGATGTTTCCAACCTTATTCAACCGGCGAACCTATCGCGTAGAACTCCAAGCCTATTAGACTACTCTTGTCTAAGGTTTATTATACATAGTGATTTAGAGTGAATCCCAGGACTGCCCAAGGCATTCCCCGTGAGGGGGTCTCGAGGGCACTAGGAACCAAGACGGGCATGAAACCCGAAGTTCCCTTTCGCAAGGATAATTAGTTTTAGTTGATGTTTACCCGTTATCCACGATTCTCCTTTAGTGTTACTCCTTAGTAGTCTAATGACTTATGGTATTATTATCGGAAAGGCGACGGTCTTCCGTCGGACTCCGTTATGCCTATTGTAAAGTGATTTGCACTCTATCACTCGTTGCTATACTCATGATGCTATCAACACCACCCGGGTTTATTCCCAATTTCCACGACTATCCCATTTTACATTCTATCTCCCGGTGGTCCTAGAAGAGTAAACCTATTTTTTCTAAATGTGGCCCCAGACCTAATACCACCCTGCCATTTCAAATTACACTACCATCCCCATCGTTCTGTTCATTAATCTAGGGTGGTATTATCTAGATAGGTATTTACGTACGACGCTTCTATCGAGACTGAGCGACTAGGGTAAGATGACCTAACTAATGATCTCTTGAATGAACTTCCAAATGCATGTATTGTGTTTAATCACATGAGATTATTATAGATATGCTACATCGATTTATTCATTATTTTATCTCCTCCAGAATCAGTCAATTATTGTTGAGGGTAAAATTGTCATTTTCTCGTATACTTATAAGTTAACTCTTCAATTTATCAAGTCGAATCTCAAGGGCTCGTATATGTCTCCCATGAGTTTAAATAATATCATTAGGGTTTTGTAAATCTTCTAAACCCTAGTTTGATTCATTTTAGAAAATGCTTAAGTGTTCACCAAATTCTCAAAATCGTCAAATTCACTAAGTGCGGGATTTTTGCTCCCCAAAATCCCAACTAATTTAGGGTTTGAAATTATACTCTACTGGTCTACTAAATCAGGGGGGTGTGCATTCTAACTGCACCCCTTTAGGCACTTATCAAAACAAGTTTTTCATTTGCTATTTGCAGCCCGAGCCTAAGTAGTTCAATTCTTGCATGTGGGTCTTTCCCAACATGACTTGTTCCAATCTCAGAGAAATTTCTACCACTGGTCTATATGGTCCCTAATGGCCAGCCACCAAAATTTGGGGCCATTTGGAGTTAGCTAACTCCAAGAATCACCTAGTTAAGCCCTAGGGGTATTTTGGTAATTTTCCCACATTTTGTTTTCCAATCAAGCCCATTTTTTGGCAGGTCCTGAATATGCCCTAATTATACCTCTGACCAAAATATCAGGTCAAGGGGGCTTCTGGTTTGGCTTGGGCAGCCATTTGAAATTCTGTAAAATTGCTATTTGCAGCCCAAGTCAAATATTATTTCTCAAACATGCAAGTGAGATTCCTCAACATGCAGTGCATCAATTTAGCCCAAATTTTAACCATGGGTCTAATATACCCATGAGAGGGTGCCACCAAAATTTGGGGCCATTTGGAGTTAGGAAACTCCAAAAATCACATTTATTTACTTTTGGGTATTTTTGTAAAAACTATAGCAAAGTGTTCCCCAAAAATTCTGATTTTTGGGGAGGGCCTAGATCTGACTAAATAAGCCACATGGCCAAAATCTCAGTCCATTTGGACTTAGGGTTTGAGCAGGGCATCAGTTTTAGTTTCTGCCCTAGTTAGGGGGCAGTCCTAGCAAAACAGCCCTACAGGGCAGCCTACTGGTCCAAAACCTATGATTTCTGTGGCATTTTGAAGTTACCTCATCTAGCTAGCTTTTTCATTCAGGGTCCATCCTAAGTACAGGTCTCTAAGTACCCTAAAATTGACATGCACAATTATTGTTACATTGTGACAATATTCCACATTATTCATAAAATAATAATACAGGTTTATAATAAAAATCTCTGCACGAATCTTGAAGCCCATCGGACGACATCTGGATCGTCTTCTTCCTCATGCATGCATGCATGGCCATCCCGTGCAGACCACCCTTGCAGGGTGGTTTCCGGCCATCGCCGGCGGCGGGGCCTCCGGCCAAGACCTTCCCCGGCCTCACGGTGGTCGGGGCTAGGGCTGGCCGGCGACTGGGCGGCGGAGAGCGGCGGACGGCGGCGGCGCAACCAAACCGAAAAAACCTATAACCGCCATTTTTAAACCTATTTTTAAGCTTTTTGATTCCTATGTCGAGCTCGTTTGAGCTCGACCTCTAACCTAGATGATCTAGGATACTAGTACAGTAAGAGGGGAGGGGATACGGACCGGTGGTGGTTGTGGTTGAGGGTGGCGGCGGCTTCCCCTAGCATGAACATTCCGGCGAGTTCCTTGGCTTGCCATGGCTGCAGGTGGCTCCGGCTCTCTCTCTCTCTCTGTCTCAGGGGTAGGAATGAAGTGGGAGTGAGTGTGTGAGGTCGGTTTAGGCTGAGTTAAGTGAGGGGGGGGGGGGGCGACTTCACCAATGTTGGGGCGGATTCACCAAGGAGGGGCGATTTCAACAATGTTGAGGGCTCGGGTTGGGTGTGTGGCCGGCTAGGTGGCTTGGGGGTGGGCCCCACTACTCCAGCTAGTTTAATCAGGTCCTAAGGGTCGGGTTTCATGGTTGGGGCCAAGGTGGGTGGGTGGTGAGGAGGGGGAGTTGGTTCACCTAATGAAATAGGTTAGGTTGGGTCGGGTTTGGGCTTGGGCTTGACCCAAGGCTGCATGGTGGGTCCTCACACCTCCTAATACCCTTACCTGGTCAGCCAACCCATGGTGGGTTGGTGGGATGAGCCCAAGTGGCCCAAAATAACTCCTCCACATTTTCTCTCTCCTATTTATCACATTTTTCTCGTTCCTAGGTAATTCCCAAAATTACCATTGCATGCCCCTATTTTTCTCTTCCATAGGGGGTATAGGGTCACTTTAGACCCACCTAATGAGTTTGGGTTGATTTGGGTAGACCCAACCTAGTGAAATGGGCTAGGGCACCATATTCACTATTTAGGTCAAAATGTTGACTTGACCCAACATGGGTCAACTAGTTGACCCCATGGCCTACCTTGGGGCCCACTTAGATTGTATTTAGGGTTAGGGCAATGTGGTGGGGTCATGGTGTAGCTAGGGTTTGTATTTAGCCTAGTTTGACCTAGGTTGACTTGGGCCCCATAGTGGGCCCCACATGGTCCAAATCCTCCTCCTAGGGTCAAACCTAGCTAAACCCTAGCATCCACCACATGTCTAACCCAAATCTAAGTTATTTGAAATTTGGGATGTTACACCCCGTCACGCCCTTGTCACGCCCGTGCCTGACACCTGTCACGCTCGTGACCGCCACGTTTTCAGCCGAAGTCAAAGCTCTAGTCAAATCACCCGATCAGCTCATGAACAGTACCGACACGCCCCCCTGTCACGCCCGTGACCTAGGGCGTGACCAACCCGAAATTTTGCCTATAAAAGGGCAGCTGCTGTATGAGATTTCTGTCTCCTTTTTTGGCCAAATTCCTTAGGGGAGGTGCTGCCCAAATGGAATCCAAATGCTATGTAAGGGAATTTTATCCCCCCTCTCTCTCTTAGTTTGTATTAGGATGTTTGCTTTATTCTACTTTGTAATAGCCTTTTTATTTATAAAAATTTTAGTTTTTCTCTCTTTGCATGGCTTGGAATTCAATTAAGCGCCCTTACTTAAGTAATTTTTCGTTCCCTTTTTTTGTTCTTTTCATGTTTTATCTTTTTCAGCTTTATAACTTAGCTTAGTTTAGGATTTTCCGCACTTTCTAGCCGTTGCAATGTCCATTTTATTTTCATTTTTCGCACCCGTTTAGCTTTAGTTTATTTTTATTTTCACTTTTTATGCATTTCTACCGCATTTTAGCAGTAGAAATGCAGTTGTTCTAATTTTTCGCCAACTTCCATTTCGTGTTTATTTGCAAAACTTTTAGCTTCGTTTAATTTTTATTTTGTCTTTTTATGCATTTCTACAGCATTTTAGCGGTAGAAATGCAGTGGTTTTAATTTTCCGAGCACTTAGCTTTTCATTTTAATTTTCAAAACTTTTTGTCCGGTTAATTTTTATTTGCACATTTTATGCATTTCTACCGCATTCTAGCGGTAGAAATGTAGTTGTTTTAATTTTTCAGTCACTTTGCTTTTTCTTATTTTTGCAAGTGTGCGTGCGTGTATGAGTTAGATTTTATAGCTTTATTTCAATTTCTGTAGAGTGTGTGCGTATGCATTTATTTCCGCCTACTTGTTAAGAGTTAAATGGCGCTCTGCTTTCATTTTCTGCCCACTCGTTTGAGTGGGACTTGTCCTTTTACTGCTTTCATTTTCTTCCTACTCACTTGAGTAGGATAACTTTGTGTGTGTGTGTGTGTTTACTTTTTTATAGAGTGCGTGTGTGTGATTTTAATTTTTGTAGAGTGTGTGCGTGAGACTAATTTACCCCCGCCCACTCATTTGAGTCGGGATTCGCATTTACTGCTTTCTTCAGTCCTACTCGTTTGAGTAGGACTTGAAATTTTCTGCTTTATTTCCTGCTTTCTTTACAGCTTTCTTTATCGCTTTCTAGAGTAAGTGTCCCCATTCCGATGAGTGGCTAACCGCCCTTAGCCCTCGATATCGAAGAACATTGGGACAGATAAAATGGCTTTAAATAATTAAAGGTCCTGTTTTCTATTTAATTAAATTTCTTAAGGTTTGCCCCGGGTTAACGACGCATAGGACCGCATAATCGATGTGCGGGCTCTATTTCCGTTATCCATACACAACGCCGAGAGGCCGCACGTATGGACCGATCACCCTTAGGTAAAGAGAGCTCCGTGCTAACCCTCGAGAGAGGAGGCGCGTGACTCTACCGGATTGGGTTCCCCACCCAATAGCGGGGTTCTTAGCGTAATGCGGGCGTTAAGAGGAATCCTTCGTCGGTCTAGCGATCGGTCGAATAGTCTTAGCGTTCATGTAAGCGATAGTTCTAGAGATAAGTGAGCTCATACTTAAGGAACCTCCACGGCCGAGTCTCCGCCTTAATTAATTTGAAAATTAGGATCTCTTTTTATTAAGAGTTATTTTAGTTCAAATTCTCTTTTGATATCGTCGCGCCGAGTTCTTCGTCGGCCTTCTACACTTTATTTCCTGCTTTCATTTTCTGTATTGTATTTATTTTTATGTTCGCCATTTCATTTTTTATATAATCCACAGTAAATTATTATCGGTAGAATAATAGGCTTTCAGGGAAAGAGTATAAATAGCTAAGCCGGCCCCGAGAACAATACGACCCCGGTATTCCACACACGGAATATCCTGTACTACACACGATAGGTGCGCTTGCCTAACTCTCGTTAAAACTCGGTTTTTATAAAACAAAAACGCACTTCTTTTTCTTTACAAAATAAAATCCCACTCATCTTAAAATAAAATAAAAAAGGAACCGCCGCGTTTTAGCACATCAAGTTTTTGGCGCCGTTGCCGGGGAAAATTTTGCCTTACTATTTTGAATTCCTGAAACCTATTAATTTTACCCTTTATTTTTACTAATATATATATAAAAAAAAACTAAAAAAAAAAATTATATATATATATATCTCTTTCATTTTTATTTTGCCTTTAACTTATTTTCTTATTTTTATTTTCAAAAAATCAAAAACTAAAGAAATAAACTTATCTAAAAATAAAAATAAAAAAAAATAAAAAACTAAGAAAAAATATATAAAACAAAAATTTTTTACTAATTATGTATTTATTTTGTCGTTTCGGCGCGCTTCACAATCGTGAGCGCTATGGGATCGCATATCGGTCGCTCGCTCTTAGCTAAGGCCTTAGCTTCCGAGTCACACTCACTTGTCGCCCCCTATCACCCGCACCTTTTTCGCCGAATTTTTCTTTTTCGTTTTTTATATTATATTTTTGCTATTTCTTTTAACTTTTGCAGGGTTATTCTTAACGGGCTTCCCCGAATGCGGTTTAGGGAAGATTTCTAAACCCCTGTTTTTACTTTTTGTACATATCTATTTTTATATATATCGTTCTTCATACTTAGTGCAACATTGGGGACAAAGTTGGACTTAAGTATGAGGGTGTTTCCTATTTTCTGTCCTTTTATTTCAAGCACTAAATAAAAATTACCAAAAAAATTGCAAAAATTAAAAATTTCAAAAAATATTTTCATCCTTTAAATAATAATAATTATAATAATAAAAAAAATTTCAAAAAAATGAATCATCGCTCCGCGACGTTCGACTCATCGAACCAACAACAAATATGAGTGTTCGCGGGCGATTATGTTTCATTTTTCACTTTGTAATTATGTTTTGTAAATATTCTCGCCTCTTTCCCCTTCTCTTTCCTATCTTGTAAATTTCTCTCTCTCCTCTTATAAATACTTCTGTAAATCAAAAATTCCAAAAAATTTGTATAACCCAAAAACTCAAAAAAAAAATTTGCATAACCTTTACAAAAATTTCAAAAAAATGAAAATAACACCAAAGTATCAAAAAAAATAGAAAAAAAACTCATAAAAATCAAAAAAAAAATATTATTTTGTAATAAATAATTCGAAAACCTCATTTCTTAACCTCTTTGCTCTCCAAAATAATCGTTTCGAGTTTATTTATAAGCGAATTTTAATTAATTCTTTATTTACTATTCGTTTTTTAATTGTAACTCGATAGACTTAAATTTCTGGGGTTAAGATTTTAAAGAATTTTTTATGGCTTTTTCATATTATAGGGAACTTGTCTTTCTCATTTTCACTTCTATTTTTTTGAATAAAAGCATTTTTTTATGTTAGAAAATAACATCTATGGATTTTACATTATTTCCACTTATGCTTTTAGAAACGTAGGAACGTTCAAATTAAAAAGGTTGCTCTCGAAATTTTTTATTAAACTCTAGCTTTCTTTTAGAAACTAAACCATCCACCTTTTTTTTCATGCCTTAATCAGTATGATTCCACACTCACCCTTAAAAGATCTTATGTCAATGGGGATAAGATTTCGTCCCGCAAACATAGACACCCAATAGTTTAAAAAGATTGTATGTTAGGAGTAAGAGGATAAAATTCATTACTCCTATACATATGCATTGGGTTTATTTTTTTTATGAAGAAAGAAAGAAAAAAATTATAAGTTAGGAAAATAAGATTTTATTTTCCTAATTATTCAATAAAAAAAATTTATTATGGAGGTTCGAGAAAAAATTACCTCGCCTCAAAAATTAAAGCCCTCTTCATAACCGCCAATCCACTTATTCAATTTTCATGATTCTAGAATTAATTTAAATCTTTTTGAGAGCATAATGTTTAAATTGAATTATTTCCTATTAATTTCTTTGTAGCTAAAGTTTTTTCGATAATTCAAATCCATTTTTGTTAAACTAACAAAATAATTTTCGCTTTCTATTTTTCTCGTTTAGAAGTATTTTTGAAACGGTTCCTCTATTTTTAACACTTTCATAATTTATGATTTAATTCCGAGACCCCGGAAATTCATTTCGATCTTTCGTACAATTAAGTCAAGCGGTAGTTAAATTTAGGATTCTTTTTAATTCCTTATAGGTTCATCTCCAACTTTTGCTCTGGAATAGCAAAATCTTAAGTATGGGGGTATTTGATGAGTTGTAAATATACTCATTTTATAGTGTATTTATTTTGTTGTTTTACTTTATTTTCTTCTTTTTTAGTTTGTTTTATTTAATAAATTGTTTCTTTTTTGTAATTTTTTATTTCTAACTTAGCATTTTTGTTTTCTGAATTTCTCCAGAAAAAAAAATTTTCGGCCATGTCACGCCCATGTCACCCCCCGACACGGGCGTGTCCGGCTCTCAACGCAATCAGCCAGTCAAAACATGCAATTTCACTGTTCCGAGCCCGACACGCCCAACATCACGCCCGTGTCAAAGCCTGTCATGCCCGTGTCGAGGCCGACACGCAACGCTTAGTCAAACAGTCAACGCTGCCGACATCAGGATGCCAGCTGTCCGGGTCACGCCCCCCCTGTCACGCCCGTGACAATCCTGTCACGCCCATGTCCGCCACGTGGACCGCCCCGAAGTCAAAGCGTGCGTCAAATCCCCAGAGCCAGCTCCCTGTCACGCCCTAGTCACGCCCGTGCCTGACACCTGTCACGCCCGTGACCTAGGGCGTGACCGCCACATTTTCAGTCGAAGTCAAAGCTCCAGTCAAATCACCCGATCAGCTCATGAACAGTACCGACACGCCCCCCTGTCACGCCCGTGACCTAGGGCGTGACCAACCCGAAATTTTGTCTATAAAAGGGCAGCTGCTATATGAGATTTCTATCTCCTTTTTGGCCAAATTCCTTAGGGGAGGTGCTGCCCAAATGGAATCCAAATACTATGTAAGGGAATTTTATCCCCCCTCTCTCTCTTAGTTTGTATTAGGATGTTTGCTTTATTCTACTTTGTAATAGCCTTTTTATTTATAAAATGTTAGTTTTTCTCTGTTTGCATGGCTTGGGATTCAATTAAGCGCCCTAACTTAAGTAATTTTTCATTCCCTTTTTTGTTCTTTTCATGTTTTATCTTTTTCAGCTTTATAACTTAGCTTAGTTTAGGATTTTCCGCACTTTCTAGCCGTTGTAATGTCCATTTTATTTTCATTTTTCGCACCCGTTTAGCTTTAGTTTATTTTTATTTTCACTTTTTATGCATTTCTACCGCATTTTAGCGGTAGAAATGCAGTTGTTCTAATTTTTCGCCAACTTCCATTTCGCGTTTATTAGCAAAACTTTTAGCTTAGTTTAATTTTTATTTTGTCTTTTTATGCATTTCTACCGCATTTTAGCGGTAGAAATGCAGTCGTTTTAATTTTCCGAGCACTTAGCTTTTCGTTTTAATTTTCAAAACTTTTTGTCCGGTTAATTTTTATTTGCACTTTTTATGCATTTCTACCGCATTCTAGCGGCAGAAATGTAGTTGTTTTAATTTTTCAATCACTTTGCTTTTTCTTATTTTTGCAAGTGTGCGTGCGTGTATGAGTTAGATTTTATAGCTTTATTTTAATTTCTGTAGAGTGTGTGCGTATGCATTTATTTCCGCCTACTCGTTAAGAGTTAAATGGCGCTCTGCTTTCATTTTCCGCCCACTCGTTTGAGTGGGACTTGTCCTTTTACTGCTTTTATTTTCTTCCTACTCACTTGAGTAGGATAACTTTGTGTGTGTGTGTGTGTTTACTTTTCTGTAGAGTGCGTGTGATTTTAATTTCTATAGAGTGTGTGCGTGTATGAGACTAATTTACCCCCGCCCACTCATTTGAGCCGGGATTCGCATTTACTGCTTTCTTCAGTCCTACTCGTTTGAGTAGGACTTGCAATTTTCTGCTTTATTTCCTGCTTTCTTTACAGCTTTCTTTATCGCTCTCTAGCGTAAGTGTCCCCATTCCGATGAGTGGCTAACCGCCCTTAGCCCTCGATATCGAAGAGCATTGGGACAGATAAAATGGCTTTAAATAATTAAAGGTCCTGTTTTCTATTTAATTAAATTTCTTAAGGTTTGCCCCGGGTTAACGACGCATAGGACCGCATAATCGATGTGCGAGCTCTATTTCCGTTATCCATACGCAACGCCGAGAGGCCGCACGTATGGACTGATCACCCTTGGGTAAAGAGAGCTCCGCGCTAACCCTCGAGAGAGGAGGCGCGTGACTCTACCGGATTGGGTTCCCCACCCAATAGCGGGGTTCTTAGCGTAATGCAGGCGTTAAGAGGAATCCTTCGTCGGTCTAGCGATCGGTCGAATAGTCTTAGCGTTCAGGTGAGCGATAGTCCTAGAGATAAGTGAGCTCATACTTAAGGAACCTCCACGGCCGAGTCTCCGCCTTAATTAATTTGAAAATTAGGATCTCTTTTTATTAAGAGTTATTTTAGTTCAAATTCTCTTTTGATATCGTTGCGCCGAGTTCTTCGTCGGCCTTCTGCACTTTATTTCCTGCTTTCATTTTCTGTATTGTATTTATTTTTATGTTCGCCATTTCATTTTTTATATAATCCACAGTAAATTATTATCGGTAGAATAATAGGCTTTCAGGGAAAGAGTAGAAATAGCTAAGCCGGCCCGGAGAACAATATGACCCCGATATTCCACACACGGAATATCCTGTACTACACACGATAGGTGCGCTTGCCTACCTCTCGTTAAAACTCGGTTTCTATAAAACAAAAACGCTCTTCTTTTTCTTTACAAAATAAAATCCCACTCATCTTAAAATAAAATAAAAAAGGAACCGCCGCGTTTTAGCACATCACGTTATATTTTAAATATATCTGTTTTTTGACTTTTCTTTTAGAGATATTAACAGGTGTTCAAAAGTTCAATTCAGGTACTGTCATTACATTTTAAAATTACATGCTTTTGACTTCACTTTTCGAGAAATTAGAAGGTTTCGGGGGTTTAATTCAGGCACTTACGTAATATTTTTAATTTACCTATATTTTGCTTCTCTTTTGCAGAGATTTACAAGTGTTTTCGAATTCACTTTAGGACCTCGCGTTATATTTTAAATTTATCTGCTTATGACTTCTCTTTTACTGAGATTAGTAGGTGTTCACGAGTTCACTTCAGGTACTCGTGTTATATTTTTAATTTACCTTCATTTGACATCTCTTTTATACATCTTAGCAAGTGTCCGTGAGTTCACATCGGGTACTCGCGTTATATTTTAAATATACCTGTTTTTTACTTCTCTTTTGGAGAGATTAACAGGTGTTCACGAGTTCACTTTGGCTACTATCATTATATTTTAAAATTACCTGCTTTTGACTTCTCTTTTGAAGAAATTAGTAGGTTTTCACGAGTTCAATTCAAGTAATCGCGTGATATTTTTAATTTACCTATATTTGACATCTCTTTTGCTGAGCTTAGTAGGTGTTCGCGAATTCACTTTAGGTAATCGTGTTATATTTTAAATTTACCTATTTTTGACTTCTCCTTTACCAAGATTTGTAGGTGTTCACATGTTTACTCCAGGTACTCGCATTATATTTTAAATTAACCTGCTTTTGACATCTCTTTTGTAGAGATTAGCAGGTGTTTACGAGTTAACTTCAGGTACTCACATTATATTTTATATTTACCTCCTTTTGACATCTTTTTTGCATAGATTAGCAGTTGTTAGCGAGTTCACATTAGGTACTCGCATTATATCTTAAATATACCTTCTTTTTACTTCACTTTTAGGGATATTAGCATGTGTTCGTGAATTTACTTTAGGTACTGTCGTTAAATTTTAAAATTACCTATTTTTTACTTCTCTTTAGGAAAAATTAGAAAGTTTTCGCGAGTTCAATTGAAATACTCATGGTATATTTTTAATTTACCTATAATTTACATCTTATTTGTGGAGATTTGTAGGTGTTCACGAATTAAATTTAGGTACTCAAATTATATTTTAAATTTACCTGCTTTTGACTTCTCCTTTAACGAGAATAGTAGTTGTTCGCGAGTTCACTTCCGGTACTCGTGTTATATTTTAAATTTACCTACTTTTCACTTCTCTTTTAAAGAGATTTGCAGGAGTTCGCGAGTTAACTTTAGGTACTCATGTTATATTTTTTATTTACCTGCTTTTGACTTCTACTTTTTAGATATTAGCAGGTATTCGTGAGTTCACTTCTGATACTCATTTTATATTTAAATTTACCTACTTTTGACTTCTCTTTTGGATAGACTTACAGGTGTTCGCGTGTAACACCTCCCCTATAATGACTGAATAATATGGGTCCGACCGGAGCCCCACAACATATAGACGCCATAGCTTTACCGTTAAAAGATGATATTTACTACCCAGTTCAAAACTAAGAATAAACCAATAGCGGAAACAACAAACAATACAAGAAGTTATCCACATACATATGAGTATCACAACGGCCTTAAGGCCTTACAACAATAGAGAGTCCAAAACACAAATGATAACATCAAATATAAACGTGCATAATTACTCCTAGACTAGCTCGACATGCAAGCTGGAAATAAAGAGAATCAAACATACAATGCCACAAAACAAAGCTAGTACAAAACTTGTAACACTTTATGAGGCTTAGGCCTTTTTGGCCGGCGAGCTAGCTCCTGGTTGCGATCCTTGCCCTGTAAAAATTCATTGGTACCGTGGGTCAGCAAAAGCTGACCTCAACTGTGTAACTAACACATATCCTCCCGGCCGTCCCTAGCGGACCCCGGGGAACTCCATAACCCTGCATGTCATCACTTCGTATACAGTATATATAAACTTGTAAAGCAGTAAAATAAGTTTGGATGTGTCATACAACAAACATATTTCTACGTTGAGAATAAGAAAAATGGGGCCTATAGTGCAGCATGAATGAAATCTTGGATTTCACCCAAGGCACCCTAAGCGTATGAATCTAACACATCATCACGCATCATCAATTAGGTACTTTCAATTTACCCATCTACGTCAAGCCACAAACAAAATGGGGTAATTCAATTCCCCTAATAGCATACAAGCCACCATACGGAAATCTTGCCAAGGCATCACTCGCTCGTGGGTCTCAAACCCAGGCTTGCCTGCAAACTCTGACTTCTCACGTGAGGATTCCGTCTCACACACAAACAAATTTTAAGAACCCTTGCGGGACCCCACCGCTAGTGGTCTTCATTGCCCGGGCTTGTCCTATACTTAAAGATCTCGTCTGTCTCACACAAGGGGACTAGTCTCATCGGGACACTCTCCTCACATGACTTGCACGTCACGGGATATCCAACCGACCAAGAGACACAACCGCACCTTAGCACTTTATAATCCATAGCCTTTCCCACCCTAATCCATGATTCATACGACAACCTTCCTGCGCACCAAGGAAACCATCTACCACGAATAAGAGAGCTAACCTCAACCAGTTCCGGTTATACATACTCACTCGAATAAGGGGAAAACATATACATCACCAACAGCGTATTGCCGCACTAGATTTCTACAAAATCCTAAAGGCTCGCTATGCAACATCATCGAGTCGGACTAACGGTTGCGACTACGGCTTCACCCACAATGCCAAATCTACTAACGTAGCGGATCTCTAATGCAATATCAAGCTGGGGATGGAGAAAATCGACCAAGTGGTTCCTCTTTGACCATGGCGACCCAAACCCCTCTCATTTGGGAGATCCGGTGCAAAAAAGCTTGAAATAAAGCAATGATATGCACGCATCCTAGAGACCGAGAGGAGAAATGTCGTTATCTTATGACCCCTCTTCCTAGCCATGGAATCCTTGCTTTGAATGGCTTAACACGAGCACCTCAACGCCCTCTCCATGGATCTGGTCTTGGAACCATGATCGAAGCTCCGAAGCCCCATCAACGGCGGAGGGAAGCTCTCTCCTTCCTCCTCCCTTCTCTCCATCTCCACCGTACTCTAAAACTAAACGATGAGAAAGTGAGGCGAAAAACACTCTCAGCCCTAATAAAACTGATTGGGTGGAAGATCCTGGGTCTTTGGATCGATTTTGGGGAAGCATCAGATGGCCACGAAACAAAATGATGGAACAACACCCGTCTGCACGATAAGTGGCACACGACCAATGGTCATGAGCACTAGATCCCATGATCGTACGATCACCACTGGCAAAACTCCAGAAAGAAAGGGATACCACGCACAAGAAGCAGCGCACGACCATTAGACGTGCGCACTCTATCCAATGGTCGTGCATTTACCCAGGCAGAACTTAGAAAAACGGAGAATAGTGCGCACGATCAGTGGTGCATGACCAGTGGTCGTTATTGCGCGCTAGGGTTCGAAGAAAATAAACGCAACCGAAATAGCAACCCAATGAGGCAAGTATACTTATCGAATTGTAGCTAGGGGACACAAGTGTCGTATTGAAATCCGGGAACAGTTGGCTATGCTTACTCACACGAACGTTATTATCTTATCGACGGAAAAAACTAGGGTTTTAGAAAATCTAAGCACAAAGGAGGAAGTAAAGCTATACTAGAAAGAGAACCACCGCAATTAAGTAAAGCTATTAAGTTAAACGATTACTATGAAGGGTTGAAAATATGAAATGGAAATGCGCTCGATCAAGAATCACCTCGGCTAAAGACGATTAAGAAAATACGATAAAAATCTAAACTTAATAGGATAAAGGACCTTGACCGTGGAGGTTCCTAAAGCTTGAACACGCTTCTCTCGAAGTCGTGCCCAACTGAGTTTAGGAAGGTCCGACCGACTCTCATCTAAATCGGAGGACTAAAACTCGCTTTACGCGGTGAACCCCACTATTGGATTTTACTCCAATCCGGGAGATTTGGACGTCTGCCTCTCTCGAGGGGTGTGTACAACTCCCTTTACTCTTGAATGCTCACTTCATTCTATCGGCCTCTCGTCTAGCCCAGAATGAACGCAATGGTGGAGAGTATATATCGATAATATACCTCCAACCCGTGATTAATCAAGAGTAATTCAAGGCCCTAACCTAAAAAGAAAAGATTAATTAAACATCATAACTTAATCGCTCTAACCTCGGATCATCAAGATCGAGTACAAGGAGGATTAGTTAATCATAATGGAGTGGAGGAGGGGGGATGAGTAGTAAAGCATAAAAAACACAAGCTAAACAAAGAACAATTCTATTAATGAAAAGGGGGCAATTTACACTAATTGAAATTAAAATTACAAGTGCAAGAAATTGAAATCCTATTCTAGCCCTACAATTATCACTAAGCAAGAGCAAAGATTACAAAGAAAGCTAAGGCAACTAAATATTAAACCATGATTAAGCAAAAATTACAAAGGAAGAGAGAGAGAGAGAGAGAAAGCATGAAAAAAAACTCAAGAACCAAAGGGGCAGCACCTCCCCCTCTCAACAAAAGCTTGGTAAAATGGAGAGGGGGGTCTCAATTTATAGATTTTTTTCTCGGGTTGGTCACGCCCTCCGAGACGCCCTAGGGGGGCATGTCAGGGGGCGTGATAGTACTATGTTGACCTCGGGTTCTGGATTCTGGCGGGAGGGATGATTCCTTCGGTACGTCGGTGGTCACGCCCTAGGTCACGCCCGTGTAGGGGGCGTGACAGGCACGTCATTTCCAAATCATTGGTCGGAAATCCGTCAGTCACCGAAAAAGGAGGGTGTCACACCCATGTCACGGGTGTGACATGGGGCGTGACAGTACTGTTTGCGTGCTGTGGAGAAACGTCATTTAATGCGGCGGCAGGCTTTGCGGCAGAGGGCGACATGCCCATAGTCACGCCTGGTGACACGCCCAAGGAGGGCGTGTCAGGGGGGCGTGACAGCGGTTTTATCCGTTTTCCTGTCCCTTCCGACAAAAGTCCTCGGGATCGGGTGACACGCCCTAGGTCACGCCTGGGGAGGACGTGACAGGGGGGCGTGTCAGGTCATTTTTGACGAATTTCCTGAAAACCTGCAAAATGACAAGAAAATGTTAGTGGCAATAATATTTTCATAAAAAGGATAAAAATAAACTAATAATATACATGATTTATACACTATAAAAAAGAAAATACGATAATAGTTTAGGCTACAAATCGTATTATCAAATTCCCCCAAGCGTAAGCTTTGCTTGTCCCCAAGCAAAAAAATATAAAAACTAGAAAGTTATAAAAAGGACTAATCAAAAAGTTTTAATTATGCATACACAAGTACTATGCGAAATTGTAAGTAGGGAAAAAGGTGAAATGTAAGTCTAAAACAATTATTTAGGTATGGTAAAACTTTTATAAACTTTACTTAATAAAAACAAATCATCCAAAATTTTAATGAGATTTTTTAAATAGACTTAAGCAAAGCAACGAAAATGAAAAACACGCATTGAGTTGTTACTAGATCCAAGCAACGCATTATAATTATATCAATTTAATTAACAAAAATCTAGGTTTAAATCCAAAACTAAAACTAATTTACTTTTTTTCTTTTCTTAGTTGTTAAATAAAAAATCAAAAAGCGTGAATCAAAAGGACTTAAATAGGACAGAAACGTTTGGTTTAGGAATATGATTAGGAGTGGAATTCAAATATAAATGTGATGGTTTTAAAATCACACTAAACCAAAGCAAAGAGTTTCAAAAACTTTCATAAAAATATATACACATTTTTTTCTTTTTCTTCTTTTTTTTTCATTTTTTTTCTTTTTTCAAAACAAAGGCCATAAATATTTTTATTTTCCTTTTTGAATTGGCCAAACAAAAATAAACATCACTTTTGAACATACTTTTTTTTTCGAAAACCTTTCTCCCACAAAAATCACAAAATACCCTATCAAAATCGTCAAAATAATTTATGAAACTCAAAAAGGCTAGTGTGATTCGATAGGTTGGAAATTTTGGCTTTGGTGAAACTGAAATGAAGGGAGGAGCTATCAAATGAAATCGGAAAAAGGCTCAAAAATGGCTAACTAGTGGTAAAAGTTTTTAGGTTGGCAGGAAAGCTCAAACGAAAACAAAAACGGCCTAAATCATTTTCACGCTTTTGAATTTATTTAAAACAAAGGTTTGAAAAATTTGAAAAAGCGAGTCCTAGATCATAAAAGAAGATTGATAAAATTAACTTGAAAATATAAATAATAGGTGACTTGGATCGTTCACATCTACTACGTTATTCAAAAGTTGACTTTACAAAAATTATTCAAAAACGAAAAAGAAAATAGTGGATGATGAATTTTTGAGAAAGTAAAGGAAATAAAAAACAAAAACCATAATAAAAATGCGAGTTTTAGAAAAATATTTCACCTTAACATGCTACCGTGAATTAGAAACACAGCATAACCAACATTTTACTTGTGAAACATAATTAAAAAGGACGATTACAAATATTATAATTAACTAAGTTGTTTATAAAAAATTTTGAGTAAAACCAAAACAAAAACTAGGGGTACTATTGAAATACAAAATGTCTAAACTATTCAAAAACACATATTTTTTTTTAATTTTGAGAAATATTCTCTTTTTTTTGGATTTTGGAAATTTTTTTTCTCTTTTTTTTGGAATTTTAAGATATTCATTTTTTATTTATTTTGGAAATATTTAAAATATATACAAAAAGAGGAATATTTACACTAAGCAAAAATGAAGGAGGAAGTCCTCCCCCAGGCTTAAAATAGACATTGTCCTCAATGGCTAAAGAAGGGGATTGGAGAAGGAGAGAAAAATAAAGTACAGAATTGAAAGACAGAATTGAAAGACAGGTACTTCCCCGGATTTATTTGCTGCGAAAGCTGAGTGATGCCGCTCCTCCGAATGTCTTCTTTGGACTTCGTGATGGATTCAGCAATGTTGGAGCAGGCGATCGCAGAAGCTTCAGCTTGTCGGAGCCGTCCGAGGCAAAAATTGTAAAATCAAGAAAACAGAAAAAGATAACTTGGGTTGCCTCCCAAGAGCGCCCTTTGGTTAAAGCGTCGTTGAGATCGACACATCAAAAAATATAATTTTGTCCAAAAATATTGTTGTCCCGAAATAAAATTGTTTTTACCAAAAAATTAAAAGTTCAAGATTAGAGTTCGTGAAGCAGAAACTTAATAATGTTTGGACTGACATCATCATCACCAGAAAAGTAGAGGTTAATACGCTGACCATTCACTTTGAAATTACCCTTATCAGGGTGAGAAATTAAAACAGTTCCATAAGGAAATACTTCTAAAATAGAAAACGGGCCAGACCAGCGAGATTTTAATTTTCCCAGAAATAAACGTAAACGAGAATTATAAAAAAGGACTTGGTCGCCCGGCTTAATGTTTTTAGGGTGCCTTAAGTGTTTATCGTGTAAACGCTTCGTCCGCTCTTTATAAAGTTTATTATTTTCATAAGCATAAGAGCGCCACTCATCGAGTTCATTTAGTTGAAATTTTCGAAGGTCACCGACTGAGTGGGGATCGAAGTTTAAAAATTTTAAGGCCCAAAAGGAGTGGTGTTCTAACTCTACGGGCAAATGGCACGATTTTCCATAGACCAGCCGATACGGCGTACATCCGAGGGCTGTTTTGTACGCTGTTCGGTAGGCCCATAGAGCATCGTCAAGTTTGGCTGACCAGTCTTTCCTAGAAGTTGAAACAGTCTTTTCTAATATTCTTTTTATTTCTCTATTAACTACTTCCACTTGCCCGTTAGTTTGGGGGTGGTAGGCAGTGGAAAGCTTATGCGTAACGCCGTATTTGGTAAGAATTTTTGAAAATTGTGCGTTACAGAAATGGGAACCCCTATCACTAACGATCGCGCGTGGCGTACCGAATCTAGAAAATAATCTTTTTAGAAACGTGATTACAACACGGGAGTCGTTCGTAGGAAGAGCTTGGGCCTCAGCCCATTATGAAACATAATCAACAGCAATTAAAATAAATTTATTTCCGAAGCTAGAAGGAAGGGGGCCAACAAAATCAATTCCCCAGAGGTCAAAAATTTCGCACCCTAAGAAATAATTTTGCGGCATTTCATTTTTATTAGAGATGTTGCCCGACCGTTGGCAACTATCACACTTGCTCACAAAGGCTTGCGCATCTTTAAACAGGCTAGGCCAGTAAAAACCCGCGCAAAGCACCTTATGAGCGGTGCGAGCAGCTTGATAGTGCCCACCTCTCGGACCTTCATGCAAATGTTTTAGAATATCAATTCCTTCATCATAAGAAACACATCTCCTTATCACTTGATCCGCACAAATTTTGAAAAGATGCGGGTCTTCCCAAAAGTAGTTCTTCAGCTCAGAAAAGAATTTCTTCTTTTGTTGAGAGGAGAACTCTTTTGGGAGCACCCGGGACACTAGATAGTTGGCGATGTGCGCGAATCAAGGAGAAGTAGATGTATTAACTAAAAGCAGCTTCTCATCAGGAAAATAGTCATTAAAAGATTTTTCATTTAATTTTTCTATAAAGGGGTTATCTAATCTGGATAAATGGTCGGCGGCCAAGTTCTCGGCTCCTCGCTTATCACGGATCTCTAAGTCAAACTCCTGGAGGAGTAATACCCAGCGAATCAAGCGGGCATCCGTTTTGGCAAGAAGGTACTTGAGGGTCGAGTGGTCCGTAAAAATAATGATTTTTGAAAGTGTAATGTAAGGGCGGAATTTATCAAAGGCGAATACTACAGCTAAGAGCTCCTTCTCGGTTGTGATGTAATTTTCTTGTGTAGATGTGAGGGTTTTACTAGCGTAATAGATGGGGTGGAAGTTTTTAGATATGCGTTGACCTAATACGGCTCCCACCGCAAAACTACTCACATCGCATATAATCTCGAAAGGAAGGTCCCACACCGGAGCTATCATAATCAGTGCGTTAATTAACTTTTCTTTAATTTATTCAAAGGCAGAAATACAAGAGTCATCAAAAATGAATGGAGCGTCTTTTTCTAAGAGATGGGTGAGGGGCTTTGTGATCTTGGAGAAGTCCTTTATAAAACGACGATAAAAACCAGCGTGGCCTAGGAAACTTCTTATAGCTTTTATGTTTGTAGGCGGCGGCAACTTCTCAATAACTTCTATCTTGGCAACGTCTACCTCAATACCTTTAGCAGAAATTTTATGACCCAAAACTAACCCTTCCCTCACCATAAAATGGCATTTTTCCCAATTTAGGGCAAGTTTAGTTTCTTCGCATCGTTCTAAGACTTTTTCGAGGTTTTCTAAACATCTATCGAAGGAATCGTCGAACACGGAGAAATCGTCCATGAATACCTCCATAATGCTTTCTACGTACTTGTCAAATATTGCGAGCATACATCACTGGAATGTAGCTGGCGCATTGCACAATCCAAATGGCATTCTTCGGTAAGCGAAGGTGTCGAAGGGACAAGTAAACGTAATTTTCTCTTGGTCCTCGGGAGAGATGGGTATTTGAAAGTACCCCGAGAGGCCATCGAGAAAACAATAAAAGCTATGGCCGGAGATACGTTCTAAAATCTGGTCGATAAACGGTAAAGGAAAGTGGTCCTTGCGGGTGGCGTCATTTAACTTACGATAATCTATGCACATACGCCAACCTGTCACCGTTCGTGTCGGGATTAATTCATTATTCTCATTACTAACTACGGTTATCCCTCCCTTTTTTGGAACTACCTGAACGGGGCTAACCCACTTACTGTCCGATATAGGGTAGATAATTCCTGCGTCTAATAGTTTCATAACCGCACCCTTAACAACTTCTTTCATATTCGGGTTTATACGGCGCTGAGGTTGGATAGATTTACGCGAATTAACTTCCATTAAAATTTTATGGGTACAGAAAGATGGGCTTATGCCCTTGATATCAGAAATTTGCCAAGCAATAGCCCGGCGATGCTTACGTAGAACTAAAAGAAGTTTATCGTTTTGCGTATCCGTGAGGTAGGCCGAAACGATAACTGGTTACTTGGAATCTTTTTCTAAGAAAGCATACTTAAGGTGTTCGGGAAGTTCTTTAAGTTCTAGGGTAGGGGGTTCTTCATAAGAGGATTTTGAGATTCTTTCTTTTTCAAAAATAATATCTTCATAAACTTGTTTATAAGGAACGTAATAAGGGGTAGGGCTAGCAGCCAAGACGGCTTCTTGTAGCGATTCAGTGGGAAGAAAAGAGGAAGAACAAAAATCAAAATATTCTTTTTCAAACTCAGAAAGACAATAAGAAGATTCATCACTTCCTTGCAGTGATTCAGTTATAAGAGAAGAGGAGCAAAATGTAGAAAATTCTTTTTCAAAGTCGGAGAGGCAGTAGGAAGAATCATCACTCACGGCGTCTATGAAAAAGCATGAGTCATCGTTTGCTAAGGTGTTCTTCATCGATGGGGTGATAGAAAATGTGACTTCGTCGTCGCCTACTCAAAGAAAGAGCTTACCATTGCTTACGTCAATGATGGCTCGGGAGGTGGCAAGGAAGGGTCTGCGAAGTATCAAGGGAACCTCGACGTCTTCTTCGATGTCCAAAATGACAAAGTCCATCGGGAAGATGAACTTGTCGACTTTCACTAGAACGTCCTCCACTATTCCTAACGGGTACTTGACAGATCTATCGGCTAGCTGGATACTCATATGCGTGGGGTTAAGGCTACCAATCCCTAACTTTTTAAACAACGAAAAGGGCATCAGGTTTATACTCGCACCTAAGTTGGCTAATGCGTGTTTAACAAAAAGATCACCGAAGACACACGGGATAGAGAAACTACCCGGGTCACTGATTTTCTTCGGCAAACCATTTGTTAAAACGGCGAAGCACTCGGCGTTTAGCGTGACGTGCGAAAGATTCTCTAACTTCTTCTTGTTTGTGAGGAGGTATTTAAGATACTTGGCGTATTTCGGCATCTGCGAAATAGCCTCGTGAAAGGGAAGATTAATGTGGATTTGTTTGAAGATCTCTAAGAAGCGGGAGTACTGATCATCTTGACGTTGTCTATTAAGTTCAGAGGGGTATGGAGGAGTTGAATTATTTTTGAAGATGGGTGGTGGAGTGGGATTATTTTCTAAAATAGGGGTGATTACTTCTTCAGCAGAGGTTGGAATTTTTAAAATGGGAGCGGAGCATTGATTTTTAAAAGCAGGAGCGGAGCTTTGATTTTTAAAAGCAGGGGCGGAGCCTGCCTCGGGCTCTTCACTTACCATACCGGAGACTTGCTTCCCACTCCGAAGAGTTATAGCTTTCGCTTGCTCTCTCGGGTTGGGTTCGGTATTGGAAGGAAGAGACCCTGCGGGTCGCTCAGAAATTATTTTCGCGAGCTGTCCGACCTGATTTTCTAGACTTTTTACGCTTCCGGTTAAAGTTCTTATAGTAGCGTCATTTGTGGTGATATATTTAGAAAGTAATTCCTCCAAGCTTGGAGGTTTTGGGTAATTTTTAAGAGGTGGTGGTGGTGGTGCAGAAAAATCATTTTGCGGGGGTGGGCGCATCGCATTCGATGGATTACTCCATGAAAAGTTCGGGTGATTTCTTAAAGCAGGGTTATAACTATTCGGAAAATTAAAACCAGGCGGATGAAAATTCGCAGCAGAAAAATTATTAAAAGCAGTTCTAGGCATATTATTAACATAATCTAAATGTTCTTGAGTAGGGGTTGCAGATTCCCATACCTGAGGGGAGGAGGCAGCAGTCATCTCCGTTATCTTTTTGCTTATGATTTCTACTTGCAGAGTGAGCTGGGAGACGTTGTCCACTTCATAGATACCTGCAGGCTTGTTCGGGCGGGACCTAGGCACATTCCACTGATAAGTGTTCATGGCCATGTCCTCAAAAGCTCAAGAGCAGCTTCCGGGGTCTTATGATTTAAAGTACCGCCAGAAGCTGCGTCTATCATTTGCTTCGTGCTTTGATTTAGCCCGTTATAGAACGTCTACACTTGTAACCATACAGGTAGTGCGTGATGTGGGCATCGTCTTAATAATTCTTTAAATCTCTCCCAGGTTTCATATAGGGTTTCAGAGTCTATTTGTCCGAAGGCAGAGATGTCGTTCCTATGTTTTGCAGTTTTAGCTGGCGGAAAATACTTCGCCAAAAATTTTTCAGTTAATTCATTCCAAGTGGTTATGCTATTTTTGGGAAGTTTGTTAAGCCACTGCTTAGCTTTAGTTCTTAGAGAGAAGGGGAAGAGTCTCAGCCTGATTGCATCATTTGTGAGACCATTTATCTTGAAGGTGTCGCAAATTTCAAGAAAGCTAGCTATATGTGCGTTCGGATCTTCATCTTGAAGTCCGTCAAATTTCACATATTACTGCACCATTTGAATTATGCTAGGCTTTAGTTCGAAGTTATTATTTGCCATAGCAGGGAGGACTATACTTGATTCTGTTCCCTCGAGGTTCGATCGTGCATAATAGGACATAATCCTTTGCACGGCCTCATCTACGTTGGGTTCTTCCATTCTTAAAGTAGCAAATGACTCGGAGTCCTCAACCGGCACTTGGATAGTAGGACCTTGAAATCGCGATCTTCTCCGAAGAGTATGCTCAATTTCGTGGTCCAAGTCCAAAATAAACGACAGACTCCCACGGGTCATGCACTAAAAGAACAGAAAAGAAGAAGAGAAAGAGAAAAAGGATAAACTAGAAAAAAAACTAGATTAAAATTTTTTTTTTCTTTTTGAAATAGATTTTTTTTTATATAGATTAACTCCCGAACATCCCAAGGACTACCCCGTGAAGGGTTAGCAAGGTACTAGACAAGACAGTGGCGCTTAAAGCCCTTTGCCCTTTTCGAGAGAATTAGGTGGCGTTGAAAAATTGTGAAGTTGGTTACTATTAAGAGCGGTGATAATTTTTTTTTATTTTTAAAATTTAAAGAAGGAGGATGAGAAAGAGAAAAGATAAAATTAATAGGTTCGTGTTTTCAATATATCAACGGAAGTTGGTCCCCAGCAACGGCGCCAAAAACTTGTTGCGCGCTAGGGTTCGAAGAAAATAAACGCAACCGAACTAGCAACCCGATGAGGCAAGTATACCTATCGAATTGTAGCTAGGGGACACAAGTCTCGTATTGAAATCCGGGAACTGTTTGCTATGCTTACTCACACGAACGCTATTATCTTATCGATGGAAAAAACTAGGGTTTAAAAAATCTAAGCACAAGGGAGGAAGTAAAGCTATACTAGAAAGAGAACCACCGCAATTAATTAAAGCTATTAAGTAAAACGATTACTGTGAAGGGTTGAAAATATGAAATGGAAATGCACTCGATCAAGAATCACCTCGGCTAAAGACGATTAAGAAAATGTGATAAAAATCTAAACTTAATAGGATAAAGGTCCTTGACCGTGGAGGTTCCTAAAGCTTGAACACGCTTCTCTCGAAGTCGTGCCCAACTGAGTTTAGGAAGTTCCGACCGACTCTCGTCTAAATCGGAGGCCTAAAACTCGCTTTACGCGGTGAACCCCACTATTGGATTTTACTCCAATCCGGGAGATTTGGACGTCTGCCTCTCTCGAGGGGTGCGTACAACTCCCTTTACTCTTGAATGCTCACTTCATTCTATCGGCCTCTCGGCTAGCCCAGAATGAACGCAAAGGTGGAGAGTATATATCGATAATATACCTCCAACCCGTGATTAATCAAGAGTAATTCAAGGCCCTAACCTAAAAAGAAAAGATTAATTAAACATGATAACTTAATCGCTCTAACCTGGGATCATCAAGCTTGAGTACAAGGAGGATTAGTTAATCATAATGGAGTGGAGGAGGGGGGATGAGTAGTAAAGCATTAAAAAAACACAAGCTAAATAAAGAACAATTCTATTAATGAAAAGGGGGCAATTTACACTAATTGAAATTAAAATTACAAGTGCATGAAATTGAAATCCTATTCTAGCCCTACAATTAGCACTAAGCAAGAGCAAAGATTACAAAGAAAGCTAAGGCAACTAAATATTAAACCATGATTAAGCAAAAATTACAAAGGAAGAGAGAGAGAGAGAGAGAAAGCATGAAAAAAAACTCAAGAACCAAAGGGGCAGCACCTCCCCCTCTCAACAAAAGCTTGCTGAAATGGAGAGGGGGGTCTCAATTTATATATTTTTTTCTCGGGTTGGTCACGCCCTCCGACACGCCCTAGGGGGGGCGTGTTAGGGGGCGTGACAGTACTATGTTGACCTCGGGCTCTGGATTCTGGCGGGAGGGATGATTGCTTCAGTACGTCGATGGTCACGCCCTAGGTCACGCCCGTGCAGGGGGGGCGTGACAGGCACGTCATGTCCAAATCATTGGTCGGAAATCCGTCAGTCACCGAAAAAGGAGGGTGTCACGCCCATATCACGGGTATGACATGGGGCGTGACAGTACTGTTTGTGTGCTGTGGAGAAACGACATTTAATGTGGCGGCAGGCTTTGCGACAGAGGGCGACACGCCTATAGTCATGCCTGGTGACACGCCCAGGGAGGGGGTGTCAGGGGGGCGTGACAGTGGTTTTATCCGTTTTCCTATCCCTTGCGACAAAAGTCCTCGGGATCGGGTGACACGCCCTAGGTCACGCCTGGGGAGGGCGTGACAGGGGGGCGTGTCAGGTCATTTTTGACGAATTTCCTGAAAACCTGCAAAATGACAAGAAAATGTTAGTGGCAATAATAATTTCATAAAAAGGATAAAAATAAACTAATAATATACATGATTTGTACACTATAAAAAAGAAAATACGATAATAGTTTAGGCTACAAAACGTATTATCAGTCGTGCGTACTAGATCCAATGATCGTGCGCTCTAGATATAAAGTCGATCTCACCGACCTACTGCCACCGGCGTCTCTACCGCCACCGGCGTCTCTACCGCCAGGCGCTAGCTTCCAGCGACTCCAGGTCTGAAAACTTGGGTGTTACAACTCCTCTCCCCTTATAAGAATTTCATCCCAGAAATTTATCTTCATATAAGAAGATAGCAAGAAAATTTATTGCAACCAAATAAAAACTTTGTTGCTATAAAACGGTTATTGTTTCACTTACACAAATAACTCGGGATAGTCCTCGCGCATTATTTGCTCCCACTCCCAAGAGAAACTCGTCACGCCCGCAGTTATCCCAATGCACCTTCACGAGCTTGACTTGTTTGTTTTGCAACTTCCGATTTGATCACCACACTAGCCTCCAATAAGGATTTCCTCAAAACAAAGACATGGAAAACGTCGTGTAATCCACTCAGCTCTGTGGACAACACCTATCGGTACGATGCTTCTCCCTGACCTCAAAAGGTTCCAAAACCTCAGACTCAACTTCTTGAGTCAGAGAATCCATGAAACGCCCTTGAATGGCTTCATCTTTAGATAGACCCAGTCGCCAACCGCAAATTCCACATTCCTATGGCGAGCATTAAAATAGTTTTCTTGTCGATGTTGAGTAACCTTCATGCGATCTTGAATGTTTCGCACCAACTCACATGCATCAGCTACCACTTCTGTTCCTAACAGTTTAGTGTCTCCCGCCTCTGTCAAAGACATCGGTGTTCGACACCGCCTCCCATATAAAGCTTTGTATGGTGCCATCTTTATACTTGTCTTGTAACTATTGTTATAGGCAAACTCCACCATGAGAGGTGGTATTCCCACTTCTTACTGAAGTCAAGAGTACACATTCTTAACATATCCTCCATAGTATGGTTTGTTCTTTCTATTTGACCATTAGTTTGAGGATGGAAAGTGATACTGAACTTGAGCTTCATGCCCAGACTCTTCTGGACTAGCCTCTAGTATTCAGACGTGAATTGTCCATCGCAATCACAAATTGTACTCTTAGGAATTCCATGAAGTCGCACAATGTTGCGAACATACAACTCTTTCAGCTTTTCCACGCAGTCCACTTTCCGATTTGGGATGAAGTGTGCCACTTTGGTCAAGCGGTCCACGATCACCTAAATCACATCATTACCCTACTGCGATCTAGGTAACCCATGTAAAAAGTCCATGGAGATGTCATCAAATTTCCACTTAAGAATATGAAAAGGCTTCAAGAACCCGACCGGCTTCTAACACTCGACCTTCACCAACGCACAAGTTTGTCACTGACTCACGTACAAAGCTACGTCCCGCTTCAAGCAAGGCCACCAAAAGGATTTCTTCATATCTAAGTACATCTTTGTACTGCTCGGGTGAATGGAGTACTTCGTAAAATGAGCCTCAAACATCAACTGCTCGCAGTGCTTGCTGAACTGTGGAACACAAATCCTTCCGTCCTTCCTCAAAATCACATCAATCAACTCCTAGGCACTACTCTCATCCTTTTGAGCTTCCACCACGTATGGCTGGAACTCCACATAAAAACTAGTTGCTTCCCGAACCAAATCAGTTAAGTCATTTTGCAACTCAATCCAGTTCAAACGAGCCATACTAGAATTACCTTTCACTACACACTCGATGCCAAGGGTCTCCCAATCCTTCACCAACAGCTCATCATAAGCTTCGATCCAATTCTCTTGCCCAGATTATTTTCTACTCAAGGCATCTGCCACCACAATAGCTTTACCTGGCGTATATTGAATCGCCACCTCATATTCTCCAAGGAACTCGACCCACCTGCACTTTCGCATATTCAAGTCCTTCTGATCTAGTTGATACTTTAGGCTTTTGTGGTCCGTGAAGATCTCAACCTTCGCACCATAGACATAGTGCCGCCACAATTTTAGCGCAAAAATTACCACCGCCAATTCCAAGTCATAGATGGGATAATTCCACTTATGAGGCTTCAACTGCCTAGACCCAAAGGATATCACACTGCCATGTTTCACCAATACGCAACCCAAACCACATCCTAATGTGTCACTAAAAATTTGAAATCCTTCAGTCCCTTTTGCCAGAATTGAAATGGAGTTGGCATCAACCTTTCCTTCAGGGTGTTAAATACCTGATTGCACTCCTGAGTCCACACAAACTTTTGATCCTTACAAGTTAGTGAAGTGAGGGGTAGAACTATCCGCGAAATGTTTCCCACAAACCTTTTATAGTACCCGGCTGTTCCAAGAAAACTTCGAACTTTTGCCACGGTTCTCAAAATCGGTCAATCTCTGATTGCTTCCACTTTTGTTGGATCTACCGCCACACCATCCCCACTAATCATAAGGCCCAAAAATGCAAACTTCTCTAGGCGGAACAAGCACTTCAAGAACTTTGCACAAAGCTGGTACTCTCTTAATACTTGCAAGACTACTCTCAAGTGAGTTTCATGCTCCACCTCCGATTTTGAGTAAACCAGAATGTCGTCAATAAAGACAACTACAAAAGATTCCAAGTACTCCCGAAATACTCGATTCATAAAATACATGAATATGGATGGTGCGTTCGTCAACCCGAACAACATCACCGAGAACTCAAAGTGACCATACAATAAACCAAACGCGGTCTTAGGTATGTCCTCGTCTAGAATTCGCAACTGATAGTATACTGACTTCAAGTTTAACTTTGAATACACAACTGACCCCACCAACTAGTTGAACAGGTCATCTATCCGAGGAATTAGATACTTATTCTTGATAGTAAGTTTATTCAACACTAGGTAGTCTATGCACAACTGCATACTACCATCTTTCTTCTTCGCGAACAACACCGGCGCGCTACACGGTTAAGAACTAGGTCTGATATACCCCTGCTCCAATAGTTCCTGCAAATGTACTTTCAGTTCGGCCAACTGTTTTGGTGCCATCCTAAAAGGAGGACGTTATACCGGCCTAGCCTCTAACACTAACTCAATCGAGAATTCAGTCTGTCATTGAGGAGGTGCTCCAGGAAGCTCATCAGGAAATACATCCTCGAATTCTGCCACTATAGGTACTTCTCCAAGGGATAACCTGGAGAGACGAACCTCCAACAATGCTACAAGAGCTACTCCTCCCTAGTTAACTGCCCGCACATACTGCATGGCCGTAATTAGGGAACAGGCCACTCCATTAAGACCCTCAAACATAACTTTTGCCTGCCCTTCACTTCTCAGGGTCACCACCTTGGATAGGTAGTCAATACTGGCAGCTGCTCTACTAGCTAGTCCATTCCCAATATCACATCAAACTCAACCAACAGTAGGACCGCTGCTATCAATATGAATTCAACTCCGTCTAGATTCCAACAAATGCGCCCCTTCGCCCTGGTAGTCATGGATGACCCATTGGGCATGCACACCTTCAGCTCCGCGTCTGTCGAGAATGACTCAACTCCAATCCTTCGGATAATGCTTTCCGCAAGAAAAGGAGTGCGACCCTACCGTATCGAACAATATCCTAGCGGGGTATCCACAAACTAACACAAAGGCTAAACACAGGAAACAAACATAAACGGGCTTGAAAGTATGAAGTACAAGGTTAACTTTAAACATTCTCATACCTGTCACCACATCAAGCTGGCAGATCTCTTCCTACTGCCCAAGGTTATAGGCCCTTGGCTGCACTGGAGGAAAGCGAGAAGCGCTAGACTCCACCATCTTTCCCTTCTCCGTGCCACTTGGCCGCATTGCACAGATTGCTACTGCCTTGGCTCCTACTCAGCACCTCCTTGAGTACAAAACTGCGATATGTGGCCCACCTTTCCATAATTAAAGCATGTCGGCGGTCCCTTCAAGCAAGACCCTCCGGAAGTCAAGTTGCTTTTCACACCTGTCTTGAAAGGATAAGGTTTCTTCTTCCACCTGTTCCCTTCAGACTTCCCTTGCCTTTGGGGAGGCCTCCCTTCCCCTTACTTGGTTGCAAAACCCATACGACATTGGGTTCGCTCCATATTGCTCTCCAATATTCTGGCAGCCTCAACCAGCTCATTGAAACCAGCATTCTTCGTAGATATTAAACGTTGGCTCAGATTCTTGCTCAATCCGTTGTAGAAGAGGTTGTCCCTCTTCTCATCGTCCGCCATGGTCATTCCAGCAAAAAGACCAAACCGAGTGAATTCCGAAACATACTCGTCCACTTTCTTGTCTTGTTGCACAAAGTGCAGAAATTTCCTCTAAAGGGCTAACCTCGTCGATGCAGGGATGTACTTCTTCAAGAAAGCATTCCCAAACTCTTCAATGGATGGGGTGCATCCAGGAAACTACCGACCACTATAGCTCACCCACCACAACTTAGCATCTCCTTCAAACATGAAGGTCATAAACTCAGATTTCTTCTCCTCTAGCGCCTCTGCCGCCCTAAGAAGTTCTTGAATCCTCGCCCACCAATCCTACGCATCGGTCGGCGTGCCGACTCCATTAAATGTGGGAGGATGGAAGCTTAGAAAATATTTAATCTGCCAGTCCCCATGCCCGACAACCACCCTTTCGGCCAACGGCTCTACTCGCATTGCTTCTCCGCCCGAAACTATCGTCATCGTATCCGGGGTTGTAGGAGTTGCTACCTGAGCAACTGGGGTTGTTACTTGTACTGTCGCTATACCTTGGGATGCCACCATTGCTTCGCAAGCTTGTGACAAAAATTTGTCGGGGTTACCCCCATTCCCAACGGACCTAGAGCAGTAGCACTGCTCGCCGAAGGTTCTTCTCGAGGCCTTGACATACCTGCCTCGCTGCTTGCACCCTTAGCAAAAGCAAGGTAAACACAAATCAGTCTCTAATCGCAAGAATCAAACACAAGGACACTCATGGTCCCGGAATACTCCTATGTCGATAACTTCTCTTACGCGATCCGATTATGACATTCAACTATGAATCCTTACCTTGGACACTAACCTCCCTCTAATATCAAATTGTAACACCTCCCCTGTAATGACCGTATAATATGGGTTCGCTCGGGGCCCCACAACATACAGACTACACAGCTTTAGCGTTAAAAGATGATATTAACTACCCAACTCAAAACTCAGAATAAACCAATAGCGGGAACAGAGAACAAGAACAGAAGTTATCCACGTACATATGAGTATCACAACGGCCTAAAGGCCTTACAAAGATAGAGATTCCAAAACACAAATGATAACATCAAATACCAACGTGCATAAGCACTCCTAGACTACCTCGGCATGCAAGCCGGAAACATAGAGCATCAAACATACAATGTTACAAAACAGAGCTAGTACAAAACTTGGAACACTTCATGAGGCTTTTGCCTTTTTGGCCGGCGAGCTAGCTCCTGCTTTCGATCCCTGGCCTATAAAAATTTGGTTATAACGTGGGTAAGCAAAGGTTGACCTTCACTGTGTAACCAACACATCTCCTCCTAGCTATCCCCAGCGGACCCCAGGGCACTCCATCACCCTGCAGGTCCGCACTTCGTATGCAATATACATAAACATGTAAAGCAGTAAAACAAGTTTGGATGTCTCATACAATAAACATGTTTCTACGTTGAGCATAAGAAAAAGGGGGCCTATAGTGCAGCATGAATTCAATCCTTGGTTTCACCCAAGGCACACTTAGCGTATGAATCTAACACATCATCACGCATCATCAATCGAGTACTTCAAATTTCCCCATCGGCGTAAAGCCATAAACAAAAGGGGTAATTCAATTCCCCTAGCACATACAAGCAACCATACGAAACTTTTGCCATGGCCCCACCTGCTCGAGGGTCTCAAACACAGGCTTGCCTGCAAGCTCTGACTTCTCACGTCAGGATTCCGTCTCACACATAAACCGATTTTAAGAACCCTTGTTGGACCCCACCCGCTCGTGGGCTTCATTACCCGGGCTTGTCCTATGCTTGGCATTCTTGTCAATCTCATAGAAGGGGACTAGTGTCGCCGGGACACTCACCCCACATGACTTGCACGTCACGGGATAGCCAGCCGACCACGGAGACAAAGCCGCACCTTAGCACATCACAATCCATAGCCTTTCCCTACCTAATCCATCATTTATAAAAAAATGTTCCCGCATACCAAAGAAACAATCTACCGCCAATACAGAGCTAATCTCGTCTGGTTCCGGTTACACGTACTCACTCAAAAAAGGGGGAAAACACATACATCACAAACGGCGTCTTGCCGCAACAGATTTCTAAAAAATCCAAAGTGCTCGCAATGCAACATCACCGAGTCGGACTAACGGAGCGGATCTCTAATTCAATATCATGTCGGGCACGGACACAATCGACCCGGTGCTTCCTCTTGGACCATGGCAACCCAAACCCCTCTCATTTGAGAGATCTGGTGCCCAAAAGCTTGAAAGAAAGAGATGTTATGCACGCATCCTAGAGACCGAGAGGAGAAATATCATTACCTTATGACCCCTCTGCCTAGCCATGAAATCCTTGCGTTGAATAGTTTGACAAGTGCGCCTCCACACCCTCACCACGGATCTGGTCTCGAAATGGCAATCGGAGCTCCGAAGCTTCGTCAATGACAGAAGGAAGCTCTCTCCTTCCTCCTACGTTCTCTCCCTCTCCACCCTACTCTCAATCTAAACGATGAGAAAGTAAGGGGAATAACCCTCTCAATCCTAATAAAACTTATTGGGCGGAAGATCCTGGGCCTTTGGATTGAATTTGGGGAAGCATCGGATGGCCACGAGACAAAATGATGGAACAGCACCCGTTCGCAAGATCAATGGCGTACGATTAGTGGTCGTGCGCACTAGATCCAATGATCGTACGATCACCACTGGCAGAACTCCAGAAAGAAAAGGATAACACGCACGAGTAGTGGCACACAACCAGTGGCCTTACACACTCTGTGCAATGGTCGTGCGTTTACCTAGGCAGAACTTAGAAAAATGGAGAATACTCTGCACGATCAGTGGCGTACGACCAGTGGTCGTGCGCACTAGATCCAGTGATTGTGCGCTCTAGATCCAAAGTCAATCTCATCGACCTATCTCCACCAACTTCTCTACTGCCGGGTGCTAGCTTCCAGCGACTCCAAGTCTGAAAACAGGGGTGTTATATCGCGAGTTAACTTCAAGTACTCGCGTTATATTTTAAATTTACCAACATTTGACTTCTCTTTTCCATAGATTAGTAGGTGTTTGTGTGTTCACTTCAGGTACTCACGTTATATTTTAAATATACATGTTTTTGACTTCTCTTTTGGAGAGATTAGAAGGTGTTCACGAGTTCACTTCCGATACTGTCATTATATTTTAAAATTACCTTCTTTTGACATCTCTTTTGGAGAAATTTGAAGGTTTTTGCGAGTTCAATTCAGGTATTCGCTTTATATTTTTAGTATACCTATATTTGACATCACTTTTGCAAAGATTAGCCGATGTTCGCCAATTCACTTTAGGTGCTTGCGTTATATTTTAAATATACCTGCTTTTTTACTTCTGATTCACAGAGATTAGCTGGTGTTCACGAGTTCAATTAAAGTACTCGCGCTATATTTTAAATTCACTTGTTTTTGACTTCTCTTTTTGAGAGATTCGCTGGTGTTCATGAGTTCACTTTAGGTACTCGCATTTTATTTTAAATTTAGCTGCTTTTTACTTCACTTTTGGAGAGATTAGCAGGTGTTTGCGAGTTCATATAAGATACTCGCGTTATATTTAAAATTTACCTGCATGTGACTTCTCTTTTATAGAGATTAGCATGTGTTCGCAAGTAAATTCAGGTAATCGTGTTATATTTTTAATTTTCCTACTTTTGACATCTCCTTTGTAGAGATTAGTAGGCTTTCTCTAGTTTACCTCAGGTACTCGAATTATATTTTCAATTTACGTGCTTTTGACTTCTCTTTTGGAGAGATTAGCAGGTGTTCACGTATTCATATAAAGTACTCACTTTATATTTTAAATTTACCTTCTTTTGACTTCTCTTTTGGACAAATTAGCAAGTGTTCGCGAGTTTACTTCAGGTACTCGCATTATATTTTATAATTAGCTACTTTTAACATCTCTTTTGTAGAGATTAGCAGGTATTAGCGAGTTTAAATCGAGTACTCGCTTTATATTTTAAATTTACCTATTTTTGACTTCTCTTTTGGAGAGATTAGTAGGTGTTCGAGAGTTCACTTAAGATACTCGCGTTATATTTTAAATTTACCTGCTATTGACTTCACTTTTATAGAAATTAGATGGTGTTCATGAGTTAACTTCAAGTACTCATATTATATTTTTAATTTACCTACTTTTGACTTTTCCTTTGCAGAGATTAACAAGTGTTCGTGAGTAAACTTCAGGTACTTGTGTAAATTTTAAATTTACCTGATTTTGACATTTCCTTTGCAAAGATTAGTAGTGTTCACGAGTTCACTTCAGGTACTTGCATTATATTTTAGATTTACTTACTTTTCACTTCTTTTTTTGAGAGATTAGCAGGTGTTCGTGAGTTCACTTTAGGTACTTGTGTTATATTTTAATTTTATTTGCTTTTGACCGCTTTTTGGTGGGGAATAACAGGTGTTTGCGAGTTCACATCAGGTACTCTGGTTATATTTTAAATTTACCTACTTTTGTCTTCTCTTTTGGAGAGATTAGAAGGTTTCTAGAGTTCATTTCAGGTACTCGTGTTATATTTTTAATTTAACTGCTTTTGACTTCTCTTTTTAATAGTTTAGAAGGAGTTCATAATTTCACTTCAGCTACTAACGTTATATTTTAAATTTACCTTCTTTTGACTTCTCTTTTGCAAGGATTAGCATGCGTTTGCGAGTTCACTTCAGGTACTCACGTTATATTTTAAATTTTCCTTAATTTGACTTCTCATTTATAGAGATTAGAAGGTGTTCGTGAGTTAACTTCAGGCACTCGTGTAATATTTTAAATTTACCTATTTTTTACTTCTCTTTTGGTGAGATTAGAAGCTTTTCTCAACTTCACTTCAGATACTCACATTATACTTTAAATTTACCTTCTTTTGACTTCTCTTTTGCAGTGATTAGTAGGTGTTCACAAATTTACTTCTGGTAGTCGTGTTATATTTTAAAATTACATTCATTTGTATTTTCTTTTGCAGAGATTAGCAGGTGCTGCGAGTTCAATTCAGGTACTCGTATTATATTTTAAATTTTGCAGCTTTTGACTTCTCTTATGGAGAGATTAGTAAGTGTTCGTGAGTTAACTTCAGGCACTCGTGTTATATTTTAAATTTACCTGCTTTGAACTTCTCTTTTGGTGCGATTGACAGGTGTTCGCGAGTTAACTTCAGATATTCGCTTTATATTTTAACTTTACCTTCTTTTGACTTCTCTTTTATAGAGATAAGTAGGTGTTTGCAAGTTAACTTCAGGTTATCGTGTAATATTTTAAATTTAACTATTATTGACTTCTCCTTTGTAGAGATTATTAGGTGTTTGTGCGTTCACTTCAAATACTAGTGTTATATTTTAAATTTATCGTATTTTCACTTTTCCTTTGCAGAGATTAGCAGGTATGCATGAGTTTACTTCAGGCACTCACGTTATATTTTAAATTTACCTACTTTTGACTTCTATTTAAGAGATTAGCAAGTGTTCGCGAGTTCAATTAGGGTACTCGCTTTATATTTTAAATTACCTGTTTTTGACTTCTCTTTTGGATAGATTAGCAAGTGTTTATGAGTTAAACTTCAGGTACCTAAGTTATATTTTAAATTTACCTGCTTTTGACTTCTTTTTTGCAGATATTAGTTGGTGTTCTCGAGTTCACTTCTGGTACTCACGTTATATTTTAAATATACATGCTTTTAAATTCTCGTTTAGAGAGATTAGCAGGGGTTCGCGAGTTCACTTCAGGTACTCTCATTATACTTTAAAAATACCTGCTCTTGACTTCACTTTTGGAGAAAATAGAATTATTTCGCTAGTTCAATTCTGTTACTCACATTATATTTTTAATTTAACTATATTTGACATCTCTTTTGTAGAGATTAGTAGGAGTTCGCAAAATCACTTCAGATACTCGCGTTATATTTTAAATATACCTACTTTAGACTTCTCTTTGGTGGAGATTAGTAAGTGTTCGCGATGTTGATGCGTGAAATTTGCCTTCGGGCTCTGTGAATAGAAGGGAGGATGGAGGAAACTATCGACTAGTCCGTTACTACCGGTTAGAGGAAAAAAGCAGAGCAAGTAATAGGAAGGGATGACACTCAATTTCTCCCGTCACAGCTAAAGCCACTCTTACGGCGGGCTTTCCATTGATTTATAACAAAGCTGTTACAGTCAGAAGGGAAAAGAGGGGAAAAAGAAGAAGTCTTCCGGACAGCAGGTCACAAGGCACTAAACTCGAGACCGCAACTCTTAACAAGCGAGCTCCTGGATTCGAGTCATCGTGTTTTGGGGAGTGCCACTACACTATTTAAAGGCTCGGGGGCCTGCCCACATAGTCTATAACATCCCATTTCTAGATAGACCCCTAGGAGTGGTTTTGTCATGACTAGGTCTTGACAAAACCCTAAGAAGCCCAAGAAGACCAAGTAAGCTCAGGCATGAAGGTGGAGATCACCATGGTTTGCAAATAGTAGAATTATAAACACTAGTTTAGGATGACCATAGGACTTTAAAATGACTCCATGACCCCACCACAATATCCCTAAACAATTTGAAGGTTCATTAGAGCCCTAAGGGTCCATTGAAATTAACCTAGGGTGGCCAAGTTGACATAGGATCATCCTAGGCCTAAAACGGGCAAGATTGCCTGACTAAGGTCAATGTGCCGCTATTGTGCCCAACCAACCCTACCTAGGTATTCCCATACCTAGGGTGATGTCAATGCGTCACCAAAGACCCATTGGGGTCAACTTTCGAGGCTGAGTTGACCCAAGTCAACCTTAGCACTAAAAAGGTCAAAGTGCCCTAACTAAGAGGCCGGTGACCTCCAATATGCCCAACCAACCCTACCTAAGTCTTCCTAGACCTTAAGTGAGGTCAATGGGTAACCAAGGACCCACTGGGGACAAACCAAGAGGCTAAGTTGACCAAGTCAACTCTAGCCCCAAAGTGGTCAAAGTGCCCTTACCAAGGAACAAGTGACCTCCAAGGTGCCAATACAACCCTACCTAACCTTACCTAGACCTTAGGGGAGGCCAATTGGTTACCAATGACCCATTTGGGTCAACCCAAATGGCCAAGTTGACCTAGGACAACTCTATCCAAGATTTAAGTGAAATTAGCCCAAATGAGCTAACTCAAGCTAAAGCCCATTTCCCCCACTTAGGCTAACCCCATCCTAATTAATAATAATGATTTTATGGGCTGCCAATAGGCTAGGGAGATGAGCAAATTCGTTTATGGTGAGTAGGAGAGAGAAAATGGGAGTTTTCTCTTTAATGGAGGAGGGAGAAAGAAGAAAGAGTGAGTGGAGTTATGGAGGGAGACCATATGTCACTCCATTCATCTCCTCATTGCTCCCATTAATCTCTCTTGCCTCTTGGGATGAATATTCAAACAATTCCAGCCACCCAACACTAATGAGAAGAGCCCAACCACCATGGCCAACCACCCCTTCCCCTTCCCTCCCATGAAAAAATATAAAACCCCATATGCAGCCACCTATTCTCATTTTTTACTAATCCATCTCCTTCAAAATGTCCTTGTCAGTCAAAATAGCATATGAGATCAATGGTTTTGGTGGAAGAACGAGGAATCGGGCAAGTTTTCCAGAGAGGAAAAATGCTAAAGCAAACCACTGCCGCCGCCGTCGTCAAACCCCAAACAAGGTCCTCCCCTACTCCTTCTATGGATAGATCTTAGGAATCAAATAGGAGAGAAATCGTGCTCAAATGAGGCTGATCGTGTGAGCAAAATTTAAGATTTTTCATTGTTTTTATACAACTTTAGTTCGCCAGAAAGCGTTCGTCCGGCGGCCATGCCGCCGCTCGGCGAAAGCCCCAACCTCAACGAAGGTGGTGGCGGTGGTGGTTGTCCAGGGAGTTGGCTGGGTGGTTGGTAAAAAGGGCTGGAAAACGCTCCAGGCAGGCTAATCACAGCCCTTGGCTGGAGGAAGAAGATGACCAGGAGGCGTTTGATCTGCTTCAAGATTCATGTTGGATCATGTTTATTAAATTCTGAAATTTCTCTCCTGTTTACTGGACCCTTTTTAAATTAAATATTAAAAATACTTAGGCCCTCCTACAGAAAATATAGCCAATATCAAAGTTGTAGCCCGTGAAGGCTAATTTATTATAAAATTTGTTTGAACCCATTTGGGTAAGTGGTTTGGCCACAACACCAATGTTGGTTGTGTCTATACATAGGCTTGACCAGAACTTACTTTGTGTTCCCCGACCAATCCAGCCATCAAAATGACTTTAAATTTTTGATGGTGGTCACTCTTACCTATACCTATAAAATATCCAAAAATGGGGATTTTTGGAGAACATTTTTCTATAGTTTTTGTAATTATTTAATAAACCATGATTAAATTAATTAAGGGGCCAAATTACCTCCAATAGCTCCAAAGTTTTGTGAGTGGTCCTTGGGGTTATTGGATAAAATTTAATCACATTTAGAGATGATTTAGTTTTGAATTTTGCAAACCTTAGCCTTGCCATAATAAGGGTATTTAAGTCAAAGTGCTCTTTTTGGTGTTTGAGTGGTCAAATCCCCTCAACAGAGGCTGATATTTTGACAACTGATTTTATATGACATGTAACACCCTCCAATTATATTTGGGGTGGTTTGGGGTAGGGTAGCCCTAGAACCCTAGGGTATGCTCCTTTTGTGGAGATTTTTATGATTTGAAGGTCATGGGGTCAAATGACATTGGAATGACTTGATACTTGGTGCAAGAGATTATATAGTGGCTATGGTCCTCTGGTTAAAGTTTTATTGAATTTGGAAGCCTTTAACCCACCCAAATCCCTAATCCTAGTTTAGGGCACAAAGCCCAATAGTTGGGTTTAGGCAATCAAAACACCTCACAATAACTTGAAACTTGGGCAGGGTATTTCCCTTATAAAAATAGTCTTAAAATAATTTTTGTGAAATTTTTGGGCTAATAAAATTAGTACTTCCTTAATAACCCTAGTTATGTCCTTAAGTTTTTTTTGCTTGTTATGATATTTTTATCAATTGAAAAGTTTTAAAATTTAGTATTTGGAAGTTTTAGATCATGTTAGTTCCATCTGTATTTTTATTGGAAATTATAGATGATTATTTTAAGTACTTGTTTCATACATTATGAATTGTGGATTTCTAATCAAAAATAGATATATAGCCCAATATTGCTACGAAAATTATGGAACTTGGTTAGTGAGTGTTTTATGTCATTATGTTGGCTCTGGAATTGTTTCATAATTTTTAGGCGAATAAAAATAGTACTTGTTTCACAAAGTTATAAATCTGGAAGATTACTTTTAATTAGATTGAGAGCCCCTCATGTTTTAGAAAATTGTAAAACTTGGTTAGGGTTAGTTTTAGATCATTATATATCTCTTGGAATTTTTTCATAATTATTAGATGAATCTTTACAGTACTTGCTTAAATAACCAATAGCTATAGAATTATTGAATTAAAATGAAATTAGGGGCTATTGTTCTCTAAAAAATTGGGAGAATACTTATTGAGGGTTTTTAGGACATGATGGACTTACTCTATTTTTATTATAATTTTTAGAATAATATTGTTGGCCTTTGCTTCTTTAAATGGTAATATTGACTTTATGTTCTAAATTGTGGATTTGGGGCCTAAACAATTCTGAAAATTCTTAGACCTTTGATTTGTAGTAGAAATGTTACCTAGTATGTATCATAATTTTGTGATGATTTTTTTCTGATTTAAATGTGCATTTCATGTTCAAAGTAGGGTATTCAGATTCTTAGGTTAATTAGATTAAATGCCCAAATAATTAGAAAAATTATGAAACTGTGGAGGTAGTCTAAATAGGTCATGGTAGACTCTCAGAAATTGTTATGGATCTGTTGCATGAGTAAATTGAGTACCCCTAGTGGGAGCACCATGTAGCTTATCACGGTCGGCATATAGTACATAGAACTGAAATAGGCTAGCTCGGAGAGCTTAAACACACTTTGGGGAGTCACACTGAAATAAAAAAGAGGATTGTTCATGGGTAGAAATCAATAATATTAAGTGCCTTTCGAAAGGGAGCTTTGGGCTTCAGCCCATCATAGTTCCTAGTGCCCTAGAAAAACCCTTCACGGGGTATGCCTTGGGCAGTCCTAGGCTAACGTAAACCATAGGAATAATAAATGTTAAAGAGTAACTAGTATAACTAGGTGTTCACTTTCACACACCCCGGTGTCTCGGGAAGATCGGGTGACTAGGATGTTCGGGCGATAGGCTCGGTGGTTGTGGCAATAGGCAGGGGAGCCCGGTGAGCCGATGGCTTGGTAGATATTTGTGACGAGCAGGTTGGCCCGGTGAGCTTTGGCTCGGTTGTTGGCTGTGACGGACTGGATAGTCTGGGGAGATTTGACTCGGTGCATAATACATTAATATTTCATGCGCATATGATATAAGGTGGTGGGTCTTCGGTATTGGAGAGTCATCGCACTGACACCAGTACGTTGACTCAGCAGGTGTGGTTTTACACATTAGCTAAATAAAGTCCGGTGCGCCACCCGGAAATAGTACGCAGGAGCTCTGCTTAGTACACCAGCGTTGAGCCGTACGATAGGTCTGACTGGTAGTGCTGATACCGGTTTAGAGGTGGGTGAGGCTCAACCCACCGCTTTTGTTTTCCACTACGGAGGTATCCTCGGAGGTTAGACTCCAAAATGGGGGAACTAAAGGTCTGTGTGCACAGAGTTGGGTGGGTGAGTTGCACTTGCATGATCACATCATAGCATATTTGCATGTCATAGCATCATCATTGCATCAAACCCTGACACCATTTGTACAAAGTTGTATGGGACGCTTTATACAATAGGCCCTGCAAAACGACCCGTTGGCTTATAAGTTCGCGTGAGTGAGCTTATAAGTTAAGGTTTATATTCTGTATATAAATATTGCTTGCTTGTAAACCGACACACCATCGTATAAATTAGTATGGGACTTTTTATACGATGAGATCCTTGCAGAAGATCCTTTAGCTTATGTGTTTCATATAAGTTAAGGTTACATATTTCATGTTCTGTCTTTCATACTTATATTACTGCTCCTTATTCTCATAGAACTGCTAGATTAGTTCCGTCATCACCTGCTTATATTTGTTACTCTCCACCTTCATAGCTTCCATTTCCTTTTCCCTGCTCGGTGCCTAGGAGCCATGGGGGACGGGTGGGGGATAATAGGGCTTAGTCTTTTAAACTAATGGTTTTCGAACCACATCATTTTAGGGCACCGTGGAGCCCAACATGGAGGAGCAGCCCCGGAGTTCGACACGCTTGGAGATGGGGCAGTCTATTATCGGAGTTCAGACAGCCGGGACTGTGAGTCCCAACCACTAGTAATTTATTAGTTTTTCTTCCGCTTAAGAGACTCTTGTAGTGAGGATTTTATGTTTTGGGAATGAGCCCTGTTTTTAGTATGTTATTCTTCTATGGACTCTCCCTTCGTTGAGATATTTACTATGCTACGTGATTTCTGTAGACTTGTGTTTACTCTACTTTGGTACTTTTTGTGATCAAATTGGCCGGTAGTATTGGCGTTTTGTAGTGGCGACCTTCTCGTGTGTGAAGGTGTCACTACAAAGCAGCTGTTCTGAGCCCAAGACCCCGGGGTTTGAAAAAAAAATGGGGTCTTACAAGTGGTATCAAAGCGAACCTCGATTGGAAAAGTAGAAGTCCACTAACCGTGGGTCACCCCGGGCGAGCTTAGTTTGCAATGGTGTGCCCATAAGGGAAATCACATGTAAAAGTCCACTTCTTCATTAATTGGAATTCTTCTTTGTAGTCTATGACAAACCCTGATCCCAACAGGAAGCACCTCCGGCTGCAAAAAACATATCATATAATTATTTAGTCAATGGGTTAGACCCAGCCCACTTGGACTGACAACTAACCATGACGACTTAAAGTATGTCCTAGTCCTAATTAGACCATGGGTATGGACTTGGTTAAGGTAAGTAGATGCCCAATGAGAATTAAAGAGGAGTTTAATATGATAATGATAACCTAATAGATAACTCAGGTGACCCTACGGTCCCTATTAAGGATTACTCAAACCAGTAGACTGCTTTAAGGAGAATTGAGACTAATAATACATTAGAAGAATGGTAGAAGACAAGTAGTCTTAACCCTCTTACCGGTAATAAGATTACTCAGAGACAACCAACAAGAAAACACCGATTGTCGGATTGGAATTCATGTTCGGAAGATACCCATTTGGGATGGGAATATTTTGACCCCGATAAGGTTATCTTAAATGTGACTCATAGAGTTTAAAGTATTGAGTATATCAATAGGTTTCAGGTTGGGACCCCAAGTCGAAGATTGATGCCCTAGGGATTGTGCACCCAGCTAGGACAGATATAACAGGGTAATATCAAAGATACTTAGCATAAGGTAGGTAGGGGCTTATCTTTTGTTTATTGGGGGCTTGTCTTTTGTTTATTGGGGGTTTATCTTTTGTTTATTGGGGACTTGTCCTTTGTTTATTGGGCAAATTAGTATTGACTTGGGTTTCCTTAGACCTAATTTAGAGAATGTGGCGTAACAAAAATAGTGAGGTTGAAGTTGATATAATTTGACGTTATTCGGGTGAAGATATGATTTTGTAAAAACATGTTTGGAAGGTTGACCTGTAGCATTACCAAGACAATGATATGGTACACTACTAAAAAACAGACTTTTAGTCACGGCAGATTTCCGTGGCTATATGTCCAAAACCGTGGCTAATAACTATTAGCCACGGCCTACCAAAGGCAAATGGGTATGGGCAATGCGAGCGTGGCTAATAGTATTAGCCACGCTAAATCCGTGGCTAATAAGTTATTAGCAACGGTTCAATTGTCGTGGCTAAAAGTTTCTCATTTGCCATGGTTTAATTGTCGTGGCTAAAGGGCCTGTAATAAACCTAACATAAAAAATATTCGGCCACCCGCTGCCGCCAGGCCACCGCCCGGCTACCGCCGCCGCCGCCCGCCCGCCACCGCCGCCGCCCGCCCGCCGCCGCCACGCCGATTTTTTTTAAAATAATAATTTTGAATGGCCTATATAAACCACAAATCGAGCTTTTTATTGGCGGTGTGGGACTAAAAAAATCCGACTTTTTTCCACGGATTAGGCTCCCGTGGCTAATACTAGATTATTAGTCACAAAACAGGCAAACCGTGGCAAAAAGTAGGGTTATTTGCCACGGATTAGTCATCCGTGGCTAATATAAGCTTATTAGCCATGGAATAGGAACCGTGGCTAATACTTCAGTATTAGCCATAGTTTTTCCCCGTGGCAAAAAAAATCGTGGCTAAAAGCAATTTTTCTAGTACTGGTAATAAGATGCAGTAATTATGAGGATTAACTATTATCACGTAAAATTAGATGATTGGTAACAAGATTCAGGATATCTGAGAAGGTAAAAATTTAATCGCTATATTGTATCATCGGAAGTATGGTGTATCTTAGAACATGTACCCTCGGAGTGAAGAAAGGTGTCATAGGTTTGGTGATGCACGGTAAGGTCTGTCAGGTTATGTAGACTATGTGAAAGAGTTTTCGGGGAACTATTACAGCCACTTCCCAAGTTGGAGTAGATGTTCGAGGGTATAATAAAGGATTTTCATACATAGGATTCCTCGTCCCCACTCCGGGCACAAGTATAAAGGGAACATCGAGGATAGACGTGCCGAAGTAGCTAATATCACCCAGACCCGGAAGAAAACTCCTGTGGGTGTTTTATAAGATTTGTGAGTATTTGTTCGTTATCATGGTATGCTAAAGGTGATAATGTCGAATCAGGATGGATAGTGTACGTCTAAGGAGAAAAGGTAAGTCTAGGCTTATCTAGACTCTCGGCTGACATTAAACACTGCTCTCCACCCTCGTACGAATGCACAAGATTCCACTGTCATAGATCTACGATGATGATCTAAAGGCACTCGAATCGGAATTTATGAAGAACCCAGATACCTGGGTGTGACTAATTCAAGATATGTTGCTAGAGGCCAAGAGTACACCAGCCAAATATTACGATGCGTGACATTGCCAATTAGATTCTCAAGATGGAGACAATGATTCCTGAAGATACGTCTTGTGCATGGAGTCTCGCGGGTATGCGGGCGGAAGAAGCTCAGCCCATGGAATATGGGGTGTTACAGGATCTGACAGAAGATTGGCCCATTGGCTTACAGGATGGAGCTACCGCTGGAGTTAGCAGGTTTGCACGATGTATTCCACGTGTCCGTTCTCAGGAAGGCTCTATTACGGCCGGAACAGCAGGTTCTTTGCATAGATGGCTCGACAAATTTTGATCAATCGGTGACAAGATGAGCCAGTCAGGATAGATGACACAGCGGTGCGGGTCTTGCGGCGCAGGAAGGTCCCACTGGTCAAGGTCTTGTAGATGAACCATGGGCAGGAGGATCATACCTTGGATCCACCAAATCAAATGCAGTGGAGGTACCCAGATCTCTCCGAGTAAAGTATACATTCAACTTCCTATGGGATGTTACAAGAAGCTACCTTCAACAGAAACCCCATAGGCCTAAATTGAATTTCGAGGACGAAATTTTTGTTTTTGTTTATTGGAATTTGTAACATGTCATTTCCAGCTAGACCCCTAGGAGTGGTTTTGTCATGACAAGGTCTTGACAAAACCCTAAAAAGCCTAAGAAGACAAAGTAACCTCAGGCATGAAGGTGGAGATCACCATGGTCTATAAATAGAAGAATTCTAAACACTAGTTTAGGATGACCATAGGACTTCAAAATGACTCCATGACCCCACCACAATATCCCTAATCCATTTGAAGGTCCATTAGAGCCCTAAGGGTCCATTGAAATCAACCCAGGGTGGCCAAGTTGACCTAGGATCATCCTAGGACTAAAATGTGCAAGGTGCCCTAACTAAGGTTAATATGCCGCTAATGTGCCCAACCAACACTACCTAGGTCTTCCCAGACCTAGGGTGATGTCAATGGGTCACCAAAGACACATTGGGGTCAACTTTAGAGGTCGAGTTGACCCAAGTCAACCTTAGCTCTAAAAAGGTCAAAGTGCCCTAACTAAGAGACAGGTGACCTCCAATATGCCCAACCAACCCTACCTAAGTCTTCCTTGACCTTACGTGAGGTCAATGGGTCACCAAGGACCCATTGGGGACAACCCAAGAGGCTAAGTTGACCAAAGACAACTCTAGCCCCAAAGTGGTCAAAGTGCCCTAACCAAGGGAAAAGTGACCTCCAAGGTGCCAAGACAACCCAACCTAACCCTACCTAGACCTTAGGGGAGGCAAATTGATCACCAAGGACCCATTTGGGTCAACCCAAATGGCCAAGTTGACCTAGGACAACTCTATCCAGGATTTAAGTCAAATTAGCCCAAATGGGCTAACTCAAGCTCAAGCCCATTTCCCCAACTTTGGCTAACCCCATCCTAATTATAAATAATGATTTTATGGGCTGCCAATAGGCTAGGTAAATGAGAAAATTCGTTCATGGTGAGTAGGAGAAAGAAAATGGGAGTTTTCTCTTTAATGGAGGAGAGAGAAAGAAGAAAGAGAGAGTGGAGTTATGGAGGGAGACCATAGGTCACTCCATTCATCTCCTCATTGCTCCTATTCATCTCCCTTGCCTCTTGGGATGAAGAAGCAATCAATTCCAGCCATCCAACACTAATGAGAGGAGCCCAACCACCATGGCCAACCACCCCTTCACCTTCCCTCCCATGAAAAAATATAAAACCCCATATGCAGCCCCCTATTCTCATTTTTGCCTAATCCATCTCCTTCTGAACATCCTTGTCAGTCAAAATAGCATATGAGATCATTGGTTTTTGTTATGAATGAGGAAACAGGTAAGTTCGTCGGAGAGGAAAAACGCTACAGCAAACCGCTGCCGCCGCCGTTGTCGAACCCCAAATAAGGTCCTCCCCTACTCCTTCTATGGATAGATCTTAGGAATCAAATAAAAGAGAAACCAGGATCAAATGAGCCGGATCGTGTGTGAAAAATTTCAAATTTTTCATGGTTTTTATACCACTTGGGTTCGCCGGAAACCGCCCCTCTGGCGGCCGTGCCGCCGCTTGGCGATAGCTCCCACCTCAACAAAGGTGGTGGCAGTGGTGGCCGGCCAGGGAGGTTGCTGGGTGGCTGGTAAAAAGGGCTAGAATATGCTCCAGGTTGGGCTAATCACAGCCCTTGGCTGGAGGAAGAAGATTACCTAGAGGCATTTGATCTGCTTCAAGATTCGTGCCGGATCTTGTTTATTAAATTCTGAAATTTCTGTCCTCTTTACTAGACTCTTTTTAAATTATATATTAAAAATACTTAGGCCCTCCTACAAAAAATATGGCCAATATCAAAGTTGTAGCCTGTGAAATCTAGTGTATTTTAAAATTTGTTTTAACCCATTTGCGTAAGTGGTTTGGCCACAGCACCCATTTTGGTGGGGTCTATACATAGGCTTGACCAGAACTTGGTTTGAGTTACACCACCAATCCAGCTATCCAAATGACTTGAAATTTTGGATGGGGGTCACTCTTACATATACCTAGAAAAAAAATCCAAAAATGGGGATTTTTGGAGAACAGTTTTCTATATTTTTTGTAATTATTTAATAAACCATTATTAAATTAATTAAGAGGCCAAATTACCTCAAATGGCTTCCAAGTTTTGGTGAGTGGTCCTTGTGGTCAGTATAAGGCTCTGGATAAAATTTCATCTCATTTGGAGATGATTTAGTTTAGAATTTTTCAAACTTAGCCTTGCCATAATAAGGGTATTTTGGTCAAAGTGCTCTTTTTGGTGTTTGAGTGGTCAAATCCCGTTAACAGAAGCTGATATTTTGGCCACTCATTTTATATGGCATGTAACACCCTCCAATGGGATTTGGGGATGTTTGGGGGAGGGTAGCTGTATAACCCTAGCGTAGGCTCCTTTTGTGTAGATTTTTAGGGTTTGAAGGTCATGGGGTCAAATGACCTTGGAATGACTTGATACTTGGTGGAAGGGATCCTATGGTGGCTATGGTCCTCTGGTTGAAGTTTTATTGTAATTGGAAGCCTTTAACCCTCTCAAATCCCTAATCCTAGTTTAGGGAACAAATCCCAATAGTTGGGTTTAGGCAATTAAAACAACTCACAATAACTTGAAACTTGGGCACGATATTTCTCTGATAAAAAGATTCCTAAAATATTTTTGGTGGAATTTTTGGGCTAATAAAATCAGTACTTCCTTAATAACCCTATTTGTGTCCTTAAGTTTATTTTGCTTGTTATGATATTTTTTTCCACTTAAAAGTTATGAAATTAAGAATTTGGAAGTATTACATCATGTCAGTTCCCTTTGTATTTTTATTAGAAATTTTAGATGATTATTTTAAATACTTGTTTCATACATTATGAATTGTGGATTTCTTATCAAAAATAGATATAGAGCCCAATATTGCTATGAAAATTTTGAAACTTTGTCAGTGAGTGTTTTATGCCATTATGTTGGATCTGGAATTTTTTTCATAATTTTTAGGCGAATAAAAACAGTAATTGCTTCACAAAGTTATAAATATGGAAGATTACTTTTAATTAGATTGAGAGCCCCTCATGTTTTAGAAAATTGTAAAACTTGGTTAGGGTTAGTTTTAGATCATTATATATCTCCTAGAATTTTGTCATAATTATTAGATGAATTTTTACAGTACTTGCTTCAATAACCAATGGCTATGAAATTATTGATTTAAAACAAAATTAGGGGCTAATGTTCACTAGAAAACTAGAAGAATACTTCTACAGTGTTTTTAGGCCGTGATGGACTTATTGTATTTTTATTATAATTTTTAGAGCAATATTGCTGGCCTTTGCTTCTTAAAATGGTAATATTGACTTTATGTTCTAAATTGTGGATTTGGGACCTAAACAATTCTGAAAATTCTTAGACCTTGGATTTGCTATAGAAATGTTACCTAGTATGTATCATAATTTTGTGGTGATTTGTTTTTGATTTAAAAGTGTATTTCATGTTCAAAGTAGGGCATTCAGAGTCTTAGGTTAATTAGATTAAATGCCCAAATAATTAGGAAAATTATGAAACTGTGGAGTTAGTCTAAATAGGTCATGGTAGACTCACAGAAATTGTTATGGATCTATTGGATGAGTAAATAGAGTACCCCCTAGTGGGAGCACCATGTAGCTTAGCACGGTCTGCATATAGTACATAGAACTAAAATATGTTAGCTCGGCGATCTTAAACACACTAAGAGGAGTCACACTGAAATAAAAGAGAGGATTGGTCATGGGTAGAAATCAATAATATTATGTGCCTTACGAAAGGGAGCTTTGGGCTTCAGCCCATCGTAGTTCCTAGTGCCCTAGAGAACCCTTCACGGGGTATGCCTTGGGAAGTCCTGGGCAAACGTAAACCATAGGAATAATAAATGTTAAAGAGTAACTAGTATAACTAGGGTTCACTTTCACACACCCCGATGTCTCGGGAAGATAGGGTGACTAAGATGTTTAGGAGGTAGGCTCGGCTGTTGTGGAAATGGGAAGGGTAGCCCGGTGAGCCGATGGCTCGGTAGATATTTGTGAAAGGCAGGTTGGCCCGGTGAGCTTTATCTTGGATGTTGGCTGTGACGGATGGGATAGTCCGGGGAGCTTTGGCTCGGTGGATAATACATTAATATCGCGTGTGCATATGATATAAGGAGGTGGGTCTTCCGTATTGGAGAGTCGTCACACCGATACCAGTACATTGACTCGGCAGGTGTGGTTTTACACTTAGCCAAATAAAGTCTAGTGCGCCAGCCGACAAGAGTACGCTCGAGCTCCACTTATTGCACAAGCGTTGAGGCATACAATAAGTCTGACTGGTACTGCTTATAATGGTTTAGAGGTGGGCGAGGCCCAACCCACCGCTTCCGTTTGCCACTATTGAGGTATCTTGGGAGGTTAGGCTCTAGAAAGGGGGAACTAAAGGTCTGTATGAACAAAGTCGGGTGGGTGAGTTGTACTTGCATGATCACATCATAGCATATTTGCATGTCATAACATCATCATTGCATCAACCCCTGACACCTATTGTATAAAGTTGTATGGGATGCTTTATACAATAGGCCCTGCAAAACGACCCCTTAGCTTATAAGTTCGCGTGAGGGTGCTTATAAGTTAATGTTTATATTCTGTATATAAATATTGCTTGCTTGTAAACCGACACCCCATCGTATAAATTGGTATGAGACTTTTTATATGATGAGAGCCTTGCAGAAGATCCTTTATCTTATGTATTTTCATATAAGTTAAGGTTACATATTTCATGTTCTGTCTTTCATAATTAAATTATTGTTGCTTATTCTAATAGAACTGCTAGATTAGTTCCGTAACCACCTGCTTACATTTATTACTCTCCACCTTCATAGCTTCCCTTTCCTTCTCCCCGCTCGGTGCCTAGGAGCCAGGGGAGGGGTGGTGGATGATAGGGCTTAGTGTTTTAGTCTAACGGTTTTCTAACCACATCATTTTAGGGGACCGTGGAGCCCAACATAGAGGAGCAGCCGCGGAGGTCGACACGCTTGGAGATGGGGCAGTCTAGTACCGAGTTCAGACATCCGGAACTGTGAGTCCCAAGCGCTAGTAGTTTATTAGTTTTGCTTCCGCTTAAGAGACTCTTGTAGTGAGGTTTTGATGTATTGGGCATGAGCCCTGTTTTCAGTACGTTATTTTTCTATGGACTCTCCCTTCGTGGAGATATTTATTATGCTATGTGATTTTTTGTGGAATTGTGTTTACTCTACTTTGTTACTTTTCTGTGATCAAATTGGCCGGCAGGATTGGCATTTTGTAGTGGCGACCTTCTTGGGTGTGAAGGTTTCACCGCAAAGCGGAGGTTCTAGGCCTAAGACCCAAGGGTTTGAAAAGAAAAAAAAAGGTTTTGCACAGGAAGGGAAAAGATTACCGGCTGCCCGGGGTACAGGATAGCCAGGCATAGGTGATGGGATGTAACACTCCTAATGTCAATTTGGAGTTCAGGCTGGGTGACACTGCCTGGGACACTAGCGAGTCCCCGGGAGTGTCCAGCTCTCGGTACTCGTGTGTGTCGCGAGAGCTCGAAAAAAAAATGAAAAAAAAATTGAAGTCCACAAGCGTTGAGAGGCGACACGGCCTGGGACACGGTGGTGTCCTAGGACGTGTCCTACTTAGGTTGGTAACCGAGCGGTGTTGATTGGCGTTTAGTGGCATTGAGTGGTGTTGAGTGTGGCACACGGACATGGACACAGGAGTGTGCCTTAGCCATGTTCTTGTCGGGTTGGCAATCCATTGTTGAGTGAAGGACACGTCCCTCAATACGGGCGTGTACTTACTGATACGGGCGTGTTAGGGACCTGACACGAGCGTGTCTCGGCCTGTGTTCTTGTCTGGGTGAGTCAGTTCGTGTACCGCTTGCAGTATACGGCCTGTGACAAAGGCGTATCACAAGCCATGTTAGCTAGTAATGTTGACTTTTCAGCCGATTTGTGGCAGTTCGTTTCCCTCATCCTAGATCTAATGGTCCAGGGATTTCCCAGCTGGGTTTAACTCTCGGATTGGCATGAAGTTGTCATTCAAACCTTGGTCTTTCTCTTTCTAAGAAAGAGAGAAGGGAGAGCTTGGAGGAGGAAGAAGGAGAGGATTCCGGCCGCTGGTGGAGCATCAGCAGTTCGACTCGACATCCGAAGCCAGCGTTGTGGAGGCAAGGCTGTCGCAGTGATTTCCATTGGGCTAGTTTCCCCATGGCTCCGAAGCAATCTTCAAGGGTAACGATCTCCTTCTTGGACAAGTGAAGTCCTACTTTATGCATGTGCATGGGATCCTCCACAAGAGTTGGAAAGCGTAAGAAATTCAAGCGGTTGAGTCTGCATCTAAAGCTAGAAATGTGTAGTACGACATAGGCATGTTGTATGAAGCACATTTGGACGGGTAGTTTAGATTGGTGATGTTGCGAACAGTATAAGACTCTATATATAAAATGGGTATCTTGCAGAGATGGTGAGGACGCTTGTGAATTGTGGTGAGGAAGCTTTTCATAGCTCCTTTGGTTGTATGCTCGGCACGAGCTAGATGATGGATTGGAAAGAGGCACTGTGTGCTGGTGTTGCGAGTCAATTTGCGGATACCTCTGAGTGGGATGGGCGCGAGAGGTCTCCAACGAGGGTTTTGGGGTAGATGCCCATGGCCAACAAGTTAAAAACCTCTGAGTGGGTAGGCCACCCAACAAGTTCGGTGATGGGATCGGGTGAGCAGTCGGTTGGTTGCATTGAAAGGGTTTCGGACCTTCCCAGTGTGTTGCATTACGTGTGTAGGTCGATGGATAGTGCTCACGGTTGCCTGGAGGTGGGTGCCTCTAAGTGCGATGGGTGCGTGAGTCCTTTAATAGGGGTTTAGAGGCTCATGCCCGTCAAACAACAAACACATCGAATCGGTGGTTGGACCTAAAGGATTTCGGTACACCGTAATCGTTCCCTGAGTGTACGGAGCGCCTGGCACTGAGGCCGGCATTTGTGATGTTGTGTGTGATATGTTTGTATATTGTGATGGCTATGCATGTAGGGAAGGAACCACTACCCCGGCCAAGATGTAGGGTTGTTATAATTGGTCAGCTGAATGCTGATCGTTGCTTTGTTTATCACCCTTGGGGTGGACGTCCATATACAGGTGTTGTGGGCTGAATGGATTAAGCAGGTTGAAGCCCTCGTTGTTGTTGCTATTTGTAGGCCCTCGAAGGACGTGCGAAGTATTGTATTTCATGAGTGGCCAGCCTACGTGCCGATGTATGAAACCATATTTTGTAAAAGGAAACATGTACGGCCTTAAGGCCGTTAGCGTTGCACTCTTATATACATTCCTGGTGTTATATATAAATGAGTTGTTTATATATTTATAGTGGACATTTATTAGTTGAGTTCTTGTAACTATTAAACATCTGCTAGAATGCTCTGGGTTCGGGTGCGATGGTATTTTGGTATTAACCTATGACCTCATCGTCTGTTTGTGGAATATAATGTGGGGCCCCGAACGGCCCTTCAATTATATGTTATGTAATGGATGGGGTCGTTACATTTTGGTATCAGAGGCCCTCGGTCTTCCGCTTCCGAATTCGTGGCTGAATTCTTGTGTCCTGTAACGAGCACGTGTACGTACGAAATGTGTCTAAACACGATTGAACTCATGAATGTCCACTAGGAATGTGAGTGTGTAACTTCAGTGTGATTTTTGTTTTGGGTTGGAAGGTTGTTATTGATATCTTGTTCACGTATAGGTGACAAGGAGCAGAGCTGGGCAGTCTGAACCCCAGCATTCAGAAGAGAGTGCGGAACCAGCTGAGGTGACCACACCTCCTCCTCTTGCGAAAACCATATGCTTAGTGGCGGAGATGGTATTTGCTATGTTGCAAGCACAGCCTGTTTGCCAGACAAGGCCTGATGTTGAACCAGTACGGTTCGGTGCGCGGCAAGAACGTGTGGAGATTCTGGCTGATGAGAAAGCCACTGTTGAACAACTAAAGCGGTCTATGTATTTTCATCCACCTACGTTTGTCGGGGCGCATTCCCCAATGCAGGAGGAGGATTGGCTCTCAAGAGTGAAGAGGATCCTGACAGCGCTCAGAATTGATGAGGGGCAAAGAGTTACATTTGCCACTTTCCTACTTGAAGGAGAGGAGAGGCTTTGGTGGGACGAAGTCGAGATGCACCAGCTGGCCGGCAGAGGTTTCAGAGAGCTATCGATGGACGACTTCTCCAGATTGTTTTGGGGAATGTATTTGCCAGTATCGCATAGAATTGCGATGGAGAATGAGTTTCAACGTCTGGTGCAGGGTGAGAAGACTGTTGATGATTACCCGCATGAGTTCACCTGACTAGGGAATTATGCGGGGTCGACTTTTACGGAAGAACCGCGAAAGACGAGTAAATTCTCTAAGGGACTCCGAGATTAGTTAAGATTGGCGCTTCCGAGTTCGGTGAACCAAGGCTTCCAAGAATTGGTAGATACCACATGTCCGTTGGAAAAGGACTTGAAGCGGGTGCAGGAGAAAAAGAACATGGCGGTGGAAAAGCTAGAGTTCAAAATCCCACAGTCGGATAAGTCGGAGTTTAGTAGACGGGATAAGAAGAGGTTTAGGCCTACAAAACAAATATCTTCGTAGGTTTCTTCAGGAGCGACATTTGGGCAAGTATGTGTTGAGCCACGTACCTGTTTCACTTGTGGGATGCAGGGGCATATTGCCCGATACTATTGTAAAGGCCCGTCAAAGAGTGAGCAAAAGACAAGTGCGTACTATGAGGAGAAGGGAAAGGCAGTGGTGGAAACATCTACATCTCGGGCGCAACCGTGAGTGTATAATCACGAAGTGCTGGAGCCGCAAAGCTAACATCATGATGTACAATAGGCTCGGGTGTATAACCTGCAGTTGTACGAGGCTGTCAAGACGCTTCTAAAAGACGCGGAGGAGCGGAAATAAAATGGAGTGTGCACTTTATTACTTTTGTTATACAATGTACATCTGATCTGTATGTGTTTCTGTGAAAACACTTCTGTTGTTGCGATGTCGTGGGGCGAGACAATCTGCGGCCTCTGAGCTCTAAATCCAGATCATTTTTGTTTATATCGCAACCGAGTGGTTTTGTTGGTATCTACATTGCGCTAAATTTCAGGACAAAATTTTTGTTAGGAGGGGAGGGTTGTAACACCTCAAATGACAATTTTGAGTTCAGGCTCGGTGATACGGCCTGTGACACGGGCATGTCCCCGAGAGTGTCCAGCTCTGGGTACTTGGCTGTGTCACGAGAACTCAAAAAAAATGAAAAAAAAATGAAGTCCACAAGCGTTGAGAGACGACACGGCCTGGGACACGGGCGTGTCGAAGGCTGTGTCCTGCTCGGGTTGGTAATCGGGCGGCGTTAAGTGGCGTTGAGTGTAGCACACGGCCAAGGACATGGGCATGTGCCTTAGCCATGTTGTTCTCGAGTTGGCAGTCCTGTGTTGAGTGAAGGACATGCCCCTCAACACAAGCGAGTACTTACTAATACGGGCGTGTTAGGGTATTGACACGGGCATGTCTCGGCTCGTGTTCTTGTCTGGGTGAGTCGGTTCGTGTACCACTTGCAATGCACGGCCGGTGACACGGGCGTGTCACAGGCGGTTGTCATCCGAAAAAGTTGACTTTTCAGCCGATTTGTGGTTGTTCGTTTCCCTCATCCTATATCTAATGGTCCAGGGTATTCCCAGATAGGTTTAACTCTTGGATTGGCATGAAGTTGTAATTCAAACCTTGGACTTTCTCTTTCTAAGCAAGAGAGATGGGAGAGCTTGGAGGAGGAAGAAGGAGAGAATTCCGGCCACTAGTATAGCTTCAACAGTTCGACTCGAGATCCGAAGCCAGCGTTGTGGAGGCAAGGCCGTCGCGGTGATTTCCATCCGGCTAGTTTCCCCATGGCTCTGAATCCATCGTAAAGGGTAACGATCTCCTTCTTGGGCAAGTAAAGCCCTACTTTATGCATGTGCATGGGATACTCCACCAAGAGGTGGAAATCATAAGTGATTACAGCGGTTGAGTCTCCATCTAGAGCCGGAAATGTGTAATACGGCATAGGCATGCTGTGTGAAGCCCATATGGACGGGTAGTTTAGAATTGTGATGTTGCGAACTGGAGAAGACTCCGTATATAAAACGAGTATCTTGCGGAAATGGTGAGGACTCTTGTGAATTGTGGTGAGGAAGCTTTGCATAGCTCCTTTGGTTATATGCTCGGCATGAGCTGGATGATGGATTGGAAAGCAGCATTGTGTGCCGGTGTTGTGAGTTGGATTACAAATACCTCTGAGTGGGATGGGCACGAGAGGTCTCCAATGGGGGTTTGGGGGCAGATGCCAATGGCCAACAAGTTAAGAACCTCTGAGTGGGTGGGCCACCCACCAAGTTCAGTGATAGGATCGGGTGAGCAGTCAATTGGTAGCAATGCAAATCGATGGTTTTGGACCTTCCCGGCGTGTTGCACTACGTGTGTAGGTCGATGGATAGTGCTCACGGTTTCCGGGAGGTGGGTGCCTCTGAGTGCGACGGGTGTGTGAGGTCTTCAACAAGGGTTTGGAGGCTTATGCCCGGCCAACAAGAAAACACCTTGAATCAGTGGTCGGACCTAGAGAATTTCGGTACACCGTAATCGTGCCCTGAGTGCCCGGAGCGCCTGGCACTCAGCCTGGCATTTGTGATGCTGTGTGAGATATGTTTATATATTGTGACGGCTATATATGCAGGGAAGGAACCACTGGCCAGCGCAAGGGGTATGGTCGTTATAATTTGTCAGCTGAAAGCTGACTGTTACTTTGTTTATCACCCTTGGGGTGGACATCCATATGCTGGTGTTGCGGGGTTATTGGATTGAGTGGGCTGAAGCCCTCGTTGCTGCTGCTGTTTGTAGGCCCTTGGAGGCCGTGCAAAGTATTTGATTTCATGTGTTGCCGGCCTGCGTGCCGATGTATGAAACCATATTTTGTAAAGAGAAACTTGTAGGGCCTTAAAGCCATGAGCGTTGAACTCTTGTATACATTCCTAGTGTTATATATAAATGATTTGTTTATATATTTGTAGTGTACATTCATTGGTTGAGTTCTTGCAACTATTAAACTTCCGCTAGAATGCTCTGGGTTAGGGTGCGATGGTATTTTGGTATTAACCTGTGACCTCGCCATCTGTTTGTGGCATATAATGTGGGGCCCGGCCGGACTTTCAAATATATGTTATGTAACAGATGGGTTCATTACATGAGAAGCAAAAAATTAAAAGAAAATAAGAGGTAACCTGCGTGACTTGGCTTGTTTCACCTAGCGAGCTAAGCAACTTGGCCTCTAGGACATAGTGCTGATATGGACCGTCCTTATGGTAGCCTGACAAGGGAAGCCGTATGGTTTGATGGAGGACAAGCCGACTTGCTTAAAAAGGAGGTTAAAAGGAACACGTCACCAAGCTTGATGAGAGATGCAAATTTGTCGTGAATTCTAGTTGAACATTATCCCTGCACATTTAAAAAGTTTAGGAAATTTCAGAAATGTAAAACTTAACCGGAGATCGCGAATGCCTTAAATTCTTTTGTCTCTATAAAAATCCCTAAACTCTGTCACTTTTCAAGAACTCTTCGAAGTCACGGGTCGTTATTTATAGTACGTTTTATAGTCTAAACTATTAGGGTATTTTCAGGTTTTTAATACACGAATCATGTCTTGTAAGCTTATATATTAACCTACTTTTGTATATATTATTACCACTAATATTTTCTCGTCTTTTTATAGGTTTTCATAGCTTTCGGCCAAAATGACCTGACAAGCTTCCTTAACATGCCCTCCCTAGGCATGTGTAATGCCCCAAACTCTAAAGAGGAACGGGCAGCATTTGAGCCATGTTGTGGTCTTGGTAAGGTGAAAACGGACTGTGACACGGGCGTGTCACATGGCCGTGTCGTGCTCGAGTTGCACGATTTTCTGTGAATTCGACGAGTTGCAGTCGACGATCATAGAAGGTTGAGAAGACAGCCTGAGACACTGGCGTGTCTAGGGCCGTGTCCTGCTCGGGCTATTTGCCCGGCTGTTTGAAAAGAGTTACACAGCCTTGGACACGGGTGTGTCCCAGGGCGTGTCTGGCACACGGCCTGTGACATGGAAGTGTCATAGAGCCGTGTCCTATTCAGGATGTTTTGTCCTTGTATCGATTCAGGGAACACCCCCCCCCCCCCCCACAACATGGGCATGTACTGGATGACAAAGGGTGTGTCAATTGTGACACGGGCATGTCTAAACCTGTTTCCCGTTCGGGACGTGACAGTTTCTACGCCGATTGAGGCACACGGCCTTGGACACGAGGATGTCACAAGCTGTGTTCGGCCCAGTAATTTGACTTTAAGTGCAAATCATGGTCGTTCATTTCCTTATTTTAGGATCCAAGGGCTCAGGTTGGTCTATGTTGGAATTAAGCCGGGAATAGGGTTTTCAAACCCTCATTTAAAGAGAGCATTCTCTTTCTAATACTTTAGCGAGATGGGAGAGCAAGGAGGAAGAGGAAGAGGAATTCCGGCCACTATATAAGCTTCGGAGCCCCGATTCTCGATCCGAGTCCAGATCTGCAAAGGCGAGGCCGATACGGTGCTTTCCATCCATCTAGATCTTCATGGCGCCGAAGAGAAATTCTAGGGTAACGATTCTCTACTTGGATATTTGAAGTCCTCTTTCCTTCTTGCATAGGAAGCCATCCCTCGTGATTATGTGGAGAGTGTGAGGTGTTCCTTCGAGTAGACATGAATAGTCCCCGTTGTCTTGCATGTAGAGTCCGTAAACAAAGTACGGACATATGCATGGTGTGTGAAGCCTCCCCGGACAAGTTGGTCTAGATCTTTGATGTTTCTTTATGCATGAATGGCTAAATAAGACTCCGTGCCGATGGTTGTTTTCGGGTTTTCTACGCGGAAGAGTGCAGTAGGGATCCTTGGGGACTAACTCTAAGGTACACTCGGAAAACTGGGCGAAAACACATTTCTGCCAACTTATATGCCTGGGAGCCAACTTGAAAATAAATAGGTTATGTAATTATTGTGTGATGGATGTGGGAGACGGGGAAGCTTGACCCGCGCATATGGCTTAAAATAACGTTGCGGTGTGAGCAACGGGTTAGGTGGAATCGTACCCGCTCTATGTGGTTCTGTTAAAGCGACCTAAGGTATGTGGTACTTACCGTTAGCATAGATGGAGGGTCTTAGGGTATGGGTCAGAATGACTATAATGCTCACAAGATTAGCCCTCCTAGGGGGGGTGGTGAGACCACGGACTTTGACTGGGTTCACCGAGTAAGTGCCCAGAGAGCATAGGGTGTGTGGCCGTGCGAGCCTGCATCTGTGATGAATTGTTCAAATATGGTACTTTCTCTTTAATCGTTGGATTATACTAATGCAATGTCGGGAAGGAGAACCGCCACCCCATAAAGGGGTGGGGTCGTTATAATTTGGTCAGCTTTAGCTTACCGTGGCTTTTGTTTGCCACCGTGTGGTGGAATGTTGCTTGTAGGTACTGCGGAGCCGAGAGGCAAATAGCGGTCAAAATCCCATGTTGCAGTATTGTCCCTCGAAGGCCGAAGTATATTGTTTACTTTATTCTCATGTGTGACCGGCCTGCGTGCAATTATATGGAAGACACATTTTATTTAAGTAAACATTTGTAAAGTTATAAGGCCAAGTACTTTGTGTATTTTTTACGTTCATTCCTATTTGGGTATCTTAGTGGACATTCATGCTTTAGGCATGGGTTCTTTGCTTGCAACTTATAAATTGCTTCTGCTAGAATGTACTATATATAGGATGTATGTTATTGGTTGAATGGTTTCATTTAGTAACCCGCCGGTCTGTGTGTGGTATATGGCGTTGGGCCCTGGCCGAACCTACTACTATATATTATGTGATGGGTAGGGATGTTATAATTTTATATTAGACTACTGGTTCGTTCAAGCTTATTGGAATTCATGGTCAAATTCTTTTAAGGGGTGGTGAGCACATGTGTGTGCGTCATCGTAATAACATAAAAAGAACCCATGAATGTCCATATAGGAATGAAAATACACATGTTTGAGGAACCTGTGCGTTCTTATAATTGTCATTTTGTAATTTTTTTCGGTCACTAAATTGTGTTGTGTACGACTATATGTGACCAAGAGTGGCGCAAGGTTGTCAGAACACCAGGTTTTTGAGGAAAATAGTGCACCCAGCGACTTGCCCGAGACCCTCTTTATTATCAAAACCATAAGAAGTGTAGTAGAAGCGGTGTTCGCTGTGACTAATGCACATAAGGGAAGGAATGTGCAACCCTTTGTCCCTGAGGTGGCTTCAACACCGGGTGGTGTGATTGAGCAAATGACATTTAGAGGACAATTGGATCAGTAGTTGAACATGCTTTTAGCGTAGGGAGCAGACTCAATTGACGAATATTTGTAGGCATTTCATATGATCAGACGATACACAGGATTTGAGTTGGAGAACGAGCAATCTTTTGTCGATAGATTTTATAACGGCCTGCGCGGCGAGTTGTGAATTCTACTACTAGGACCAAAGTTATTTGGATTCCGAGCCTTGGTGGACTCGGCTATATCTTTGGAAGTAGAGTTGGGGAACACTCACCAGATACCATCGAGTAGGGTACTAAACCATGCAGTTCCTATAAGGGCTGCGTGCCACAGAACACGAAAATAGAGAGTCAAAGAGAAAAAGGACTCTAGTGCAAAGAAGTCGAAGTTCAAAGTGTCGAACTCCTCAAAATCAGTGTTCGGTAAATGGAATAAGAAGGCTAGGATCTCGGGTCCAACCCCTTCTTCTGGTACATCTGGGGTGACTACAGGCTGAACCCCGGGCGCATGGTATAATTATGGAAAGTCGGGACTCTATGCCCGAGATTACTGGTGCGGTCGTCCAAAGACCTAGAAGAAACCTAGAGCCCACCGCATAGCACTATGCTCCAGCCCAACCAAGATTTTACAACCTTGGCCAGCAGGAGGCCATGTGGCCATCTATCGAGGTGACAGGTATGGTTTAATAAATAGCAGTGTGGCATTTTATACCTGTTGCCTTTTGCGTATTAGCTTTGGACTGGAGGTACTAGGCTTGGTGTTTATTTTTGATAATCTGACAAGTGCACTCTTTAATATGGGAGCTTCACACTCCTTTTGGTCCGAAAGATTTATATCGCACATCGGAGTACCTTCTTCGATGGCGAAGGACAAACTAGACGTGTTGTTGCCTAACGGGTGTTCAATGCACGCGGATAGAATTTGTTGCGTAAAGAAATAGATTGGGAATCAGGAGTTTGACTTGCAAGCGTCGTTGCTGCCGCTGGTGGAGTTTGACGTGATTTTTTTTGTATGGACTGGCTCGCGGAGTAGCAAACATACATTGATTGCAATCACAAGGAGATCAAGTTAGGAACTAGTCGTGAGATGACATGTGCAATCTTGAAAGGGGCGAGAGGGACGTTGATGTCTTCTCTTTAGATGGTTAAGGCAGTTCGTGCCGGTGCAGATCATTTCTTCATACTAGTGGAGACTTCAAAGCCTAAGCCTTCTTTGGACAGTATTCCTGTGGTATCCGAGCATCCTGTTGTGTTCCCTGATTATCTCCCTAGAGCCCCACCACTGCGAGAGATTGACTTCAAAATTGAGCTAGTGCCAGGTGCCAAACCCGTGTCAAGCACTCCTAATTGGTTAGCGCCTAAGAAGATGGCGGAACTGAAGGTTCAATTTGAAGAGCTGTTTGAGCATGTTTATGTGCATCCAAGTTCATTGCCTTGGAGCGCACCATTCCTTTTTGTTAAGAAGAAGGACGAAAGTATGCGACTCTGTATCGATTATTGAAAACTGAACAAGTTAACGGAGAAGAACAAGTACTTGATCCCAAGGATTGACGATCTGTTCGACCAGTTAGTCGGGTCATTATGTTGGAACACCCTATTACTAATTTGGGTAAGTATCACTATGTCCATAGGATTGTGTCTTGACCTCATTATATAGGTTTAAAGGTCAACTAGAATAGGTCTAAGGCTTAGAACTTAGGTTTGAAAGCTGCCCCTAAGACCTCCTAGTTCAGATTACAAGTGCAGAAGACCAAAGGAAATTTTTGTCGAGCTCAGATCGACGAGACGTAGAACTCAGTTCGACGAGGCGTCGAACTCAGTTCGACTATCTATGAGCTCAGGTCGACAAGGCGTCGAACTCAATTCGACGATCTCCGAGCAAAGATCGACGATTTCTGTCTCAAGTCAAACTCCAGATCTCTGAGCTCAGATCGACGATAGTCGAGCTCAGATCGACGATTTTTTTGAGAAATCGACGATTGAAGGATTTCAAATCAGACTATTATGGAATTCAAATATCTTCAATATCCAGCATTTAATGCAGAAGATTTTGTAGCCATTTCATCAATCTGGAGCAAGTTTCAAGGAGACTGAAAGGGAATGTTTCTTAGGACTTTCCTCTAGAGACAGCTACCAATTAAGGAAGTCATTTATGACTGGCTAACGGCTATCTAGGAGATTGGTTTTCATAATACCATTATAGAAAATAGAGACAGATAACCAAGCAGAATATCTCTCAAGAATTCTACAGGATTATACTGTTAGAGTTTTACAGAACACAAGGAATAGAACAGAGAAGGAGATCAACACACAGAGAAGAATCTCTTCTATTCTTTCAGATCTCTTCTCTGATTCAAGTGTTCCAGGCTTCATCAATCAAAGACTCCAGACATAACACATTTCAGCCTTTGCTGAAATTATCAATTGCTGGAGATCTCAACTTACTGAAGGCCTATCACCCTATGCAAAGCTTCTTCTCCTGACCTACTGCTAATCTCAGGGGGAGCTTGACATCAACAAATCCACTAGTCTTCTCTTTGATTGTTGACAGAGAAGAACACCTTCAACTCTTTTTATTTTTTTGCTGTAAAACGGTTATTCAAAACTCCCTTCAAAAGTTTTGTGTTTGGTTCCTGAGACCTTGTCAAAACTCAGTGGTGGCAAGACATTTGATCAAAAAATCTGATTTAGTTTTTGAGCACCTTATCAAAAGCTCATTGGTGCCCAGGACACCTGATCAACTCATCCTGGAGTGGATTCCAACCTAGGGTGGTAGAAAAGTGGATGTACCCAGGTTGATTGGGGAACCTCTATAGCTCCTTTTGTCATCTGGTTTGCTTATGTAATGGTTGTTGTGTGCTGTGTTTTTTATATCTTGCTTTACTTTGTTTTATTTACTACAAGCACAATACACTATGAATAAATTAAGTCTTCACTGCCAATTAATTTTTAATTTGAAAAATCATTTTAAAATACTCTATTCACCCTTCCCCCTCTAGAGTAAAGGTAGATCTTACCCACACTTTCAATAGGTATCAGAGGCAGGTTGGTTGTTTTTACAGGTTAACACCTGAACCAATAGATCTCTGATAAGATCAACCTTTAATAGAGGGTTGTTATTTCTATTATAATTATTTTAATATAAATATATGGCACAGAACAAAGACTATGCAAGCACCAGGCCTCCAGTGTGCAATCTTTCTAAGTTTGCACTTTGGATGGCAAAGATTAAATTATACATGAATTCTATTGATGAGGATATCTTTAATTCTATTTTGATAGTGTGTCCAAGACCTCCAGAAACCACAAGCAGAAATGCTATTCCACCCCCTTCAGAAATAGATGTAGACATCAAGAAGTGGAAAGTTGCTGATGAAAAGGCAATGAATATTTTGTCTCAGACAATGTCTTATTATATATTTCAGAAAGTAGTTGAATGCAACTCAGCAAAGGAAATCTGGGACAAGCTATCTGAGCTTGTGTCAGGATCTGCTGATAAGAGAAAGGACAGAAAATCTCATCTCATAACCCAGTATGAGAACTTCAAGAAGGGACAAACTGAGTCAGTAGCTGACATGTATAACAGACTCATTCTGATTGTCAGTGAATTAAAAACTTTGGACAAGGAGATCTCACTGACTGAACTCAATGATAATATCCTAATGTGCTTCCCCAGCACTTTGGACTCAAGGATCTGGCCAATCAAGGATGCCGGAAGCTTGAATGAGATCACCACTGAAGCTCTATTGGGCAAGCTCAAGTATTATGAGCTGCTCATCAAAAATAGAGAGGAAGAGCAAAAGAAAAATTCTCCAACAACAAGGAAGGAGAAGACAATTTCTTTTAAAGCTACAGAAGAACAGCTTGAAGATAAGGTCACAGGCAATGAAGAGCTAATGAGTTTACTAGCCAAAAGATTCTACAAGATGGCTAGAAAAGACTTCAGGAAAAGGTCATCTAGAGGCCATGAAAAGCCAAGGTATGACAAATCTAGTAATAAAGAGATTATCTGTTTTCGATGCAGGAAACAAGGTCACATTGTGCCTGACTGTCCAGAGAACCAAAACAAGGACAAGAAAGATAAGAGAGAAAGGAGAAGAGACAAAGACTCCAAGAGAAACAACTATGACAAATCCTCCTCTAACAAGAACAAGCATACCAGGAAAGGATTTGTAGCTGAGACCTGGAGTGAGACTGAAGAAAAATCAGATACTTCATCTAGCTCATGTGATGATTAAGATGATGCCCAAGAGAAGGACTTCTGCATGATGGCTATCAATGCCTCTCAACAAAATTTAGATGCAGAACAAGAGTCAAGATCTGAATCTGAATCTGAAGCTTAAGAAGATCAGGTAATAGAATCTTTTGATTTTAATTCAGAGGACTTTAAATTTGAGTTTAAGGCACTATGTTTTGACCTACTCAAGTCTGAGAAAGAGATTATCTCTCTCAGAAATCAACTGTCTAAACACAGCACCTTAAAATCAGATAACCTCAAACTCTCTCAGGAGTTAAAATATTGTAGGGAGCAGATAGCTTCACTGAAAAGTTAACTATCTGAGGCAAAGAAGTTTTAAAAATCCCTCAATGGGAGAAGCATCAAACTAATGTACATCACAAGCACAGTGAATTCTAGACTTAACAGTACACTAGGCTTGGGTGCTTCATCCAGCCAACCTATAGTATTAATAACCCCAATCAAATTTATCTCAGATAAAGGAAAGGGACTTATATAGGTAGCTAAGAAGAATTCTAATATACCTAAGAAAAATAAGGTTCAATAGAAAACGTCGAACGGAGCTCGACGATCTCCGAACGGAGCTCGACGATCTCCGAACGGAGCTCGACGATCTCCGAACGGAGCTCAGCGATCTCAAGCTGAATCGTCGAACTCAGGTCGACGATCTCTGAACTCTGAACTCAGGCAAAGTCGATCTTCGAACAGAGCTTGTCGATCTGACCCAAGATCGTCGAACTCAGCTCAGAGATCGTCGAACAGAGCTCAGATCTTTGAACAATCTTTTAAGGGTAAGTCAAAATTCAATTCTATAGGTCCTACATCCCAAGGCTTCAACCCTTATGCTGAATGGATAATACCTCCTAGGAGATATCATCCTAAAGGCTATAAGAGTCAACCAGGGATGTCTCTTATTTCAGATTTTAAAGGTTATCAACCTAGACCCAAGATAAACTGGGTCAAAAACAAATAAATAGTTATATATGCAGGTGAAGACCTATCCAATAATAAACTAGCAATGGTATCTGGATAGTGGATGCTCAAAGCACATGACAGGGAGCAAGGATAATCTTACATCCTTCAAAGCTAAGCATGGACCAAAGGTCATATTTGGAGACTCAAACTTTGGACAGACCAAGGGATATGGTGCAGTCTAGATAGGGTCAGTCATATTTATGAAGGTTGCCTATGTGGAAGTACTGAAGCACAACTTAAGCAACATCAATCAATTGTGTGATGAAGGCTACCAGGTGACTTTCAACAAATCTTCATGCAAAATCAAATCAGAGAACAACAAAACTGTGTTGACAGGTAAAAGGAAAGGTAACATCTATCTTGTAGATTTTCAATAAACTAAGGTAGATATCTGTTTGTTCAATTTGTTTGTAAACCAAATGAGCTATGGCATAAGAGATTAGGATATGTAAACCTTAGAACCATTGCTAGGCTATCCAAGGACAACCTTGTTAGGGGACTACCTTCTAGCCTATATAAGAAGGAAGGACTTTGCAGGGCTTGTCAATTATGTAAGCAAACTAAAAATAGCTTTAAGTCACTTAATAAGAGTGATTCACCTAGGATTTTGTATCTGTTACACATGGATCTATTTGGACCCATAAAAGTACAAAGTCTTGGAGGGAAATCTTACACTTTAGTAGTTGTAGATGACTTCTCTAGATTCACTTGAGTGTTCTTTTTGAGGAAGAAGTCTGATAACTTTAAGTGTTTAACAGAGTTTCTCAAATACATACAAATTGAGTTCAATACTCACATTTCCCTTATCATGGGACAGAGTTTGATTCTCTTCTTATGCAAGAGTTTTGTCAGTGAAGGGATCATGCACACTTTCTCAGCTCCTAGAACTCCTCAACAAAATGGGGTAGCTGAAAGGAAAAATAGAACCCTTATTGAATCTGCTACTACATTGTTGACAGATGCTCACCTTCCTCTATCCTTTTGGGCAGAGGCAGTGAACACCTCAAACTATGTGTTGAATAAAAATTTGATACATAAGTTAAAGGACAAGACTCCCTATGAATTACTCAAAGAGAAGAAACCTAAAGTAGACTATTTCAGAATTTTTGGTTGTATTTGTTACATACATAATAATGACAAGAAATATATAGCAAAATTTCAAGCCAAAGCTGATGAAGGAGTGTTTCTGGGATACTCCTTGATCAGTAAGGCTTATAGGGTATATAACAAATCATCTCATAAAATTGAAGAATCTGTACATGTGTCCTTTGATGAAACTAACATTTCTTTCAAGAAATAGAATACTTCTACCAAAGAACCTTTGTATGTACATTCTCTTTCAGAGAATTTAGACAGGAAAAACATCATTAAAGAGGATACAACACCTTCACCTATCCAACAAAACGATAAAAGCAGTGAAGATGAAGAAGACATTCAACATCCTGGTGAGAATCACATTGAAGAGCCAGTTGTTGTTCCGCAAGAGGAAACAATAATACAGGTTGGTGAACAATCAACACCCCCTGTTGATTTAGTAATATCAAGAAATCATCCAATCTCCCAAGTGATTGGAGACATCTCAGCTGGTGTGCAAACCAAAAATCAGGTCAACCAAAACCTGATGCACACCTGCTTTCTTTCTCAAATTGAGCCTCAGTCCATACAAGATTAAGAACAAGATCCACACTAGATCATTGCAATACAACAGGAGTTAAATTAATTTGAAAGAAAAAGGTTTGGGAGCTAGTGCCAAGGCCAAAGGATCATACCATTGTTGGAACAAAATGGGTATTCAGGAATAAACTAGATGATCAAGGCATTATTATAAGGAACAAGGCAAGGCTAGTTGCACAAGGATACTCTCAAGAAGAAGGAATAGATTATGACCAGACCTTTGCACTAGTTGCAAGGTTAGAGGCCATAAGAATATTCCTAGCCTATACAGCTTATAAGAGATTCAAAGTTTACCAAATGGATGTGAAGAGTGCATTTCTAAATGGAGATATCAAGGAAGAAGTCTATGTCAGACAACTCCCAGGTTTTATCTCTCCTACTCATCCTGATCATGTTTTTAAACTTTATAAATCATTATATGGTCTCAAGCAAGCTCCTAGAGCATGGTATAAGACCTTAGCATGCTTTCTTTTGTAAAATGATTTTAAAAGGGGTAGAGTAGACCAAACTCTTTTCATTAGAACCCATAAGTCTAATATCCTCCTAGTACAAATTTATGTAGATGATATTATCTTTTGATCTACTGATTAAAACTTGTGCAAGAGGTTTTCCAACCTAATGCATTCAAAATTTTAAATGAGTAGCATGGGTGAGATTTCCTTCTTTCTAGGATTGCAAGTCAAACAGCATGCTGATGGCATATTCATTTCTAAAACAAAGTATGCAAAAGAGTTGGTTAAGAAATTTGGTATGTCTGAAGCATCATCTATGAAAACACCTATACCTACTAATGCTATATTAGATGCTGATGAACATGGGAAACCTGTTGATAAGACAACATATAGAGCAATGATTGGCTCTTTATTGTATCTTGCAGCTAGTAGACCTGACATAATGTTTGCTACATGCATCTATGCTAGATTCCAAGTAAACCCTAGAGAGTAACACTTAACATTAGTAAAAAGGATTCTTAAGTATGTGAAAAGTTGTCCAAATCTAGGTCTCTGGTATCAAAAAGATTCAGAATTTGAATTAACTGGATTTTCATATGCTTATTATGCTGATATAGAGTAGACAGGAAAAGCACCAGTGGAACTTGTCAATTTATTGGTGACATACTTGTCTCCTGGTTTTGTAAGAAACAAACATCTGTGTCCACATCAAAAGCTGAAGCTGAATACATGGCAGCATGTAGTTGTTGCTCACAGATATTGTGGATTCAAAATCAGCTCCTAGACTATGGTTACAACTTAGATAAGTCAAAAATCTTTTGTGATAACACCAGTGCTATTTCTATAGCCCAAAATCCAGTCCTCCATAGTAGGACAAAACATATAGAGATTAGGCATCACTTCCTAAGAGATAATGTTGAAAAGAATAAAATTGAACTTCAATATATCCCAACTGATTTGCAAATGGGAGATATTTTCACCAAACCCTTGGATAAAAAGAAACACACATTCTTCCTGAATCAGTTAGGAATGTTAGATGGAGGAAGTCTAAATTAAGATCCAAGATTTTTAAAACCTTAAAATTGACAAAGACTAGGCTAAAAACATGATTTTTCTATTGTCTATAGGTTCTTTCTTAACTCTTAACTGTGCTCGATGTTTTTCCTAAAGATCGTCGAACGGAGATCGACGTTCTCATGAAAGCGTCGAATGGAGCTCAGCAATTCCCTTATAGTGTTAGGCTATCTCTTTCCGATCACAGATCGTCGAACAGAGCTTGACACTCTCCAATACCATCGAACGGAGATCGACGATGCTGAAGACCTTTCAGATTCCTTTAGAAGCCCAGATCATCGAAATGAGTTCAACGATCTTTCCATTTCAGCATCAAACCCTGATATAAAATCATTTTTGGTCGTCTTTCTCTTTTGCGCATTCATACTTTCTGCAGAGCTTTCTTTCCCTCCAAACCCCTCTACACTTGATCTTATTTGGTTTGTTTTTGTAGGGAAGTCATGGCCGTTTCAGTTGCTATCCTAGCCACCATGAAATTCGACACAGAATTTGACATTGATATGGATTCATTTAAAGGCACCGATCAGAATTTCAAGGACATCCTAGAGTTATTCAAAGAACAACAGCTGGTCACCATTATGACTTCAAGGATTAAGCTTGCTGCCGACGAAATCAAGGAATGGGTATACACAGCCCATGACCTAGTTCAGAATACAATGGTTGGGACTATCTCGGGAACCCAGGTATCCCTCACTCCCGCAATTTTATAGAGGTATTTCAACTAAGTACTGGAAATGATAGTGTTTTGTTGTCCGGAGAAGAGTTTTCTAATATGCTAGATAGAATGGGTCATAATACAGCAAACCCCAATAAGTTACTTAAGAAAAATCTATTAGTAAAATATAGATTTTTTGCTGATGTAATGGGCAAAGTCATTTTAGCAAAACACACTGCCCATGATACTATTTCTAAGTATCAGTTCTGTATAATGGCTGATATTATAGATAAGAAATAGTAGAACTGGGGAGAGATTTTCTTTTATCTAATTAAAAAGAAAATCAATAAGAATTTTGTAAATTTTTGGAGAATAGTAGGATTGATTTTGAACAACAGATGCCCCCAACTGCTGCTCTTAAATGGAATGCATATTAATGCCTCTAAGAGGTTGTCCTCTGCCTTATTTCGTAGATAGGAGAGGACAATTGTCAACCCCAGCAAGACCCCCTCAGCAGCTACTACTTCAGGCACCAGGACTACTTTAGTCACTTCCCCTCAAGCAACTGCCCCATTAGAGGATTTGCCTTCATCCTCCATCTCATCTCCACCATCTCCACCTCAAGTTTCCTCAACCATCCCTACATCCCTCATCACAATTTCATCTCCAACAATCTTTACATCTCCTCTAGCCACTCTTCAAGAACAATTTCATCCACTTCATTACTATCCCCTACTAGAACTTTACTCATCCATCCATATTCCATCATTCAACCATCTAGATGACCCCTATATGGATGATTAACCTTCTTCTCCACAAGAGCTTCCATCTTCTTCCACTTCCTACCAACAGCCTCTTCAAGATATCTTAGCTCAACACTCATTCACACCATCCATCTCCACAGTCACACCATCCATCACCATCCCAGTTTCTTCCATCACCACCATCCTTATATCTGAACCATTCATACCACTTTTATCAACATCACCTCCACACATTTCTGCAGCTCCACAACCAACATCTACTTCTGCAACATTCTTCTCTATCTCTACTCAAGCCTCCCTTGAGCAAGTAGATGTTCCTGCACTTGCAGATAGGTTATATGAGATATTAGCTCCCAGGCTAACACTCCTGCTGGAAGCCTCCATGGCTCCTCTTCTAAAATCAATCAATGATTTCTCTACAAGGCTATCTTCTTCCTATCCTCCTCAGGCAATCCCTTCTTTGGGGTGCCTAGATCTAGTTTCTACTGAATCCAGGCAGGTGGAGATGCCCAATGAATAAGCCATGCTTCCTGCTGAAGTATTAGATTTCATGCTAAGTTCAGAAGCATTGCCAGATGTTCCAGCTCCAGCCCAGTCCCATCTTTCAGGGCAGTTGATCTTAGGTTCCTGCTTTCAGTTTTTGATGTTCTATATAGTAGATATCTTCAAGATCCAGATGCTGAAGATCTTTCTAAGGCCATTGTGCTGGTTTCAATATGTGATCCTAGCTTGATCCAATCATATATTGATTCAATCAAGTATGTGGAAGTTACAACTGCTGATTATGCTTTTGTTGATGATGATGATGATGTGATGATCATAGAGGCTATTGTTGATCCTATTGTTGTTTTAGAGCCTGCTAATGTTATTTCAGAGGCTGTTGTTGTTATTTCAGAAGCTGCTGTTGTACATGTTATTCCAACTTCTTCTATTGTTATTACTACTATTGCACCTCCGTCTTCTGCTCCTGTTTCCCCCACCAAGGCAGCTTATAAGGAAATAGATGCTATGTATGATAAGCCCCAAAGTTCTGATAGTTATGAATATAGGAAAGATTCTGATGATTCCTCTACAACTATTGCAAGGAAGAGGAAAGCTAGAAGTAAAGCAATGAGGAGAGTTACTGCAAAGAAAGCCACTTCTAAAAATGACATTCCTTATTATATATTGCATGATTATCCCATTATAGAACATTGGTTGCAATATTCTAGGAATCAGCTGAAGGCTATGAAGAAGAAAAAGTGATGCAATGAAAGATCTCTTCCATTTATTCCTCCTCCTCATCCTCCTTCTCCTGGTGCAGGATCTAGTGCTGATTCAGCCTCCAATATTTCTACTCAAAGATCTTCCCAGTCTCATGTTCAAGCAAGAGGTTCTCAGTCCAAAAGCTACAGTTCTAGGGGAAATCAATCTAGATGAAGCAAGCAGAGAGGCAATCAGAGAGGTCAGCAAGTATACACCAGGGGACAGTCAAGATACAGGCCATATGAAATAAGAAGACAAGCTGCTTCTACTGATACTTCTGTAGGGCTATTCACTTATAAACTCAGAGAAGGATTTCATGAAAAAGCTGCTCCTTCAGATACTATTAACAAATAAGAGCCTCCTGTTCCATTTGAAGATCTAGAGAACAATCAAGTCTCTTGGACAGCCAGGATGAAGGAGCTTGCTACTTTAGATAAGATGAGGAAAGCCAGAGAGTATGGGAAATACACCTCAAATATCTAAACATTTTCTGAGCAAAGAAAGCAAGAACTTAAAAGGTATTCATCTAGGAAATTCTTTGACCCAGAAAGGTATATGGAATTGCACCCAGAGGCAGTTGTTCCTAGAGCTAAATCTCAAACTACGCTTGGTGTTGCTCAAGATAGAAGATCAAAGAATGAAGCAGAATACCCCAAAAGGGAAATTATTTTCAAGAAAGGCAAGGAAAAGGAAGGCTACTGTAAGCTGAACTATATATCTCACTCTGAACAATTTGCTGTGTGTTATATATATATGCTTCTACAATGTTGTTGTTTATAATTCTGCAATGTTTGATTTATTTCTACTTATTTGTATTTAAATTCCTATAAATCATGTAAATAGTAATCCTAACACAAATAGGGGGAGATTGTTGGAACAACCTATTACTAATTTGGGTAAGGATCACTATGTCCATAGGATTGTGTCTTGACCTCATTGTATAGATTTAAAGGTCAACTAGAATAGGTCTAAGGCTTAGAACTTAGGTTTGAAAGCTGCCCCCATGACCTCCTAGTTCACATTACAAGTGCAGAAGTCCAAAGGCAATTTTCGTCGAGCTCAGATCGATGATGAGTCGAACTCAGTTCGACTATCTCTTAGCTCAGGTCGACAAGGCGTCAAAATGGGTTCGACGATCTCCGAGCTCAAATCGACGATTTCTGTCTCAAGTCAAACTCTAGATCTCTGAGCTCAGATTGACGATAGTCAAGCTCAGATCGATAATTTTTTTGAGAAATCGATGATTTCAGGATTTCAAATCAGACTGTTATGGAATTCAAATATCTTTAATATCCAGCATTTAATGCAGAAGATTTTGTAGCCATTTCATCAATCTGGAGCAAGTTTCAAGGAGACTGAAAGGGAATGTTTCTTAGGACTTTCCTCCAGAGACAACTACCAATTAAGGAAGTCATTTATGACTGGCTAACGGCTATCTAGGAGATTGGTTTTCATAATATCATTATAGACAATAGAGATAGATAACCAACCAGGATATCTCACAAGAATTCTACAAGATTATACAGTTAGAGTTTTACAGAACACAAGGAATAGAACATAGAAGGAGATTAACACACAGACAAGAATCTCTTCTATTCTCTCAGATCTCTTCTCTGATTCAAGTTTTCAAGGCTTTATCAATCAAAGACTCCAGACAAAACACATTTCAGCCTTTGCTTAAATTATCAATTGCTGGAGATCTCAACTTACGTAAGGCCTATCACCCTATGCAAAGCTTCTTATCCTGACCTACTTTTAATCTCAGGGGGAGATTTGACATCAACAAATCCACTAGTCTTCTCTTTGATTGTTGATAGAGAAAAACACCTTCAACTATTTTTATTTTCTTTTACTGTAAAAGGGTTATTGAAAATACCCTTCAAAATTTTTGTGTTTGGTTCCTGAGACCTTATCAAAACTCAGTGGTGGCAAGAAATCTGATCAAAAAATTTGGTTTGGTTTTTGAGCACCTTATCAAAAGCTCATTGGTGCCCAGGACACCTGATCAACTCATCCTGCAGTGGATTCCTACCTAGGGTTGTAGAAGAGTGGATGTACCCAGGTTGATTGGGGAACAACTATAGCTCCTTGTGTCATATGGTTAGCTTGTGTATTGGTTGCTGTGTGCTGTGTTTTTTTATATCTTGCTTTACTTTATTTTATTTACTACAAGCACAATACACTATAAATAAATTAAGTCTTCCACTGCAAATTAGTTTTTAATTTGCAAAATTATTTTTAAATACTCTATTCACCCCCTCTAGAGTAAAGGTAGATCTTACCCTCACTTTCACATTGGTGTACTCGAAATTGGATTTTAAGTCCGGGTATTATTAGTTGAGGATAAGGGAAAGTGATATCCCCAAGACAGCTTTCAGCATGAGATATGGGCATTATGAGTTTACCATCATGTCGTTTGGGCTGACTAATGTGCCATCCATATTCATGGATCTGATGAACAGAACTTTCAGAGAGTATTTGGAAATTTCGTGATAGTCTTTATCAACGATAAAGTGGTATACTTGTAATGGGAAGGGGATCACTTCAAGCATCTGCATTTGGTGATGGATACGCTGAGGGGGAACCAACTGTATTCCAAGTTCTCCAAATGCGAGTTTTTGTTGTCCTCGGTGGCATTCCTTGGTCATATAGTCAGTGGAGAATGGATTTTTGTGGATCTGGTATGATAGTTGTGATTCAGGAGTGGCCTGTATTGTGTTCAGTAGCAAAAGTACGGAGTTTCCTGGGGCTTGCCGGCTACTACAGGCGCTTCGTAGAGAACTTCTCACGGATAGGGTTACCTCTCACAACTTTGACGAGGAAAGAACAAAAGTATGTGTGGTCGCCGTAGTACGCGCAAGCTCTCGAGGAACTGAAGAGTCGGTTGACCACGACGCATATTCTATGTTTGCCGGTTGGCACCGAAGGTTTTGATATCTACAGTGATGTTTCAGGCAGTGGTTTGGGTTGTGTTCTACTGTAGCATAGGAGAGTGATAGCTTATGACTCGCGCCAGCTAAAGGTGCATAAGTGGAACTATCTGGTCCATGACTTGGAGTTAGCGGCCGTGATATTCGCTCTGAAGCTGTGGAAGCATTACCTGTATTATTGGAACACCCTATTACTAATTTGGGTAAGGATCACTATGTGATAAGGTTTTTGTTTTGACCTTGCTTTATAGTCTTATAGTTCAAATAAAATGAGTCTTAGGGTTAGTACTTAGGTTTGAAAGCTGCCCTCAAGACCTTCTATAGACAAAAATTCAAGTGCTGAGACAAAGACAATTTTTCATCGAGCTTAGGTCTATGAAACGTCGAACTCAGTTCGACGTTCACTGAGCTCAGTTCTATAAGTCATCGAACTCCGGTCGACGATCTTCGAGCTCAGTTCGACGATCATAGAGCTCAGTTCGACGATTTCTGTCTTCAGTTTAAATCCAATCTCTGAGCTCAGTTCGACGATCGTGGAGCTCACATCAACGATTTTTCTAAGAGATTGACGATTTCAGAATTCAAATTCAGGATAGTTATGGAATTCATTCAGATTTATTTTCAGCATTTATGACAAAGGATTCTGTAGCTGTTTCAAGCAATCTGGAGCAAGTTTCAAGGAAGAATTATTGGAATGTTACTTAGGACTTTCCCTAGAGACAGTTGTCAATTATGGAAGTCATTAATGACTGAGTAACGGCCATCTAAAGTCAGAATCTGATATACTCCTTAAAGAATAATTTTCAGAACAGAACAGATAAGATTTGAAAAAGATATACAGAAGAGAGAACACAAAATTCACTCATAAATAATTCATCTTCTGAGAATAGATTCAGTAGACAAAAGCTTACAGAATTACTGAGTCAGAATTCTTCAAGAACACAAGGAACATCATTGTGAAGGAGATCATCTGCTGTTCTACTCCTTCAAGCTTCAAGTGTTCAAAATCTTCATTATCAAGGACTCCAGACAACACACATTTCAGCATCTGCTGAAATCATCTATTGCTGGAGCTCTGAAGCAACTGAAGGTCTATTACCCTAATCAAAGCTCATCTTCCTGAACCCTTACAGATCTCAGGGGGAGCTTTGACAACATCTGCCACTTGTCTTCTCTCAGATTGTTGACAGAGAAGAACAACTCAACTCATTTTCTTTTTTCCTTTCTCTCCTGTAAAAAGGTTTCTCAAAACTCCCTTCAAAAGTTTTGTGGCTGGTTTTTGAGACCTTGTCAAAACTCAGTGGTGGCAAGACACCTTATCAAAAAATTCTAGTTTTGGTTTTTGAGCACCTTATCAAAAGCTCATTGGTTCCCAAGAGACCTGATCAACTATTCCTGCAGTGGATTTCTACCTAGGGTAGTAGAAGAGTGGATATATCCAGGTTGTTGGGGGACCACTATAGCTCCTTGTGCCATCTAGTTTGTTGTGCTTTTTTACTTTGTTGTATGCTGTGTGATTTCTTATTTCTTGCTTACTTAGTTTTTCTTTTTGCAAGCACCTTACACATATACATAAATCAAGACTTCCACTGCTTTACAGTTTATGAATTGTAAATTATTTTAAAATACTCTATTCACCCCCCTCTAGAGTTAAGGTAGATCTTTCACTAACTTTCATGTATGGTGTGAAGGTCGATATCTATACCGACCATAAGAGTTTGAAGTACTTGTTGGATCAAAAGGATCTAAACATACGACAACGGAGATGGATGGAGTTCCTGGGGGACTAAATGTTCGAGATTCATTATGTTCCTTGAAAAGGAAATGCAGTTGCGTATGTATTAAGTCGCAGGGCCCCTACGCGGGCCAACTGGTTTTTGATTCATGATGAGCGTTTGATTCGGGAGTTGGAGGCATTAGATATCTCTTGTGTTGACAAGCAGACTAATGCCGAAGCACAATTGAACTGGACAGAAGTTTAGTATGACTTGGCTGATCAGATTCTGAAGGCTCTGGAGTTGGACAACAACATGCCACAAATCATGGATGAGGCTTTGGGTGGGTGAAATTCCAAATTTAATGTTGTTGATGGATTATTATGGAAGGACAGTCGTTTTTGCGTCCCAAATATGGGTAATCTATGGGTGGAGTTGATGTACAAGGCTCATCATACCAAGTACTCGATTCACCCAAGGAGCACGAAGATGTACCGTGACATGAAGAAATTATTTTGGTGATAAGGACTTAAAAAGGACGTGGTACTTTACGTGGCGAAGTGTCAACCGTGTGCCTTGGTGAAGGCAGAGTGCTAAAAGCCCGAAGGTTTCTTGAAACCCTTGCCTATCCTGGAGTGGAAGTTTGATGATATTTCAATGAATTGTATGCATGGTTTGCCAAGATTGCACAAGGGGAACGATGCCATCTGGCTGATCGTAGATCGAGTAACAAAAGTATCGCACTTCATTCTGAATAGGAAGGAGGATTTAGAGGATAAACTGGCAAAATTTTGCATGGATAACATTGTTCGACTTCACAGTGTGCCCCGCAGCATCATGAGCGACCGAGATGGACGGTTCACATCCAATTATTGGAGGCTGCTGCAACAAATGTTGGGAACCAAGCTGAGTTTCAGTACGACCTTATATCCGCAGACGAATTGTCAGATTGAGAGAGATAACAGGACAATGGATGGCATGCTTCACATGTGCGTACAACAACATCAACTAAGCGAGTATTCAAATTGCGCCCTTCGAGGCCCTATATGGTAGAAAATGTCGCATGCGGTTGTCGTGGTTGGAAATGGGCCAGTCGAGATTGTATAAAAAGCAAGAGGTAGAAAGCGCAACTTTATTGGTACGAATCATTCGAGAGCGATTGTTGATCGCCCAGGATAGGCAGGCTAAATACTATAATGCCAAGTATCGGAACGTTGAGTATGCTGCTGGCGATTGGGTGTATTTGAAGATAAAGTCGTTCAATGGTGTCTCGCGGGTACGATGCTTGAAGAAGCTGAGCCCGAGATGCCTTGGGTCATTTGAGATCCTAGAGTGGATTGGTGAAGCAGCTTATCGACTGAAGCTATCGGTGGAATTGAGCGGTCTACACGACGTATTCCATATTTTGGTGTTGCGGAAGGCAGTGCAAGAGACTTCGTTAGTGATCGTAGTCGATCAAGTACCGATTGATGTTGGTTTGACGACGAAGTTCAAGCCCGTTCGCATTGAGGACTATTAAGTCAAGCGATTTACTAACAAGTACATCAGGATGGTCAATGTCCGATGGGAAAATTGGGGTCATGAGGAGCTTTAGTGGGAGCGAGAGCAGACCATGCTTGAGGAGTACCCCGAGTTATTCCACTCAGGTACCGTTTTGTTTTGTGTATCTTCTCCTTTCGATAATTTCGTGGACGAAATTCTTTTGAGAGGGAGAGAACTGTAATGCCCCGAAAATCAAAAGAGGAACGGGTAGCGTTTGAGCGGGGTTTTGGTCTTGGTAAGGTGAACTCGGCCTGTGACACGGGCATATCACATTGTCGTGTCGTGCTCGGGTTGCACAATTTTCCGTGAGGTCGATAAGATGCAGTCGACGATCATAGAAGTTTGAGAACATGGCCTGAGACACGGGTGTGTCAAGGGCCGTGTCCTGCTCGGGATGTTTGTCGGGCTGTATGGAAAGATTTACACAGCCTGGGACACAGGCGTGTCCCAAAGCATGTATGGCACACGGCCTGTGACATGGGCGTGTCACAGAGCTGGGTCCTCTTCGGGATTTTTCTGTCCAATGTCGATTCAGGGAACACGCCCCACAACACGGGCATGTCAATTATGATACGGGCGTGTCTAAACCCATGTCTCGTTCGGGACGTGATGGTTTCAGCGCCGATTGAGCCATACGTACTTGGACATGGGCAAGTAACAAGCTGTGTTCGGCCTAGTAATTTTACTTTAAGTGTGAATCATGATCGTTCATTTCCTTATTTTGAGATCTAAGGGCTCAGGATGGTCTATGTTGGGATTTAGGCCGGGAATAGGGTTTTCTAACCCACATTTCAAGAGAGCATTCTCTTTCTAAGACTTTAGAGAGATGGGAGAGCAAGGAGGAAGAGGAAGAGTAAATTCGGCTGCCGGAGAAGCTTTGGAGCCCCGATTCTCGATCTTAGTCGAGATCTGCGAAGGCGAGGCTGATACGGTGCTTTCCATCCGTCTAGATCTTCATGGCACTGAAGACAAATTCTAGGGTAATGATTCTTGACTTGGACATGTGAAGTCCTCTTTCCTTCTTTCATAGGAAGCCCGCCCTCGCGAGTATGCGGAGAGTGTGAGGCATTCCTTCTGGTAGAGATGAATCTTCCCCGTTGTCTTGCATGTAGTGTTCAGAATCAAAGTACAGACATAGGCGTGGTGTGTGAAGCCTACCCCGACAAGTTGGTCTTGATCAGTGATGTTTCTTCATGCTTGAATAGCCGGAGAAAACTCCGTGCCGATGGTTATTTTTGAGTTTTCTACGCGGTAGATTGTAGCTGGGAGCCTTGGGGACTAACTCGAAGGTGCACCCGGAAATTTGGGCGGAAATGCATTTCTACCAACTTGTAGACCTAGGAGCCAATTTGAACATAACTGGGTTATGTAATTATTTTTTGATGGATGTGGGATTCAAGGAAGCTTGAGCCGTACATATGGCTTAAATTGACGTTGCGGTGTGAGCAACGGGTTAGGTGGAACCATACCCCTCTATGTGGTTCGGTTAAAGCGACCTAAGGTACGTGGTACTTAATGTTGGCATAGATGGAGGGTCTTAGGCTATGGGCTAGAAAGACTATAATGCTTGATGAGTCCAAATTATACACTTATTTTTGGACTAATCTGGGCAAGTTTTATCGTTATTGCAATGCACTTGAGAGCCATAACCGCTTATATTCATTTATCTGTCCTTTTCATGATTAAGTGCACCTTAGGCCCGTTTTCAGTGTGGTTTCGTTGTTTTGTATTTCCGTTTATGTTACTTATTCTTATGCTGTGTCTGGAGAATGTGGTGTACACTTTTGGTGGCCTATTTGTTTCTACGTTAGGTGTATGGGTCGCGTACGTGTTCCGGAATCGCTTGGGAAATCCAAAACAGTACAGGAATACTGCGCATGATCACTGGACTCACTGCGAATGACAAATGGTCGTTTGCCATTGATCTTGTGCACTAATTTCTCCATTTCCCCATTTCTGTTTTGACGATTGCACGATCACTTAACCTATTACGCATGACCACTGGTCGTGCGTTAGTGATCGTGCGTTCTGTCCTCTTTATTTTCCTTGTTCTACCTTGGTAATCGCACGAGCACTGGACATTATGCGCACGACCACCGGTCGTATGCCACTTCTCGTGTGCGTTTACCTCATGTTTCTGCAATTCTGTCTTTGCCAATCGCACGATCAGTGGATTCAGTTCACACGACCGCCGGTCATGCGCCATTGATCGTACGCATATATGCTGATATTTCTGTCCAAGTTGCAGGTTTATTTGGGAATTGCGCATGATTATAAGACGATAGTGCGCACGACCACTGGTCGTGTGCCACTGATCGTGCGCTCTGCTTATTCTGCCTTCGTATTTTAGGGCCTGCTCCGCGATTTAGGTAAACGAGGGTCATTTCTGCGATCAGGAAGTGCGTGGGAATTGTCGTCCTACTTCTCCACAGTTCCTCCACCCATCTACACCCTCCGGGAAGCATTCTCCGGCCATCAGAAGCCATCCTAAACCTTCAGAGAGCCCCAGGCCATCAGTAATAAGCAACCGAAACTCTTGGTGACATTTCTCTGGATGAAAGGAAGAAAAGATCAAAGGAACAGAAAGAATCTGGAGAAGAACAAGTGGATTGACAACCCACTTGCATCCGGTAGCGACCACGATCAAGGTCGTGAAGTGGATTGACAACCCACCACTCCAGCCAAGAGCCACAGCTACGCCTTCCCTATTGCGGTTTACTCTACCTTTTCTCTTATGGATTGTAACTTTAAGCTTATTATCGACTTTAACTTACTTTTCATTTGTCTATGAATGAAGTATGTTTGGTTACTTAATTGTTTTGTTATAGCTGTGATGCACTCGCCTCCGCTTGCACTCAATCACTAGCGTACTAGATTCTACTCTAGCAATGGCTAGAGTTGATCTTTGCAGAGGTGTTTACAACCCACACTCTGACATTTGCTCTCCGTCTATCCACCTACCTAAGCACGACATAGCGGCCTGCACTCACTGATTCACAAGCGAAGCGGTGATGGCGACCTGCAGTTGTTTTATTTCTGTTTGGTAGAACTAGGAAACCAAACCAAAAACCCCTTGTTGTTTATTTTCGCTCTTAGTGATGTTCTTCACACAACGCTTTCACACACCCTTCCTGCATTCCCTCCAGATCGATATTCGGGGAAGCTATTCTCAAATTATTATTTGACAGCGACTGATACACTTGCTGTCAGCGCATCAATGCTCTCGATATTTGCCATCATAGGGGCGGTTGTGATACCATAGACTTTGACCGGGTTCACCGAGTAAGTGCCCTGAGAGCACGGAGTGTGTGGCCGTGCGAGCCTGCATCTGTGATGAATTGTGCAAATATGGTACATTCTCTTTAATCGTTGGATTATACTAATGCAATGCAGGAAAAGAGCACCGCCACCCCAAAAAGGGGTGGGGTCGTGATAATTTTTTCAGCTTTAGCTGACTGTTGCTTTTGTTTGCCACCGTATGGTGGAATGTTGCTTGCAGGTGCTGCCGAGCCGAGTGGCAAATAGGGGGCTAAAGCCCTTGTTATAGTAGTGGCCCTCGAAGGCCGAAGTTTATTGTTTACTTTATTTTCATGTGAGACGGGCCTGCGTGTCATTGAATGGAAGACACATTTTATTTAAGTAAACATTTGTAAGGTCATAAGGCCAAGTACTTTGTGTATTTTATACGTTCATTCCTATTTGGGTATCTTAGTGGACATTCATGCTTTTGACTTTTGTTCTTTCTTTGCAACTTATAAATTGCTTCCGCTAGAATGTACTCTATGTAGGACGTATATTATTTGTTGAATGGTTTCATTTATTAACACGTCGGTCTGTCAATGGAATATGGCGTCGGGCCCCGACCAGACTAACTGTTATATATTATGTGATGGATAGGGGTGTTACAACGTGTCACCGAGCGTGTAACCCGATCCTGAGGAGACTTACTGCCAGAAAACAAATTGCGAGAAAAACACTTGAGACCCCTACTAACAATCCCTCCCTTAGCATGTCTCGGGGCGTGTCACCCTCATTCTGAAGCCTGCTGCCGCATTTAATGATTTTTCATTGCTGTATGTCAATAGTACTTACATGCCCCCCTATACGGGCATATCGTCAAGCGTGTACAACCTTTTTCGACAATTGACGGATTTTCGACCAATGATTGATACATGACATGCCTTACACGCCCACCTACACCGGCGTGTCCCAGGGCATGTCCACCATCACACAGAAGAAATCATCATTTTAGTCAAAATTTTGCTCCCGAGGTCAACCTAGTACCATACACGCCCCCTAACACACCCTCCCCGGGCGTGACAAGAGGGCGTGACCGTCCCGAAAAAATTCAATAAATTCAGACCTCTCCCTTATGTCCAGCAGGTAGTTTAGAGGTAGAGGGTAGGTGCTCCCCTTTTATTTCCTGAAGTTTTTCATGTTCTTCCTCTCTCTCTCTCTTTTTCTCATTTTATGTCTTTTTCTAACTCTAGCTTAGTGTACTCCTTTTGTATTATTTTTTGTAATTGCTTTAGTAGCTTAATGTAAATACTAGCAAAGGTTTAATTTACATGCACTTGTAATCCTTTATTTCAAGTTGTTACTCTCTTTAGCATCAATATAAAGTGTGCTTTTTACTTTGTTTTCATAATTTCTTCTACCCATCTTTCTTCTTCCACGTCTCCACGATTAACTAGTCCTCCTTATACTCGATCTTGATTATCCAAGGTTCAATTTGATTAAGTTATGATGCTTTAAGTTTTATTTTTCTTTTTAGGGTTTAGGCCTTTGATTTACTCTTGAAAAATCATGTTTTGAGTTATATCATCGATATATAATTTTCATATTTGTTTTCACACTTAGCTAGCTGAGAGGCTCGTATTTTGAAGTGAAAAATCAAGAGTAAAGAGAGTTGCAAGCATCTCTCGAGAAAGGCAGACGTTAAATCTCCCGAATTGGAGTGAAATCCAATAGTGGGGTTAACCGCGTAAAGCGAGCTTTAGGTCTCCGATTTGGACGAGAGTTCGGTCGGACCTTCCAAAACTCAGTTGGGCACATCTTCGGGAGAAGCATGTTCAAGATTTAGGAACCTCCACGGTCAAGGACTTTTACCTTATTAAGTTAGGGTTTATTATCGCATTTTAATAAACTTTTGTCGAGGTGATTCTCGTTCGAGTGCTTTTCTATTTCATCGTTTCAACCCCTCGTTATAATCTCTGTTACTAGATCTCTATTTAACTTCAAGTAGTTCCCTTTTTAGCGTAATATTTCTCCTCTTTATCACAATTAGCATTCTCTCAATCCCTAAAACAATACTTTGATAAGATAATAGTCTTCGTGTGAGTTAGATTACTCAACAGTTCTCGGATCTTAATACGACACTTGTGTCCCCTAGCTACAATTTGATAGGTATACTTGCCTAGTTAGAATGCTAGTTCGGTTTTTATTCTCTTTACGATTAGTAGACACCAAGTTTTTGTCATCGTTGCCGGGGACCAACTTTTGTTAATAATTCGAAATCACGAACCTATTACTTTAATCATTTCTCATTCTCACCCTCTTTCTAAAAAATTAAAAAAATTCAAAAAAATATATTAACGCTCTTAATAGAACACATCACAATTTTTTACACCACTTAACTCTCTCGAAAAGGGCAATGTGGCTTAAATGCTACTATCTTGTCTAATAACTTACGAAACCTTTATCGGGTAGCCCTTGGGAAGTTCGGGAGTTAAAACAATTAAAAAAAAATTTATTTCAAAAAAAAATTTAACTCTTTTTTCTAGTTTTTTTGTATCTCATCGTTCTTCTCTTCTTCTAGGGCATGACCCGCAGAAATCCATCAGTTATTTTGGACTTGGACCACAAAATTGAGCGTACTCTTCGGAGAAGATCGCAATTTCAAGGCCCTACTCTCCAAATACTGGTTGAGGATTTCTAGTCATTTTCTACCTTAAGAATAGAAGAAACCCAATATAGGGGAATCCATACAAAGGCTTATGTCATATTATGCAAGGCCAAATCTAGAGGGAACAAAATTAAGCATAGCGCACCCATCAATAGATAATAATAACTTTGAACTAAAGCTTAGCAAAATTCAATGGTGCAACAGTATGTATAATATGATGGACTTCGAGATAAAGACCCAAATGTGCACATCGCTAGCTTTCTTGAGAGTTGTGAAACCTTTAAAATCTGTGGTGTTACAAATGATGCTATTAGGCTAAGACTCTTCCCTTCTTCCTTAGAACCAAAGCTAAGTAGTGGTTGATGACTTTGCCAAGAGGGAGCATTACCATTTGGGATCAACTAACCGAAAATTTTTTGATGATGTATTTTCCTCCAGCTAAAACTACAAAACTTAGGAACAATATTTCTTCCTTTTGTCAAATAGATTTTGAATCTCTTTATGAAACCTGGGAAAGATTTAAAGAACTCTTAAGACGATGCCCCCATCTGGCCATGCATATATGGTTATAAGTGCAGACGTTTTATAACGGGCTAAATCGAAATATAAAGCAAATGATAGATGCAGCTTCTGGTTATACTTTAAACCACAAAACCCCGGAAGTAGCTCTTGATCTTTTTGAGAACATGGACATGAACACATATTAGTGGAATGTCCCTAGACCTCACCCAAACAAACCTGCATGCATCTTTGAAGTAAACAACGTTTCCCAGCTGGCACTATAAGTGGAAATACTAAGCAAAATGATAACAGGGATGTCTGCTACCTCCGCCCCTCAGGTATGGGAATCTGCAACTGCTGCCCCCCAAAAAATAGATTATTTTAACAAGATGCCAAGGAATGCTTTTAATAAATTTTCTGCAACAAATTTTCTTGCACCGGGCTTTGCTTTTCCGAATAATTATAATCCCGCTTTACGAAACAACCCAAATTTCTCATAGAGTAACCCTTCGAATATGATGCGCCCGCCACCACAAAACAATTTTTTTGCACCACCTCCACCTCTTCAAAATTATCAAAAACCTCCAAGCTTGGAGAAATTGTTTTCAAAATATATGAATGTTAATGACGCGACTATAAGAATCATACCTGGATCCATTAAAAATCTTGAGAATCAAGTATAACGACTAGCTAAAATTATATTCGAGCGACCCGCTGGGTCTCATCATGCTAATACTGAGCCCAACCTAAGAGAGCAAGCAAAAGCTATCACTCTCTGGAGTGGGAAGCAAGTTTCTGGTATGGTTAGCGAAGAGCCCGAGGCAAGCTCCGCTCCCGTTTTGAATATTCCACCACTCGCTGAAAAAGAAGTTATAACTCTGCTCTCTGATTTAGAAAAAGATCTCGCTCCACCACCGATTTTTAAAAATGATCAAACTCCACCATGCCATTCTCAACTTAACAAAAAACATCTTCATGATCAGTACACCTGATTCTTAGAAATGTTTAAGCAAATCCACATAAATCTACCCTTCATGAAGCGATTACGTAGATGTTGAAGTACGCTAAGTACCTAAAGGACCTACTTTCTAATAAAAAGAGGTTAGAGAACTTATTGCACATCATGTTAAACATCGAGTGCTCTGTTGTCTTGATCAAACAATTTACAAAAGAAGATAAGTGATCCGGGAAGTTTTTCTATACCGTGTGTCTTTGGTGATCTCTTTGTCAAGCATGCATTGGCCGATTTAGGTGAAACTATCAACCTAATGCCCTTCTCATTATTTAAGAAGTTAGGAATTAGTAGCCTCAACCCCACGCGCATGAGTATCCAGCTCGCCGATAGATCTATTAAGTACCTGTTAGGAATAGTGGAGAATGTTCTAGTCAAAGTCAACAAATTCATCTTCCTGGTGGATTTCGTTATATTGGACATCGAAGAAGACGTCGAGGTTCCCCTGATGCATGGCCGACCATTCCTTGCCACCTCCCAAGCAATGATTGATGTAAGCAATGAAAAGCTCTTCCTATGAGTAGTCGACGATGATGTGAATTTCTCTATCACCCCTTCGATGAAAAATACCTTGGAGAATGACGACTCATGTTTCTTCTTAGATACCTTAAGTGATGAATCTTCCTACAACATTCCTGAAAATGAATATTCTGATTTTTGTTCTTCCTCAACTTTTCCTACTGAGAGCCTACAAGAAACCGCCATGGCAATTAATTCACCTCTATCAAATTTTAGTATAAGTTAAAAGTCTACAAAGATATTATTTTTGAAAAAGAAATAACTTACTAAACAACTTGTGAAGAACCCCCTACCCTAGAATTAAAAGAACTTCCTAAACATCACAAGTATGCCTTCTTAGAAAAAAAATTCCAAACTACCAGTGATAGTTTTAGCCTACATAACTGAATTACAAAATGACAAACTCTTTCAAGTTTTACGAAAACATTGCCGAGCCATTGCCTGGAAGATATCTGATATCAAGGGAATAAGCCCATTTTTCTGCACCCATAAAATCTTAATGGAAGATAATTCGTGTAACTCCATCCAGCCTCAGTGCCGTATAAATCTGAACCTGAAAGAAGTCGTAAAAGGCGAGATTATGAAACTATTAGGTGCAGGAATTATCAATCCTATTTAAAATAGTAAATGGGTTAGCCCTTTTCAAGTAGTTCAAAAAAGGGAGGGATAACTATAGTTGTGAATGAAAATAATGATTTAATCGTGACATTGACGGTGATGGGGTGATGAATGTGTATTAACTATAGTAAGTTAAATGAGGCCACCCGAAAGGACCACTTTTCCTTGTCGTTCATCGATCAAATCTTAGAGCGATTATCCGGCCATAGATTTTACTGTTTTCTCAATGGCCTCTCGTGGTATTTTCAAATCCCTATCTCACTCGAGGACTAGGAGAAAACTACGTTTACTTTCCCTTTCGGCACCTTCGCTTACCGAAGAATGTCGTTTGGATTGTGCAATGCGACTGCTATATTCCAAAGATGTATGTTAGCTAACATTGACAAGTACGTAGAAAGTATTATGGAGTTATTTATGGATGATTTCTCCGTGTTCAGCGATGCCTTCGATAGTTGTTTAGAAAACTTAGAAAAAATCTTAGAAAGATGCGAATAAACTAACCTCGCCCTAAATATGAAAAAAAATGTTATTTTATGGTGAGGGAGGGGTTAGTTTTAGGACATAAGTTTTTTCCCAAGGGATTGAAGTAGATATCGCTAAGATTGAAGTAATTGAAAAGCTACCGCTACCTACGATTGTTAAAGTTATAAGAAGTTTCCTAGGTCATGCGAGCTTTTACTGCCATTTCATAATAGACTTCTCCAAAATCACCAAACCCCATACTCAACTCTTAGAAAAAGACGCCCCATTTGTTTTTGATGACCTTTGTCTATCAGCTTTTGAAACAATTAAAGATAAATTAATTAATGCACCAATTATGATAGCTCCAGTGTGGGACCTTCCCTTTGAGTAAAACACTCACATTTGCACAAGAAAACTACACCACAACGGAGAAGGAGCTCCTAGATGTTGTCTTTACCTTCGATAAATTTCGGCCATATATTATGCTTTCAAAAATTTTAGTTTTCACGGACCACTCGGCCCTTAATTACTTACTTACTAAGACGGATGCCAAGCCAGGCTTGATACGCTGGGTCTTACTCCTCCAGGAGTTGACTTAGAAATCTACGATAAGAGGGGGGCCGAGAATTTGGCCGCCGATCATCTCTCTCGCCTAGATAATCCGTATATAGAAAATTTAGATGAAGAAATGTTTAATGATTTCTTCCCAATTTAAAAGCTTTTTTCTATTAACACTTCTACTTCCCTCGGGTTTGCAAACATTGCCAACTATTTAGTAGTCCGTGTCCTCCCGAAGGAGTTCTCCTCTCAGGAAAAGAAGAAACTTTTTTTTGAGTTAAAGAACTATTTTTTGGGAGGACCCGCATCTTTTCTGAGTTTGTGCGGACCAGGTGATAAGGAGATGTGTTTCTTTTGAAGAAAGACGGGATGTTCTATAACACTTACATAAAGGACCGACTGGTATTCACTATGAAGATTCCCAAACCGCTCAAAAAGTGCGTTGCGCTGGCTTTTATTGGCCTAGCCTCTTTAAAGACACGAAAACTTTTGTGAGTACGTGTGATAGTTACAAATGGTCCGGCAATATTTCCAATAAAAATGAAATGCCGCAAAATTATTTTCTCGAGTGCGAAGTTTTTGACCTCTAGGGAATTGATTTTATTCGGCCCCTTCCTTCTAACTTCGGGAATAAATACATCTTAGTTGTTATAGATTATGTTTCACGATGGGCTGAGGCCAAAGCTCTTCCTACTAACGACTCCCGAGTCGTAATTTCTTTCTTAAAAAAATTATTTTCTCGATTCGACACACCACGAACCATCGTTAGTGATAGGGGTTCACATTTTGTAACACACAGTTTTCTAAAACTCTTATAAAATATGGCGTTACTCATAAGCTTTCAACTGCCTACCACCCCCAAAATAACGGACAAGTCGAAGTAGTGAACAAAGAGATAAAACACATTTTACAAACGACTATTTCCACCTCTATAAAAGACTAGTCACTTTAATTAGACGATGCGTTATGGGCCTACTGAACAATGTACAAAACTGCCATCGGATGTATGCCGTATCGGTTGGTTTATGAAAAATCATGCCACTTACCCATAAAATTAGAACACCGTGCTTTTTGGGCGTTAAGGTTTTTAAATTTTGATCCACAATCTGTCAGCGATTTGAAAAAATTTCAAAATAACGAACTCGACGAGTGGCGCACTTACGCATATGAAAATAACAAGTTTTATAAAGAGCGGATGAAACATTTTTACGACAAACACTAAAGGCACCCAAAAACCTTTGAACCGGGCGACCAAGTTCATTTATATAATTCACGTTTACATTTATTTCCTGGAAAACTAAAGTCACAATGGTATGTGCTGTTTCTGTTAAAGAAGTTTTTCTGTATGGCACTGTGTTAATTTCACACCCTAATAAGGGCGATTTCAGAGTGAATGGGCAGCGCCTTAAACCTATTTTTTTGTGATGATGTTGTCAGTCCGAACAATATTAAGTTTCTTCTACATGAACTTTAACTAACTTCAAACTTTTTGCTTTTGTTAAAAATTTCAATTATTATTTTGGACAATAATCTTTTGGGCAATTTTATTTTGTTGCGTCGAGCTCAAACGATGTTTTAAATAAAGGGCGCTCTTAGAAGGCAACCCAAATTATTTTTCTGTATTCTTTATTTTACAGTTTTTTGCCACAGACGGCTCCGACAAGTAGAAGTTTCTGCGATCTCCTGCTCCAATGCGATTGAATCCATCACGAAGTCCAATGAATACATTTCAAGAAGATCTAAAGCGTAAGCATGGGGGAACGACAACGAGCAACATTCGTGACGCATAAATCCGGAGAAGTACCAGTTTTCAATTCTGTACTTTCATTTCTATTTTAATTTCACTCTCTCCTTCCCCTCCTTTCTCCATTGAGGACAATGTCCATTTTAAATTTGGGGGAGGATTTCCTCCTTCTCTTGTCTTTAATATATTTATATCTTAAAAAAAGAGTTTATCTTAAAAATCCAAAAAAAAGAGAATATCTTAAAAATTAAAAACAAATAGAAAATATGTCAAAATAAAAAAATATATATATAATTATATACAATTTGTTTTCTTTAATAGTTTAAACGAATTGTTGTATTTCAATAGTATCCCTTGCTTTATGTTTTGTTTTTCTTATTATTCCCTATAAAAACTTAGCTAATTATAATCTTTCTAATCGTTCTTTTTAATTGTTTTTCATAAATAAAATGTTGGCTATGTTGTGTTCCTAATTCACGGTAGCATGTTAATGTGAAATGTTTTTCTTAAACTCGCATTTTTATTTTAGTTTTTGTTTTTTTAATTTTCTTTACTTTCTTGAAAATCTTTCATCCACTATTTTCCTTTTCGTTTTTAAATAGTTTTGTAATATTAACTTTTGATTAGCGTAGTAGATGTTAACGATCCAAGTCACTTATTATTTCTATATTCAAGATAATTTCATTAGTCTTCATTTATTATCTAGGATTTTATTTTTGAAATATTTCAAAACTTATGTTTTAGAATTTAGAAACATGAAAATGATTTAGGCCGTTTTTGTTTTTGTTTGAGCCTTCATGCCAACCTAAAAATTATTATCCCTAGTTAGCCATTTTTGAGCCTGTTTTTCAATTTCAATTGATAACTCCACTTATCATTTGATTTTCACCAAAGCAAAAATTTTCCAACCTATCTAATCATACTAACCTTTTGAGTTTCATAAAAAATATTCTTATGATTATGATGGGATTGTTTTGTGATATATTTGGAGAAATTTTTTAAAAAGTATGCTCAAAAGAAGTGTTTACTTTTGTTTGGCCAATTTCAAAATGAAAATAAAAATTATATATGGCCTTTATTTTGAAAAGAAAAAAAAGGAAAGAAAAGAAAATGAAAAAGAAAAAGAAAGAATTTTTTTATTTATGATGAAATTTTTGAAACACTTTATTTTGGTTTAGTGTTATTTTTGAGCCTCCTTATTTATCTTTGAATTCCAATCCTAATCATAATCCTAAACCAAATGTTTCGGTCCTAATAAGCCCTTTTGATTAATGTTTTTGAATTTTATTTATTAGCTAAGTAAAGATGAGAAGTAAATTAGTAAAGTTTTGGATTTAAATTTAGATTTTTGTTATTTTATTGATATAGTTATAATGTGTCTTTTAGATCTAGTAACAACTCAATGCATTTTTTCATTTTATTGCATTTCTTAAATGTATTTAAAGAATTTTGTTAAAATTTTTGATGACTCATTTATGTTAGTAAAGTTTATAATTTGTTAAACCATGTTTAAGTAATTTTTTTAGGTTTACGTTTCACCTTCTCCCTACTTAGAATTTTGAATAGTACTTGTGTAAACATAATTAGAACTTTTGATTAGTCACTTTTTATGTTAGCTAGTTTTTATAACTTTGCTTGGGGACAAGCCAAGCTTAAACTTAAGGAAATTTGATAATACTTTTTGTATTCTAAACTATTAGGGTATTTTCAAGTTTTTAATACACAAATCATGTCTTGTAAGCTTATATATTAACATCCTTTAGTATATATTTTGTCACTAATGTTTTCTCTTCTTTTTGCAGGTTTCCACATCTTTCGGCAAAAATGACCTGACATGCCCCCCCAAACACACCCTCCCTAAGCATATCATCGGGCATGTAACCCGATCCCGAGGAAGCTTGCTGCCATAACCCAAATCCTGAGAAAAGCACCTGACACCCCCCCCCTAACACACCCTCACTAGGTGTGTCTCAGGGCATGTCACCCTCATCCCGATGCCTTCTGTAACATTTAATTATTTTTTGTTGTCTCACATCAGCAGAACTGACACGCCCCCCCCCCCCTACACGGACGTGTCACTGGGCGTATACAAACTTTTTCGATGATTGACTGATTTCCGACCAATGATTGAGACGTGATGTGCCTTACACACACCCCAACACGGGTGTTTCCTAGGGCGTGTCTACCGTCATATAGAAGAAATCATCATTTCAATCAGAATTCAGCTCCCGAGGTCAACCCCGTACCTTAAACGCCCCCCTGACATGCTCTCCCCGGGTGTTACAGGGGGGTGAAACCGACCCAAAAAAAGTATATGAATTCAGGCCTCCACCTAGTGTCCAGCAAGTAGTTTAGAGTGAGAGGGGAGGTGCTGCCCATTTATTTCCTGAAGTTATTCATGCTCTTCATCTCTCGCTTTTTCTCATTTTAAGTCTTTTTTTACTATAGCTTAGTGTACTCCATTTTTAATAGTTTTTGTAATTGCTTTAGTAGCTTAATGTAAATGCTAGCATAAGTTTTATTTTCCATGCACTTGTAATCCTTTATTTCAAGTTGTAACTCTCTTTAGCATTAATATATGGTGCCCTTTTTACTTTGTTTTCATAATATTCTTCTACCTATCTCTCTTCCTCCACTTCTCAATCATTAACTAATCCTCCTTGTACTTCATCTTGATGATCTGAGGTTCAAGTTGATTAAGTTATGATGCTTTAAGTTTATTTTTTCTTTTTAGGATTTAGGCCTTTGATTTACTCTTGAAAAATCTTGTTTGGAGTTATATCATTGATATATAATTTCAATAATTGTTTTCACTCTTAGCTAGCCGAGAGGCACGTAGTTTGAAGTGAACATTCAAGAGTAAAGAGAGTTGCCCGCACCCCTTGAGAGAGGCAGGCGTTAAATCTCCCGGATTGGAGTGAAATCCAATACTGGGGTTCACCGCATAAAGCGAGCTTTAGGTCTCCGATTTGGACGAGAGTTCGGTCGAACCTTCCTAAACTCAGTTGGGTACGTCTTCAAGAGAAGCGTGTTCAAGCTTTAGGAACCTCCATGGTAAAGGACCGTTACCTTATTAAGTTATGTTTTATTATCGCATTTTTAATCAACTTTTTTCGAGGTAATTCTCGATCGAGTGCTTTTCTATTTCATCGTTTCAACCCCTTGTTATAATCGCTTTTAGTAGCTCTCTATTTAACTGCAAGCTATTCTCGTTTTAGCGCAATATTTCTTCTCTTAATCGCAATTAGATTTCTCTCAAACCCTAAAACAATCCTTCGATAAGATAATAGTCTTCATATGAGTAAGATTACTCAACAATTCTAGGATCTTAATATGACACGTGTGTCCCCTAGCTACAATTCGATAGGAATACTTGCCTGGTTGGATTGCTAGTTCATTTTTTATTCTCTTCACGATTAGTAGACACAAGTTATTCGCCATTAGCAGTCAACATCTTTCAAGCAGGCACAATTTTTTGCGACATGGTCATAATTTCTACGAAACTAGATTATGTACATCGGTCGACAGATACAAAAAATAGACATAGTCGAAAGTCAGAATGCTCTGGCTAGTAACCCGAGGAGAATCCAGAGAAACTGATTAATCCAATGGCTTTCGTTTCAATGAAGATGCTGACTGAAACCATTGTCAAGTCCTCGCAAGCCGCGACCAAAGTGGTAGCAGCTTCCAAAACTGTTATCCCATAAACTTCAAGGGAGCTATCATTTGTCATCACCGTCTCGCCTTCTAAAGAACCCCTTCTAAAAAGCGGAGAAGAAGAGTGTTGGCTCTAACAAGCCGGGCGAGTTGTCCACATCGGCTGAGGTAATGGTGGTGGAGGAGAATGAATTAGAGAGAACACCGAAAGCCGCCCGGCCTCCTACTGTAAAGGACTAGCTGGTTGAGATGGTAGTTTCCTCCTTGAAGTGACAAAGGAAGAAGGGTGAAACACTGGAGAAAAGGCTGAGGAGGAAGACGAGCAAGATGTAGGCCAACAATAAGAATGTGTCCATCAAGGCCAGTGCGGCTAGCCTTTAGCACAAGCTGCGGGAAAAGGAAGTGTCGGACAACCAGTCGACACCATCTTCAAATAGGGATGAGCCCAAGGGTACTTTAGAGGGCAGCAAGATGATGTGTGACATCTATAGGGATATGGATACGCTCTAACAGCATGAAAAGATGTTGATAACCTTCACGAGAGACCGCCCGCTCCGATGTCGAAGTTGTTGGGGAGAAGGCAGGCTAGCCAGGTTCTGCTGTCTCTTAAGGAGACCAAAAACAAAAACTTAGGGAAAAGATGGAAGATATGAAGAGAATGGTGGTCACTAAAACGTCGGCAATAAGAGTTTCTATCCCTCAAGGTAAACATGGAGACATAAAGCGAACTATAAACTTCTATAAGTCGCAGTCACAGAAGAAGGGGGCAGATATAATCTTGAATCCACCAGCCAGCTTTTTCCTGACCACGTCCCAACTGAAAATCAAGGGTCAAGAGACCGCCCGGCTATGGAAGGAGAAACTTTTGTGAATGGATTCTAAATGATCTAGGCAGCCAGTATTTAGATTTGTTAACGCGGCTATTAAAGTAGAAAAAACCAAGACCGGCGGTTTTATTCTACCAATACTTTAGAAAATAATTCGCCATTATCTGAGAGATTATGACCGCATATGTCCTCACTATAGGTGAACCAGAAGCCGTCATGAAGCTGGGTAATCTGACCACCTTATTGCCTCTACTGCCATAAATGCCGCCAGTTATCGCCGATGAAAGGATGTCGAGTTCTAGCAGGAAGTTTACGGTTTAGAGGCGAGGCTCAGGGAGCATGCTGAGGCTCTACAGGCACAGGAGGAGGAGCGGTGAGATGAGAGAGCAGATCAGTTATGTGCCTTAGAAGCCATTGAGAAAATGATACAAGAGGTGCAAGCAGCTTTGGAGTTGGAGAGGAAGGAGAATCTGGAGTGGCCGAATGCACTACAAGATCAAGTCATTAAGATGGTCGTCCGACTAATGAGGGATCAAGAGACCATCCGCCGAGTTGATGATGAACTATGGTACTATAGAGGGAAATATATAGATCTACAATAGGAGGCCGGCAGAGGCGAGCGACCTGTTGCGCTGACTACTGAAAAGTCACAACAACCAAGCCGCTCGACTACTGAAGAGACCTCAAATCCTATACGGGTTGTAGTAGTTAGCCAGGTGGATGAATCTGGCGAACTGGAGGGTCGAGCTCTTCCGATGATATCGTTCAAGTATGTGGAGCACGATACCTAGAGGGTTCACTGGTCTCTACACTCAATCTACCATATTGTGAGTCAGATCTATGCTGCTCTTCCGCTAACCGGAGATCATGTAGCATGGATTGGAAGAGTGGGACCGGAGAGTGATAAGCAACCTTGAACATTTTAATTCAGCTTTATAATAAATATTATCTATTGATGTTGGACAATTAATAATTTGTTGTAATTAACTGCTAAGTATTGTCTTTATGTTTCTGCAAATTGCCTACAGCTTCTACGATTTTGATTTTTGGTCTCTATATATGTTTTGCTCATGACAATTTTCAATGCGCAGAAACTTAGCCGCGCGAACTGTCAAAGAGAATTGTGGTTTTGTAGTATTGCATTAGTAGTATACTTTGCATGTTTAAGTCACGCGTCTTGACTGCTAATCGCGAATTGACATTGATTACTAGAGATTCCCAGGAATTCTATTAATAGAGATGATTCTGGAGACTTATGCAAAAAAATTCAAGATGCGAGCTAAGTCCTGGTCGATGCTGACAGGCAGGGCATCTGCGGTTCAAACTAATGTGACCTTGGCATTCCATTTCGCTAATCGTAAATAATGTCAGCTTACCCAAGAGAAGCTGGAAGACTTTACCGAGAAGTACATGCATGGTAGTCTGCTGCTCGCCCGGCATCCCCTCGTACATGAAAGAATCAACTCATCTGACTTGCACTAGATAGCCATCCCAGTAGACCACTTCGACTGCGGCTTCCGATTCCCAGTATTGATGGAAGCCATAGTTATCTTTGATCATTACGGGGTTGTGCCCGGATAACTCCCACCAAACTAAATAGCCACCATATATATCTTTATATCGTACCTTAGGTTTGAGAGAGTCCTCTTCTCAATGAACATATTTAGGAAGTGCTTTTCCTTGCGGTCTATCCCGAAATCTGGGACGAAGATATTCGGTGGACACTTGTACTTTGGCTGTCGAGGGCTGAAGGTAGTGAATTTTGCGAACAAAATACAGAGTTGGTCAGAGCGGTATTTAATCTTTGAGGGGTAGCAAGGGCTTTTCCCGGTCAACCCTCAAGTCTGCGAAGAAGCCTCTTTCTCCAACAACAAGCTGGAAGTCCTAGAGAAGAACATTTATAAGTTCTTCAAAGGGGAGTGCCTTGATGTTAACCACTACATCCCACTTCTCACATCCCTGGAAGTTGTCCAGGTTTAGGATGTTAAGTATCAACCTAAACTGACATACATATATTACCTGTACGGCCTACAACTGACTTCTTCCTTAATTTCTGTAGCTGCTATAGTGGTCCCTCTGAACATCCCTCTAACCCCTAGCAGTATGACACTTACTCAAAGGGATAATAGGGCCAAATGAGTTAGGCCGCAGCGGGTTGACAACGAAGAGGAATCGGCCTCCTCAAGCAAGTTTACGCTATAAGGGATGGGAAGTATCCTAAAGGATCTCCACGGCAACCAGACAATGTAGTGGGGTCTGAAAGTAGACTTCGTTCTTGTCTATAACTCCCTCCATAACTGGGTTAGGGAGAAAACAAGCTGCCACACCACTATAGATATCGTGGCCATATATAGAAAGCGCAACCTCAAGGCACTGAGGAAGTTCCCTGAAGAACACATGTCGAGGCTTGCCGCACAAGTTAGCGCTAGGAGCTTCGTGACAAACCATTATATGAGCATGGCCTATAAGTAGTGATTTACAAATCAAAGCGAGCTTTAGTGGCAACTTGCCGAAAAAGAAGAAGAGAATGGATGGCTATGGGAGGAAAAGTTGGTAAGTTTTCACCTGATTCTTACGGTTATCATTATAAAGTTGCGCGGGCTAACATTTTATTTTTCCTTTGTAAAAAATATATGATTTGGAGAACCCGGCTTTCCAAGACACCATCTTCCTGTGCGTTGTCAAATGGATTGATGGAGTGCTTAACTGCCTCCGAGATCTTGGCGGCCTCAAGCAAGGATTCAGTGACTTCACTTTCCTTGACCTATATCCTGCCTTGAAAAAGGAAGTGGCCACTACAAACCGCACAACAAAAGGCAAGGATAATGTCGGGGAAGAGGAGGAGGAAGACAAAGAAGAGGAAGACGAAGACGATGCAGATAGTCGGTAAAGCCGGAGTGATGCAGCAACTTCAGAGACTCGCGGCCAAGCCGCAGAGATCGCGCGGGCTGATGTTAAGAAGTCTTGGACCGCAGAGATCGCTGCTTCAATCCGTTCTTCTTCGGACAGTGGAAGTTATTTGCCATTTGAAGTCGATGTTGAAGGAGAGACTGATTCAAGCACTCCTGCGGACAATAACTCAAGCCGAGCGTTTAAAACTGATGAAATTAACTTGTAATTTTTTGCTTTTTATAAATCTTACGGTTTGATTTTGTTAACCCCATTGGTTAAACTTTTCCAACTTTTGATAAAGGAATGAAAGTTTACTTTCCTTCTTCGTTGTGTACTTTGAGAATTTTTGTTTTGTTACTTACTTTTCTCAATTTACGCGGCTTTGTCTTTCTTTCTTATTTCCGATAGGCAGATAACAAATGAATTAACCAAATGAAAGTTAGTGTGAATTTATAACTCTGCAGCTTCGTTCCAGTTCACCGCAAGGAAGAGGTCAAATGCCTTTGCAGATGCTTGTGAGCTTATAATAATCTGATGATTCTTGAAAACATGTATGTTGAGCCACAAACCGGGCAGTTAGGGGAGTTAACCGTCAATAAGATAATCATTAATATAATTAAACTGTTGGCTACGACTTATTTAAAAATTTATAAGCATGCCACATTTACATTGTGAGAAGCTTTGTTTGGATGTAACCTGCGGATTACTTGACAATATACATATTTAATTTCGAGCCGCATAACTAGGTGTGTTAACCGCTGATAAGCCATAACAATAAATAATATTACTGATAGCTATGACTTCGATGAAAATGGAAGCACGCAGCTTTTTGATTATGAGAAGATAAACAACCTGCGGCTTCTTTGATAACATCCGACATAATAACCATTCAAATGGATTACATGAAATATTACCGCTAAAAGCGTGGGCAAACTGGCAAATAGATCGACAGGAGAAAATCCGAACTATCTTTAACGTTGTAGCAACAAGTCTCAAACTGATAAGAATAAATAATACAATTCGAGAGACCCAGGACATGAATAAACGTGGATCCGTCGACCAGATATGCCGAGTAAATTGATTGCAAAACCTTGGGATGATGAAGATTAGCCAGATAAAATAAAATGAACTAAGTAATCGCGCAACCTGCGTATACAAATTGCGGCCTGGAAGAAAAGAAAACACAAGGCTAGTGAGTATGTTACAAACTTATGTGACCAAGTGGGTAGTTTCGCACAGGGCTGCATTGCTTTCCTCACTGAGGTCAAAAAAGCTATAAACTTTAATAATGTGATCTTGCTGATTTAAGAAAACACTTATTGTTGGCAGGTTGATCTATAAACTTTCATTGTCGGCTACCACATCCTTGAAGAAAAATCCTTGCAAAGTCCATAACAAATCACAGATTTAGTGACCTAGTGGGCAGGTTCACATAAGGCTACATTACTTTCCTCATATGGGTCACAAAATCTGTAAACTTAAGCAGGTTGATCTCGTGATATGGAGAACAAATAATTGTGACCTGTAAAGAAGGGAAGAAGCTACAGACTTAAGTGACATGATGGGCAGGTGCATGTTTGGTTACATTACTTTCCTCACGAGGTCACAAAAATCAATAAACTCGATCAACTATAGAAAAATGACACACTGCTCTCTTGTCTAGTGTACAGACAATTTGATCAATCGGGCAAGTGCGAGGGATGGCATTACATTCCACAAAGAGATCAACCAGGCTATAGGCCCCCTGCAGGCATTTCTCGAGAGTACAAGGATTTTTCGAGGGTGACATGCCAGGATTATCTATTGGCAAGTGCGTGTGATGGCATTGCTTTCCTTATGAGATCATCAATGCAATAATGATATCCCCACAAGGTATATAAGATCAAATAACCACCCTGTCCCTCAAAAATGAAAAGGTGGGGTTAGATACAAGCTAGGATCCGTAATCCATGAATATACTGTATGAAAATCTGTAAGATCCCACTACACGGTGCGAAATCTCCCCGCATCACGTGGTCATCGTGGTGTTACGGTAATGACAATGACTTTGTGGGGGATTCATATTAGAACCGGCGATATCTCCTTATCTAGTGATCTTTAATCTAGAGTTATAGATAGAGAAGAAGAAGAATGACTTGCTAAGAAGAAGTGTTAGTATAACATCTTTGAAATATGCATCAAAATGAGGGAAGCATGTTTAACAAAGAAGTTTAGAAAACAAATTTGCAGGACAAACAGATTAATCACCTAGAGTGTCCACATCGTCGGTATCGATGCATTCGTTGCCAAAATTGAGGGTGATGTTATTGCTGGTTTGATCCACTTATTCCAAGCCATGGAGAGTGTACACCACTTCTTTACCTTTTGAGTCTTATGAATGAGATGGGTTAACCTTTTGGAGAATGTCATGGAATTTAACCTATTTCAGCATCTTCTCCACCAATTGATAAAAAGTTCTACGATTTTCTATCGAATGACCCTTCCCATTATGGTATTCGCGGTACTAGTCAGAGTCCCTGAACTTTTGATCCATAGATTGAAAAGATTTCTTATAATTTGGTTTGCTCTTCTTGATATAATTGGGGTTTCTTTTTTCAATGTGAATGTAGTCATTAGTGAGACTAATTATCTCCTGATATGTCTTTTCTTCTTTGCAGCTGGCCTCGAACCTGAGTGGTCCATCTTTCAAACCATTAACTAGAGCAACTTTATATAATTCTGGATCAACATTTTCAACATCCAAGATCTCTCTTTAAGAGCGGTCGATAAAATGGGAGAGGATCCCATTCTCACACTGTTTGATCTGGAATAAGGTTGCCAGGCTTCTTTTTCTCTTTATAGAAGCGGAAGATTTCTGCAGTTCCCTCTTGTGATTGATAGAGTAAGCGATTGATAGAGGGATAGGTTCATAACATGTAAAACCCCATTTTTTCGAGTCTTATGCCCAGAACCACCGCTTTGTGGTGGCACAAAACTCCCGAGAAGGTTATCACCACAAATCACAAATTCTATCGGCAACTGCTCGAGCATATCCATTAAAGAAAAGAAGTAGTATCATAAAGATAACCGGTCTACATCACATGCAATATATATATAATTAGTCCACATATAAATTCAAGCTAATCAGCTTGAAATAATAAGTTTGACAGGAAAGATAAATGGGGCTCTAGCCCCATATATAAAATCCTCACTACATAACGCTCGTGGAAGTAAAGCTACTAGACACTCACTGATCTCATGGATATTGTTGTTGTTGCCATACCTAGGCTAGGCTGGTTCACCTCCTCTATGGTGTATTGTATACCCTACTGCTGTAATTAGTCTCAAAGCTAGAGTCCTTGGTGTTATGCCCATAAGGCTGTTAGTTTAACTAAGTTTTGGCCCCTCCATCCCCCCCAATGACACTTAGGCACAAAGCGGGGGAGGATGAAAGGAAAGGGTTTTAAAGTGGAGAGTAAGCAAGATCATATGTCAATGGCCCTAACTATCATATACTAAAAGTATCTATCACAGTAATGACAGGTATATGAAAAAAAGTAAGAGTTGCAGCATACTAGAAGCAAAATATTAAAGTAAAAGTAGAGCAACTATTTATCATCACAGAGAAAGTAACCTTAGCTTATTAGAATGCAAAAACAGACTTATAAGTTAAGGGTTAGTTTGGTGTCTACAAATCGTGAAGAAAATACGAACCGAACTTGCAATCCATCTTGGCATGAATACCTATCGAATTAGAGCTAGGGGACACAAGTGTCATATTAAGATCCGGGAACTGTTGAGTAATTTTACTCACACGAAGACTGTTATCTTATCGAAGGAATGTTTTAGGGTTTGTTAAAAGAAAACTAATTGCAATTAAGAAAAGAAATATTTGCGCTAACAAGATAAATACTTGTAGCTAAACTAAGAGCTACTAAAAGTTATTACAACAAGAGGTTGAAATGATGAAATAGAAAAGCACTCGAATGAGAATCACCTAGGAAAAAGTTGATTAAAATGTGATAATAAACCCTAACTTAATAAGGTAAATTTCCTTGACCGTGGAGGTTCATATAGCTTGAACACGCTTCTCTCGAAGTTGTGCCCAATTGAGTTTAGGAAGGTCCGATTGATCTCTCATCCAAATCAGAGACCTAAAGCTCGCTTTACGTAGTGAACCACGCTATTGTATTTCACTCCAATCCGGGAGATTTAACATCTGCCTATCTCGAGGGGTGCGTATAACTCTCTTTAATCTAGAGTTTTCACATCAAACTATAAGCCACTCGGCTAGCTAAGAGTGAAAACCAAGATGTAAATTATATATCGATGATATAACTCCAAACATGATTTTTCAAGAGTAAATTGAAGGCCTAAACCCTCAAAAGAAAAAGTAAACTTAAAGCATCATAACTTAATCAACTCAAACCTCGGATCATCAAGATTGAGTATAAGGAGGATTAGTTAATCATGAAGAAGTGGAGGAAGAGAGATGGGTAGAAGAACATTAAGAAAACAAAGTAAAAGGGCACTTTATATTAATGTTAAATGAAAGATACAACTTTGAAATAAAAGATTACAAGTGCATGGGAATAAAACCTAGGCTAGCATTAACATTAAGCTACTAAAGAAATTACAAGAGCTATTACAAAAGGAGTACACTAAGCAAGAATTAAGAAAAGCTTTAAATGATAAAGAGAGAGAGGAAGAACACTAAAGAAAGACATAAAAAACACCATGAAAGAAAAGGGCAGCACCTCCCCTCGCATACCATAACTACTTTGGACACAAGGGGGAGCCCTTGAATTTATAGAATTTTCTTTGTTGGTCATGCCTCCCTATCACTCCCCAGAAAGGCGTGTCAGGGGTGTGTTTCAGGTAGGGGGTTGACTTCGGGAACTTGATTTTGCGGGAGTGATGATTGCTTCTGTACAACAGTGGACACTGTAACACCCCCGATTTTTCGAATATTTTATTTGATTGGTTATCATCATATTTATGACATCCTGGCATTATTTTTAACATCAGGTTGGCGGCGCAGCGCCGTTAAGGAATTTTCACGTCTGTATGGTTTAGTCGACAAATTTCTTGTTGCAATTGGAAATTTAGTTAAAAATTTTTGGACTTGCTCGTCAAGTATCGTCGCAATCCGAGCGATATTTAGGCCTCGGCAATTTATCGATGTTTTGTATAATTCATGTTCACCGTATACTTTGAAAATTAATATCTCGAGAATGGCTCATCGGACTTTGGTTTTGACTTTGCCATTCGGTTCGTAGCGTCAGGGTTCGCCTACGATGCGGATTTCATTTAATTCGTCGCGCATTTGGGCATCCATTTTGAACTTGTGTTTCCTTATTTAAAAATATATAAATATGATTATTTAAATAATAAAACACTATTCAAAAATGTCATTTACTATTCATCTTTATAGTTTGATTTTTTGGATATATTTGTAAAAAAGCAATGTTCATTCTTTTCTTTACTTGAGTCTGCTTTACATTACTCGAGTGCTGCTTTACATTACTCGAGTGCTGCTTTATATTACTCGAGTTCTGCTTTGGAAAATTCGAGTGCTGCCTTCCAACCTTTCGAGTAGCCTGCTTTCTTCTATTTAAGTACTAATAAACTTGTTCTCGAGTGGTCTGCAGCCCTTCCTGAGTAGTCCATTATAATTTACGTTCGGGCGCCTTTTTGAGGATCAAAACGGTGTCGTATAAAAAATAGTTAACATGTAATTCATTCGTCTCGACGAGATCTACAATATTCATGTTGTGCACTTTTCGATTTAAAACCATCCTAATCCTCTATTTTCATTTTTTCGCACACCCGCTCTTAAATAGTCCACTTTTAAACAAAACTTTTTATAAATACATATATATATATACTCCTATACTTACGGTAATTAGAACAAATCTTCATCTTCTCCAAAATTCTGAACCGAACTAGAGAGGTGTAGGCGAGGGAGAGGAAGCCATTCGTGAATCTTTCGGTGGCCGCCGACGGTGCTCTGGTGCTTGAAATCTTCAAACGAATATAGATCCGGAAAGCACTGGTCGAGAGCTACACCATCATGGTAAAATTTTACCCGTTCCATAAGTTTTCTAATTAGGGTTTTTCGGCCCTAACATCTATTTTGGCCATTTTTGTTCAGATTTCGACTCCTCCCGTCTTCTTTTGCCCCGATCTGCAACGTGGAGTGATTCGGAGGATTTTTTCCGGTAAAACAAAGGCAAGTGGTGGTCTACCCCTCACTTTTCCTTGCTTGATTTGATGGTAACCGTTAAATTTTTATATGCTTTGAAACATTCTACACTTTTATCTTCCACGTTATTGTTATGATTAACCTTTCTTTATGATCACTTCATGTTGTAAGATTTGTCATGGTAATTCACTCTTGTCGGGCTCTGTTTTATCATTTTTCAAGTATCTTATTGATTGCTTTAATCGCCTTATCTATCGTACTAGGTCGCGTTATAGTTTATCTAGGATTGTAAATCATTCCTAAAGGTTGATCAACTGTGTCTAAATCTAGAATTTGTTTTATAGAATCCGACGTGCCACGTCCTGAGATATATTTCATGGTGTTCCTTGTTGCTGGTGTTAGTGTATTAAACCACCGCCGCACCGTCCTGTATTTTGAGCTTTTGTACCTTTCGGTGTTTTCCCCAGTATTGTTGGGTTTGTACTGCTGGTGTGCTGGCGGAGGTACCTCCCACCACAGTTACTGGATATTTTCTAGTTTTGGGTGTGTCGAGTTATGAAACCACCTTTTAATTTTCTCGTGTGTGCTCGTGGAATTTTCTGGTTGTGTTGGCGGAGGTATCTCCACGCACTATTGTCGGATGCTTATCGGTGTTTCCCTTTGGGCCCCTGATGGAGTTGTTATGTGGGTATGTTGGTGGAGGTAACTCCCCCCATATTGTACCAGATGCTTTCCGGTGTTAGTAATTAATTTTTTTGCTTAACTAGTAGGGCCCTTGCTATATAATTAGATTGTCAGATTTTAGTTGTACTTTTAAACAATTGTTTCCACCCCGGTTGGTATAACATGTCATACGTGAAGGCTCACGTAAGTTTTCTCACTATTTACTTATCATTCTTGATGTTCCTTTCTTTCTGTATTTTCGGTTTCGGGTCTGTATCCCTTTTTGCCTTTGTTTACTCTTTGGCTTTTATTTTTTTTCTGTCATCGCTTGTACCTTCTTGCTGAGGTGTTGTCTTTGGAATAACTTAGGTTAGGATCATTAGCAGGTAGCGTAGCTGGTTTTGGAGTTCCCGAGCAGCAGTGGTTGTTGTGGTTTTCACCTCGCCGTAGCGAGGTAGTTTGTTGTCTATTTTTCTTTACCTAGTTCAGATATACTTTAGTACTGTAGGTTCATGTCAGTTTGTTGACGCCCATAGGGTTGTTGATTCTTTTGGGATATTTGCTAGATATTATCATTTTCCTTCTCATTAGTTTTGATTACTTACTCTCTGGGATGTTTATTTCTAGGACTGCATGTTAGATATTTTTAACTTATAAAGCCTTATAATTAGTAAAGCATACATGTCATCTCTTTCAGAACTAAGTCACTACATTCTAGTTAGCGTAAAGAATTTTTTTCCTATACTTATTATAAATCTTGAGTTTGCATAGCATGAGTTATTCCTCGGGGACACTTATACTCATGTAGTGTGTTGAAGTCATCTTAAACAAGTATCTTCCATAAGTGTATAATTATATTTTGAATCATGGACTAGTTGAACCACTAAGCCGATGGATACGGCTAACTGCTTAACTTAAATTGGATTTCCTATAATTAACCTAAATATCTTTCTTTTTTCATTAAACAGGAGTTTAGATTGAGTGCCCGTAGTTATCCCCTGCTGCCATGGCATCGTGACGTGCATTTTCCCTTACTCTGATATAATCTTATTGTGGTGAAAATGCGAGTTCTGACAGTTGCTATTAGAGGGAGGTTGCTTGACAATTGGTCAGGCAACCTTCCCTTGTTAGTGTTGGTTGTTTAGTGTCATTTCATACACACACGGATGTGTCATCAGTATGTCTTAGCTGAAGCATAATCACTACACTCATTGCATGATAAGAATAATATGGGGCATATTATGTAGTATGGGATTCTTAATATGTATTTGTATATGGATCCACCATATGAGGTAAAATATGATGGTTATGTAGTATGTGATGCATAACCACCATCACATGGAAGCCCATTAGCATGTTTTCTTTTCTCGTTACATGCGATGTTATGTAGTATGGGATGCATAACATTTCATATGTACGCCGCTCATGCATTAAGGACTTTTTGGAATACATAGCACTGCATATGTAAGATATCATCGCATAAACACGCATGTTAAGTTAAGGTTTACATGATGACACATGTACACACATGATTTTTAAATAAGAATAAAGAATCCATACATTCATATCGTAGGCACTTGAGTTATAGGGATGAGAGGATATCATCCTAAGTATGACATAGAATCTTTATTAAATCCCAGAGCAAGTTGCAACATAAGAAAGTGTGTTTTAAGTATGGTCTGAACTAAGTGGTGTAGTCCTAGTTTAAGCAAGAGTTTTAATGAGGTGTTTATGTGTATATTTTTAGAATATCGCCTGAGCGTGTTTAGACCAGGTCGACTCCCAAGTCTGAGTGTGAGTCGTCAGGTGTGTAGGGTGAGGTGATGATTGTTGAACTGCGCCAGAGCATAGAGACCCTTGCAGGTCAGATCGTGGCAATGTAAGCACAGTTGCAGGATTTATTGGCTGCCACCTTAGTATGGCATCCTTGTGAGCAAACCCCGTAGTGATTGGGTACGAGAGTGAGATCAGTAAATTTAATAAGTTTGCTTCTAAGTTGAGAGCTGCTGAGGAGTGCAGGGTTAATGGTTTCTTGGGCGGTCTCCAAAATGACATTCAGCAGTTTTCCAATACGTACCAGTCTGAGACTAATGCGAGGATAATTGAAGTTGCTCTTAAAGTTGAGACCATTGGATATGCTAAGGATCGTGGTATGATACCGAGGAAAGAGAAGAGGAAGGTGTTGAGGATGGAAGCTCTAGGGCATCCGACCCTTCTTTGAAAAAGAAAGGTGGTGAAATTTGTAGCTTCTGTGGTCGTTCCGGCAATCCTTAGTAAAGGTGTTTCAAGAGAAGTTCAGATCAAAAGAAGCAGTGGGTGCTCGCCATCCAAGGAGCACCAAAGGGAGATCGGGTGTGCACGTTCTGTTCAAAGAAAGGACATGACGTGAGTCATTGCTGGTTGAAGGAAAAGACTTGCTTCCAATGCTGGCAGAAGGGACACATGAAGAATTCGTGTCCCCAGGCTCAGTCCCCACTATAGCCTGCCCCGCCTCGGGCTCTACCACCGCCACCAAACAAGGACAGAGTAAAATGTAAATTGATCGCGTCGACCGAAGAAGAAACTCAGTCTTCAACCCAAAAGATCTCAGGGTAGGTTCTATCTAATTTTTAGTTTCAATCGTGGTTTTGTTATTTTTCGAATAAGTTATGTGTGAGATTTTATAAGTAAATTAAGGTAAAGTACCATTGGGCGCATGTTCTTTTTGATTGTGTCGCTACCCACCCATTCGTGGGTAGGGTCTTTATAGAGCGTCATGGTTTGACCCTCAATAGGGTTGGTGACTTATTTTGTGTCAAGTTTCCTTCTGGTGACTCTGTGGTATCGGACCAAGGTATTCAAGGCTGTCCGATTCTTTTAGGTGATTTTCCAGTGATTGTTGAATTAAAGTTGATAGACCTGGAAGGTTTTGATGTAGTCCTCGGCATGTACTGGTTGTCTAGGCATGACTCTGTTATCCAGTGCATGGTTAAGCACTTGGACTTCAAGATGGATGACGGTCAACCCAGGAGTATTTATGGTTATCTGCGCAAGGATTCTGTAGTTATTTCTACGGTATGTGCTCAGTATCTTGTAGCTTTTGGATGTTTTGCTTGTTTGATTTTAGTTCTGGAAACCAAGGTTTGTTTGCCGCGTTTAGAGGAGATTTGTATGGTGCGTGGGTGTTCATATGTTTTCCTAGCAAATCTTCCATGTCTTCCTCCTGTGAGGGATGTAGAGTTTGTCCTAAGTATGGACCGATTTGTGATTGTATTTATAGACGACATTTTGGTGTATTCTCGTAATGTTGTGGGGCATACCCATCATTATCTTTAGTGTTGCCTGCTTGGAGGGACCACAAGTTATTTGCTAAGTTGAGCAGGTGTGAGATTTGGTTGCCTCGAGTTTCTTTCTTGGGTTATGTGGTTAATAAGGATAGAATTTTAGATAAACCCTGAGAATATAGCTGCTGTTATGGATTGGGATAAGCCTGTAATACCCAAAGTGATTAGGAGCTTCCTAGGGTTGGCTGTCTATTATAGGAGGTTTGTAGAAGGTTCCTCTACGTTGTCTGCACCACTGACTAAAATGGTGGAGGAATTTTTTCTTAATCGATATTTCTATTGGGAATAATGGTTTGCCTAGTTGGTTGGAAGTAGCAGAGCCTTCATGGATTTTAATCATGAGGCTTCATCAAAAGGAAGATCTTGATTTACTACACCTTTGTAATAAAATTGAAGGGAGAGCTACCTGATTTCTCTTTGGATGAGTTAGATACTCTTAAATATCTATATAGATTTTGTATTCCGGTTTTTGGTGATATTCATGCTAAGATTTGTAATGAAGCTCATGGCTCAAGTGTTGCCTACCATCATGGTTCCACCAAAATGAATACAGATCTAAAGCAAATTGTTTGGTGGTTAGGAATGAAGAATGATATAGCAACGTTTGTGTCAGAATGTTTTATGTGCCAGCGTGTTAAGGCTAATCATAGAAGGTCTGATGGTAAAATGACACCACTTGATATTCCAAGATTGAAGTGGAAGAGTATTTCGATGGATTTCATCACCGGCTTACATAAATCTCATGTGAGCACGATTCTATTTGGGTGATAGTCGATAGATTGACTAAGTGTGCTCAATTTGTGCCATTTAAGATTGGGTATTCGATGAAGAAGATAACTGAGCTATATCTTGATGAGTTCATAAAATTACATGGAGTGCCTGTTAGCATTGTATCAGGGCGAGACTCCAGACGTACGTCTCGCTTTTGGAGGAGCTTGCAATAGGGGCTGCGTACCGATTTAAGGTGTTCCACCGCCTATCATCTATAGACAAATAGTCAGACGGAAAGGGTGAATCAGATCATGGAGGATATGATCTGGTGTTATATTTTAGATCACGGTTGTGCTTGGGTTGAGCGTCTTAGACACATGGAATTTGCTTATAATAATAGTTATCAAGAGAGTCTGCAGGTTGCCCCGTTTGAGGCCATTTAGGGGAGGCTTTGCAGGAAATCTTTATTTTGGGATGAGGTTGGTGAGAGACCATTACTAGGTCAAGAAGCTCCTGAAGAGATGAATTGTGTTGGAACTCATATTCGAGAGAAGCTCCGCGTAGCACAAAATCATTATGAAGTATGCTTATCGACAAAGGGTCGATCTGGAGTTGTCATTGGGGACTTGGTTTTTCTGAGAGTCTCTCTGATGACAGGTGTTAAAAGATTTGGAAGGAACCACAAGTTAGACCCTCGATATGAGGGACCATTTTAGATTCTTGAGTGCATCGGAGTGTCAGCTTATAGGCTGGGTTTGCCGACTTCCTTCCCTAGTCTCCATGATGTGTTCCATATAAGCCAGTTGTGGAAGTGTGTTCGTAGTGATCGTCAAGTACTTGACTCGATGCCCGAGATTCAACCTAATCTTTCGTTCGTGGAAGAGCATGTTCGTGTTTTGGAATCTCAAGAGCATGTGTTGCGGAGAAAGACCATTCCTATGGAAAAGATTCTTTGGAGAAATCAAGACGTCGAGTGTGCGACGTGGGAATTGGAATCGGCGATGAGAGAATCTCATCCACATCTCTTCTCTTAGTTTATGGTATGTCCCTATGTTTTTGGTTGTGTTTGATTTTCTATTTTTGGTTTGGTTTTGGAGTTGTGTTAAGTTTTGTGACGAAACTTTTTTTAAGGGGGAATGACTGTAATGCCCCCAATTTTTTGATGATTTTATTTGATTTGGTATCGTCATATTTATTACGTCCTGACGTTACTTTTAACGTCGAGTTTGCAGCGTAGCACCGTTAAGGCATTATCGCGTCTGTGCGGTCGAGTCGGCCATTTTCTTATTGCAATTGGAAAATTTTGTATTTGGAAATTTAGTTAAAATTTTTTTGACTTGCTCGCCAAGTTTCATCGCAATCCGAGCGATATTCGGGTCTCGGTAATTTACCGAGGTTTTGTATAATTTATGTTTTTCGTATACTTTGAAAATTAATATCTCGGGAATTGCTCGTCAGATTTGGGTTTTGACTTCGCCATTGGGTCGGTAGCGTCAGTGTTCGCCTACGGTGCAAATTTCATTTAATTCGGCGCGCGTTTGGGCCTTCGTTTTGAACACGTTTTTCCTTATTCAAAAATATATAAATATGATTATTTTATTAATAAAACAATATTCAAAAATGTCATTTAGTATTCATCTCTATAGTTTGATTTTTTGGATATATTTGTAAAAAAGCACTATTCATGCTTTTATTTACTCGAGTGTTGCTTTACATTACTCGAGTGGTGCTTTACATTACATGAGTGCTGCTTTAAATTTCTCAAGTGGTGCTTTAGAAAACCCCAGTATCGCATTCCAACCACTTGTGTAGCCTGCTTTCTACTACTCGAGTAATCCTAAACTTGTTCTCGAGTGGTCTGCAGCCCTTCGCGAGTAGTCCGTTATAGTTTGCGTTCGGGCGCCTTTTTTAAGTGTCAAAACAATGTCTTATAAAAAAAATAGTGAACATGAAATTTGTTCGTCTCGACGAGATCTTCAACTTTCATGTTGGGCACTTTTCGATTTGAAGCCATACTAAACCTCTATTTTTGTTTTCCGCACACATTCTTGTAAATAATCCGTTTTTAGACAACACTTTTTATAAATACATATATATATATCTATATATATATATATATATGGGGGCACTGAAAAAACGCGCAGTGCGTTTTTGTCTAAAAAACGCGCTCCCGGAAAAAAGAAAAAAACACCATCTAAACAGCATTTTTAGAAATAGTGTTCAACATGAAAGTTGTAGATCTCGACGAGATCTACAACTTTCATGTTGACCACTTTTTCTAAAAATGCTGTTTAGTGGGTCTATTTTCAAAAGGCGCGAAGGGGGTTCCGCCCGGTAAATATTACGAATTTTTTTTTTGCGCGGACCCCCTTCGCGCCTTTTGAAAATAGACCCCCTAAACAGCATTTTTAGAAAAAGTGGTCAACATGAAAGTTGTAGATCTCGTCGAGATCTACAACTTTCATGTTGACCACGTTTTCTAAAAATGCTGTTAAGGGGGTGTTTTTTGCATTTTTCCGGGGAGCGCGTTTTTTTGTCCAAAAAGCGCTGCGCGGAAATTCATTAATCTGTATATATATATATATATATATATATATATATATATATATATATATATATATATATATATATATATATATATATATATATATATACTCTTATACTTATGGCAATTAGAAAAAAACATCATCTTCTCCAAAATTATAAACCGAACCACAGAGGCATAGGCGAGAGAGAGGAAGTCATTCGTGAATCTTTCGTTGGCCGCCGATGGTGCTTCGGTGCTCCAAATATTCAACTGAATCTAGATCCAGAAAGCTCTCGTCGAGAGCTATGCCATAGTGGTAAAATTTTGCACGCTCCTTGAGTTTTCTCGTTATAGTTTTTCGGCCCTAACCTCTATTTTGGCAATTTTTGTTCAGATTTCGACTCCTCCCGTCTTCTTTTGCCCCGATGTACAACATGGAGTGATTCAGAGGATTTTTTCCGATAAAACCAAGGCATGTGGTGGTCTACCCCTTGTTTTTCCTTGTCGGATTTGTCGGTAGCCGTTATGTTTGTATATTCTTTGAAACGTTATGCACTTTTGTCTTCCAAGTTATTGTTATGATTAACCTTTCTTTATGATCACTTGATGTTGTAAGATTTGTCATGGTAATTCACTCTTGTTGGGTTATGTTTAATCGTTCTTGAAGTGTCTTATTGATGGTTTTAATCGCCTTATCAATCTTTGTAGGACTCATAAGAGTTTATCTAGGATTGTAAATCATTCCTAATGGTTGATCAACAATGTCTTAATCTAGAATTTGTCTAGTATAATTCAACGTGCCAAGTCCTGAGATTTATTTCATGGTGTTTCTTGTTGATGGTGTAAGTGGACTAAACCACCGTCGTATCATCCTGTATTTTGATGTTTTGTATCTTTAGGGGTTTTCCCCGGTGTTGTTGGGTTTGTACTGCTGGTGTGCTAGCGGAGGTACCTCCCACCGTAGTTATTAGATATTTTCCAATATTGGGTGTGTCGAGTTATGGGACCACCTTTCTGTTTTCCCTTGGGTGCTCATGGAATTTGTGGGTGTGTTGGCGGAGGTATCTCCCCCCACTATTGTAGGATGCTTACCGGTGTTTCCCTTGGGGCCCCTGGTGGAATTATTATGTGGGTGTGTTGGCAGAGGTAACTCCCCCCATATTTTACCGGATGCTTACTGGTGTTAGTAATTAAATTCTTTGCTTAACTAGTAGGACCCTTGATATATAATTAGATTGTCAGATTATAGCTGTATTGTTAAACTATTATTTCAACCCCGTTTGGTGTAGCTTGTCATACATGAAGGCTCACGTAAGTTTTCTCACTGTTTACTTATCATTCTTGATGTACCTTTCTTTCAGTATTTTCGTTCTCGATTTGGTACCCCTTTTGGCCTTTGTTTACTCTTTGGCATTTCTTTTTTTTTCTTCCATCGCTTGTACCTTCTTGCTGAGGTGTTCTGTCTTTGGAATAACTCAGGTTCGGAGCCTTAGCAGGTAGCAGAGTAGGTTTTGGAGTTCCCGAGCAGCAGTGTTGGTTGTGGTTTTCACCTCGCCGTAGCGAGGTAGTTAGTTATTTTAGTTTTCTTTTCCTAGTTCAGACATACTTTTGTACTGTGGGTTCATGTCAGTTCATTGACGCCAAAGGGTTGTTGATTATTTTGGGACATTTATTAGTTGTTGTAATTTTCCTTCTTATTAGTTTGGATTACTTCACTTGAGTATGTTTTATTACTAGAACTGCATGTTAAATATTTTTAACTTATAAAACCATATTATTAGTAAAACATACATGTCATCTGTTCCATACTAAGTCACTACTTTCTGGTTAGCGTAAATACATTTTTTTCCTATAGTTATTAAAAATCTAGAGTTTGCATAGCATGAGTTGTTCCTCGGGGACAATTATACTCATGTATCTTCCGTAAGCGTATAATATTATTTTGAATCGTGGACTAGTTGTGTAACGTCCCAATTCGCGCTAGGCCCCTCGCACGAGTTTTAAGTCAAGAGACTTGACTCGAGCTCGGGACGCACTGATAAAAGGTGTCAAGTGCGTTGAATTGAGTGTATGGTTGAGTGATATCCAACGAATCGAAAGGAAATGGCCCAAGGGAAAATCGACGAGAATGGAAGTTGATACTCGCTGATCGACGGGTATCGGGAGTGATACTCGCCGATTCGATGGGTATCGATGGTCGATACCCGCCAGATTCAGGACTGCAGATTGGGAATTAGGTTAAGTGAAAGTCAACGAGAATGCCCGACGATTCTCACCGATCGACGAGAATGCCCGGCGATTCTCTCACCGATCGTCGAGAATGCTCGGTGATACCCACCGATCGTCGAATATCGCTGACAGATACTCAACACCAGAATTTTCGATAAGTGGGCTAAGTGAAATTCGCCGGGTATCATTGTTTATACCCGACGAATTCGTCGAGAATGTCCGACGATTCTTGTCGATCGTCGAGAATGCCCGGTGATACCCACTGATCGTCGAGTATCGCTGACTGATACTCAACGCACTCAACACCAGGAATTTCTGATAAGTGGGCTAAGTGAAATTCGCCGGGTATCATTGTTGATACCCGACGAATTCGTCGAGAATGCTCGCTGATTCTCGCCGATCGTGGAGAATGACGGTTGATTCCCGTCGAATTTGACTTGTGCGTTTTCTTTGCCCAGGCATATTTGTCGGCTTGTACAGGCGGATCGTACCGGACTTCGGAATTCGTGCTGATGATGATTCCTTGGACCAGGTCACTTCAATATGACCCATTAGGGGCGGTCCAATGGGGCGTTGACACGTGGCGGAAGGATTTAACAAAATACATCGGTTTATAAGAGGAGATATAGCCGAACCCTAGCCGATCGTTCTTACCGTCATTGTGGACCTCGCGAATCCGACAGAGCCACGGGAAGCAGTTGGAGTTCCTAGAGGCGTCCTTCTCTCTCTCCCTCTCCTTCCTTTGTCGTGAAGAACAATTGCACCAAGCAAGGGATGCCGCAAAGAAGAATGACTAGATCCATGGCCGAAAATGGTGTTACCACTGGAAACGAGGTGAGCTTTCTCCCCTCTCCCTTGGTGTTAGATATGTAGTTAATATTTTAGGAGAGATATTGACTCCTTAGAGTCTTGATGGTGAGGAGGAGATTTCTTAGGGAAAAGCCATGCCTAGGTCATTTTCTAGGCTTAGTCCCCTCCATGCTCTTCATTCTTCAAAGTGAAGATGAGAGAGTGATTCATGGAGAAATATGGCTTCGTGAGGGTGAATAAGGGTGGATGATTTTTTGGAGGAGTTTTTGGGAGATTGGTGCAAGGAGGAAGATGAACGGATGTCGTTCATCTCGCCTTAAGATGCGTGTAGAAATCTGTTTTCTGCACGCAGCGACCTTCAGGGCCAATTTTGGGGGTTTTCTGGTCATATCTGGATTTTTGAACAAACACGAAAGTCGTAGCCCTCAAAATTATCTTTCCAATGAGTGGTTGTACGTTTCCAGGAGATACATGTAGCAACAGGAAAGTCAGTTCGAATCTGCTGCGATTGGGGAAAAATTCTGTACACGGCAGGCTTCGAGTGAATTTCTGGTGTGATGCGATAAAATCTGGGCTTTCGACTAAACACGAAAGGTTTAGCCCTTGAAATTATCTTTCCAACGAGTGGTTACACGCACTGGTCGGATTTTGTAGCCCTGGGAATCCTTGGTCGAAGTTGCTGCCCAGATTAAGGCTGCACCTAAATTCTGGGCTGTGTAACGTGGAATGTGATTTGGTGGAATTTAATGTTGTGATCCAACTCGAGTCTTAGGTGAACACTTTTGACATAATCATCATAGTGACGTAATAAGTTGAGGTTATAAATCTAAATTCGTATAACGAGTTGTGGACAAGTTTAATTGAAGGAAAGAACCTGATATAATTGGGTAGATCTAATTAGATAAATGTATAAATGATTTAACTATGGCCATGATGTATGTTGATAAGATAAAAGGGAATTAGAAATCCAATGCTTAGAGTCTCGTTTCCCTACGGGTAGCATTGTGGAAGTAACGAGTGCGGTTTTGACCGTCAATAGTTGGAATGAGACTGAGATGAGTAAAGTTGGACGGTTGGGCTTGGTCCTCGGTATTCACGTCCCGATGCTCCTCCCGTATTTGATGGATGGTTGGGCTTGGTCCTCGGTGTTCACGTCCCGAGGCTCCTTCCATGCCACGATATGTTGAATTGCATGTGGTGTGAGTCGACATGTGGTGTCGTAATCCCGGGTTAAGGATAGTGTGGCAGATCTACGGGCTCGCCAAACGTCACACCGATGGGAGTTGACAACTAGACCTTGGACGGTTGGGCTGGGTCCTCGGTATTCACGTTCTGAGGCTCTTTCCGTGCCAAGTGAATGGTTGGGCATTGTCCTCATGTTAATTTTCGAGGCTCCTTCCGTGTCACGCATAGGCCAGTTCGGGGCTAGGATCTTGGTGCTCATTTACCCAAGAGAACCCGCTGAGCCGTAGTACGCATGTGAGCTCTGCTGTTGTGTTCTTAGCATTGAGGCGTACAGAGGCCTAGGCCAGGTAGTGTGTATGCCAGCCTAGTAGTGGAGATGCTAGCTCTACTGTCATCGTTTGGCCACGACGGTTGACCCCTGAGAGGTTAGCTACTTGCTCGAATAGTGGGAACTATAAATCTGTGTCGACATAGCGATTGCATGTGCTTGATCATGGGTGTGTCATTACATTGCATACATAGCATTGCACTTCATTGCATACACAAGACCCTCATCGTATAAGTTTGTATGGGCACTCCTATACGATGAGTTACTTATTGCTGAATGACCCTCAACTTATATGCTTGTATGGGCATCCATATAAGTTGAGTTACTTACAACGACCCTCAACTTATATGCTTGTATGGGCATCCATATAAGTTGAGTTACTTACTGTTATAACATTATACTCTCTTGCTGCTGTAGATGGTAGAATTATAGAATAAGAGCTTGTTCATTTGTACACCATTTTTATTACTACCTATGAATTGTATACTTACTTCACCTGCTTGTACTACTGTTTTTTATATATTGTACCCGTTCCTTTCTCCTCCCGGTGCCGAGGAGTCGTCGGGGGAGCGGATGTGAAGCCACTTAGTGTTTATGACTAACGGTTGCTACGTCTTCCATTTTAGGAGGAAACCCCGCAGGTGGAGCAGCAGGCTATGCAGCTCGACACCCATGCCAGGATGACAGGGCCTGAGGGGACGGTGTCGTCGCTACCGTCAGTTATAGATATGAGTGAGAGAGATTTTGTTGTAGCCCTCCGGGGAAATTTAATTTTCGTACTCTGATAATGTAGAAGCTTGTTTAGCTTCTCTTTTGCTATATTTATGGACTTATGCTTGGTGTGGATTGACTCTCTTTTATTGTAATGTTGGGTTGGCATTTATATGTGATATCGGTTGAAGCTGGCAGGATAGGCGTCTTGTGGTACAAGCTGACCCGAGTGTTAGTGTTACCGCAAGGCGGCTGTTCTGGGCATAATAACCCTCTCGTGCTGTGTCTTGTGCTCCGGAGGGGGGTCTTACAAATGGTATCAGCTTGCTACGATCCTCTAAGGAGAACGTCACTTAACAATGGTTCCACCTCGTTTAATAAACAATTTGGCAACTGACTTAGCGGAAGCAGTGTTTGCATAAACAACTACAACTTAACAATATGAAACCTTACCATGTTTATATTTACCTCACTATTTAACCTTTATAGTTTGTAACCTCAATTAACCCTCTGTCGTTCATACCATGCTGACTTGTAGGGCACACCTGCGCCCCGTCCCATGTCCTACACATACCAAGACACACAAGTGTCAGAGCGTGGGGAAGACGCTCAAAGCTATTTTGGACGCCTTTAGGTCCCAAATCTCAAGCAGGCAGGCACATAGTATAAACAATAGGGTTCGGATCTATTTGGTTAAGCACTTTCAGAGCTCTCTCCCCTCCTGCTTATATTGGGACAGAGTCGGCGGTGCGTACGGAGGAGTGGCTCGACACTATACAAGAATTGTTGGCAGGAATAAGATGTCCAAACAATATGGCGGTGACCCTTGTGGTGACACTCTTAGAACTGCACGCCAAAAGGTGGTGGAAGCCCCTCATGGGCTCCACTTTTCGTGGAAGAGTGTACAGGACATTAGTTGGACGCGAATTCTCTGAAGCCTTTTTAGAGCATTTCATCCCCTGGGCCGCTCGGGATGGTCTTGAAGAGATATTTTTTCAACTAAAGCAAGGGTCCATGTCGGTGATAGAGTACCAACGGGAGTTTCAACAATTGGCTAGATTCGCTGACTCCTATGAGTTAGATGATAGAGGGTACGCCAAACGATTTTACAAAGGCTTGCGAGATCCCCTAAGGCAAGCCCTTTTGTTTATAGCGGACTCTATTCTGGCGTAGATTATTGAAGAGATTGGAAGCGGACCACTTGGGAAGTGGTAAAAGGCCAGCGGAGGGCGTGATGGAAGTCGGCCCCAGCAACAGAAGGAGATTTGACAATAGATGAGGAAGAGGATATCGGAGGGGTGGTGGGCATTTCCCCTAGAACATTAGAGAGGAGCGCCCAGTTCCGCAACCGCCAGCATTACCTCCACCTCAACAATTTCAGCAATACGGCGGAAGGCAGGAACGGATGTGCTTTGAATGCAACCAACCAGGCCACATTCGTCGCTACTGCCCTTAACTGTTTGGAGATGCGCCTTTTGCTCTCCCTCCAGCAGCCCCGCAGGGGAGAGGGTGTGTGCGTGGTCGAGGATGAGGTCCACCAGGAAGAAACCCCGGACCCGCTCGAGATCAGATGTATGCCTTGGACATGACTCAGGAACGGAATCCTCAAGAGATGAATGCAGGTACGATTTGAATTAGCCATTTTGCTTCCATTAATATCCTCTAGTGGCTTAAGATATACTATATGTCTAGCTTGAGTATTATTAAATGGCACTTAGGCACCGTGATGGTCGGCGGGAAACCGGCTTATACGTTATTTGACACCGGTGCCTCACATTCTTTCGTGTTTGAAGACTTCATCAAGGATATACACGGAGTACAATATTTCACTTGTATTGCTCGAAGAGTACGCCTCCCAGATGGATCTGAGATGATGGCAACCGCAAAGTGTGAGTTGGAGATAACCATTGGGGGAAGGACCTTTCATACCCCCACCACAATTTTTAGAATACAAGAATTCGACCATATTCTGGGCATGGCATGGCTGGATTGGCACCATGCAAGAATCGACTGCGCGAAGAAGCACATCTATTTGAGACATGGGGATACTGATGTAGTCTTCTAAGGTATAAATTTCGCACCACGAATATTGTTATCTCGATCCAGACTTGAAAGCTCATATGAGAGGGGATGATGTCTACATGATATGTTTCGAACTAATAAGATGAAGGTAGATGTGAAGGATGTGCGGGTAGCACGGGATTTCCTGAGGTTTTTCTTGAAAAATTGCTTACCAGGTTACCCCGCATAGAAGAAGTGGATTTTCAGATTAGCTTGTATCAGGAGCTAAGCCTATCTACAGGACCCCTTATCGAATGGCCCAAAAGACTCGCGGAGTTTAGAGTTCAACTGCAGGAGTTGAGTAGAATCAGGGTTTGTTCGCCACAGCTCATCACCTTAGGGAGCCCCTGTTCTATTCGTTAAGAAGAAAGATGGAACCCTGCGTTTATGTATAGACTATTGATAGAGAAAATCGTATTCTCCAATCTATACTCGATTAAGCAAGTGTACCTATCGAAATATAGCATAGGATATGAAAAAATATCAAGGTCGTATATAAAACTCGGGGCAGGCAAGTACTATTACTCACAACGACTCTATTCCTACCGAACGTTTAATGAGTTTTGAAAATAAAAATAAAACTAAGTTAAAAAAGAGAGAATAACTATTAGAGAAAAGAGTGCTCGATCGACGATTCACTTTGAAATAAATAACGAAATAAATTAGTTTAGCATTTGTAATTCTATTAAGACCGTGACGGATCCGATATTAGGAAATAATCTCGCTAGAGCATTAAATCCCCTAACTTATAGACATTCTGACCGAAATCTCTTTCAAGTCAAAATGGCCTAAAGTCGCATTATCGAAGTGACCCGCGCTATTGGATTTGACTCTATACGGAGGATTTACGTCATCCTATCTCTAGGGGTGCGTTCAACTCTCTTCCTTCCTTGAGTGATCTTTCAAATCAATGAGTCTCTCGACTTCTATGAATTGAGATCAAATGCCTACTACCGTATACCGGAAATACGGAGTCGACACAAAATAAATCAGGAAGGATCAAAAATAGAAAGAAACAAATGCAAACATAAAAATAAAGATGCATTATTTTATCGCAAAGATCCTCGTGATCGGGCACAAAATAAAGTTAGCTACGCATGATAGAAAGGGATTGAGAATAAGAGAAAAGAAATTTTCATTTGCATTAATATAAATAAAAGGAGGACAACATGATAATATTGCACTAAAAACAAAGACTAATACAACAATGAAGGAAGAAGGAAAGAACTAAAAAACTCTACTCTCTACTTGCCAAATTATCTTAAACTAAAACTACTTAAAAAACTACTTCAAAAAACTACTTACATCAAAAGGAGGGGAGGGGTTCCTTTTATAGGAGGAGGGAGAAGGATCTAGAAGAGGGGAGGACAAGGGGTGGCCGGCCATAGGGGGAGGAGAAGTTCATGCATGTGAATTTAATAAGGGGGAGAGAGAATGGGCTTCATGCATTGTATAATCTAAATGGGGGTGACATGGAAAATGTAAAAGTGGATAGGGGGAGTGAATGGAAACTTGTAGAAGATGGAAAGGAGGGGGGCGGCCCATGGGGGGAAAAGTTGGTTCATGCATCAAATTTAATGAGGAGAGAGATATGCATGCATGAGAAAATAAGGTGGCAAATAAATAATAGGGAGAGAGAAAATGGGGGTGGCGACCACATGCATGAATAATTACATGCATGTGGTCGGGTTGGCTTGTTAGGGGCTGCTCTCTTGGTGGGCTGCTAGGTGGGCCTTGGACAGGGTTGTAGGGCTCGGGTAGGGAGGATAGGAGGGCTTGGGCTGCTCCATAGGGGCTCGAGTAGGCTGGATCTTGATGGCTTGGGCTTGCTCCAATCTTTGTGGCTGCACCATGAGGGCTCGGGTAGCTTGGAGGGCATGATAGGTGGCCGCGGGCAACCTACAAAATACAAAAAATAAAACATTAGTTATGTTATACTTAAAGTTTAAAACACAAAACATCAAGAAAAATAAAACAACATATCATTAAAACATTAAATAAATAACAAAACAAGGAAAACATTAAAACATTACAACATATAACCAAACATTAGATAATATTAAATAAACATAACACCATAAATAGTGACATGATCCATATAATAAGGCTAAATAGCTTTTAATATCAAAACATAGAATGACATCAAAACAAGCATACAAAACACAAATTTATAATAATACTTAGGAATTTAGCTACTAAATTACCCCAAAACGATGACTAAAACTAGTCATCAAACTCCCCATGCCTTAGGCTTTTGCTATTCCAGCGCAAAAGTAGAGAACATATTTATAAGGCCTTATATAATTTTTCAAATAACTAAAAATTTATTTACATCAAAATCTAGCCAAAAAAAAGCTTTTGGGATTTTGAATCAAGTCCTAAATTATGAAATTAAAGTGACAAGAGAGCAGAATTTAGCCAAAAAATTCTCTAATAACTTAACTCGCATTCAAAAATGGGCGTAAAGTGTGAAACAAGTTAGATTAGGATTATAAAAAACATGACAATACGAGAAACTTAAGGAAGAAGACCAAACCTACTAATTATGCTCTCCACATATTTTAATTTAAAAACTAGACAAGGATATTGGCTAAGGGGGGGTTTAAGGGAGGAAATTAACATGAAGAGGTCTTTGATTGGAGGTGATGAATTTTATCCTCTCACCCCACACAATATTTTTACTTTTTGAATAATATATATGGTAAATACAGAAACTGATAGACTAACATCCTATCACTTCCCCCGACATATATGAACTTTAATTCTCTCTTCATTTTATATTGAGTTGATATGTTTACCAAGGAATAATGAATTTTATCCTCTTATTCCAGACAGGATGGATCTCACATAAAAGATAAAAAATGATGGGTTTAAACAAATTTTCGAAAATAACTAAAACACTAGAGAGCAACTACTAGTAGATTGAGATTTTCTAAGAATCTAAATGCATGAAGCAATCATAATTGGAATCCACAAATGTTGTTTTAGCAAAATTACTACACAATTGAAACTATTTAAATAAAGAGGAAAAGGTGCTAACTAGATTACTTAATCAAATAAAATCATAAGATGAGTCTCCAAACTAAATCACTAAAAGTTAAATTTAACTAAATATGATGAATAAAGATTAGCAAAATAAAAATGCTTATAAACAACCTCAAACTAAATTTTTGAAAATAACCAAAAAGCTATGCATGAGGTTTCATTGTATTTTTTGATTTTTTTGACATTTATCAATTATTTTGGGTTTTTGAAATATTATCTTTTTTTGGAATTTTTGATTTTTCTATTTTTTTGGATTTGATTAGGCGAAATAGAAGTAGTACTAAAGAAAGTTAATAAAAAAAACTTACTAAAAACTTTACTAATTTTTGAAATTTAACCCAATCAACTTTTTTTTTTTTTTTTGAAAAAGAAAACAAAAAAGAACACAACAAAACCTCCCCCTGCTTAACCTTTCATTGCCTACCTGAAAAATAAAAACAAGCAAAGAAAAAGGAAGAAGAACGGGAGGGGGGTACAAAAAAGTAAATAAATAAACAAACAGAAAACGACTTCCCGGTGTCGTAAGGCCGAATGCAGATGTCGCCTCCCCATGCTTGGATGGACAACCGGCTCAGGCCAAAGAAAGAGAGGATTGATGGAGCCAAACGAAACCGCCGGGGTTTTATTCCTGCAAAACAAAACAAAAGAAAAAGAAAAAAAAGATAAGCAAGGGGTGCCTCCAAGACGCGCTCTCTGTTTAACGTCGGCCGAGCCCGACGATATTTGTTAGCTAAATGGAAAAATGGAAAATAAAAACTAAAGTGCAGAGGAAACTCCCTAAGTAGCGCTTAGAGAGTAAACTAAAAAAAAGAAAAAATGAAGAATCGCATCGATATGCGTGGAATCTTCAAGGGAATGACGCCCGAAAATGAACGGACGGAGTTATAGAAGAACTCGCCGTATGTAAAACGGGAAAGAACGGGTTTCGTCAAAAGAAGAAGAAAAAAAAAAAAGGAAAGAAAGGTGATTAAAAGAAGTTGAAAAAAGAGTTTTCATAAAGGAAATTTCGACTAGAAGAAGAGAGTCTTGTGAAATTTCGGAGAAGAGTAGATAGGACTAAAGAAGACTATCTAAAAAAAAGAAGAAAAAGTAGATTCGCTAAAAAGAGAAAAATTTGGAACTGTTGAATTTGAAAGCACAATGGAATCACCAACGTCTTCAGATGGAGAAATAGGAGATGTCTCGTCATCCTCAATGGGTAAAAAGCACACGGAATATCCATAGAGGTGTCTCCAAAGGAGGAAGGAAACAATCCGGGATATCCGAACAGTCATCCTCCTCGAGAGCACAAGACAAGCCGGATATCCGGGACTCAATACATGAAGAAATTGCAGGAGACGGAGAAGAAGACGAAGAAAAAGAAGCGGCCTCGCGAGAAAGATAATCTATCATGATCTTGAAATGCGAACTAATATTATCAATAGAAGTTTTGCATTTCAAGATACCCATTATCGATAGACTTAAAATAAAAATTAGAGCGCGCGCTTTGCGGGGTAAAATCAGCAAATAAAGACGGGGTCCCAGCCTCCAAGAAGGATTTAAAAATTGGGGTAAGGGTCAAATTGGCCCATTTGACCTCCCCGGAAAAATTAAAATCAAAATAGGGAGGGGTTCCCGAAAGGCATTCAGAATAAAAATGGTCGGGCGACCCCGCAAAAAGCGCAAAAAGACATGATTCCATAAAAAAAAATTAACTGCTACCAAAAAAAAAGAAAAGTTTTTTTTTTTTGATTTGTTTTTTTTGTAGATATATATATAGATTTTTTTAAAATATGTTTTTTTTAATGATTTGGCTCTTGAACTTCCCGAGGACTACCCGTGAAGGGTTCGCCCGATACTAGGTAAAATTGGTGGCGCTTAAAGCCCCTTACCCTTTTCGAGAGATTTAGGTTGGTGAATTTAGATGAGGGGGGTGGATGATAATAATAATAATAATAATAATAATAATAATAATAATAATTTTTTTGTTTTGTTTTTTTTTAGTAGAAGTAATAAACTCGGTGCTTTTCGTAATATTGCCAAAAATACCCCGGCAACGGCGCCAAAAACCTTGATAGAGAAAAATCGTATTCTCCAATCTATACTCGATTAAGCAAGTGTACCTATCGAAATATAGCATAGGATATGAAAAATATCAAGGTCGTATAAAAACTCGGGGCAGGCAAGTACTAATACTCACAACGACTCTATTTTCCTACCGAACGTTTAATATTTTGAAAATAAAAATAAAACTAAGTTAAAAAAGAGAGAATAACTATTACGAGAAAGAGTGGCTCGATCTACGATTCACTTTGAAATAAAATAACGAATAAATTAGTTTAGCATTTTAATTCTATTAAGACGTGACGGATCCGATATTAGAAATAATCTCGCTAGAGCATTAAATCCCCTAACAATAACGTTCTGACCGAAATCCTTTCAAGTCAAAAGGCCTAAAGTCGCATTATCGAAGTGTCCCGCGCTATGTATTTGACTCCAATCCGAGGATTTACGTCCAGCCTATCTCTAGGGGTGCGTTCAACTCCTTCCTTCCTTATGATCTTTCAAAATCAATGAGTCTCTCGACTTCTATAAAAAATGAAATTGAGACAAATGCCTACTACCGATACCGGAATACGAGTCGACACAAAATAAATCAAGGAAGGATCAAAAATAGAAAGAAACAAATGCAAAATAAAAATAAAGATGCATTATTTTATCGGCAAAGATCCTCGTGATCGGCACAAAATAAAGTTAGCTACGCATGATAGAAAAGGGATTGAGAATAAGAGAAAAGAAATTCATTTGCATTAATATAAATAAAAGAGGTACAAGATAAGAACAAGACAAGAATATTGCAAACTAAAATAAAGACTAATACAACAATGAAGGAAGAAGAAAGAACTAAAACTCTACTCTCTACTTGCCAAAATTATCTTAAATTAAAACTGACTTAAAAACTACTTCAAAAACTACTTAAACAGCAAAAGAGGGGGGAGGGGTTCCTTTTATAGGAGAGGGAGAAGGATCTAGAAGAGGGAGGACAAGGGGTGGTCGGCCATAGGGGGAGGAGAAGTTCATGCATGGAATTTAATAAGGGGGAGAGAGAATGGGGCTTCATGCATTGTATAATAATAAATATGGGTGACATGGAAAATGTAAAGTGGATAGGGGGAGTGAATGGAAACTTGTAGAATGATGGAAAGGAGGGGGGGCCGGCCATGGGGGAAAAGTTGGTTCATGCATCAAATTTAATGAGGAGAGAGATATGCAATGCATGAGAAAATAAGGTGGCAAATAAATAATAGGAGAGAGAGAAATGGGGGTGGCCCCGCCACATGCTTGAATAATTACATGCATGTGGTCGGGTTGGCTTGTTAGGGGCTGCTCTCTTGGTGGGCTGCTAGGTGGGCCTTGGAAGGGGTTGTAGGCTCGTAGGGAGGATAGGAGGCTTGGGCTGCTCCATAGGGGCTCGGGTAGGCTGGATCTTGATGGGATTGGGCTGCTCCAATCTTTGTGGCTGCACCATGAGGGCTCGGGTAGCTTGGAGGGCATGATAGGTGGCCGGGCAACCTACAAAATACAAAAAATAAAACATTAGTTATGTTATACTTAAAGTTTAAAACACAAAACATCATGAAAAATAAAAAACAACATATCATTAAAACATTAAAAAAATAACAAAACATGGAAAACATTAAAACATTAAAACATAATAACCAAACATTAGATAATATTAATAAACATAACACCATAAATAGTGACATGATCCATATAATAAGGCTAAATAGCTTTTAATATCAAAACATAGAATGACATCAAAACAAGCATACAAAACACAAATTTTATATAATACTTAGGAATTTAAGCCTACTAAATTACCCCAAAAAAACGATGACTAAAACTAGTCATCAACTATCGGAAAATCAATCGACTGACGGTACGGAACACCTATCCATTACCTCGGATCGATGAGTTGTTCGACCAACTGGTGGAGCGCATTGGTTCTCCAAGCTAGATTTGCGCTCGGGTATTACCAATTGAAGAATAATGAGGATAATATTCCAAAAACGGCTTTCAGCTCAAGGTAACAGCTTATATGAGTTCACCAGATGTCATTTGGGCTCACAAATGCCCCATCAGCTTTCATGAGCTGATGAATAAAGTGTTTGAGCCCATTTGGATTTCTTCATCATTGTGTTCATTGACGACATCTTAGTCTACTCGAAATCGGAGGAGGAACATTCCAGGCATTTGGCCTTAGTTTGGGAAAAGTAAAAGAGCACGCCCTGTTCGCCAAGTTTAGCAAGTGTGAATTCTGGCTTAGGAAGTGGCTTTCTTGGGTCATGTAATCAGTGGGGCTGAACTAGCTGTGGATCTGGCCAAGGTGCGTGCTGTGAAGGAGTGGTCGCCCATGAAGTCGGCGGCCGATGTGAGGAGTTTTTTGGGACTTGCTGGATACTACCACAAGTTCGTAAAAGTATTCTCCAAGATTGCCCTCCCGCTTACTTCTTTTACAAAGAAAGGTGTGCCATTTGAGTGAACTTTAGTGTGAAGCGGCATTCCAGGAATTGAAGGATAGACTTACCTTCGCCCCATCCTTGTCCTTCCGTCTTGGAAGGAAGGATTCCAAGTTTACACAGACGCGTCTTATCAGGGGTTGGGAGCGGTGTTGATGCAACGCGGGCACGTAATTGCTTATGCTTCAAGACAATTGAAGAAGCATGAAATCAATTACCCGGTGCATGATTTGGAGCAAGGAGCGGTGGTGTTCGCCGTGAAGGTATGGAGGCATTATCTATACGACATCCACTGTGAAATCTTCTCGGATCATAAAAATTTGAAGTACGTCCATACCTAGAAGGAATTGAACTTAAGACAACGGCGGTGGTTAGAGTTTCTATGCGACTATGAGTTCACCTTGAACTACCACCCCGGAAAAGCGAACTTGGTAGCCGATGCGTTGAGTAGGAAAGTACCTGGCTCGATCCTAGAGTCTCGGTTGATGAGCATGGAGTTGGCACAGATGATCAAGGAGATGGACATCACCTTAATATTTAAGGCTTCTTCGGAATATACGGAGTACCTGTGCAGCATGAGCATAGTTTGTGATATCCGGGACCGGATCCGAGTGGAGCAAGGATTGGATGCAGCTTTGGCCCCGACAATAAAGTTAATCGAAGACGGGACTACCGACCAGTACACACTAAAGGACGGCCTCGTTTTCTTTTGCGGGCTGCTCTACATTCCAAAAGTTGGATGAATCCGGGAGGATATCTTGAGAGAAGCACATTGCTCTCAATATTCCGTGCACCCGGGAATTTCAAAGATGTACGTTGGCTTACGAAAGACGATGTGTTGGCCCGGAATGAAGAAGGATGTCCGATACTTTGTCACGCATTGTGAAGCCTTCCAAAGAGTGAAGGTGGAGTGCAGGAGCCCCGGTGGTCTATTGCAATCATTGTCAATCCCCGAGTGGAAGTTCGAGGATATTTCCATGGATTTCGTACATGGGCTACCTCGCTCCCGCTCAGGAAATGATTCACTATGGGTGATCATTAATCGCCTAACGAAAGTTGTCCAGTTCATTCCTATGAAGAAGGAGGCTCATGTGGATGTCTTAGTACGCTTTTTTGTGGAGCAGTTTGTACGGTATCACGGCGTACCTAAGACGATAGTTTCGGACCGTGATGGTCGTTTTACCTCAAAGGAGTGGAAGGCGGTACAGGCGTATTTGGGCTCGTGCCTTACCTTCAGCACCGCATTTCATCCTCAGACGGACGGACAATCTTAGCGGACTATCCGGACATTGGAGGATCTGTTGAGGTTGTGTGTGATAGATAGGGGAGAGACGTGGGAAAGACTCTTGCCCTTAGTAGAATTCTCCTACAACAACAGTGTTGGTACCCTAGTTTGGATTTGTATTAAGTCTTCTATATTAGTTTCTTGACCCAATATTTATCTATGGTCAAAGGTTAGTTGTTAGGTTAGATTCCCTCAGTTGTAGAGTTGTTGCTTATCTAGTGAAATTCTGGTTAAGTTGTTGTTTGGTTCGACTATAGTCGAACGCCGCTCGACTTTCGTTAATTAACCGATTGACTATCATCTATCAATTGGTCGACTATCGTCAGTCAGCAGATCGTCTATCTCTGAGTTAGTTCAACTCTGTTAGCTCGACTATCTGTTGTGATAGTTCGACTATCTATCATGATAGTTCAACTATCTGATAGCTCGACTATCTGTTGTGATAGTTCGACTATCTGTCTTGATAGCTCAACTATCTTATAGCTCGACTATCTATTCTGATAGTTCGACTATCTGCTCTGTAGTTAGTTCGATGATATCTGTGGTTCGGTCGACAATCTACGTGAGTCGTTCGACGATCTTTTGTCTGCATTTAGAGATATTATATTCCTTTTCTTCTATGATTTATTTCTTATTTATCTCGCATATTTTATTAAAGATTGTTTCATTGATTTTATGCTTACATATAGAGGCAATCTTTGCCCCATTATTTATGCATAAGTCAAGTTCTACTCTGACAAAGTCTTTTGTCTTATTAGTTGAAATATCTTTTCTGCTTTATCTGCCATGCTGTCCTTTATAGCCGTTAGACACAAAAGTCATCTCTGGCCATAAAGAGTTTGGTCTGATGTGACTTTCTCTAGTATTCTTTTATCAGATTGGATATGCAGCTTCTTAGAAAGCTTTATCCCTTTATAGGATGTCTGTCTGCAGGATATATTTTGTATTGTGCTATTTGCAGCCCAGATTGCAGATCTAAGAAGAAGACAAAGAATTAGAGTAGTTACAAAGGATAATATATAAAGAGCTCTTTTGAAAGAAGTTTAGAGATATATAGAGAGAGGTATATACACAGACACCGATACTAGTTCATATAAAGATTCAAAACAACCAGAAGATAAGCTCTTAGATACTTTCATACTCAACTGAGAAGATCAACTCTCTTCTTCAATCCTGAGTTCATCCTGCTTCCAGGAACATTCACACTCGGTGCCTCTAAAAGAAGAAGAAGAAGAACAACCATTCTACATCAAGAGTCTTCTTCAAGCTGCTCCATCATGAACTTCAAGACAACAGATTATATCTGTAAAGAGTTCAGAAGAGATCCTGCACCCTGAAGCAAGACTTCTTCCTGGATATTCTCTAAGCCAGGGGGAGCCTTGATTCCTTAGAGCTTTCTAGCTCTGTGTAATCCACACGCTTCTCTAATCTTGTTTTACAATAGAGGAGACATTCTAACTCTCTCAACCTCCTGTACAAAGGGTTATTACTCCCTTCAAAAGTGAACCTTGGTGGCAGGGCACCTTAGCAAAAACCTGTGTTGGATTTTGAGCTCCTGATCAAAAGCTCAAAGCGTCTACTTGATCTACCTGAACCCGATAAGTTGGTGGCAGGGCACCTAAACAAAAACCTGTAGTGGATTCCTATCAGGGTGGTAGAAGAGTGGATATACCTATTGAGAGGGAACCACTATAAACCTTCTTGTGTTGTCTGTGTTTCTTAGTTTAATTATTGCAATGTGGCTGTAAGTAGAACTAACTAGGACTGCTAGTTGCTGTGATAGGACTAAAGATGAAACTGTAATTACAGTTAGCTTTCTCTTGTGCACCACACTTTGTGTAAGGCTCTAGGGTTTCAAATATCTATAAACTCATTCCCCAAACTAACTCTAAGGGAGTTGAGTAGAAGCTCAAATTTTTTAATACTCTATTCACCCCCCCTCCAGAGTTTTATTTTTCCTCACTTTCAATTGGTATCAGAGGGAGGTTGGCTTACTGTACAGGCTAACACCTAAGTCACAAGATCTAGATAGATACCAAGTTTATAGATATTCATATCGTGGCCTAGTACAGGGATTATTCTAGCACCAGACCTCCAGTATGCAACTTAGCTAAGTTCAGTATTTGGAAGGCAAGAATAAAGTTATATATGAATTCTATTGATGAAGATATTTTTTCTTCTATTTTGACAGGGCCACCAACACCACCAACTGCAGCCACTGCAACAACATCTACAAATCTCAGTGTAGTGCCACCTCCAGACTACAATGATGCATACAAGAAAGCAAAAATATCTGATGCAAAAGCTATGAATATTCTGGCTCAGACCATGTCTGATGAAACCTTTAAGAAAGTGGCTGATTGCACTTCTGCAAAAGCCATGTGGGACTCACTGAACAAGATTGTAGCTGGTTCAGCTGATGAGAGGAAGGACAGAAGGTCCAACCTTATATATCAATATGAAAACTTCAAGAAGACTGAAGCTGAATAAGTTAAAGCTATGTACACCAGGCTCAGATCCATCATCAATGAGCTGAGAACCCTTGATAAGGAGATAACATTGACAGAGGTCAATGATAAGATACTGATGTGCTTCCTCAGCACATGGGATCTTAGGATCTGGCCCATCAAGGAGGCCAGAAGTACTACTAAGATCTAAACTGAAGCCCTCCTTGGCAAGCTCAAATCTTTTTAACAAGTTCTAAAGTCCAAGGAAGCTGAAGCTGAAGCTAAGACTCCCACTCCAACAAGGAAAGAGCAAACTCTTGCTCTCAAAGCTGTTGATGCTTCTGAAGGAAGGAAATCAAATGAGGAGCTGATGACACTCTTTGCCAAAAGGTTTCTTAAGATGGGCAGAAAGGAATTCAGAAAGAAATCTTCAAGATATGAAGACAAGCCAAGGTATGACAGATCACCTGCTAAAGAAATTATCTATTATGGCTGCAGGAAACCTGGACACATTCTACCTGAGTGTCCAGAGGAAAAGAACAAAGAAAAGAGAAAAGAAAAGGAACATCAGAAGAAGCACTCCAAGTCCTCCTCCTACAAAAATAAGAAGAAGGAGAAAGGATTTGTTCTTGAAACCTGGAGTGATTCAGATGAGGAATCTTCCTCCTCAAGCTCCAATGAAGATGAGGAAGATAAGAAGGCAAAGGAAATTTGCCTAATGGCAATTGATGCCTGCAACAATCATTCAGTTGTAGAGAGTTCTGATGAAGAAGAAATGCCAACAGAAGATCAGGTATTGTCTTCTTATGATTTTACTTCTGCTGAATTTAAATTTGAATTTAAATCTCTTTGTTTAGATTTAATTAGCTCAGAAAAAGAAATTAAGGAGCTTAGAAATAGGATAGCAGAATAAGAAACTATCTCTAATGAAAATGCTAGGCTAGAAGCTGAACTCAGTAGGTCTGCTGAGGAAATCAAATTTCTTAAAACTGAACTAGCCAAATCCAAAAGATTAGAAGAATCTCTAAATGGTAGAAGTCTTAAGCTACTAGAAATTACTAGCTTATCAAACACTAGGACATGTAATAACAAACTAGGCTTAGGAGGTTCACCAAGTGAACCCCCCTTAGTTTAAAAAACCATCTTTCAACTCCAGTAAACTTTATTTCAGCTGAAGGAATAAAGAATACTGAGCAAGTAAATCAAGTCAACAAAGCTTTAAATAAGGCTAAGAGAGAAAAGAGAAAACAAAAATTTAAAGAACTACAAAAGTCGTCGAACTATGCTCGACGATCGAAGGCTCAATGGTCGAATGATGCTCGACGTTCTGATCATCGATCGTCGAACGATGATCGACGATCTCAATATGATTTTCAAAATAACAACCTGAACCTTAGAAATCCTAATATAAATAGAAACACTAGGTTCATTGACCCATCAACTGCATGGAGTATTCCACCTAGGATATCCTATCCCTTAGGATATAAACCTAACCCTGCTTATTCTTTTATTTCAAGCTTTCATTATGTGAAGAATAATGGACCCAAGGTTGTCTGGGTCCACAATGTCTAACTATTTAATTTGCAGGTGAAGACCTATCCAATTACTAAAGACAAATGGTATTTGGATAGTGGCTGTTCCAAATATATGACAGGAAACAAAGAAAAGCTGTCAAGATACAAGGCCAAGCTTGGACCAAAAGTGATCTTTGGGGATTCCAGCTATGGTCAAACCGAATGATATGGTAGGTTTACCATTGGAGCAATAACATTCAAAAGGGTTGCATATGTAACTGGGCTGAAGCACAACCTAATCTCAGTAAGCCAGTTATGTGATGCAGGTTATCATGTATCATTCACTGACACTCTTTGCAATATTACTTTAAATAGTAATGTAGTGTTAGTAGGCATTAGACAGGGTAATATTTAATTAGTAGATTTTAACTCAACTCAATCTGAAATCTGCCTGTTTAATGAAGTAACAAATAATAACACCTTATGGCATAGGAGGCTTAGTCATATTAACCTCAAGAATATATCTAGGTTATCTAAATACAACCTTGTTAGAGGTTTACCTTCTTGCCCCTACAAGAAGGAAAGCCTATGCAAGGCTTATCAATTAGGCAAGCAAACCAAAAATTCCTTTAAATCTGTAAATAAAAGTGATTCACCTAGAATCCTTTATTTATTACATTTGGCCCTTTTTGGCCCAATAAATGTACAGAGTCTAGGAGGGAAGTTTTACACTTTAGTGCTTGTAGATGACTTCTCTAGGTTAACTTGGTTGTTCTTTCTTAGAACTAAGGCAGATAACTTCAAAGTTCTTACAGACTTTCTGTTATGTGTGCAGACTGAGTATTCTACTCATGTTGCCTTGATCAGAAGTGATCATGGTACTGAGTTTGAGTCTCTTCTCATGCAAGAATTCTGTGAGAAAGAAGGTATCAAATATAGCTTATCTGCTCCTAGAACTCCACAACAAAATGGAGTAGTGGAAAGGAAGAATAGAACCCTAATTGAAGCTGCAAGAACATTATTGGCAGATGCTAACATGCCTCTCTCTTATTGGGCAGAAGCTGTTAGCACAGCTAATTATGTTTTGAACAGATGTCTTATACACAAGCTTAAGAGTAAAACTCCTTATGAGTTGCTTAAAGGAAAGAAACCTAAAATTAATTATTTTAGAGTCTTTGGTTGTGTAATGTATATTCACAATAACAACAAAGAATACCTTAGAAATTTTGAAGCAAAAGCTTCAATGGGAATTTTTCTTGGATATTCCCAAGTAAGAAAAAGCTTATAGGGTGTTTAACAAATCAACTATAAAAATAGAGGAGTCTGTGCATTTTTCCTTTGATGAGTCAAAGATGTTTTACAAGGAGAAGGAAACTTCTCATTCCTCAAGCTCACTGCAGGTACCTGAGTCATGTAAAGATGTCACTCAAGAGATTCTCCCTCTTTCAACTCTTTATATTACTGATTAATACAGTGATGAAGACTTTGTGGAAGCAGTTGATGTACCACCAACAGTTAATCCTATTCCTCAAGATGAATTAATACAAACTGTTGTTGAAAATCACATCCCACCTACTGATCTTGTCACACTTAGAGATCATCCTACATCTCAAGTGATTGGTGACAAATCAGCTGGTGTGCAAACAAGATATCAATTAAGATATGATGTGATACATGCTTGTTTTCTTTCATAGATTGTACCCCTCACCATAAAAGATGCTGAGCTAGATCCCCACTGGATCATTGCTATGCAAGAGGAGCTTAATCAATTTGAAAGATGTAAAGTATGGACTTTGGTTCCAAGACCAAAAGGCCAACTGATCATAGGCACCAAGTGGGTGTTTAGAAACAAGTTGGATGCCCAAGGAATTATTGTAAGGAACAAAGCTAGGCTTGTAGCTATGGGCTACAGACAGGAGGAAGGTATAGACTATGACCAAACCTTTGCCCCTGTTGCAAGGCTAGGGGCAATAAGGATATTTCTAGACTATGCAGCCTATATGAAGTTTAAGGTTTTTTAGATGGATATCAAGAGTGCATTCCTAAATGGTGAGCTAAAGGAAGAGGTGTTTGTTTAACAACCTCCTAGGTTTGTCTCTTCAACTCAACCCTAATTTGTTTATAAGTTGCAAAAATCTCTTTATGGACGTAAGCAACCACCCAGAGCCTGGTATGAGACTTTAGCTAGTTTTCTGTTAGAGCACAACTTTGTTAGGGGAGTTGTTGATAGAACCCTATTTGTTAAGCATCAAAAGGACACACTCCTGTTAGTTCAAGTTTATGTGGATGATATTATTTTTGGCTCCACTGATCCGAAACTTTGCAAAAGGTTCTCTGACCTGATGCACTCTAAGTTTGAGATGAGTAGTATGGGTGAGCTATCTTACTTTCTTGGTCTCAAAGTAAAGCAAGATGCTGATAGCATCTTCATCTCCCAATACAAATATGCCAAGGAATTGGTGAAGAAGTTTGGGATTGTTGATGCTTCAACAATGCATACACCCATGACTATAAATGTAGTTATAGATTCATATGATTAGGGTAAGCCAATTGATCAAAAAAACTATAGGGCCATTATTGGTTCCCTATTGTATTTAACTGCAAGTAGACCAGATATAATGTTTGCCACATGCCTATGTGCTAGATTCCAGGTCAACCCCAAGGAATCTCATTTGATTCTTCTCAAGAGAATTATGAGATACCTGAAGGGACGCCCAAATTTAGGACTGTGGTACCCAGCTGAATCAGAATTTGAGTTAATTGGATACTCTGATTCTTACTATGCTGGTTGTAGAGTTGACAGGAAAAGTACCTCAGGAACATGTCAGTTCCTGGGAGAGAGATTAGTGTCTTGGTTCTGTAAGAAATAGGCTTCTGTCTCAACTTCAACTATAGAGGCTGAATATATAGCAGCTGCTAGTTGTTGTTCATAGATCCCGTGGATTCAAAACTAGCTTTTTGATTATGGGTACACACATAAGAAAACAAAAATCTCGTGTGACAATACCAGTGATATTTCCATAGCACAAAATCCTGTGCACCACTCTAGGACCAAGCACATTGAGATCAGACATCATTTTGTAAGAGATTGTGTGGAAAAGAACAAAATCAGTCTTGAGTTCATATCCACTAACCTTCAGAGAGGTGATATTTTCACCAAGCTCTTAGATGACAGAAGCATCTGTTCTTTTTGCATCAACTAGGCATGATAAATGGAAAAGACTAAGTGTGACTTCTGCCTTGTTGAAATCTGTTTGAAGATCGTCGAACGAAGTTCGACAATAGTCGAACAGGTTGAGCCTATCGTCGACCTATGGTTGACGCCGGCTCATTTGCTTGTGAAGACAGAAATAGTCGAACGATTGCTCGACTACTCTGCTTCAGGAAACGATCGTCGAACGATCGTTCGACTATCGCTTCTACTATCTGTTAAAACAGGTCGACGATTGTCATTTTAATAAAAAACCGATGGTCGACCTAGGTTAATAGATAATTCTTTTAGTAGTCGACAGAGCTCATCTTTTCGTATTCTTCATTCCTTCTTGTAAGGTTTGACTTGAGCTCTGCCCCGCACTCTCTGCTCTTCGTTTCTCTAGTCTTCTCCGACCAAATCGATTGCGATTGCTCCAGCTCTTCTGACGGTGATGAAGTTTGACGGGGGGTTCAGCGTGGACTTTGATTCGTTCAGCGCCTGCGATGCTGAGATTCTAGAGATACTCCAGCTATGTAAGGATCAAGGACTAAAGAAGCTGATGTCCACAAGATTTAAGATTAATATTCCAGAGATTAAAGAATGGGTCTACACTTCGTCGTCCAGTAACGAATCCATGACCGGGACAATCGCCGGCAAGGAGGTAACTTTGACTCCTGCCGTCTTGACTGAGATTTTTTATTTGATTAATATTAAAGAGGAGTATGACCAAGATACTCAAGAGTATAGCAGGATGCTGCTAGAGCTAGGACATGCCGAAGGCATTCCTTCTAAGTTGTTGAAGGTAAGTTTCCCCATAAAGTTCAAGTTCTTGGCAGAACTGGTAGGAACAGTGCTATTGGGTAAGCACTCTGCTCATGACAATATTACCAGGCAGCAGTTTGCCTTGATGTGTGCCATTGTCAACAAGAAAGTAATCAATTGGGCAGGAATAGTTTTTGATTTGATCAGGAAGAAGAACTCTAAGAAAGAGGTAACCCTTGGAAGGGTAATTGGAATATTTCTAAGAGAGAAGTATCCCAAACTGTTGGGAACAGTTTCAACTTCTATAAATGCAAGCAATAAGATGGATCCCACTTTGTTCATAAAGTGGATAAGGAACATCCAGAAGCCCTCACTAGCTGGGGTTGCTCCTGTTACATCTGAGAGCACCAGGACTGTACCAGTCACTCCCCACCTACCTGAAGAAGGCTCTTCCATTCCCCCCATTCCACCATCTACTACATTACAATCCACTTCTACTGAAGTGCCATCTACATCCACTGCCTCTCTTCCACTTGATTCTTCAACTATTCTCCATACATCACCTCCAGCATCTTCACCTCCTTCTCATCTTGCTGGGATTCTTATTCCAAATTTTGATCTGTTAGGTTCTGAGAGAATACCCACTCCACCTCAGTCACCTCTTACACCTCTAGATTATATTGATCTTCCCTCATCCACTCATCAATCCCCAGTTCACAACATATCTAATCAGGAGACCACCATCCCTGATGATCTTCCATCTACTGAGATTCCCCCTTCCATATCTTTTCAAATCAAACCAACATTTATAGCCAACATCTTGGAGCTAATTACTCCTTCAATCAAATCCATGATTTAAGAAGCAATTGCCCCACTTGTCTCTTCCATTTCTTCTATTACATCCTCCATCAATGCCCTCTCAAACTCTACTGAGCCCTCTTCACTTAGGGGCCTGAGTTCAGTACCCACTGAAATCAGGCAGGGGGAGATGTTCTAGGAAGATGTCTCAGGACTTCCCCTAGTCACTCCTCCAGCAGATCAAGAAGAGACAAAAGCTCCAGAAAAGACACCACCAGATGAAATTCTAAAAGCTGCAGATTCAGAAATAGCAACTTCTCTTGCAGTTACAGTTACAGAAACAGCTGAAGTAACAGCTGAAGTTCCAGACACAACAGTTGTTCAAGTAGCTCAAGTCTCAGGACAGAGGCCAGCTGATGTTATCATGGAAGCAGAATTTACTTGTAAAGTTTGTCTTGAAGAATCCTCCACTCCCATTATTTCCCTATACCTGGAAGGAGTCATTACCTCCTTTCTAGATGACTTATGGGAGTTAGGAAATCCTGAAGGTAATTCTTTATCTCAAGTTACTGACCTGTTAACTGACATGTTAACCTGTGAGTATCTTGAAGGAATGTTTCTAGCCCATTTAGAACATTTTTGTATCCCTTTGGCTACAGATAAAGTTCAAGAAAATTAAGTTGCTCAAGAACCTGCTCAAGAACTTGTTCAAGAACCAGCTCCAGAATCTGCTCAAGAACCTGCTGCAATAAAAGAACCTGAAGCTGAGCAAGCTCCAGAAGAACTAGTCCTCAAGACAGTTACAGTTGAGCAAGAGAAAGTTACAGATGAACAAGAAGAAAGATCGACAGTCTAGTATGACACCCCAGGACTAGACCTTGATACTCTTCTGGCACAGGATGCCTTAGAAGAAGAAAGAGAGAAAGCTGCCTTAAAAGCAAAAGAAATGGCTGATCAAGATGACTTAGACCCTTATGACCAACCTCAGTCATCTAACTCTGATGATGAGGATGATTTTGATGATTCAAAAGGTACAAAGAAGAATAAAATTGCTAAAAGGAAGAGGAAGGCTGCTCCTCCTCCTCCACCAAATCCAGATCATTATATCTCATACTACATACTGAAAGGGATTGATCCCAAATCAAAAGAATTCCAACATTGGATGGGGTTGTCCAGGAACCAACAGAAGAAGAGAAAGAAAAGTAAATGATATGACTCTCTAGCTCTAAGGTGGAATCCTAGAGGTCCTCCTCCTCCTCCTAGTGCAGGAGCCTCAGGAAATGTTTCTGCCAATCCCTTAGCTCCTTCTGCAAGATTTACTCCCTCTCAAGATTATCAGAGAAGAGGTAATCCAAGTTACCAAGGCAAATCCCAGTCAGGCCAATAAGGACAAGAGGCTGAACAAAAAGAACAAGTGAAGGAAATGGTTTATCAAAGACCAACCTTTTCTCCTCCTCCTTCACCCAAGAGAAAAGCTTCACCTTCTAAGGAAAAGAAAAGTATACCATCCAGAAAACCAATTCAGAAAAAGCAAACATATTCAAAAGGAAAAAGAATTATCTACTCTGAAAAATCCAATAAGAAATATGCAGAATTTGCTCCTCCATCTTCTCTTGTTATTCAAGAAAAGAAAGAGCCAGCTGCAAGCTTTCTAGACCTCTCTACTCAATTCAAGACCATAAAACCTCTTGATCCAGCTGATGATAATGAATATGAAAGTCAAGAGCTTAATCCTTATTTCAGGATGGCCAGATTTCTTGAATTAGTTTGATCAGCCCAGATCAGATAAGCCAGAGCTGAAGGCAAAGATGCAACATGCTTAACTACAATGTCAAAGTTCAGGAAGAAGGAACTAGACAGATTCCAGGTCAGACCTGAGGTCTTTGATGTTTCAAAGTATATGGAAAAGCATCCAGAAACTGTTGTGCCAAGAGCAGGAGAATCCAAGATCATTGGAGAACAAGACTTGAAGACATCAAAGAAAGGTGCTCCAGATCCCTTCAGGAAAATTTCTTTCCTTCCTTGTTCTTCAGTTTCTAAATCAGATTCTGATGTTGTTTGAGTTGTTTATTTTATTGACTATCTGTTTGATTATTTGTTTGATACAAATGATGATTAATTGATATGATTTGATACACCTTTGATCCTAACAGGTTAATGTTGTTTTTATATCTTGTTTATAGCATTTTGTTTGTTGTTTTTGTTTTGAGAGACTTTACCCAAAAAGGGGGAGATTGTTGGTACCTTAGTTTGGATTTGTGTTAAGTCTTCTCAATTAGTTTCTTGACCCAAGATTTATCTATGGTCAAAGGTTTGTTGTTAGGTTAGATTCCCTCAGTTGTAGAGTTATTGCTTATCCAGTTAAATTTTGGTTAAGTTGTTGTTTGGTTCGATTATAGTCGAACGCCGCTCGACTTTCGTCTATCAACCGATCGACTATCGTCTATAAGTTGGTCGACTATCGTCAGTCAGCAGATCGTCTATCTCTGAGTTAGTTCAACTCTGTTTGCTCGACTATCTGTTGTGATAGTTCGACTATCTATCTTGATAGTTCTACAATCTGATAGCTCGATTATCTGTTGTGATAGTTCGACTATCTGTCTTGATAGCTCAACTATCTTATAGCTCGACTATCTGTTTTGATAGTTTGACTATCTGCCTTGTAGTTAGTTCGACGATCTCTGTGGTTCGGTCGACGATCTCCGTTAGTCGTTCGACGATCTTTTGTCTGCATTTAGAGATATTATATTCCTTTTCTTCTGTGATTTATTTCTTATTTATCTGTCATATTTTATTAAAGATTGTTTCATTGATTTTATGCTTACATATCAAGGCAATCTTTGCCTCATTCTTTATGCATAAGTCAAGCTCTACTCTGACAAAGTCTTTTGTCTTATTAGTTAAAATATCTTTTCTACTTTATCTGTCATGCTATGCTTTATAGCTTTAAGACACAAAAGTCTTCTCTGGCCGTAAAGAGTTTGGTCTGATGTGACTTTCTCTAGTATTCTTTTATCAGATTGGATATGCAGCTTCTTAGAAAGCTTTATCCCTTTATAGGATGTCTGTCTGCAGGATATATTTTGTATTGTGCTATTTGCAGCCCAGATTGCAGATCTCAGAAGAAGACAAAGAATTAGAGCCATTACAAAGGCTAATATATAAAGAGCTCTTTGTAAAGAAGTTTAGAGATATATAGAGAGAGATATACACACAGACACCGATACTAGTTCATATACAGATTCAAAACAACCAGAAGATACAGCTCTCAGATACTTTCATACTTAACTGAGAAGATCAACTCTCTTCATCTCTCTTCTTCAATCCTGAGTTCATCCTACTTCCAGGAACATTCACACTCGGTGCTTATAGAAGAAGAAGAAGAAGAAAGAAAAGCTTATTGAAGAAGAACAACCATTCTACATCAAGAGTCTTCTTTAAGCTGCTCCTTCAAGAACTTCAAGACAACAGATTATATCTATCAAGAGTTCAGAAGAGATCCTGCACCCTGAAGCAAGACTTCTTCTTGGATATTCTCTAAGCCAGGGGAGCCTTGATTCCTTAGAGCTTTCAAGCTATGTGCAATCCACTAGCTTCTCTAATCTTGTTTTACAATAGAAAAGACATTCTAACTCTCTCAACCTCCTGTACAATGGGTTATTACTCCCTTCAAAAGTGAACCTTGGTGGCAGGGCACCTTAGCAAAAACCTGTGTTGGATTTTGAGCTCCTGATCAAAAGCTCAAAGGGTCTACTTGATCTACCTAAACCAGATCAGTGTGTGGTAGGGCACCTGAACAAAAACCTATAGTGGATTCCTACCAGGGTGGTAGAAGAGTGGATGTACCTATTGAGAGGGAACCACTATAAACCTTCTTGTGTTGTCTTTGTTGCTTAGTTTAATTATTGCACTGTGGCTGTGAGTAGAACTAACTAGGACTGCTAGTTGTTGTGATAGGACTAAAGCTGAAACTGTAATTACAGTTAGATTTCTCTTGTGCACCACACTTTGTGTTAGGCTCTAGGGTTTCAAATATCTATAAACTCATTCCGCAAACTAACTCTAAGGGAGTTGAGTAGAAGCTCAAATTTTTGAATACTCTATTCACCCCCCTCTAGATTTGTATCTATCCTCATTTTAAAATAGCTATCAAGCTAGCATTGGCATGGCACCCCACGAAGCCCTTTGTGGACGAAGGTGTAGAACACCCTTGTCTTGGGTGCAAGACGAAGACCCGAAGGCATTGGGAATTGAGTATATTGACGATACTGATGCGGTGGTTAGGCTGATAAGGGATCGCATGTTGGAGGCTCAAAGTCGGCAGGCGAAGTATTATAGCGCAAAGCATCGTATGGTTGAGTTTCAAGTGGGTGATAAAGAGTTCCTGTTAATCCGGCTAATGCATGGAGTGTCACGGGTGTGGGGAGTGAAGAAGCTCAGCCCACGGTATGTTGGACCCTATGTAAAAGTGGAAAGGATTGGCCCTTTGGCATATCGTCTGGAGCTACCGACCGAGCTAAAAAATATCCACGATGTGTTCCATGTATTGTCGCTTCGGAAGGCGCTGTTGCGGCCTGAACAATACATCCCCAGAACTGATGGTAAGGTGGCGTCTGATAGATCTGTGCGAGTGGAGCCGGTGCAGATCATTGATAATGAAATAAGAACCTTGCGCCGCAAAAGTGTGCCTCTGGTAAAAGTGCTATGATCTAATCATGGGAAGGAAGAATTTACTTGAGAGCCGGTGGACTTGATGCAGAAGCGCTACCCGGAGATGTTCTCCCAAGGTAACATTTTATAGCGCATAATATTTTGTACTTGCATCCCCATAGCCCTAGCCTGATTTCGGGGACGAAATCTTTTATTTTGTTTATAGGATTTGTAACGTCCCAATTCGCGCTAGGCCCCTCGCAAGAGTTTTGAGTCAAGAGACTTGACTCGGGCTCGTGACGCACTGGCAAAAGGTGTCAAGTGCGTTGAATGGAGTGTAGGGTTATGATATCCAACGAATCGAAAGGAAATGGCCCAAGGGAAAATCGACAAGAATTGAAGTTGATACTCGCCGATCGACGGGTATCGGGAGTGATACTCGCCGATTCGACGGGTATCGATGGTCGATACCCGCCGGATTCAGAACTGCAGATTGGGAATTAGGTTAAGTGAATGTCGACGAGAATGCCCGGCGATTCTCACCGATCGACGAGAATGCCCGTCGATTCTCACCGATCGTCGAGAATGCCCAGTGATACCCACCGATCGTCGAGTATCGCTGACAGATACTCAACGCACTCAACGCAAGAATTTCCGATAAGTGGGCTAAGTGAAATTCATCGGGTATCATTGTTAATACCCGACGAATTCGTCGAGAATGCCCGACAATTCTCGCCGATCGTCGAGAATGCCCGGTGATACCCACCGATCGTCGAGTATCGCTGACTGATACTCAACGCACTCAATGCCAGGAATTTCTGATAAATGGGCTAAGTGAAATTCTCCGGGTATCATTGTTGATACCCGACGAATTCGTCAAGAATGCTCGTCGATTCTCGCCGATCGTCGAGAATGACGGTTGATTCCCCTCGAATTTGACTTGTGCGTTTTCTTCGCCCAGGCAGATTTGCCGGCTTGTACAGGCGGACCGAACCGGACTTCGGGATTCGTGCTGATGATGATTCCTTGGATCGGGTCACTTCAATATGACCCATTAGGGGCGGTCCAATGGGGCGTTGACACGTGGCGGAAGGATTTAACCTAATACAACGGTTTATAAGAGGAGATAAAGCCGAACCCTAGCCGATCGTTCTTACCGTCATCGTGGACCTCGCGAATCCGACAGAGCCGAGGGAAGCAGTCGGAGTTCCTGGAGGCGGCCTTCTCTCTCTCTCTCTCTCTCCTTCCTTTGCCTTGAAGAACAACTGCACCAAGCAAGGGATGCCGCAAAGAAGAATGACTAGATCCATGACCGGAAATGTTATTACTGCTGGAAATGAGGTGAGCTTCCTCCCCTCTCTCTTGGTGCTAGATCTGTATGTTTAAACCGGAAAACCGGTCTCTTGTGGAGTTCGACCCTTGGGGAAGGGGTGGTCGCGCACCTACTTCAGTCCTGCAAGAAAATGACAAAGAAAAGAGAAGAAACAAGGACTAGACCAAGGGCCCGGCGTGGAGGTCCCACCACACACCCGGAAGATCTTAGAGCGCTTCCCCTCCTTAGCCAAGTGTCGGGCTAAGGTACCTCAGAAAGCGCTAGTAGGCCGGAGAATTAGTCAGCATGCCTTCTGAGGTACCCCTTGGGTCCTATTTATAGGAAAAGATGGCCTGCCAGTATACAACCTTCACTGTTTTCGAGGACTACAGGCAGACCAAAAGGGGCAACATAGTAAAAGTATGTCATGGCCAAGATGCGAGCTGGACCTGAGGGGGCACTCGCTCGGCAGGGGGCCTGACTCGCCTCGCCCTGGGCCTAGGCGGGCACGTACTCGGCGGACTGTGCCCGACTATCGCTGAGCTCGGCTTGACTACCGCCGAGCTCGGACTCGGCACGACGATCGCCGAGCTCCAACAGAAACTGAGCTCGGCACGGGGATCGTCGAGCTCGGCTCGACTACCGTCGAGCCCTGTTCCAGCACCTGAGCTCGGTCTCGGCATGCCGGGCTTCGTTCGGCCATCGTCGAGCTCGGCTCGACTATCGCCGAGCTCGGGCTCGGCATGCTGGGTTCACATTGGTCTGATCCGGCCGGTTCAACTCCTGTCGACCACTCGCGGGATACGGGGTTGTACATGATCCCCGCTCTTTGCGAGGTTGGGACAAGCTCGGAAAGAAACATCCAACCCCATAGGATCCTGCGAGTGCGACAGGGGCAAAAAGGAATCTTCTGGTAGGCCCCACAGGTAGCTATATATACGTACCCCTGCGCATCTGGCTGACCTTTGCCCTTCCCCCAAATTCTGTCAAGATGCCGCTCCCCAAGGAAGTCTTAGAGCTACTCGCACGTTCTCGCGAGGAGATCGCTGCTCAGGCTGCGGGGCTGACCAACCTTGAGGCCCCTGCTCGCCGTTTTGCCGACTTTGGCTCGGCCAAGCGGGCAAAGCCCTTTCCCCCGGGGGCCGAACCCATTCTGGCCGACATTACTGCCGCCTTGGGGAACGGGGCCGGTTCCTCCAACCAGCCGGTTCTTGGTTCTTCCACTAAAAATCTCGTGGAACTATCTTCCGACCGGGAGAACAGCGGCGAAGCATCCACCCCTCGGGCCAAAAGTATTCATGTCGGCTCGCCACGGCGGGATCCCGAGGTCAAGGAGCCGGGCTCGCGAGAGCTGGCGTCGCCGAGTCACCTCCCTTCCCGACAACCCTCCCCTGGGTCCATAGTCGTGGGGAGAGGTGCCGGGATCATCCCTGTCCCCGGCTATCAACTTGCCCCTCAGGAACTGCTGGGGCGTGGCAAGGACCTGCGCCACTTCTCTCCTCGTGCCAACCCAGAGGAGCCAGGCTCGCGCGGTAGGTTTCCAACTTTGCTCTTCTGTTCCGGGGATATTTGTTTTTCTGACAGTCTTTCAGTTCTTCACCCAGAACTTCCCGGCCGGACGGAGGACGGCGAGTCCGTGGATCGACCTCCTTACTCGCTCCTCCCTTCTCCAAGCGCCTTGGACGCCTTCCTGGACTCCGAGGTGGGCAGCCTTGAACGTGCAAAACGGGAGCGGAAGGTTCTCAAGAAGCTGGTGCGCGAGCTCCACGACCTGCGGAAGGACAACAACAGGCTGTAGTGGGAGTGCTCGCGTCTCGCGGACGGTGCTGGAGTCAGCTTGGCGTTCGAGGAGGCGTCTTCCCTGGTGCTGATGGATGAAATTGACGAGAACCTGCGGGTGATAAATAGGAACATGGGGCGACTTCGCGAACTTTATGCGCGGTGACCTGCGACGGCGGGTCGGCGAGACCGGGGAGAATGAAACGGCTCCTCTGTCAGCCGACCGGTACTCGCCCTCGCCCTCGCATGGTCCTCGCGCCCTTATTATTATAGATATATATTTTTTATTTTATTATTTTTTTTTATTTGCTCTGAATGACCTGCTTGTAATAACTCGAACAACTTTTCTACCACTTTGTATATGTAGATGCTTTTTCAATATTTTGGTGAGTCTTTTCGAATTCCCTCTTCAGGGGTCTGGCCGGCTCGCAGGATCTGCGAGGAGAGGGTGGCGAGGTGGCGTGGCGAGACCAGGACGATTGGCCGACTCGCCCTCCCTCTCACCCTTCTTTACCTTCTTCTATAAATAGACCTTCTCACCTACCCCCGGGGCACGCTTTTATTACCGGAAAACCGGTCTCTTGTGGAGTTCGACCCTTGGGGAAGGGGTGGTCGCGCACCTACTTCACTCCTGCAAGAAAATGACAAAGAAAAGAGAAGAAACAAGGACTAGACCAAGGGCCCGTCGTGGAGGTCCCACCACACACCCGGAAGATATTAGAGCGCTTCCCCTCCTTAGCCAAGTGCCGGGCTAAGGTACCTCAGAAAGCGCTAGTAGGCCGGAGAATTAGTCAGCATGCCTTCTGAGGTACCACTTGGGTCCTATTTATAGGAAAAGATGGCCTGCCAGTATACAACCTTCACAGTTTTCGAGGACTACAGGCAGACCAAAAGGGGCAATATAGTAAAAGTATGCCATGGCCAAGATGCGAGCTGGACCTGAGGGGGCACTCGCTCGGCAGGGGGCCTGACTCGCCTCGCCCTGGGCCTAGGCGGGCACGTACTCGGCGGACTGTGCTCGACTATCGCTGAGCTCGGCTTGACTACCGCCGAGCTCGGACTCGGCACGACGATCACCGAGCTCCAACAGAAACTGAGCTCAGCACGGGGATCGTCGAGCTCGGCTCGACTACCATCGAGCCCTGTTCCTGCACCCGAGCTCGGTCTCGGCATGCCGGGCTTCGTTCGGCCATCATCAAGCTTGGCTCGACTATAGCCGAGCTCAGGCTCGGCATGCTGGGTTCACATTGGTCTGAGCCAGCCGGTTCAACTCCTGTCGACCACTCGCGGGATACGGGGTTGTACATGATCCCCGCTCTTTGCGAGGTTGGGACAAGCTCGGAAAGAAACATCCAACCCCATAGGATCCTGCGAGTGCGACAGGGGCAAAAAGGAATCTTCTGGTAGGCCCCACAGGTAGCTATATATACGTACCCCTGCGCATCTGGCTGACCTTTTCCCTTCCCCCAAATTCTGTCAAGATGCCGCTCCCCAAGGAAGTCTTAGAGCGACTCGCACGTTCCCGCGAGGAGATCGCTGCTCAGGCTGCGGGGATGACCAACCTTGAGGCCCCTGCTCGCCGTTTTGCCGACTTTGGCTCGGCCAAGCGGGCGAAGCCCTTTCCCCCGGGGGCCGAACCCATTCTGGCCGACTTTACTGCCGCCTTGGGGAACGGGGCCGGTTCCTCCAACCAGCCAGTTCTTGGTTCTTCCACTAAAAATCTCGTGGAACTATCTTCCGACCGGGAGAACAGCGGCGAAGCATCCACCCCTCGGGCCAAAAGTATTCCTGTCGGCTCGCCACGGCGGGATCCCGAGGTCAAAAAGCCGGGCTCGCGAGAGCTGGCGACGCAGAGTCACCTCCCTTCCCGACAACCCTCCCCTGGGTCCATAGTCGTGGGGAGAGGTGTCGGGATCATCCCTGTCCCCGGCTATCAACTTGCCCCTCAGGAACTGCTGGGGCGTGGCAAGGACCTGCGCCACTTCTCTCCTCGCGCCAACCCAGAGGAGCCAGGCTCGCGCGGTAGGTTTCCAACTTTGCTCTTCTGTTCCGGGGATATTTGTTTTTCTGACCGTCTTTCAGTTCTTCACCCAGAACTTCCCGGCCGGACGGAGGATGGCGAGTCCGTGGATCGACCTCCTTACTCGCCCCTCCCTTCTCCAAGCGCCCTGGACGCCTTCCTGGACTCCGAGGTGGGCAGCCCTGAACGTGCAAAACGGGAGCGGAAGGTTCTCAAGAAGCTAGTGCGCGAGCTCCACGACCTGCGGAAGGACAACAACAGGTTGTAGTGGGAGTGCTCGCGTCTCGCGGACGGTGCTGGAGTCAGCTTGGCGTTCGAGGAGGCGTCTTCCCTGGTGCTGATGGATGAAATTGACGAGAACCTGCGGGTGATAAATAGGAACATGGGGCGACTTCGCGAACTTTATGCGCGACGACCTGTGACGGCGGTTCGGCGAGACCGGGGAGAATGAAACGGCTCCTCTGTCAGCCGACCGGTACTCGCCCTCGCCCTCGCATGGTCCTCGCGCCCTTATTATTATTATATATATATTTTTTATTTTATTATTATTTTTTTTATTTGCTCTGAATGACCTGCTTGTAATAACTCGAACAACTTTTCTACCACTTTGTATATGTAGATGCTTTTTCAATATTTTGGTGAGTCTTTTCGAATTCCCTCTTCAGGGGTCTGGCCGGCTCGCAGGATCTGCGAGGAGAGGGTGGCGAGGTGGCGTGGCGAGACCGGGCCGATTGGCCGACTCGCCCTCCCTCTCACCCTTCTTTACCTTCTTCTATAAATAGACCTTCTCACCTACCCCCGGGGCACGCTTTTATTGCTTTCAAATCCTTGCTTCGTCTCTGTCTTCCCGAGCTCGCGATTTTCCTTTCCTCTGCGACTATGGTCAAGACCAACCCTGACGCGGACGGTCGGTCTAAGTGCGCCCAGCACTTCGTTGACCATTGCTTCTTCGAGGGGCACATTACCGAGGAGGAGCTCGTCTAGTTCGCGGCGGCATTCGTCCCCCCCGGCTTCCAGGCTCGCAGGCCCGCCGAGCATGAAGCCATCAATTCCTTCCCGGAGGGTGAGCTCGCCTTCCCCATCTCGCACTTCGAGGTGGGACTGCGCCTCCCCCTCTGGCCAGAGATCCGCCAGATCCTGAAGTACTACGGTGCGGTGCCCGCGCAGCTGAATTCCAACGCCATTGCTATGATGGTGGCGTTCGCCTGCTTCCTCCGCCGGGAGCGGATTGAGTTCAACCTCACGGTGTTCCGTAAGTTGTTCTCTTACAAGGCTACCCCAGACGGGGTCGCCTACTTCTGCGGGTCCTTCATCAAGGTTCGCGAGCTAGCGAACAAGAATCATAATTGGATGACCCGGCTCGTCTTCATTAAGGGCGAGCTCGGCAACATCCCCTTTCGCCCCCTGTAGAAAAGCGAGGACATATATCGTCCTCCTTCCCTGTCTGGTAGCGACGCCGACCTCCACAAGTTTTTCCTCCACAAGGACTTCGAGGTCGCCTTCCTCCGCCGCGGCCTTGATTCGCTTCAACCCGTTCTCCCCGGTGAAGGTATATCTCACTCTGCCCTCTCGCGAACTTTATCAAGGTGGATCTATATGTTACATATATTTTTCTCTCTCTTTTTTTTTTGACTAAGTCTCTCTCTGCAGGGGAACGGGTTCTGCCGGAGCATCCGCCGTTCGCCGACTCGGGGATATTCTCAGATCCTCTGGAGCTGGCACGGGCGGCGGCAGCGGCTTGTCGCGAGGAGCAAGCGCGAGGCCAACTCCTCGACAGGAAGCGCTTGGAGTCCGGGGGGTCAAGCTCGCGCCCCGATCCTTCGCTCCCCAGGAAGAAGAGGGCGAAGGTGGTCTCACGCGGACGGCTGCGCCTTCCTCCGTCGCCTACCAAATTCATGAGCACGCCGGAGGCTCTATCCGACGAGCCACCCTTGAGTCCGTTGAAGGAAGCCTCCTCCCCCCGAAAGGGGAAGAAGAAGAACGGGCCGTCCTCTGATTCTACCGGAGAGGACACCCTCCGCGAGCCCAGTCTGCCGAAGGATCACCCCAACTTCGGCAACGGGTGCAAAAGCAAAGATGCGGCTGGCGAGCCCATTTTGAAGTGGGATGAGGGGGCTCACCGAGTTTCTGTTTCTACTCGCGCCCCCTCCTGGGGAGCTCGCCGGCCGCCTACCGCCCACGCCTTCGCCTTCGGCTTCGGCCTCTACAGCCGCGACAGCGCCGAATCGTACAAGAAACTTACCCCCAGTCAGCTCGGCTACGAGGGGTTGCAAGCCCACCTACAGGCCTTCGAGCTCCATCACATGATGGTCCGCCGCGGCTTCCAGCTCAGCAATGCCCTGCTGACTGCCGAGCAGGAGCGCGACCTGACGAAGGAGAGCGCGGCCGACGCGGAAAGGCGGTTCGGCCTTGCCGACGGTCTACTCGCGAAGTCTGCCGGTGGCTTGGTAATCACTGGATACCTCTATTTACCTTGCTTAGGATTATTCCTGCGCGTGTTCTGAACTTTTAACCCTACAGGACGCCGAAGCCGCTGACGCGATGTGAGGCGAGGTGGCTCAGTTGCGGGCTCAGCTCGCTGAGCGGGAAGTCCAGCTTGCCGAGCAAAAGATATATTCCCGCGAGCAGGAGGCTGTTGCCGCCCGGCTGGGGGTGGAGGTGGAGGAGTTGAAAGAGAAGAACAAGGGGCTCCTGGGAGAGGTCCTCCGCCAAGCCGATGCTCTCCTTCCCCCGGACGCCAGCCTTCCCCTTCAAGAGGCCCCAGGTGTTTGGCGAGTCTGATGTCGCGGAGCGGCTGCGAGTCAACTCCGTCGAGGCTGCCGAGTGTCTCCTGAAGGCCATGAGGGGAACGGGGATTTTGGCGGAAGGCTGCGAGGAGGTCACCGTCCGGGAGCTCCTGCCAACCCTGTTCCCGCCCAGCCCGCTCAGCGAGAAGGAAGATAGCTTCGATTCGCTCTTCGCGGGGGTGGGGGAGAAGGACGCTCGGCTTGGTGGTGAGGAGGACCGTCACTCGAGGGGGAGGGCGAGAGCTAGCTTCTGTTTTCTTCTCTCTTTTTTTGTATCATGCCGGGGCGGGCCTCTCCTTGTACACTTGTAATGATGAATCAAATACATTTTTCACAATTTCACTATCTTCTTTTTAAGCTTACTTGCGATATTATACCCGCGCGCTTGGTAGAGCGACCTCGCCCGTAGAATGTCTTGAGTTAGGACCAGCCCCCGCGGTGCTCGCGGCGAATCCCTAGGACACGTGCTCGCGCCATATCCCACTCGCGCCTCACCTTCCCCCGCCATGTTTCGCCTCAGTTTTTCGATAATTCAGACAAGTGAAAATATGTTTGGGTCAAGATGCTGCCGGCATCCGCCTTACATCAGGGCGTGTCTTTCGCCGAGTTAACTGGAGCGAGGCTAGGCTCGCTGGAGAGAGCCGCTTTCCTTCCCCTGGGTCTGGGACGGGACCAGGGCTTCCTTAGTAGCGAGCTGGAGAGAGGGGGGGGGGGGGGGTAGGATATTCCGAGCTCGCCGTCATGACTAGCGAGCTCGCACCCTGGTGTTTTCCTCGGGCCTACTCCCAGTCTCAACTCCAGGGTCGTAGCGATGTCCATCGAGACTCGGCTGTGCCAGCTAGGTGGGAGCCTGGCAGGGGAGTGACGAGACCTAACCCCAGAGCGAGGAGACTTAGAAACTTTTGCCTCTCCCGGGTGCTACCACCGGGCCAGTCAGCTAGGTGAGAGCCTGAGGGCGGGTGTTGAACATCCTCCGGGCTCAGCCCCAGGGTCATAGCGATGTCCTTCGAGACTCGGCCGTACCAGCTAGGTGGGAGCCTGGCAGGGGAGTGACGAGACCTAACCCCAGAGCGAGAAGACTTAGAAACTTTTGCCTCTCCCGGGTGCTACCACCGGGCCAGTCAGATAGGTGAGAGCCTGAGAGCGGGTGTTGAACATCCTCCGGGCTCAGCCCCAGGGTCATAGCGATGTCCATCGAGACTCGGCCGTACCGGCTAGGTGGGAGCCTGGCAGGGGAGTGACGAGACCTAAACCCAGAGCGAGGAGACTTAGAAACTTTTGCCTCTCCTGGGTGCTACCACCGGGCCAGTCAGCTAGGTGAGAGCCTGAGGGCGTGTGTTGAACATCCTCCGGGCTCAGCCCCAGGGTCATAGCGATGTCCTTCGAGACTCGGCCGTACCAGCTAGGTGGGAGCCTGGCAGGGGAATACGAGACCTAACCCCAGAGCGAGAAGACTTAGAAACTTTTGCCTCTCCCGGGTGCTACCACCGGGCCAGTCAGCAACGTGAGAGCCTGAGGGCGGGCGTTGAACATCCTCCGGGCTCAGCCCCAGGGTCATAGCGATGTCCATCGAGACTCGGCCGTACCGGCTAGGTGGGAGCCTGGCAGGGGAGTGACGAGACCTAACCCCAGAGCGAGGAGACTTAGAAACTTTTGCCTCTCCCGGGTGCTACCACCGGGCCAGTCAACTAGGTGAGAGCCTGAGGGCGGGTGTTGAACATCCTCCGGGCTCAGCCCCAGGGTCATAGCGATGTCCTTCGAGACTCGGCCGTACCAGCTAGGTGGGAGCCTGGCAGGTGAGTGACGAGACCTAACCCCAGAGCGAGAAGACTTAGAAACTTTTGCCCCTTGGGGGTTTAAGCTGCGAGCTCCTCTACCCTCACTATTTTTCCAGAGCATAAAATATGATAATGAGATTCGTTTTTATTCATGAGGCCAAGATATTTACAATATTTTCAAGGGTAGAAACATTTCAGATCGTCGCCACTCCAAGTGTGGCTGAGGGTATCCCCTTTTACATCTTGGAGGCGATACCCCACCGATTTCAAGACCTCCTGCACAATGTAAGGGCCCTCCCAATTGGGGTGTAGTTTTCCTACAGCGGCTGATCTCCCTGCCACGTCCACTTTTTTCAAGACAAGGTCCCCCTCCATGAACTGCTTGACACGGACGTTTTTGTCGAAATACTTGGCCATCCTTCGCTTGGCCTCTTCCTGCCTGACGACGGACAAGTCGCGTAGTTCTTCCACCATATCAAGGGAGAGTCGAAGCTCCTCCTCATTCTCTGACCTCCATTCTTCCCTTCCGGCTCCTGCCTCGATGACCCGAGGCGTCTGGACCTCGAACTCGATAGGTAGAACTGCCTCGCAGCCGTGAGAGAGTTTGAAAGGCGTCTCCCCTGTGGCGGTATTGGGGGTGGTCCTCAAGGCCCAGAGGACTGATGGAAGTTATTCCACCCAACTTCCCCTCAAATTTTCCACTTTCTTCTTTAAGAGGTTCACGATGATTTTGTTGGCCGCTTCCACCTGCCCGTTGCTCCTGGGGTGATGGACAGAAGCAAACCGAAGGTCAATCCCCAGCTGTTCGCAGAAGCGAATGAACTCCGTGCTGGCGAACTGAGGTCTGTTGTCCGTGACGATAGCCTATGGCAGCCCATGCCTGCAGATGATCTCTCCCCAGATAAAGTTCCTGACCACCTGAGAGGTTATCTTGGCTAGAGCCTTCACCTCCATCCACTTAGAAAAATAATCGACCATGACCAACAGAAACCTCCTCTGCCCGCTGGCCTGAGGGAAAGGTCCTACGAGGTCTAGTCCCCATATGGCGAAGGGCCATGGTGCCATGATGCTTCTTAACCTCTGAGCCGGCTGGAGCTGGAGCGGGGCATATAGTTGGCACTTATGACATTTTTTTGCGAATTCGGCTGCATCCTGACCGAGGGTGGGCCAGAAGTACCCTTGCCTGACGATTCTCCCTTCCAGGGTCCGACTCCCCGAATGACTTCCACATTCGCCGGAATGGACTTCCTCCAAAATTTTATGCACTTCCCTTTCGGCCACACAACGGGCCAACATCCCTGAGAGGGTTTTGCGATACAACTGCCCCTCACGCAGGAGGTAGTACGCCGCCTTGTTCTTGAGCCCTCTTCGGTCCATTCCCTCCGGGTACTCTCCGGTGGACAAAAAGGTGACGAAGGGATCCATCCATGAGGGGTGTTGTTCTACCTCCATTAGTTCCCCCTCCTCGATGGAAGGTCGGAAGAGATCCGTAATGGTGCCTCCCATCCGGGGGCCGTGCTTTGCTAGCTGGTCGACTGGCTCGTTTTCCCCTCGCGGCACGTGCTTGATTGAGAAGGTCTGGAAGGTCCCAATGACTCCCCTTACCTTCATCAAATAGAGCTGCAGGGTGGGCTCCCTCGCCTCAAACTCCCCCTTGACCTGGGAAGCCACCACCATGGAGTCGGTGAGGACCTCCACGTCATGCACCCCCAATTCTCTTGCCAGGCGCAGACCTGCGATTACGGCTTCATATTCGGCTTGATTGTTGGTGATAGGAAAGTGCACTACCACAGTCTGCTCGATCTTTATCCCCTGGGGGCTTTCCAGGATGACCCCAACCCCTAAAGAATGCTTCCCCGAGGCACCGTCCACCCTGAATTTCCAGGGGAGAGGGCGAGTGAGTCTCTCCTCCGCCACCTCGACCATATACTCTACCAGGAAGTCAGCCATAGCTTGGGCCTTGATTGAGAGGCGGGGGACGAAGGAGATGTCGAACTCGCTCAGTTCCACTGATCATTTGGCCAACCTACCTGAATGCTCTACCCCCTTGAAGATGTTGCGCAGGGGGTGGTCGGTCACTACTCGAATTGAGTATGCCTGGAAATAAGGTCGAAGCCTCCGGGCTGAGATGATCAAGGCGAAGGCCAGTTTTTCCAGGATGGGGTAACGGAGCTCGGCCCTCTTCAATATCCGACTCACATAATAGACGGGGAGTTGCCTCTTCCCTTCTTCCCGAACCAAAACCGAACTCACGGCTTCAGCCCCGACCCCTAGATATAGGAATAAGTCTTCCCCCTCCTTGGGCCCTTGGAGCAGAGGGGCCTGAGTCAGCTATTTCTTTAAAGCCTGGTAGGTTGGCGAGAGGGCAGAGCGAGATATACCTTCACCGGGGAGAACGGGTTGAAGCGAATCAAGGCCGCGGCGGAGGAAGGCGACCTCGAAGTCCTTGTGGAGGAAAAACTTGTGGAGGTCGGCGTCGCTACCAGACAGGGAAGGAGGACGATATATGTCCTCGCTTTTCTGCAGGGGGCGAAAGGGGATGTTGCCGAGCTCGCCCTTAATGAAGACGAGCCGGGTCATCCAATTATGATTCTTGTTCGCTAGCTCGCGAACCTTGATGAAGGACCCGCCGAAGTAGGCGACCCCGTCAGGGGTAGCCTTGTAAGAAAACAACTTACGGAACACCGCGAGGTTGAACTCAATCCGCTCCCGGCAGACGAAGCAGGCAAACGCCATCATCATAGCAATGGCATTGGAATTCAGCTGCGCGGGCACCGCGCCGTAGTACTTCAGGATCTGGCGGATCTCTGGCCAGAGGGGGAGGCGCAGTCCCACCTCGAAGTGCGAGATGGGGAAGGCGAGCTCACCCTCCGGGAAGGAATTGATGGCTTCATGCTCGGCGGGCCTGCGAGCCTGGAAGCCGGGGGGGACGAATGCCGCCGCGAACTCGACGAGCTCCTCCTCGGTAATGTGCCCCTCGAAGAAGCAATGGTCAACAAAGTGCTGGGTGCACTTAGACCGACCGTCCGCGTCAGGGTTGGTCTTGACCATAGTCGTAGAGGAAAGGAAAATCGCGAGCTCGGGAAGACAGAGACGAAGCAAGGATTTGAAAGCAATAAAAGCGTGCCCCGGGGGTAGGTGAGAAGGTCTATTTATAGAAGAAGGTAAAGATGGGTGAGAGGGAGGGCGAGTCGGCCAATCGGCCCGGTCTCGCCACGCCACCTCGCCACCCTCTCCTCGCAGATCCTGCGAGCCGGCCAGACCCCTGAAGAGGGAATTCGAAAAGACTCACCAAAATATTGAAAAAGCATCTACATATAGAAAGTGGTAGAAAAGTTGTTCGAGTTATTACAAGCAGGTCATTCAGAGCAAATAAAAAAAAATAATAAAATAAAAAATATATATAATAATAAGGGCGCGAGGACCATGCGAGGGCGAGGGCGAGTACCGGTCGGCTGACAGAGGATCCGTTTCATTCTCCCCGGTCTCGCCGACCCGCCGTCGTAGGTCGCCGCGCATAAAGTTCGTGAAGTCGCCCCATGTTCCTATTTATCACCCGCAGGTTCTCGTCAATTTCATCCATCAGCACCAGGGAAGACGCCTCCTCGAACGCCAAGCTGACTCCAGCACCATCCGCGAGACGCGAGCACTCCCACTGCAGCCTGTTGTTGTCCTTCCGCAGGTCGTGGAGCTCGCGCACCAGCTTCTTGAGAACTGTTGCGCGCTAGGGTTCAAAGAGAATAAACGCAACCGAACTAGCAACCCAATGAGGCAAGTATACCTATCGAATTGTAGCAAGGGGACACAAGTGTCGTATTGAAATCCGGGAACTGTTGGCTATGCTTACTCACACGAACGCTATTATCTTATCGACGGAAAAACTAGGGTTTTAGAAAATCTAAGTGCAGGGGAGAAAGTAAAGCTATTCTAGAAGAAGAAACACTGCAATTAAGAAGGCTATTAAGTAAACAACTAAGCTAGAAAGGAAACTACTGCAGTTAATTAAAGAGCACAAGACAGGTGATTACTACGAAAGGTAGAAAATATGAAATGGAAATGCACCCGATCAAGATTCACCTCGGCTAAAGATGATTAAGAAAATGCGATAAAAATCTAAACTTAATAGGATAAGGGTCCTTGACCGTGGAGGTTCCTAAAGCTTGAACACGCTTCTCTCGAAGTCGTGCCCAACTGAGTTTAGGAAGGTCCGACCGACTCTCGTCTAAATCGGAGGCCTAAAACTCGCTTTACGCGGTGAACCCCACTAATGGATTTTACTCCAATCCGGGAGATTTGGACGTCTGCCTCTCTCGAGGGGTGCGTACAACTCCCTTTACTCTTGAATGCTCACTTCATTCTTTCGGCCTCTCGGCTAGCCCAGAATGAAAGCAAAGGCGGAGAGTATATATCGAAAATATACCTCCAACCCGTGATTAATCAAGAGTAATTCAAGGCCCTAACCTAAAAAGAAAAGATTAATTAAAACATCATAACATAATCGCTCTAACCTCGGATCATCAAGATCGAGTACAAGGAGGATTAATTAATCATAATGGAGTGGAGGGGGGGATGAGTATTAAAGCATAAGAAGGAACACAAGCTAAAGGAAGAACAATTTTATTAATGAAAAAAGGGCAAGTTACACTAATGAAAATAAAATTACAAGTTCATGAAAATTAAACCCTATTCTAGCCCTACATTAAGCACTAAGCAAGAAGGAAATTGCAATAAAAGCTAGAACAAACTAAGATTAAACTAGGGTTAAACAAAAAGTACAAAGAGAGGGGGAGAGAGAGAGAGAGAGAAAGCATGAAAAAGGATCAAGAAACAAAGGGGCAGTACCTCCCCCACTCAACCAAAGCTTGCTGAAATGGAGAGGGGGGGCTCAATTTATAGATTTTTTTCTCGGGTTGGTCACGCCCTCCGACACGCCCTAGGGGGGGGCGTGTCAGGGGGCGTGACAGTACTATGTTGACCTCGAGCTCTGGATTCTGGTGGGAGGGATGATTGCTTCGGTACGTTGGTGGTCACGCCCTAGGTCACGCCCGTGACAGGGGGGCGTGACAGGCACGTCATGTCCAAATCATTGGTCGGAAATCCGTCAGTCATCGAAAAAGGAGGGTGTCACGCCCATGTCACGGGCGTGACAGGGGGGCGTGACAGTACTATTTGCGTGCTGAGGCGGAACGGCATTTAATGCCGCGGCAGCTTTGCGGCAGAGGGCGACACGCCCACGGTCACGCCTGGTGACACGCCCGGGGAGGGCGTGTCAGGGGGGCGTGACAGCGGTTTTGGCCGTTTTCTGTCCCCTTCCAGCAGGAGTCCTGGGGATCGGGTGACACGCCCTAGGTCACGCCCATGGAGGGCGTGACAGGGGGGCGTGACAGGCCATTCTGGCAAATTTTCTGAAAACATGCAAAAAGACAGGAAAAATTTAGTGGCAATAAAATTTACATAAAAAGGATAAAAATAAACTAATAATAGACATAATTTGTATACTAAAAAATATAAAATACGATAATAGTTTAGGCTACAAAACGTATTATCAAATTCCCCCAAGCTTAAGTTTTGCTTGTCCCCAAGCAAAAATATAAAAACTAGATATTTATAACAGGACTAATCAAAAAGTTCTAATTATGCCTACACAAGTACTATGCGAAATTCTAAGTAGGGAAAAGGTGAAATGTAAGTCTAAAACAATTATTTAGGTATGGTAAAACTTTTATAAACTTTACTTAATAAAAACAAATCATCCAAAATTTTAACGAGTTTTTTTAAATGGACTTAAGTAAAGCATCGAAAATGAAAAACACGCATTGAGTTGTTACTAGATTCAAGCAACGCATTATAATTATATCAATTTAAATAACAAAAATCTAGGTTTAAATCTAAAACTAAAACTGATTTACTGTTTTTCTTTTCTTAGTTGTTAAATAAAAAACAAAAAGCGTGAATCAAAAGGACTTAAATAGGACAGAAACGTTTGGTTTAGGAAAATGATTAGGAGTGGAATTCAAAGATAAACGTGAAGGTTTAAAATCACACTAAACCAAAGCAAAGTGTTTCAAAAACTTTCATAAAAATATATACACATTTTTTTCTTTTTCTTTTTCTTTTTCATTTTTTTTTCTTTTTTCAAAACAAAGGCCATAAATATTTTTATTTTCCTTTTTGAGCTGGCCGAACAAAAATAAACATCACTTTTGAACATACTTCCTTTTTTCGAAAACCTTTCTCCACAAAAATCACAAAATACCCTATCAAAATCGTCAAAATAATTTATGAAACTCAAAAAGGCTAGTGCGATTCGATAGGTTGGAAATTTTGGCTTTGGTGAAACTGAAATGAAGAGAGAAGGTATCAAATGAAATCGGAAAAAGGCTCAAAAACGGCTAACTAGTGGTAAAAGTTTTTAGGTTGGCAGGAAAGCTCAAACGAAAACAAAAACGGCCTAAATCATTTTCACGCTTTTGAATTTATTTAAAACAAAGGTTTGAAAAATTTCAAAAAGCGAGTCCTAGATAATAAAAGAAGATTGATGAAATTAACTCGAAAATAGAAATAATAGGTGACTTGGATCGTTCACATCTACTACGTTATTTAAAAGTTGACTTTACAAAAATTATTCAAAAACGAAAAAGAAAATAGTGGATGATGAATTTTTTTTGAGAAAGTAAAGGAAATAAAAAACAAAAAACCATAATAGAAATGCGAGTTTTAGAAAAATATTTCACCTTAACATGCTACCGCGAATTAGAAACACAGCATGGCCAACATTTTACTTGTGAAACATAATTAAAAAGAACAATTAGAAATATTATAGTTAACTAAGTTATTTATAGGAGATTTTGAGTAAAACAAAACTAAAAACTGGGGGTACTATTGAAATACCAAAATGTCTAAACTATTCAAAAACACATATATATATATTTTTTATTTTGCGAAATATTCTCTTTTTTTAGATTTTGGATAATTTTTTCTCTTTTTTTGGAATTTTAAGATATTCATTTTTTTTGGAAATATTTACAATATATACAAAAAAGGAAATTATTTACACTAAGCAAAAATGAAGGAGGAAATCCTCCCCCATGCTTAAAATAGACATTGTCCTCAATGGCTAAAGAAGGGGATTGGAGAAGGAGAGAAAAATAAAGTGCAGAATTGAAAAGACAGAATTGAAATACAGGTACTTCCCCGGATTTATTTGCTGCGAAAGCTGAGTGATGCCGCTCCTCCGAATGTCTTCTTTGGACTTCGTGATGGATTCAGCAATGTTGGAGCAGGCGATCGCAGAAGCTTCAGCTTGTCGGAGCCGTCCGAGGCAAAAAATTGTAAAATAAAGAAAACAGAAAAAGATAACTTGGGTTGCCTCCCAAGAGCGCCCTTTGGTTAAAGCGTCGTTGAGCTCGACGCATCAAAAAAATAATATTGTCCAAAAATATTGTTGTCCCGAAATAAAAATTTTTTTAGCAAAAAAATTAAAAGTTCAAGATTAGAGTTCGTGAAGCAGAAACTTAATAGTGTTTGGACTGACATCATCATCACCAGAGAAATACAGTTTAAGACGCTGACCATTCACTTTGAAATTACCCTTATCAGGGTGAGAAATTAAAACAGTTCCATAAGAAAATACTTCTAAAACAGAAAATGGGCCAGACCAGCGAGATTTTAATTTGCCCGGAAATAAACGTAAACGACTGTTATATAACAGGACTTGGTCGCCCGGCTTAAAGTTTTTAGGGTGCCTTAAGTGTTTATCGTGTAAACGCTTCGTCCGCTCTTTATAAAGTTTATTATTTTCATAAGCATAAGAGCGCCACTCATCGAGTTCATTTAGTTGAAATTTTCGAAGGCCACCGACTGAGTGGGGATCGAAGTTTAAAAATTTTAAGGCCCAAAAGGCGCGGTGTTCTAACTCTACGGGCAGATGGCACGATTTTCCATAGACCAGCCGATACGGCGTACATCCGAGGGCGGTTTTGTACGCTGTTCGGTAGGCCCATAAGGCATCGTCAAGTTTGGCTGACCAGTCCTTTCTAGAAGTTGAAACAGTCTTTTCTAATATTCTTTTTATTTCTCTATTAACTACTTCGACTTGACCGTTAGTTTGGGGGTGGTAGGCAGTGGAAAGCTTATGCGTAACGCCGTATTTGGTAAGAATTTTTGAAATTGCGCGTTACAAAAATGGGAACCCCTATCGCTAACGATTGCGCGTGGCGTACCGAATCTAGAAAATAATCTTTTTAGAAACGTGACTACAACTCGGGAGTCGTTCGTAGGAAGAGCTTGGGCCTCAGCCCATCGTGAAACATAATCAACAGCAACTAAAATATATTTGTTTCCGAAGCTAGAAGGAAGGGGGCCAACAAAATCAATTCCCCAGAGGTCGAAAATTTCGCACTCTAAGAAATAATTTTGCGGCATTTCATTTTATTAGAAATATTGCCCGACCGTTGGCAACTATCACACCTGCTCACAAAGGCTTGCGCGTCTTTAAACAGGCTAGGCCAGTAAAAACCGCACAAAGCACCTTATGAGCGGTACGAGCAGCTTGATAGTGCCCACCTGTCGGACCTTCATGCAAATGTTTAAGAATATCAATTCCTTCATCAAAAGAAACACATCTCCTTATCACCTGATCTGCACAAATTTTGAAAAGATGCGGGTCTTCCCAAAAGTAGTTCTTCAGCTCAGAAAAGAATTTCTTCTTTTGCTGAGAGGAGAACTCCTTTGGGAGCACCCGGGCCACTAGATAGTTGGCGATGTGCGCGAACCAAGGAGAAGTAGATTGAAAGTGAAGGGATAGATACTACTCTAGAGGGGGGGTGAATAGAGTTATCAAATTTTGCACAGACAAAACTTAATATTCTACCCAACTCCCTTGGAGTGAAGTGCGGAATGAAAAGATTATAGATATTGATTTAACCTTAAAGCCTAACACAAGTAATGTGTACAAACATAAGCTAACTGTAATTACAGTTAAGCTTGGAAAAACCTAATCAGCAACTAGCAGCCTAGTTATATCTAATCACAGCCACAATGCAGGAATTAAACAATTGAATCCAGACGACACAAGGAGATTTATAGTGGTTCCCCAAACAACTTGGGTACGTCCACTCTTCTACCCACACGGTAGGAATGCACTCAGGTTTTTGATCAGGTGCCCTGCCACCAACAGAATCTGCTTCAGGTAGATTCAGAAACCCTTTAGACTTTTGATCAGGTGTCTAAAAACCAAGCACAGGTTTTTGATCAGGTGCCCTGCCACCAAGGGATACTTTTGAAGGGAGTAATAACCCTGTACAGGAGAGGGAAGAAGGTTAAGATGTCTTCTCTATTTTACAATAGATTAGAGAAGCACAAAAACTTGCACTGAGCTAGAATGCTCTAAAGAATCAAGGCTCCCCCTGGCTCAAAGATGTTCAGGTGAAGTCTTGCTTCAGTGCAGAAAACTCTTCAGAAAATTCTGAAGGAAAAACTACAGGAAGAAAATAAATGACAAAAAGAAATCTCTTCAAGCAGCTATTCTTCTTCTTCTTCTTCTTCAAAGAATCTCTGAGTTTGAACTTCCTGAAAGCAGGAGAACTCAGGTTGAAGAAGAGATGAGGATCTTAACACTTCTCAGTTAGATGGAGTTTGCTGAGAGCAGAAAGCTTGAACGCTTGAAAGCTTGAATGAACACTGGTTGGCTATTAGCTTCTGTTAACTAGCTTGAATCCTTCTGCAAAGGGTTCTTTATATAATCATCAGCAAGCAACGGCTCTCTTCCATTTGAATTATTTGTCTTCTTCTGAGCCTTGAGACCTGGGCTGTAAATATCAAAGAAGACAGAAATATCTCTGCAGCAAAAACATTCTATAAAAAGGAATAAACCTCTTTCTAAGAAGCTGCAGGCTTAAATCAAATAATCAGAAGGACCAAATAAAGTCACATCAGAAATAATCTCTTTATAGCAAAGAAGACTTTTCAGTCCAACGGCTATAAAGGGCTGTCAGCAGATAAAGTAAATTATAATGACAGCTAATAAGACAAACAACTTTATCTTAAAAGATTTGAACTCAGGCAAAAAGAATAGAGCAAATAATGCCTGGAAACTTTATCATACAGCTTGAAATAATGTGCCAGAAAATGTATTAAATTAATTAAATATAATAAATAAATACAAAATACAAAGGCAGGCAGAAAGCGTCGAACGACCTTCGGAAATCGTCGACCGACGCACGGAGATCGTCGATCTATCGGGCAGATAGTCGAACGATCCAGATAGTCGACCTATCGAAGAAGATAGTCGAACTACCCCGGCAGATAGTCGACCTATCAGAACAGATAGTCGAACTATCAGATAGTCGATCTATCTAGGACAGATAGTCGAACTATCAAGCGCACAGAGATAGTCGACCTATCAAGCAGATAGTCGACCTACCTCAGAAAACAGATAGTCGACCTATCAACAGATAGTCGACCTATCAACGCAGAACAGATAGTCGACCTATCAACAGATAGTCGAACTATTAGCGCAGAACAGATAGTCGACCTATCAACAGATAGTCGAACTATCAGCGCAGAACAGATAGTCGACCTATCAACAGATAGTCGAAATATCAGCGCAGAACAGATAGTCGACCTATCAACAGATAGTCGAACTATCAGCGCAGACCAGATAGTCGACCTATCAACAGATAGTCGAACTATCAGCGCAGACCAAGGCGTCGACCAACTGATAGACGATCGTCGATCAGCCGATAGACGATAGTCGAACGGCGTTCGACTATAGTCGAACGAAAAGCCTACTTAACCAAATTCTCAATTTGGAAAAGCGAGGACTCTATAGCTAGACTCCTAACCATTGACCATAGATATTTCTTGGGTCAAAGGGGCACAAAGGAGAGGACTAAAACTCAAATCAAACTAGGGTACCAACAATCTCCCCCTATTTGAGTTAAGTCTCTCAGAATCTAAAACAGCTAGCAATAGAATACTAAAAATAATTTCAGCAAATAGATAACAATAAACTGGCAGATTATCAATCAGATAGATAAATATAACACAGCAGTTAATTAAACTATTTAAGAATCTTTAGAGTCTGGTAAAGGATCAGAAGAACTAGAAACAAAAGAAATTTTTCTTAGAGGGTCATCTGATTCTTTCTTCGACATCTTTAGGTCCTGCGCACCAATGATCTTCAGTTCTGTAGTCCTAGGGACAACAGCTTCAGGGTGCTTTTCCATGTACTTTGACGGGTCAAACATCTCAGGATTTACCTGGAACTTTTCAAATTCTTTCTTTCTATAAGCTGACATGGTAGTAAAACCAGTTATATCTTTTCCTTCAGCTCTTGCTTTTCTTATCTGAGCTGCTCCTACAAGTTCTTGAAAGCGAGCCATCCTAAAGTTAGGATCGAGCTCAGGATTTTCATATACGGGCTCAGGAGAAGCAGCATCAGCTATTTTATCTAGATAAGACATTAAAGAATACTTAGCAGATAGGTTCTTGCTAGATATTTAAAACAAAATAAACTATTTACCTTTTGATACAATTTCCTCAGTCTGTACTGGAGAAGGAGATGAAATTCTCTTCTTTGGAGAAGGAGGTGGGGAAAAGGTTGGTCTTTGTGCCACAGTCTCCTTCATTTGTCTTTGAGAACCATGAAATGATTTGCCTTGAGAGCTTTGATAACCTTGCCTTGGTTGGGGCTGAACAGACGCAGATTTTCCAAAGGAGGCAGTAGGATGAGCTGAAAGGTTCCCAGAGGCTCCTGCACCTGGAGGAGGAGGAGGACCTCTGGGAGTCCATCTTTAGACAGGACTATCATACCTCTTGGTTCTTTTCCTTTCTTTTTGCTGATTCTTCGAGAACCACATCCAATGCTTAAAATCCTTGGATTTAGGGTCAATGCCCTTCAAAATATAATACGGAATATCATTATCCTTGCTAGGAGGTGGAGGAGGAGCAGCTTTTCTTTTCTTTGCAGCAGATTTCTTTTTCTTTGACTTTTCAGAAACATCGGAATCATCATCATCATCAGAATGGGATGATGGAGGGTTCTCATAAGGATCATAGGCTTCTGAGACAGCCTTTTCTTTAAGCTTTGAAGCAGATTTCTCTTTTTCTTCTTCTATGGCATCCAAAGCCAGAAGGGAGTCTAAATCTAATCCTGGAGAGTCATCCCAGATGGATGACTTTTCAAATTGCAAATCTTTCTCTTTCTCTTTTAAAGATATTACTCTTAAATTCCATGCTGCTCTTGCTTGAGCTTCTTCCAAACTCAGAACAGGAGAGTCAACTTTGACTTCCTCTTTCTCAGACTCATCTTCTTTATTATCTAAGAAGGATTCCAACTCAGGGTCTACTTGAGTAGCAAGAATACTTGGGTCAGCCTCAGAAACAACTGCTATGATTTGAGCAGCTAAATCTTCTTTAATAACATCTGAAAAATTATGAATATAGATCTGCTAAATAAACAGAGATCATTCCTTCAATGTATTCACAGACTATCAAATTAATAGACTCATCAACAAAACGAATGAAAGAGTTACCTTCATATTTAACCATCTCCCAGCAGTCATTCAGATATGAAGTTATAATTCCTTCCAGGAATCTAACTATCACAGGAGAGGTAAGATCTTCTAAGCAGACTTTAACTGCAATCTCAGATAACAAGATTCCATCTGCTATTTCTTTCTCAGACAAAACTGGAGCTAATTCTATCTCAGTCATTACAACATCTGGAGCTATTTCTATTTCAGCTGGAGGAGAGGCAGGGAGGACTGAGACATCTTCATGGAACATCTCCCCCTGCCTGATTTCAGTGGCTACTGAAACCAGGCCCCTAGAGGAAGATGGCTCAGCAGATTTTGAAATGGATTGGATGGAGGCAGTCAAACGGTCAATGGAGGCGGCAAGGGGAGCGATTGCCTCATCAATCATGGTTTTGATTGACGGGGTAATCAGCTCCACAATGCGGGAGATAATCTCTGGAGAAATTTCAAAAGATGATGGATGAGAGGGGGATGGAGCAGCAGCAGATATGGTAGGGGTGCTGGGATGAGAAATAATGGGGACAGGGGATCGAACTGGAGATACAGCAGGAGAGTTAACAGGAGAATGAATGGGAGAATGAATTGGGGAATGAACGGGAGATACATGAGGAGTAGGAATTCTCTCTGATCCTAACAAATCGAAGCTAGGAGCAGATATCCTAGCCAGATATGTAGGTAGAGGAGAGGCTGGAGGGGAAGAAGGAACAACCGTAGTTGTTTCAGGGGCAGCAGAGGAAGAAAGTCTTACTTCAACTGAAGTTGATGGTACTTCAGCTGAGGCAGACGGCAATGCAGAGGAGGAGGAAGGAAGAGCTGAGCCAGCTTCAATAGGTTGAGAAGCGACTGATGAAGTCCTTGTGTCCTCAGATGGTGCTGGAGCAGATTTCACGAACGTCCTCTTCCACTTTGAGAACAGATGGGGATCCATCTTCTTGCTCTCATTGATGGTTGTTGTAGTGGAACTCAGCAGATGGGGAAATCTTTCCTTCAGGAAAATACCTATAACCCTTCCTAGGGTAACTTCCTTTTTTCCATTCTTTTTCCTGATTAAATCAAACAGAACTACAGCCCAATTGATCCTTTTTCGATTAACAATTGCACACATAAGTGCGAATTGCTGCCTTGTTATGTTATCATGGGCAGAGTGCTTGCCCAGAAGCACTTTTCCAACTATCTCAGCCAAAAACTTGATTTTGAAAGGGAAGTTTACCTTGAGCAGCTTGGTGGGAATGCCCTCGGCATGTCCCAGCTCAACAAGCATCCTTCCGAACTCCTGAGCATCTTGCTCATAATCTTCGTCACTAATAACTAATCCAAAAATATCAGATAAGACGGCCGGAGTCAGGATAACTTCTTCTCCGCCTATGGTACTAATCATCGATTCGTCTGAGGAAGACGACGTGAAAGCCCATTCTTTAATTTCTGGAATGTTGATCTTAATTCTTTCAGACATTAACTTCTCTAAACCTTGATCTCTGCAGAGCTGGAGAACTTCCACGATTCCGGCATCGCAGCTACTGAAAGCTTCAAAATCCACACTGAATCCTGCATCAAACTTGACGACGGCTAGAACAGCTGGGGAAACCGCCATTGAATCGCTGGAGAAACGCGAGAAGGAGGAGGAAGACGAAGGGGACGAAACGGCACAAAATCGCAAGCGGGAAAGCAGAATGCGAAAGGGCACGCTCCGTCGACGATAAAGCACAAGATCTTTTGACCTAGGTCGACTATCGGCTTTATATCTGACCGGATATAGTCGGTCTATTAAAAAGATCTTGACCCGATGGTCGAACGGTCGTTCGACGATCGGCTCAGAAGCAGAGTAGTCGGACAATCGTTCGACTATTTCTGGCTTCTCAAACAATAGGCTATCGTCATCCAGAGATCGACGATGAGCTCGACCTGTTCGACGATGGTCGAACGTTGATCGACGATCTTCAAACAGATAAGCTATCATTAACCAGAGGTCGACGATAGGCTTAAACCGTTCGACTATCTTCGAACGTCGTTCGACTATCTTCAAACAGATTTCAACATAGGCAGATAAAGTCACACTTAGTCTCGTCCATTGATCATGCCTAGTTGAACTAAAAAGAGCAGATGCTTCTGTTCATCTAAAGGCTTGGTGAATATATCACCTCTCTGAAACTCAGTGGATATGAACTCAAGACAGATCTTGTTCTTTTCCACACAATCTCTCAGGAAATGGTGCCTAATCTCAATGTGCTTCGTTCTAGAGTGGTGCACTGGATTTTGTGCAATTGAGATAGCACTGGTACTATCACACATGATCTTGGTGTTCTTGTGTGAGTAACCATAATCCACAAGCTGGTTTTGAATCCACAGGATCTGTGAATAACAACTAGCAGCAGCTATATATTCAGCCTCTGCAGTTGAAGTTGAGACAGAAGCCTGCTTCTTACAGAACCAAGAGACCAATCTCTCTCCCAGGAACTGACAAGTTCCTGAGGTGCTCTTCCTGTCAACTCTGCAACCAGCATAATCAGAATCAGAATATCCAATTAATTCAAACTCTGACTCAGCTGGGTACCAAAGTCCTAGATCTGGACATCCCTTCAGGTATCTCAGGATTCTCTTTAGAAGAATCAGATGAGATTCCTTGGGGTTGACCTGGAATCTAGCACAAAGGCATGTAGCAAACATTATATCTGGCCTACTTGCAGTTAGATATAATAGGGAACCAACAATGGCCCTATAATTCTTTTGATCAACTGGCTTGCCGTGATCATCAGAATCAATAACTACATTAGTAGCCATGGGTGTAGGCATTGCTGAAGCATCAGCCATCCCAAATTTCTTTACCAATTCCTTGGCATATTTGGATTGGGAGATGAAGATACCATCAGCATCTTGCTTAACTTGGAGACCAAGAAAGTAAGACAGCACACCCATGCTACTCATCTCAAACTTAGAGTGCATCAGGTCAGAGAACCTTTTGCAAAGTTTGGGATCAGTGGAGCCAAAAATAATATCATCTACATACACCTGAACTAACAGGATTGTGTCCTTGTGATGCTTGACGAAAAGGGTTCTATCAACTACTCCCCTAGTGAAGTTGTGCTCTAACAGGAAACTAGCTAAGGTCTCATACCAGGCCCTAGGAGCTTGCTTTAGTCCATAAAGAGCTTTCTGTAACTTAAAAACATGAGAAGGCTGAGTTGAAGAAACGAACCCTGGTGGTTGTTCAACAAACACCTCTTCCTTAAGCTCACCATTTAGGAATGCACTTTTGACATCCATTTGGAACACCTTAAACTTCATGAAGGCTGCATAGGCCAAGAAGATCCTTATTGCTTCTAGCCTTGCAACAGGAGCAAAGGTTTGGTCATAGTCTATACCTTCCTCCTGTCTGTAGCCCTGAGCTACAAGCCTAGCTTTATTCCTTACTATTATTCCATTTGCATCTAACTTGTTTCTATACACCCACTTGGTGCCTATGATCAGTTGGCCTTTAGGTCTTGGAACCAAAGTCCAAACTTTACATCTCTCAAACTGATTGAGCTCCTCTTGCATTGCAATGATCCAGTGGGGATCTAGCTCTGCATCTTTAAAGGTGAGGGGTTCAACCTGTGAGAGGAAACAAGCATGCATCACATCCTGTCTTAATTGATGTCTTGTTTGCACACCAGCTGATATGTCTCCAATCACTTGAGATGTGGGGTGATCTCTAAGTGTGACAATATCAGCAGGTGGGATGTGATCTTCAGCAACAGTTGGGATTAATTCCTTAGGAGGAATTTGATCTACTGTTGGTGGAACAACAACAGCTTCAACAGCTTCAGCAATGTCTTCATCACTGTCTGATTCAGTGATCTGAAGAGTTGATAGTTGAAGGATTTCTTGAGGGGCATCATGTACCTGCAAAGAACTGGAGGAAGGAGAATTTTCTTTCTCCTTGTAAAACATCTGATGCTCATCAAATGATACATGCACAGATTCTTCTATCTTACAGGTTGATTTGTTATAAACCCTATAAGCTTTGCTTACTTGGGAATATCCAAGCATGATTCCCATTGAAGCTTTTGCTTCAAACTTTCTAATATATTATTTATTATTATTATGAATATACACAATACAGCCAAAAACTCTAAAGTAATTAATTTTTGGTTTCTTTCCTTTAAGCAACTCATAAGGAGTTTTACACTTAAGTTAGTGTATCAAACTTCTATTCAAGACATAGTTGGTTGTACTAACCGCTTCTGCCCAATAGGATAGAGGCATGTTAGCATCTGCCAACAATGTGCTAGCAGCTTCAATTAGAGTTCTATTCTTCCTTTCAACTATCCCATTTTGTTGGGGAGTTCTAGGAGCTGAGAAGCTATGTTTGATACCTTCTCTCTCACAGAATTCTTGCATGAGAAGAGAGTCAAACTCAGTACCATGATCACTTCTGATCAAGGCCACATGAGTAGAGTACTCAGTCTGCACACAAAGTAGAAAGTCTGTAAGGGCTTTGAAGTTATCAGACTTAGTTCTCAAAAAGAAAACCCAACTGAACCTAGAGAAGTCATCTACAATTACTAATGTGTAATATTTCCCTCCTAAACTCTGTACATTTATTGGGCCAAAAAGGTCCAAATGTAATAAATACAGGATCCTAGGAGAATCACTATTATTTACAGATTTAAAAGAATTCTTGGTTTGCTTGCCTAGCTGACAAGCCTTGCAAAGGCTCTCCTTCTTGTAGGGGCAAGAAGGTAAACCTCTAACAAGGTTGTGCTTAGATAACCTAGATATATTTTTAAGGTTTACATGACTAAGCCTTTTATGCCATAGGGAATTATTATTAAGGGTTACTTCATTAAACAGGCAGATTTCAGATTGAGATGAATTAAAATCTACTAAATATATATTACCTATTCTAATACCTACTAAAACAACATTATTATTTAAAGTAATATTGCAAGAGAAATTAGAAAATGAAACCTGGTAGCCAGCATCACATAGCTGGCTGACTGAAATCAGATTATGCTTTAGTCCATTGACATAAGCAACTCTCTTGAATGTAACTGCTCCAATGGTGATCTTGCCATAGCCTTCTGTCTGACCACAGCTGGAGTCTCCAAAGATAACCTTTGGGCCGAGCTTAGCTTTGAACTTTGACAGTAGATCTTTATTTCCTGTCATATGCTTAGAGCATCCACTATCCAAATACCACTTGTTTTGAGTGATTGGATAGACCTTCACCTGCAAGACAATTATTTAGACAGAGTGGACCCAGGTAACCTTGGGTCCCTTGTTTTTCACATAAGAAAAACTGGAAATGTATGAGAATGCAGGCTGAGGGTGATAACCTAGTGGGTGAGATCTCCTAGGTGGGATTCTCCATGCTGATGATGGGTCAACAAACCTAGGGTTTCTATTCTCATTTAGGTTTCTATGGAATTGATTTTTATTTTGAAAATCATATTGAAAACGTCGATCGACGTTCGACGATGGGCGCTCAGATCGTCGACCTTCGTTCGACCATTGAGCTTCCGATCGTCGAGCTTCGTTCGACGCTCTTTGCATTTCTTTGAAAAACTTCTTTCTCTTTTCTCTCTTAGCCTTATTTAATGTTTTATTTACCAGATTTACTTGCTCAGTGTTCTTCTTTCCACTAGCTGAAATGAAGTTCACTGGAGTTGAAAGGTTATTTTTAAGAAGGACTGGGGGTTCACTGGGAGAAGCTCCTAAGCCTAGTTTATCATTACCTGACCTAGTGTTAGTCATGCTGGTAATTTCTAACAGCTTAAGGCTTCTACCATTAAGGGATTCTTCTAATCTCTTAGACTTAGCTAATTCTATTTTAAGAAATTTAATTTCTTCACTACAGGTAGTGAGTTCTTCCTTTAACCTAATGTTTTCAGAGGCTATTGATTCAGAGTCAACTAACCTATTTCTAAGTTCTTTTATTTCCTTCTCTGAGCTAATTAAATCTAAACATAAAGATTTAAATTCTAACTTAAATTCTTCTGAAGTAAAATCATAAGAAGAAAGTACCTCATCTTCTGTAGGCATCTCTTCATCAGAATCAGAACTCTCTACAGCAGAGTGGTTGCTGCAGGCATCTATTGCCATTAGGCAAATTTCTTTTGCCTTCTTCTCTTCCTCATCTTCACTGGAGCTTGATGAGGAGGATTCTTCATCAGAATCACTCCAGGTTTCAGCAATGAAACCTCTCTCCATCTTCTTGTTTTTGTAGGAGGATGGCTTGGAGTGCTTCCTGTGTTGTTCTTTGTCTTTTCTCTTTTCCTTGTTCTTCTCCTCTGGACACTCTGGCAAGATGTGTCCAGGCTTCCTGCAACCATAACATATAATTTCTTTAGCAGGAGAGCGATCATACCTTGGTTTGTCTTCATAGCGTGAAGACTTCTTTCTGAACTCCTTTCTCCCCATTTTGAGAAACCTTTTGGCAAACAGTGCCATAAGTTCCTCATTAGATTGGCTGCTTTCAGAAACATCTGCAGCCTTAAGAGCTAGGGATTGCTCTTTTCTTGTTGGAGTGGGGTTCTTGGCTTCAGCTTCTGCTTCTCTGGTCTTCAGCACTTGCTCAAAAGACTTGAGCTTGCAGAGGAGAGCTTCAGTTGAGATCTCATTTGTACTTCTGGCTTCTTTGATGGGCCAGATTCTTAGATCCCATGTGCTAGGGAAGCACATAAGAATCTTATCATTGACCTCTGTCAATGATATGTCCTTGTCCAGGGTCCTCAGCTCATTGATGATTGAGCTGAGCCTGGTGTACATAGCTTCAACTGATTCAGCATCAGTTTTCTTGAAGTTCTCGTACTGTGAGATCAGGTTGGACCTTCTGTCCTTCCTTTCATCAGCTGAACCAGCTACAATCTGGTTCAGTGTGTCCCACATGGCCTTTGCTGAGGAGCAGTCAGCAACCTTCTGGAACACCTCATCAGACATAGTTTGAGCCAGTATGTTCATTGCTTTGGCATCAGCAATTTTGGCCTTCTTGTATTCATCATTATAATCTGGAGGAGGCACTGCACTCATATCAGATGATGAGGCAGTGGCAGCAGCAGGTGCTCTTGGGGGACCTGACAAGATAGAAGCAAAAATACTTTCATCAATAGAATTCATATAAAGTTTGATCCTTGCCTTCCAGATGCCAAACTTTGCTAAGTTGCATGCTGGAGGTCTGGTGCTTGAATAATCCTTAGACTGGGCCATGATAGTGAATATCTATAAGCTCTTGGTATCTATCAGGATCTTGTGACTTAGGTGTTAGCCTATACAGTCAGTCAACCTCCCTCTGATACCAATTGAAAGTGAAGGGATAGATACTACTCTAGAGGGGGGGTGAATAGAGTTATCAAATTTTGCACAGACAAAACTTAATATTCTACCCAACTCCCTTGGAGTGAAGTGCGGAATGAAAAGATTATAGATATTGATTTAACCTTAAAGCCTAACACAAGTAATGTGTACAAACATAAGCTAACTGTAATTACAGTTAAGCTTGGAAAAACCTAATCAGCAACTAGCAGCCTAGTTATATCTAATCACAGCCACAATGCAGGAATTAAACAATTGAATCCAGACGACACAAGGAGATTTATAGTGGTTCCCAAAACAACTTGGGTACGTCCACTCTTCTACCCACACGGTAGGAATCCACTCAGGTTTTTGATCAGGTGCCCTGCCACCAACAGAATCTGCTTCAGGTAGATTCAGAAACCCTTTAGACTTTTGATCAGGTGTCTAAAAACCAAGCACAGGTTTTTGATCAGGTGCCCTGCCACCAAGGGATACTTTTGAAGGGGGTAATAACCCTGTACAGGAGGGGGAAGAAGGTTAAGATGTCTTCTCTATTTTACAATAGATTAGAGAAGCACAAAAACTTGCACTGAGCTAGAATGCTCTAAAGAATCAAGGCTCCCCCTGGCTCAAAGATGTCCAGGTGAAGTCTTGCTTCAGTGCAGAAAACTCTTCAGAAAATTCTGAAGGAAAAACTACAGGAAGAAAATAAATGACAAAAAGAAATCTCTTCAAGCAGCTATTCTTCTTCTTCTTCTTCTTCAAAGAATCTCTGAGTTTGAACTTCCTGAAAGCAGGAGAACTCAGGTTGAAGAAGAGATGAGGATCTTAACACTTCTCAGTTAGATGGAGTTTGCTGAGAGCAGAAAGCTTGAACGCTTGAAAGCTTGAATGAACACTGGTTGGCTATTAGCTTCTGTTAACTAGCTTGAATCCTTCTGCAAAGGGTTCTTTATATAATCATCAGCAAGCAACGGCTCTCTTCCATTTGAATTATTTGTCTTCTTCTGAGCCTTGAGACCTGGGCTGTAAATATCAAAGAAGACAGAAATATCTCTGTAGCAAAACATTCTATAAAAAGGAATAAACCTCTTTCTAAGAAGCTGCAGGCTTAAATCAAATAATCAGAAGGACCAAATAAAGTCACATCAGAAATAATCTCTTTATAGCAAAGAAGACTTTTCAGTCCAACGGCTATAAAGGGCTGTCAGCAGATAAAGTAAATTATAATGACAGCTAATAAGACAAACAACTTTATCTTAAAAGATTTGAACTCAGGCAAAAAGAATAGAGCAAATAATGCCTGGAAACTTTATCATACAGCTTGAAATAATGTGCCAGAAAATGTATTAAATTAATTAAATATAATAAATAAATACAAAATACAAAGGCAGGCAGAAAGCGTCGAACGACCTTCGGAGATCGTCGACCGACGCACGGAGATCGTCGATCTATCGGGCAGATAGTCGAACGATCCAGATAGTCGACCTATCGAAGAAGATAGTCGAACTACCCCGGCAGATAGTCGACCTATCAGAACAGATAGTCGAACTATCAGATAGTCGATCTATCTAGGACAGATAGTCGAACTATCAAGCGCACAGAGATAGTCGACCTATCAAGCAGATAGTCGACCTACCTCAGAAAACAGATAGTCTACCTATCAACAGATAGTCGACCTATCAACGCAGAACAGATAGTCGACCTATCAACAAATAGTCGAACTATCAGCACAGAACAGATAGTCGACCTATCAACAGATAGTCGAACTATCAGCGCAGAACAGATAGTCGACCTATCAACAGATAGTCGAACTATCAGCGCAGAACAGATAGTCGACCTATCAACAGATAGTCGAACTATCAGCGCAGACCAGATAGTCGACCTATCAACAGATAGTCGAACTATCAGCGCAGACCAAGGCGTCGACCAACTGATAGACGATCGTCGATCAGCCGATAGACGATAGTCGAACGGCGTTCGACTATAGTCGAACGAAAAGCCTACTTAACCAAATTCTCAATTTGGAAAAGCGAGGACTCTACAGCTAGACTCCTAACCATTGACCATAGATATTTCTTGGGTCAAAGGGGCACAAAGGAGAGGACTAAAACTCAAATCAAACTAGGGTACCAACAATCTCCCCCTATTTGAGTTAAGTCTCTCAGAATCTAAAACAGCTAGCAATAGAATACTAAAAATAATTTCAGCAAATAGATAACAATAAACTGGCAGATTATCAATCAGATAGATAAATATAACACAGCAGTTAATTAAACTATTTAAGAATCTTTAGAGTCTGGTAAAGGATCAGAAGAACTAGAAACAAAAGAAATTTTTCTTAGAGGGTCATCTGATTCTTTCTTCGACATCTTTAGGTCCTGCGCACCAATGATCTTCAGTTCTGTAGTCCTAGGGACAACAGCTTCAGGGTGCTTTTCCATGTACTTTGACTGGTCAAACATCTCAGGATTTACCTGGAACTTTTCAAATTCTTTCTTTCTATAAGCTGACATGGTAGTAAAACCAGTTATATCTTTTCCTTCAGCTCTTGCTTTTCTTATCTGAGCTGCTCCTACAAGTTCTTGAAAGCGAGCCATCCTAAAGTTAGGATCGAGCTCAGGATTTTCATATACGGGCTCAGGAGAAGCAGCATCAGCTATTTTATCTAGATAAGACATTAAAGAATACTTAGCAGATAGGTTCTTGCTAGATATTTAAAACAAAATAAACTATTTACCTTTTGATACAATTTCCTCAGTCTGTACTGGAGAAGGAGATGAAATTCTCTTCTTTGGAGAAGGAGGTGGGGAAAAGGTTGGTCTTTGTGCCACAGTCTCCTTCATTTGTCTTTGAGAACCATGAAATGATTTGCCTTGAGAGCTTTGATAACCTTGCCTTGGTTGGGGCTGAACAGACGCAGATTTTCCAGAGGAGGCAGTAGGATGAGCTGAAAGGTTCCCAGAGGCTCCTGCACCTGGAGGAGGAGGAGGACCTCTGGGAGTCCATCTTGAGACAGGACTATCATACCTCTTGGTTCTTTTCCTTTCTTTTTGCTGATTCTTCGAGAACCATATCCAATGCTTAAAATCCTTGGATTTAGGGTCAATGCCCTTCAAAATATAATACGGAATATCATTATCCTTGCTAGGAGGTGGAGGAGGAGCAGCTTTTCTTTTCTTTGCAGCAGATTTCTTTTTCTTTGACTTTTCAGAAACATCGAAATCATCATCATCATCAGAATGGGATGATGGAGGGCTCTCATAAGGATCATAGGCTTCTGAGACAGCCTTTTCTTTAAGCTTTGAAGCAGATTTCTCTTTTTCTTCTTCTATGGCATCCAAAGCCAGAAGGGAGTCTAAATCTAATCCTGGAGAGTCATCCCAGATGGATGACTTTTCAAATTGCAAATCTTTCTCTTTCTCTTTTAAAGATAGAACTCTTAAATTCCATGCTGCTCTTGCTTGAGCTTCTTCCAAACTCAGAACAGGAGAGTCAACTTTGACTTCCTCTTTCTCAGACTCATCTTCTTTATTATCTAAGAAGGATTCCAACTCAGGGTCTACTTGAGTAGCAAGAATACTTGGGTCAGCCTCAGAAACAACTGCTATGATTTGAGCAGCTAAATCTTCTTTAATAACATCTGAAAAATTATGAATATAGATCTGCTAAATAAACAGAGATCATTCCTTCAATGTATTCACAGACTATCAAATTAATAGACTCATCAACAAAACGAATGAAAGAGTTACCTTCATATTTAACCATCTCCCAGCAGTCATTCAGATATGAAGTTATAATTCCTTCCAGGAATCTAACTATCACAGGAGAGGTAAGATCTTCTAAGCAGACTTTAACTGCAATCTCAGATAACAAGATTCCATCTGCTATTTCTTTCTCAGACAAAACTGGAGCTAATTCTATCTCAGTCATTACAACATCTGGAGCTATTTCTATTTCAGCTGGAGGAGAGGCAGGGAGGACTGAGACATCTTCATGGAACATCTCCCCCTGCCTGATTTCAGTGGCTACTGAAACCAGGCCCCTAGAGGAAGATGGCTCAGCAGATTTTGAAATGGATTGGATGGAGGCAGTCAAACGGTCAATGGAGGCGGCAAGGGGAGCGATTGCCTCGTCAATCATGGTTTTGATTGACGGGGTAATCAGCTCCACAATGCGGGAGATAATCTCTGGAGAAATTTCAAAAGATGATGGATGAGAGGTGGATGGAGCAGCAGCAGATATGGTAGGGGTGCTGGGATGAGAAATAATGGGGACAAGGGATCGAACTGGAGATACAGCAGGAGAGTTAACAGGAGAATGAATGGGAGAATGAATTGGGGAATGAACGGGAGATACATGAGGAGTAGGAATTCTCTCTGATCCTAACAAATCGAAGCTAGGAGCAGATATCCTAGCCAGATATGTAGGTAGAGGAGAGGCTGGAGGGGAAGAAGGAACAACCGTAGTTGTTTCAGGGGCAGCAGAGGAAGAAAGTCTTACTTCAACTGAAGTTGATGGTACTTCAGCTGAGGCAGACGGCAATGCAGAGGAGGAGGAAGGAAGAGCTGAGCCAGCTTCAATAGGTTGAGGAGCGACTGATGTAGTCCTTGTGTCCTCAGATGGTGCTGGAGCAGATTTCACGAACGTCCTCTTCCACTTTGAGAACAGATGGGGATCCATCTTCTTGCTGTCATTGATGGTTGTTGCAGTGGAACTCAGCAGATGGGGAAATCTTTCCTTCAAGAAAATACCTATAACCCTTCCTAGGGTAACTTCCTTTTTTCCATTCTTTTTCCTGATTAAATCAAACAGAACTGCAGCCCAATTGATCCTTTTCCGATTAACAATTGCACACATAAGTGCGAATTGCTGCCTTGTTATGTTATCATGGGCAGAGTGCTTGCCCAGAAGCACTTTTCCAACTATCTCAGCCAAAAACTTGATTTTGAAAGGGAAGTTTACCTTGAGCAGCTTGGTGGGAATGCCCTCGGCATGTCCCAGCTCAACAAGCATCCTTCCGAACTCCTGAGCATCTTGCTCATAATCTTCGTCACCAATAACTAATCCAAAAATATCAGATAAGACGGCCGGAGTCAGGATAACTTCTTCTCCGCCTATGGTACCAATCATCGATTCGTCTGAGGAAGACGACGTGAAAGCCCATTCTTTAATTTCTGGAATGTTGATCTTAATTCTTTCAGACATTAACTTCTCTAAACCTTGATCTCTGCAGAGCTAGAGAACTTCCACGATTCCGGCATCGCAGCTGCTGAAAGCTTCAAAATCCACACTGAATCCTGCATCAAACTTGACGACAGCTAGAACAGCTGGGGAAACCGCCATTGAATCGCTGGAGAAACGCGAGAAGGAGGAGGAAGACGAAGGGGACGAAACGGCACAAAATCGCAAGCGGGAAAGCAGAATGCGAAAGGGCACGCTCCGTCGACGATAAAGCACAAGATCTTTTGACCTAGGTCGACTATCGGCTTTATATCTGACCGGATATAGTCGGTCTATTAAAAAGATCTTGACCCGATGGTCGAACGGTCGTTCGACGATCGGCTCAGAAGCAGAGTAGTCGGACAATCGTTCGACTATTTCTGGCTTCTCAAACAACAGGCTATCGTCATCCAGAGATCGACGATGAGCTCGACCTGTTCGACGATGGTCGAACGTCGATCGACGATCTTCAAACAGATAAGCTATCATTAACCAGAGGTCGACGATAGGCTTAAACCGTTCGACTATCTTCGAACGTCGTTCGACTATCTTCAAACAGATTTCAACATAGGCAGATAAAGTCACACTTAGTCTCGTCCATTGATCATGCCTAGTTGAACTAAAAAGAACAGATGCTTCTGTTCATCTAAAGGCTTGGTGAATATATCACCTCTCTGAAACTCAGTGGATATGAACTCAAGACAGATCTTGTTCTTTTCCACACAATCTCTCAGGAAATGGTGCCTAATCTCAATGTGCTTCGTTCTAGAGTGGTGCACTGGATTTTGTGCAATTGAGATAGCACTGGTACTATCACACATGATCTTGGTGTTCTTGTGTGAGTAACCATAATCCACAAGCTGGTTTTGAATCCACAGGATCTGTGAATAACAACTAGCAGCAGCTATATATTCAGCCTCTGCAGTTGAAGTTGAGACAGAAGCCTGCTTCTTACAGAACCAAGAGACCAATCTCTCTCCCAGGAACTGACAAGTTCCTGAGGTGCTCTTCCTGTCAACTCTGCAACCAGCATAATCAGAATCAGAATATCCAATTAATTCAAACTCTGACTCAGCTGGGTACCAAAGTCCTAGATCTGGACATCCCTTCAGGTATCTCAGGATTCTCTTTAGAAGAATCAGATGAGATTCCTTGGGGTTGACCTGGAATCTAGCACAAAGGCATGTAGCAAACATTATATCTGGCCTACTTGCAGTTAGATATAATAGGGAACCAACAATGGCCCTATAATTCTTTTGATCAACTGGCTTGCCGTGATCATCAGAATCAATAACTACATTAGTAGCCATGGGTGTAGGCATTGCTGAAGCATCAGCCATCCCAAATTTCTTTACCAATTCCTTGGCATATTTGGATTGGGAGATGAAGATACCATCAGCATCTTGCTTAACTTGGAGACCAAGAAAGTAAGACAGCACACCCATGCTACTCATCTCAAACTTAGAGTGCATCAGGTCAGAGAACCTTTTGCAAAGTTTGGGATCAGTGGAGCCAAAAATAATATCATCTACATACACCTGAACTAACAGGATTGTGTCCTTGTGATGCTTGACGAAAAGGGTTCTATCAACTACTCCCCTAGTGAAGTTGTGCTCTAACAGGAAACTAGCTAAGGTCTCATACCAGGCCCTAGGAGCTTGCTTTAGTCCATAAAGAGCTTTCTGTAACTTAAAAACATGAGAAGGCTGAGTTGAAGAAACGAACCCTGGTGGTTGTTCAACAAACACCTCTTCCTTAAGCTCACCATTTAGGAATGCACTTTTGACATCCATTTGGAACACCTTAAACTTCATGAAGGCTGCATAGGCCAAGAAGATCCTTATTGCTTCTAGCCTTGCAACAGGAGCAAAGGTTTGGTCATAGTCTATACCTTCCTCCTGTCTGTAGCCCTGAGCTACAAGCCTAGCTTTATTCCTTACTATTATTCCATTTGCATCTAACTTGTTTCTATACATCCACTTGGTGCCTATGATCAGTTGGCCTTTAGGTCTTGGAACCAAAGTCCAAACTTTACATCTCTCAAACTGATTGAGCTCCTCTTGCATTGCAATGATCCAGTGGGGATCTAGCTCTACATCTTTAAAGGTGAGGGGTTCAACCTGTGAGAGGAAACAAGCATGCATCACATCCTGTCTTAATTGATGTCTTGTTTGCACACCAGCTGATATGTCTCCAATCACTTGAGATGTGGGGTGATCTCTAAGTGTGACAATATCAGCAGGTGGGATGTGATCTTCAGCAACAGTTGGGATTAATTCCTTAGGAGGAATTTGATCTACTGTTGGTGGAACAACAACAGCTTCAACAGCTTCAGCAATGTCTTCATCACTGTCTGATTCAGTGATCTGAAGAGTTGATAGTTGAAGGATTTCTTGAGGGGCATCATGTACCTGCAAAGAACTGGAGGAAGGAGAATTTTCTTTCTCCTTGTAAAACATCTGATGCTCATCAAATGATACATGCACAGATTCTTCTATCTTACAGGTTGATTTGTTATAAACCCTATAAGCTTTGCTTACTTGGGAATATCCAAGCATGATTCCCATTGAAGCTTTTGCTTCAAACTTTCTAATATATTCTTTATTATTATTATGAATATACACAATACAGCCAAAAACTCTAAAGTAATTAATTTTTGGTTTCTTTCCTTTAAGCAACTCATAAGGAGTTTTACACTTAAGTTTGTGTATCAAACTTCTATTCAAGACATAGTTGGCTGTACTAACAGCTTCTGCCCAATAGGATAGAGGCATGTTAGCATCTGCCAACAATGTGCTAGCAGCTTCAATTAGAGTTCTATTCTTCCTTTCAACTATCCCATTTTGTTGGGGAGTTCTAGGAGCTGAGAAGCTATGTTTGATACCTTCTCTCTCACAGAATTCTTGCATGAGAAGAGAGTCAAACTCAGTACCATGATCACTTCTGATCAAGGCCACATGAGTAGAGTACTCAGTCTGCACACAAAGTAGAAAGTCTGTAAGGGCTTTGAAGTTATCAGACTTAGTTCTCAAAAAGAAAACCCAACTGAACCTAGAGAAGTCATCTACAATTACTAATGTGTAATATTTCCCTCCTAAACTCTGTACATTTATTGGGCCAAAAAGGTCCAAATGTAATAAATAGAGGATCCTAGGAGAATCACTATTATTTACAGATTTAAAAGAATTCTTGGTTTGCTTGCCTAGCTGACAAGCCTTGCAAAGGCTCTCCTTCTTGTAGGGGCAAGAAGGTAAACCTCTAACAAGGTTGTGCTTAGATAACCTAGATATATTTTTAAGGTTTACATGACTAAGCCTTTTATGCCATAGGGAATTATTATTAAGGGTTACTTCATTAAACAGGCAGATTTCAGATTGAGATGAATTAAAATCTACTAAATATATATTACCTATTCTAATACCTACTAAAACAACATTATTATTTAAAGTAATATTGCAAGAGAAATTAGAAAATGAAACCTGGTAGCCAGCATCACATAGCTGGCTGACTGAAATCAGATTATGCTTTAGTCCATTGACATAAGCAACTCTCTTGAATGTAACTGCTCCAATGGTGATCTTGCCATAGCCTTCTGTCTGACCACAGCTGGAGTCTCCAAAGATAACCTTTGGGCCGAGCTTAGCTTTGAACTTTGACAGTAGATCTTTATTTCCTTTCATATGCTTAGAGCATCCACTATCCAAATACCACTTGTTTTGAGTGATTGGATAGGCCTTCACCTGCAAGACAATTATTTAGACAGAGTGGACCCAGGTAACCTTGGGTCCCTTGTTTTTCACATAAGAAAAACTGGAAATGTATGAGAATGCAGGCTGAGGGTGATAACCTAGTGGGTGAGATCTCCTAGGTGGGATTCTCCATGCTGATGATGGGTCAACAAACCTAGGGTTTCTATTCTCATTTAGGTTTCTATGGAATTGATTTTTATTTTGAAAATCATATTGAAAACGTTGATCGACGTTCGACGATGGGCGCTCAGATCGTCGACCTTCGTTCGACCATTGAGCTTCCGATCGTCGAGCTTCGTTCGACGCTCTTTGCATTTCTTTGAAAAACTTCTTTCTCTTTTCTCTCTTAGCCTTATTTAATGTTTTATTTACCAGATTTACTTGCTCAGTGTTCTTCTTTCCACTAGCTGAAATGAAGTTGACTGGAGTTGAAAGGTTATTTTTAAGAAGGACTGGGGGTTCACTGGGAGAAGCTCCTAAGCCTAGTTTATCATTACCTGACCTAGTGTTAGTCATGCTGGTAATTTCTAACAGCTTAAGGCTTCTACCATTAAGGGATTCTTCTAATCTCTTAGACTTAGCTAATTCTATTTTAAGAAATTTAATTTCTTCACTACAGGTAGTGAGTTCTTCCTTTAACCTAATGTTTTCAGAGGCTATTGATTCAGAGTCAACTAACCTATTTCTAAGTTCTTTTATTTCCTTCTCTGAGCTAATTAAATCTAAACATAAAGATTTAAATTCTAACTTAAATTCTTCTGAAGTAAAATCATAAGAAGAAAGTACCTCATCTTCTGTAGGCATCTCTTCATCAGAATCAGAACTCTCTGCAGCAGAGTGGTTGCTGCAGGCATCTATTGCCATTAGGCAAATTTCTTTTGCCTTCTTCTCTTCCTCATCTTCACTGGAGCTTGATGAGGAGGATTCTTCATCAGAATCACTCCAGGTTTCAGCAATGAAACCTCTCTCCTTCTTCTTATTTTTGTAGGAGGATGGCTTGGAGTGCTTCCTGTGTTGTTCTTTGTCTTTTCTCTTTTCCTTGTTCTTCTCCTCTGGACACTCTGGCAAGATGTGTCCAGGCTTCCTGCAACCATAACATATAATTTCTTTAGCAGGAGAGCGATCATACCTTGGTTTGTCTTCATAGCGTGAAGACTTCTTTCTGAACTCCTTTCTCCCCATTTTGAGAAACCTTTTGGCAAACAGTGCAATAAGTTCCTCATTAGATTGGCTGCTTTTAGAAACATCTGCAGCCTTAAGAGCTAGGGATTGCTCTTTTCTTGTTGGAGTGGGGTTCTTGGCTTCAGCTTCTGCTTCTCTGGTCTTCAGCACTTGCTCAAAAGACTTGAGCTTGCCGAGGAGAGCTTCAGTTGAGATCTCATTTGTACTTCTGGCTTCTTTGATGGGCCAGATTCTTAGATCCCATGTGCTAGGGAAGCACATAAGAATCTTATCATTGACCTCTGTCAATGATATGTCCTTGTCCAGGGTCCTCAGCTCATTGATGATTGAGCTGAGCCTGGTGTACATAGCTTCAACTGATTCAGCATCAGTTTTCTTGAAGTTCTCGTACTGTGAGATCAGGTTGGACCTTCTGTCCTTCCTTTCATCAGCTGAACCAGCTACAATCTGGTTCAGTGTGTCCCACATGGCCTTTGCTGAGGAGCAGTCAGCAACCTTCTGGAACACCTCATCAGACATAGTTTGAGCCAGTATGTTCATTGCTTTGGCATCAGCAATTTTGGCCTTCTTGTATTCATCATTATAATCTGGAGGAGGCACTGCACTCATATCAGATGATGAGGCAGTGGCAGCAGCAGGTGCTCTTGGGGGACCTGACAAGATAGAAGCAAAAATACTTTCATCAATAGAATTCATATAAAGTTTGATCCTTGCCTTCCAGATGCCAAACTTTGCTAAGTTGCATGCTGGAGGTCTGGTGCTTGAATAATCCTTAGACTGGGCCATGATAGTGAATATCTATAAGCTCTTGGTATCTATCAGGATCTTGTGACTTAGGTGTTAGCCTATACAGTCAGTCAACCTCCCTCTGATACCAATTGAAAGTGAAGGGATAGATAATACTCTAGAGGGGGGGTGAATAGAGTTATCAAATTTTGCACTGACAAAACTTAATATTCTACCCAACTCTCTTGGAGTGAAGTGCGGAATGAAAAGATTATAGATATTGATTTAACCTTAAAGCCTAACACAAGTAATGTGTACAAACATAAGCTAACTGTAATTACAGTTAAGCTTGGAAAAACCTAATCAGCAACTAGCAGCCTAGTTATATCTAATCACAGCCACAATGCAGGAATTAAACAATTGAATCCAGACGACACAAGGAGATTTATAGTGGTTCCCCAAACAACTTGGGTACGTCCACTCTTCTACCCACACGGTAGGAATCCACTCAGGTTTTTGATCAGGTGCCCTGCCACCAACAGAATCTGCTTCAGGTAGATTCAGAAACCCTTTAGACTTTTGATCAGGTGTCTAAAAACCAAGCACAGGTTTTTGATCAGGTGCCCTGCCACCAAGGGATACTTTTGAAGGGAGTAATAACCCTGTACAGGAGGGGGAAGAAGGTTAAGATGTCTTCTCTATTTTACAATAGATTAGAGAAGCACAAAAACTTGCACTGAGCTAGAATGATCTAAAGAATCAAGGCTCCCCCTGGCTCAAAGATGTCCAGGTGAAGTCTTGCTTCAGTGCAGAAAACTCTTCAGAAAATTCTGAAGGAAAAACTACAGGAAGAAAATAAATGACAAAAAGAAATCTCTTCAAGCAGCTATTCTTCTTCTTCTTCTTCTTCTTCAAAGAATCTCTGAGTTTGAACTTCCTGAAAGCAGGAGAACTCAGGTTGAAGAAGAGATGAGGATCTTAACACTTCTCAGTTAGATGGAGTTTGCTGAGAGCAGAAAGCTTGAACGCTTGAAAGCTTGAATGAACACTGGTTGGCTATTAGCTTCTGTTAACTAGCTTGAATCCTTCTGCAAAGGGTTCTTTATATAATCATCAGCAAGCAACGGCTCTCTTCCATTTGAATTATTTGTCTTCTTCTGAGCCTTGAGACCTGGGCTGTAAATATCAAAGAAGACAGAAATATCTCTGCAGCAAAACATTCTATAAAAAGGAATAAACCTCTTTCTAAGAAGCTGCAGGCTTAAATCAAATAATCAGAAGGACCAAATAAAGTCACATCAGAAATAATCTCTTTATAGCAAAGAAGAGTTTTCAGTCCAACGGCTATAAAGGGCTGTCAGCAGATAAAGTAAATTATAATGACAGCTAATAAGACAAATAACTTTATCTTAAAAGATTTGAACTCAGGCAAAAAGAATAGAGCAAATAATGCCTGGAAACTTTATCATACAGCTTGAAATAATGTGCCAGAAAATGTATTAAATTAATTAAATATAATAAATAAATACAAAATACAAAGGCAGGCAGAAAGCGTCGAATGACCTTCGGAGATCGTCGACCGACGCACGGAGATCGTCGATCTATCGGGCAGATAGTCGAACGATCCAGATAGTCGACCTATCGAAGAAGATAGTCGAACTACCCCGGCAGATAGTCGACCTATCAGAACAGATAGTCGAACTATCAGATAGTCGATCTATCTAGGACAGATAGTCGAACTATCAAGCGTACAGAGATAGTCGACCTATCAAGCAGATAGTCGACCTACCTCAGAAAACAGATAGTCGACCTATCAACAGATAGTCGACCTATCAACGCAGAACAGATAGTCGACCTATCAACAGATAGTCGAACTATCAGCGCAGAACAGATAGTCGACCTATCAACAGATAGTCGAACTATCAGCGCAGAACAGATAGTCGACCTATCAACAGATAGTCGAACTATCAGCGCAGAACAGATAGTCGACCTATCAACAAATAGTCGAACTATCAGCGCAGACCAGATAGTCGACCTATCAACAGATAGTCGAACTATCAGCGCAGACCAAGGCGTCGACCAACTGATAGACGATCGTCGATCAGCCGATAGACGATAGTCGAACGGCGTTCGACTATAGTCGAACGAAAAGCCTACTTAACCAAATTCTCAATTTGGAAAAGCGAGGACTCTACAGCTAGACTCCTAACCATTGACCATAGATATTTCTTGGGTCAAAGGGGCACAAAGGAGAGGACTAAAACTCAAATCAAACTAGGGTACCAACATAGATGTATTAACTAAAAGCAGCTTCTCATCAGGAAAATAGTCATTAAAAGATTTTTCATTTAATTTTTCTATAAAGGGGTTATCTAATCTGGATAGATGGTCGGCGGCCAAGTTCTCGGCTCCTCGCTTATCACGGATCTCTAAGTCAAACTCCTGGAGGAGTAAGACCCAGCGAATCAAGCGAGGCTTGGCATCCGTTTTGGCAAGAAGGTACTTGAGGGCCGAGTGGTCCGTAAAAACAATGATTTTTGAAAGTGTAATGTAAGGGCGAAATTTATCAAACGCAAATACTACAGCTAAGAGCTCCTTCTCGGTTGTGGTGTAATTTTCTTGTGCAGATGTGAGGGTTTTACTAGCGTAATAGATGGGGTGGAAGTTCTTAGATATGCGTTGACCTAATACGGCCCCCACCGTAAAACTACTCGCATCGCACATAATCTCGAAGGGAAGGTCCCACACCGGAGCTATCATAATTGGTGCGTTAATTAACTTTTCTTTAATTGATTCAAAGGCAGAAATACAAGAGTCATCAAAAATGAATGGAGCGTCTTTTTCTAAGAGATGAGTGAGGGGATTTGTGATCTTGGAGAAGTCCTTTATAAAACGACGATAAAAACCAGCGTGGCCTAGGAAACTTCTTATAGCTTTTATGTTTGTAGGCGGCGGTAACTTCTCAATAACTTCTATCTTGGCAACGTCAACCTCAATACCTTTAGCAGAAATTTTATGACCCAAAACTAACCCTTCCCTCACCATAAAATGGCATTTTTCCTAATTTAGGGCAAGGTTAGTTTCTTCGCATCGTTCTAAGACTTTTTCGAGGTTTTCTAAACATCTATCGAAGGAATCGCCGAACACGGAGAAATCGTCCATGAATACCTCCATAATGCTTTCTACGTACTTGTCAAATATTGCGAGCATACATCGTTGGAATGTAGCCGGCGCATTGCATAATCCAAACGGCATTCTTCGGTACGCGAAGGTGCTGAAGGGACAAGTAAACGTAGTTTTCTCTTGGTCCTCGGGAGAGATGGGTATTTGAAAGTACCCCGAGAGGCCATCGAGAAAACAATAAAAGCTATGGCCGGAGAGACGTTATAAAATCTGGTCGATAAATGGTAAAGGAAAGTGGTCCTTGCGGGTGGCGTCATTTAACTTATGGTAATCTATGCACATACGCCAACCCGTCACCGTCCGTGTCGGGATTAATTCATTATTCTCATTACTAACTACGGTTATCCCTCCCTTTTTTGGAACTACCTGAACGGGGCTAACCCACTTACTGTCCGATATAGGGTAGATAATTCCTGCGTCTAATAGTTTCATAACCTCGCCCTTAACTACATCTTTCATATTCGGGTTTATACGGCGCTGAGGTTGGATAGAGTTACGCGAATTATCTTCCATTAAAATTTTATGGGTACAAAAAGATGGGCTTATGCCCTTGATATCAGAAATTTGCCAAGCAATAGCCCGGCGATGGTTACGTAGAACTAGCAGAAGTTTATCATTTTGCGAATCCGTGAGGTAAGCCGAAACGATAACTGGTAACTTGGAATCTTTTTCTAAGAAAGCATACTTAAGGTGTTCGGGAAGTTCTTTAAGTTCTAGGGTAGGGGGTTCTTCATAAGAGGATGTTGAGATTCTTTCTTTTTCAAAAATAATATCTTCATAAACTTTTTTATAAGGAACGTAATAAGGGGTGGGGTTAGCAGCCAAGACAGCTTCTTGTAGAGATTCAGTGGGAAGAAAAGAGGAAGAATAAAAATCCGAAAATTCTTTTTCAAACTCAGAAAGACAATAAGAAGATTCATCACTTCCTTGCAGTGATTCAGTTGTAAGAGAAGAGGAACAAAAAGTAGAAAATTCTTTTTCAAAGTCAGAGAGGCAGTTGGAAGAATCATCACTCACGACATCTACGAAAAAACATGAGTCATCGTTTGCTAAGGTGTTCTTCATCGAAGGGGTGATAGAAAATGTGACTTCGTCGTCGCCTACTCGAAGAAAGAGCTTACCATTACTTACGTCAATGATGGCTCGGGAGGTGGCAAGGAAGGGTCGGCCAAGGATCAGGGGAACCTCGACGTCTTCTTCGATGTCCAAAATGACAAAGTCCACCGGGAAGATGAACTTGTCGACTTTCACTAGAACGTCCTCCACTATTCCTAACGGGTACTTGACGGATCTATCGGCTAGCTGGATACTCATACGCGTGGGGTTAAGGCTACCAATCCCTAACTTTTTGAACAACGAAAAGGGCATCAGGTATATACTTGCGCCTAAATCGGCTAACGCGTGTTTAACAAAGAGATCACCGAAGACACACGGGATAGAGAAACTACCCGGGTCACTGATTTTCTTCGGCAAACCGTTTGTTAAAATGGCGGAGCACTCGGCGTTTAGCGTGACGTTCGAAAGATTCTCTAACTTCTTCTTGTTTGTGAGGAGGTCTTTAAGATATTTGGCATATTTCGGCATCTGCGAAATAGCCTCGTGGAAGGGAAGATTAATGTGAATTTGTTTGAAGATTTCTAAGAAGCGGGAGTACTGATCATCTTGACGTTGTCTATTAAGTTCAGAGGGGTATGGAGGAGTTGAATTATTTTTGAAGATGGGTGGTGGAGTGAGATTATTTTCTAAAGCGGGAGTTGAATTTACTTCTTCAGCAGAGGGTGTAAGCGGAGCGGAGCTTTGATTTTTAAAAGTGGGAGCGGAGCTTTGATTTTTAAAAGGGGGAGCGGAGCTTGCCTCGGGCTCTTCACTTACCATACCGGAGACTTGCTTCCCACTCCGAAGAGTTATAGCTTTCGCTTGCTCTCTCGGGTTGGGTTCGGTATTGGAAGGAAGAGACCCTGCGGGTCGCTCAGAAATTATTTTCGCGAGCTGTCCTACTTGATTTTCTAGACTTTTTACGCTTCCGGTTAACGTTCTTATAGTGGCGTCATTTGTGGTGATATATTTAGAAAGTAATTCCTCCAAGCTTGGAGGTTTTGGGTAATTTTGAAGAGGTGGTGGTGGTGGTGGTGCAGAAAAATCATTTTGCGGGGGTGGGCGCATCGCATTCGATGGATTACTTCATGAAAGGTTCGGGTGATTTCTTAAAGCGGGGTTATAATTATTCGGAAAATTAAAACCAGGCAGATGAAAATTCGCAGCAGAAAAATTATTAAAAGCTGTTCTAGGCATATTATTAACATAATCTAAATGTTCTGGAGTAGGGGTTGCAGATTCCCATACCTGAGGGGCGGAGGCAGCAGTCATCTCCGTTATCTTTTTGCTAAGGATTTCTACTTGCAGAGCGAGCTGGGAGACGTTGTCCACTTCATAGATACCTGCAGGCTTGTTCGCGCGGGACCTAGGCACATTCCACTGATAAGTGTTCATGGCCATGTCCTCAAAAAGCTCAAGAGCGGCTTCCGGGGTCTTATGATTTAAAGTATCGCCAGAAGCTGCGTCTATCATTTGCTTCGTGCTTTGATTTAGCCCGTTGTAAAACGTCTGCACTTGTAACCATACAGGCAGCGCGTGATGTGGGCATCGTCTTAATAATTCTTTAAATCTCTCCCAGGTTTCGTAAAGGGTTTCAGAGTCTATTTGTCCGAAGGCAGAGATGTCGTTCCTAAGTTTTGCGGATTTAGCTGGCGGAAAATACTTCGCCAAAAATTTTTCAGTTAATTCATTCCAAGTGGTTATGCTGTTTTTCGGAAGTGTGTTAAGCCACTGCTTAGCTTTAGTTCTTAGAGAGAAGGGGAAGAGTCTCAGCCTGATCGCATCATTTGTGACACCATTTATCTTGAAGGTGTCACAAATTTCAAGAAAGCTAGCAATATGTGCGTTCGGATCTTCATCTTGAAGTCCGTCAAATTGCACATATTGCTGCACCATTTGAATTATGATAGGCTTTAGTTCGAAGTTATTATTTGCTATAGCAGGGCGGACTATACTTGATTCTGTTCCCTCGAGGTTCGGTCGTGCATAATAGGACATAGTCCTTTGCACGGCCTCATCTACGTTGGGTTCTTCCATTCTTAAAGTAGCAAATGACTCGGAGTCCTCAACTGGCACTTGGATAGTAGGACCTTGAAATCGCGATCTTCTCCGAAGAGTACACTCAATTTCGTGGTCCAAGTCCAAAATAACCGACGGATTCCCGCGGGTCATGCACTAAAAAGAACAGAAAAGAAGAGGAGGAAGAGAAAAAGGATAAACTGGAAAAAAAAAGATTAGATTTTTTTCTTTTTTTTTTTTAAATAGAAATTTTTTTTTATATAGATTAACTCCCGAACTTCCCAAGGACTACCCCGTGAAGGGTTCGCAAGGTACTAGACAAGACAGTGGCGCTTAAAGCCCTTTGCCCTTTTCGAGAGAATTAGGTGGCGTAGAAAAATTGTGAGGTTGGTTTCTATTAAGAGCGGTGATAAAATTATTTTTTTTTTTTATTTTTAAAATTTAAAGAAGGAGGATGAGAAAGAGAAGATAAAATTAATAGGTTCGTGTTTTCAAAATATCAACGGAAATTGGGTCCCCGGCAACGGCGCCAAAAACTTGTTGCGCGCTAGGGTTCAAAGAGAATAAACGCAACCGAACTAGCAACCCAATGAGGCAAGTATACCTATCGAATTGTAGCAAGGGGACACAAGTGTCGTATTGAAATCCGGGAACTATTGGCTATGCTTACTCACACGAACGCTATTATCTTATCGACGGAAAAACTAGGGTTTTAGAAAATCTAAGTGCAGGGGAGAAAGTAAAGCTATTCTAGAAGAAGAAACACTGCAATTAAGAAGGCTATTAAGTAAACAACTAAGCTAGAAAGGAAACTACTGCAGTTAATTAAAGAGCACAAGACAGGTGATTACTATGAAAGGTAGAAAATATGAAATGGAAATGCACCCGATCAAGATTCACCTCGGCTAAAGATGATTAAGAAAATACGATAAAAATCTAAACTTAATAGGATAAGGGTCCTTGACCGTGGAGGTTCCTAAAGCTTGAACACGCTTCTCTCGAAGTCGTGCCCAACTGAGTTTAGGAAGGTCCGACCGACTCTCGTCTAAATCGGAGGCCTAAAACTCGCTTTACGCGGTTAACCCCACTATTGGATTTTACTCAAATCCGGGAGATTTGGACGTCTGCCTCTCTCGAGGGGTGCGTACAACTCCCTTTACTCTTGAATGCTCACTTCATTCTTTCGGCCTCTCGGCTAGCCCAGAATGAAAGCAAAGGCGGAGAGTATATATCGAAAATATACCTCCAACCCGTGATTAATCAAGAGTAATTCAAGGCCCTAACCTAAAAAGAAAAGATTAATTAAAACATCATAACATAATCGCTCTAACCTCGGATCATCAAGATCGAGTACAAGGAGGATTAGTTAATCATAATGGAGTGGAGGGGGGGGGATGAGTAGTAAAGCATAAGAAGGAACACAAGCTAAAGGAAGAACAATTTTATTAATGAAAAAAGGGCAAGTTACACTAATGAAAATAAAATTACAAGTGCATGAAAATTAAACCCTATTCTAGCCCTACATTAAGCACTAAGCAAGAAGGAAATTGCAATAAAAGCTAGAACAAACTAAGATTAAACTAGGGTTAAACAAAAAGTACAAAGAGAGGGGGAGAGAGAGAGAGAGAGAAAGCATGAAAAAGGATCAAGAAACAAAGGGGCAGCACCTCCCCCACTCAACCAAAGCTTGCTGAAATTGAGAGGGGGGGGCTCAATTTATAGATTTTTTTCTCGGGTTGGTCACGCCCTCCGACACGCCCTAGGGGGGGCGTGTCAGGGGGCGTGACAGTACTATGTTGACCTCGGGCTCTGGATTCTAGCGGGAGGGATGATTGCTTCGGTACGTTGGTGGTCACGCCCTAGGTCACGCCCGTGACAGGGGGGCGTGACAGGCACGTCATGTCCAAATCATTGGTCGGAAATCCGTCAGTCGTCGAAAAAGGAGGGTGTCACGCCCATGTCACGGGCATGACAGGGGGGCGTGACAATACTATTTGCGTGCTGAGGCAGAACGACATTTAATGCGGCGGCAGCTTTGCGGCAGAGGGCGACACGCCCACGGTCACGCCTGGTGACACGCCCGGGGAGGGCATGTCAGGGGGGCGTGACAGCGGTTTTGGCCGTTTTCTGTCCCCTTCCAGCAGGAGTCCTGGGGATCGGGTGACACGCCCTAGGTCACGCCCATGGAGGGCGTGACAGGAGGGCGTGACAGGCCATTTTGGCAAATTTTCTGAAAACCTGCAAAAAGACAGGAAAAAGTTAGTGGCAATAAAATTTACATAAAAAGGATAAAAATAAACTAATAATAGACATAATTTATATACTAAAAAATATAAAATACGATAATAGTTTAGGCTACAAAACGTATTATCAAGAACCTTCCGCTCCCGTTTTGCACGTTCAGGGCTGCCCACCTCGGAGTCCAGGAAGGCGTCCAGGGCGCTTGGAGAAGGGAGGGGCGAGTAAGGAGGTCGATCCACGGACTCGCCGTCCTCCGTCCGGCCGGGAAGTTCTGGGTGAAGAACTGAAAGACGGTCAGAAAAACAAATATCCCCGGAACAGAAGAGCAAAGTTGGAAACCTACCGCGCGAGCCTGGCTCCTCTGGGTTGGCGCGAGGAGAGAAGTGGCGCAGGTCCTTGCCACGCCCCAGCAGTTCCTTAGGGGCAAGTTGATAGCCGGGGACAGGGATGATCCCGACACCTCTCCCCACGACTATGGACCCAGGGGAGGGTTGTCGGGAAGGGAGGTGACTCGGCGACGCCAGCTCTCGCGAGCCCGGCTCCTTGACCTCGGGATCCCGCCGTGGCGAGCCGACATGAATACTTTTGGCCCGAGGGGTGGATGCTTCGCCGCTGTTCTCCCGGTCGGAAGATAGTTCCACGAGATTTTTAGTGGAAGAACCAAGAACCGGCTGGTTGGAGGAACCGGCCCCGTTCCCCAAGGCGGCAGTAAAGTCGGCCAGAATGGGTTCGGCCCCCGGGGGAAAGGGCTTTGCCCGCTTGGCCGAGCCAAAGTCGGCAAAACGGCGAGCAGGGGCCTCAAGGTTGGTCAGCCCCGCAGCCTGAGCAGCGATCTCCTCGCGGGAACATGCGAGTCGCTCTAAGACTTCCTTGGGGAGCGGCATCTTGACAGAATTTGGGGGAAGGGTGTAAGACCCCAACCTCGGAGATGATCGCGGGGCGATCAAACGACACTTTTGGAGGTCTGAACAGGGGCACACGGCCAGGCACACGGCCGTGTGCCTACCCGTGTTCAGTGATTTATTGTGTTTTGTGCTGTCTCGAGTCAGAGCAGTACACGGCCTGAGACACAAGGCCGTGTCTCAAGCCGTGTGTGGGGCACACGGCCTCGAACACGGCCATGTTCGAAGCCGTGTTCATGAAGCCCGACGATCGTCCTAAAGCTCCAGGTAACACGGCCCGTGGCACACGGCCGTGTCAGGACCCGTGTGGATCGGCGTAACTGATATTTTGGGTTGAATCCGAGCCGTCCGGATCTTTTATTTTGGATCTAACGGCTGGGGGTTAACCTAGGGGGTATTAGGGTTGAGTTTGGGGCTGAATTCCCTCATTCCAACCCAACCCTTTCTCTTTCTAAACTCTTAGAGAGAGGTGAGAGCCAAGTGGAGGAGGAGCAAAGTTCCGGCCGCCGGCGGAGCACCGGAGCACCGATTCGCGATCCGAGTCCGGATCCTCGAAGGCAAGGGCGAGGCGAAGCTTTCCATCCGACTACATCTTCATGGCGCCGCGGAAATCTTCGAGGGTAACGATCCTCTTCATAGGGCATGTGTAGTCGCCCTTCTTTCTATGCATGGGGAAATCCCCCTCTCGCGAGTGAGCGTTGTGGCGCGGAATCCCTTCGGGTAGATATGTAAAGTCCCCGTTGTTAGAGCCCGGAATCGGAGTACGGGCGTAGGCATTGTGTGTGAAGCCTATTCGGGTTTAACCCGGATCGGTGATGTTTGCATTGCATGGCCGGAGAAGACTCCGCGCCGATGATTTTAGTTTTCCGAAATTTCTACGCGGTAGATTGCATACAGGGATCCTTGGGGGTTAACCTCGAGGCGCACCCGGAAAGCTTGGGCGGAATCGATTTGCAGCCACGATGTTGCCTTGGAGGGCAAATCGGTACATAACGGGGTTATGTGCGTGTTTTGATCGATTGTGGGAATGAGGAGAAACTTGGCCCGCACCGATGGCTAAATGGCCGTGGTGAAGTGAGCAACGGGCGGGTGGAACTCTACCCATTCCAAGTGGTCTCGGTAGAAGCGACCTAAAGTACATGGGACTTCTCGGGGGGCTGGAAACGGGCCTAGGCTTCGGCTGAAAGGGCTAAATGCTCACGAGTGTTGCCATCCGAGGGATGGTGGTGGAATCGCGGTGTCGGGTTGGGTCCGGACCGGGTTCACCGATTAGTGCCCTGAGAGCACGGAGTGTGCGGCCGTGCGTGCCGACACTTGTGGCGAATAGAATACTTTATAGAATTGCTATGGTAGTTTTATATGCAGGGAAGGAGCACCGCCGTCCCGAGAAACGGGACGGGGTCGTTATAATTTGGTCAGCTTTGCTGACCGTTGCCCTTTTGTATTGCCACCTCTTGGGTGGATTGCTTTCTACAGGTGCTGCTGCGGAGCCAAGCGGCAAATAGCGGGCTAAAGCCCAAGTTGCAGCGCCAGCCCTCGAAGGCTTAGTTATTAGCTTTTTCATATTCATGTATGGCCGGCCTGTGCGCCGATGTATGTAAGACGCTATCTTGTTAAGCGAACACTTTTGTAAGGCCTTAAGGCCGTGAACTCTTTTGTGTATTTTCATGTTCGTCATTCCTTTGTGGTAAATTTATTACTAGTGGACATTCATGCCTTTTGGGGGTTCTTTGTTTAACTTTAAAATGCTTCCGTTAGAATGCGTTGTGTAGGACGTTGTTGTTGAATTGGTTGGAATGGTTGTCCATATTTGTAACCTTCCGGTCTATCCGTAGTATATGGCGTCGGGCCCCGGCCGGACCTACTGCTATATGCTATGCGATGGATAGGGGTGTTACAAATTGGTATCAGACTACCGGTTTCGGTCTAGCTTATTGGAATTCGCGGACGAATTCTTTTAAGGGGTGGTGAGCACGGTCACGTGCGTCATCGTTATAACATGAAAAAGAACCCATGAATGTCCACTTAGGAATGAAAATACACTTGTTGAGGAACCTGCGTGTTCCTTTAATTGCTGTTTGCAGTAATGTTTGGTCGCTTATCGGTGTTTTTACACGAATATAGGTGACCAGAAGTGGTGCTGGGCCGTCTGAACGGCCAGGTTCTGAGGTGAGCAGTGCGCCAAGCGATACGCCTGCAACACCTTTGTCTGTCGAGACCATTAGGTTGGTGGCGGAAGCGGTCATGGCAATGATTAATGCGCAGCCTGCAAGGCAGGTGCAGCAGCCTGCTCCTGCTGTGGAGCAAGTACCGGTTCAGACGGCAGAGCGAAGGAGGGTTGAGCAAGTTGTGTTGGAGCTAGAGTTGCCGCGGAGAGCAACTGAAAGACAACTGAAGCATGTCATGGGCTTTCATCCACCGGTGTTCACGGGGGCAGAAACCCCGACCCAAGCAGAGGATTGGCTCTCAAGGGTCAACAGGGTGATGACTGCGACAGAAACTGAAGAGTGGCAGAAGACCACTATAGCGACGTTCCTTTTGGATGGGGACGCAAGACTGTGGTGGGAGGGCCTAGAGCTGCATCAGTTGAGGGGAAGGCCATTGGCCGAAGTCCCGATGGAGGAGTTTGCGAGACTATTTATGGCTCGATACCTCCCCTCGGCGCAGAGGATCGCGCTAGAGAGTGAATTCCAGAAGTTGGTGCAGGGTGATAGCACCGTTGATGAATACCTCCACGAGTTTACTCGGTTGGGGAGATATGCCGGCGCTACCTTCGCAGACGAGGAGCGCAAGACGGGCCGCTTTTATGAAGGGCTAAGGGATGATTTGAGGTTGCTGCTGTCGGGGCCCAAGGCGCAGGGTTTCATGACCCTGGTCAGTTCGGCCCGGTCCTTGGAGAAGGATATGAGAAACGTGCAAGCGAAGAAAGAGAGGGAATCTGGTGGCAAGAGATCAGAGTTCAAGGCGCCGACTACGTCGAAGTCGGGCTACCACAGATTCTCCAAGAAGTCTAGGACTTCGGGTCCAGCTTCTTCTGCAGGTGCCTCGGGGGCAACTACCAATCGAACCCCGGGCGCTTGCTTCACGTGTGGAAAGCCGGGGCACTTTGCCCGTGACTGCTGGAGTGGACGCTCAAAGTCCGAAAGGAAACAAGGAGCCACCTACGAGGAAAAGGGCAAAGCGGTGGAGTCGACCGCGTCCCATTATGCTCCGACTCAGCCTAGAGTCTACAACTTGGGCCAGCAGGAGGCCATCAAGCAAGCGGATGTGGTGACAGGTATGAGTTAATTTATGCAAGTTGACTTGAGAATACTATTACCTATTGCTTGTTAAGCTAATGCCTTTTGCTTAGGCTTTGTGGTGATTAGCGATAGTCCGGCACGGGCACTGTTCGACACTGGTGCTTCGCATTCTTTCTTGTCCGAACAGTTTATATCGCGTATCGGAGTCCCTTCTTCGATGGCGAAGGACAAGTTAGATGTGTTGCTACCGAATGGGTGCTCGATGCGTGCGGACAGAGTGTGCGCCGTGAAGGTTCACATAGGGAGCCAAGAGTTCGACTTGCTAGCGTCATTACTGCCGTTAGTAGAGTTCGATGTTATCTTTGGAATGGATTGGCTGTCAGAGCAGAAGGCTTGGATCAATTGCGACCGTAAGGAGGTCAAGCTGGGTGTAGGGCGGGAGACTACGTACGAGGGGCTTAAGGGGTCGAGCAAGACACTAAATGTCTGCTCTTCAGGTGGTGAAGGCGGTTCGTGCTGGTGCAGAGCTATTCTTTGCGATAGTGGGGGCTGTGGAGCCAAAGTTCCCCGTTGGGATAGCATCCCCGTGGTTTGCGAATACCCCGATGTGTTCCCGGATAGCCTTCCCGGAGCCCCACCGCAGCGAGAGATTGATTTTACGATCGAGCTCGTGCCGGGTGCCAAACCCGTGTCACGTGCTCCTTATAGGTTGGCGCCAAAGGAGATGGCGGAGTTGAAGGTTCAGTTGGAGGAACTGATGGAGCAAGGTTATGTGCGTCCAAGTTCGTCGCCTTGGAGCGCACCGGTCCTCTTCGTTAAAAAGAAGGACGGTAGTATGCGGCTGTGCATCGACTACAGAGAATTGAACAAGTTGACGGAAAAGAATAAGTACCCGATCCCGAGGATTGATGATCTCTTTGATCAGTTAGTCGGATCGTCGGTATACTCCAAGTTGGACTTGAAGTCGGGGTACTATCAGCTGAGGATCAGGGAGTGTGATATCCCGAAGACGGCGTTCAGTACGAGGTATGGGCATTTCGAGTTCACGGTCATGCCGTTTGGACTGACAAATGCGCCATCGGTGTTTATGGATCTGATGAACAGGACGTTCAGAGATTTCCTGGATCGCTTTGTGATCGTCTTTATTGACGATATTTTGGTGTACTCGCAGTGCGAGGAAGACCACTTCAAGCATTTGCATTTGGTGTTGGAGACTTTGAGGAGGAATGAGCTTTACGCAAAGTTCTCCAAGTGCGAGTTCTGGCTACCCTCGGTAGCGTTCCTTGGTCATATAGTGAGTGGGGAAGGTATAGCGGTGGATCCGGCGAAGATTGTTGCGATACGGGAGTGGCCTGCGCTATCTTCTGTCGCGGAAGTCCGTAGTTTTCTCGGGCTTGCCGGATATTACAGGCGCTTCGTAGAGAACTTCTCGCGGGTAGCGTTACCTCTCACGAAGTTGACAAGGAAGGATCAGAAATTCTTGTGGACGCAAGAGTGCGTGCAAGCTTTTGAGGAGCTGAAGAGGCGGTTGACCATGGTGCCAGTGCTTAGTTCGCCGAGTGGGACCGAGGGCTTTGAGGTGTATAGCGACGCTTCGGGTAGTGGTTTGGGCTGCGTGTTGTTGCAGCATGGTAGCGTGATAGCGTATGGATCGCGTCAGCTAAAGGTGCATGAAAGAAATTATCCGGTGCACGACTTGGAGTTGGCGGCCGTGATATTTGCACTCAAGTTGTGGAGGCACTACCTATACGGAGTAAGGGTCGACATATACACCGATCACAAGAGCCTAAAATACTTGTTGGATCAAAAGGATCTCAATATGAGGCAGAGGAGGTGGATGGAGTTCCTGGGGGACTACACTTTCAAGATACATTATGTACCCGGGAAGGGCAACGCAATTGCGGATGCGTTGAGCCGCAGGGCTCCCGCTCAAGCCAACTGGTTGTCGGTGCATGATGAGCGGCTAGTACGGGAGTTGGAGAAGCTTGAGATCTGTTGCGTTGACAAACAGTCGAGCGCCAAGGCAATGTTAAACTGGACAGAGGTGCAGTATGACCTGGCTGACCGGGTTCGGCAGGCATTGGAGTTGGATGATTCCATGAAGGAGCTTTTGGAGGCCGCTTTGGATGGGTCAAATTCCCAGTTCTCGGTAGAAGATGGGTTATTAAGGAAGGATCATCGTTTGTGCGTCCCAAGTGGGGGTAACCTCCGGGCGGAGTTGATGTACGAGGCTCATCATACCAAGTACTCAATCCACCCAGGGAGCACGAAGATGTATCGTGATCTTAAAAAGTTGTTTTGGTGGCCGGGACTTAAAAAAGATGTGGCGTTGTATGTGGCCAAATGTCAAGCGTGCGCCTTGGTGAAGGCGGAGTGCCAAAGGCCGGCGGATTTCTGAAGTCCTTGCCTATACCGGAGTGGAAATTCGACGACATATCCATGGATTTTGTGCATGGATTGCCAAGATCGCAGAAGGGAAACGACGTTATTTAGGTGATCGTTGACAGATTGACGAAAGTGTCGCATTTCTTACCAATGGGGAAGGATGATCCAGTAGAGAAGTTGGCAAAGCTCTATGTGGATAGCATTGTGCGCTTGCACGGGGTGCCCCGCAGTATTGTGAGTGATCGCGATGGGCGTTTCACGTCCAATGACTGGAGGCTAGTGCATCAAATGTTGGGCTCCAAACTGAAGTTTAGCACGGCGTTTCATCCACAGACGGATGGCCAGACCGAGAGAGTCAACAGAACCTTGGAAGACATGCTCCGCATGTGTACGTTGGACTTCGGAAAGAGGTGGGAGGACCACCTATACTTGGTCGAATTTGCTTATAACAATAGTTATCAAGCAAGCATTCAGATGGCGCCGTTCGAAGCTCTTTACGGAAGAAAATGTCGCACGTCGTTGTCGTGGTTAGAAACGGGTGAGTCCAAGCTTTATCAGCGTCAAGACATTGAAGATGCCACTTCTTTAGTGCATACTATACGGGAGCGGTTGCGGATTGCCCAGGATAGGCAAGCCAAGTATTATAATGCCAAGCATAGGAACGTGGAATTCAGTGTTGGCGATTGGGTGTACTTGAAGATCAAGCCGTTCAAGGGTGTCTCACGGATTCGACGCTTGAAAAAGTTGAGTCCGAGATACCTTGGGCCATTTGAGATTCTGGAGCGGATCGGAGAATCAGCTTATAGGTTGAGGTTATCAGCAGAGTTAAGTGCTTTGCACGATGTATTCCACATCTCGGTTTTGCGGAAGGCAGTGCAAGAACCTTCGCAGGTGTTAGCGGCCGACCAAGTACCGGTTGAGGAAGGATTGACAACGAAAGTCAAGCCCATATCTATTGAGGATTTCGAAGTCAAACGGCTTTGGAACAAGGAGATCAGAATGGTGAAGGTCCGTTGGAATAACTGCGAACGCGAGGAGCTCTCTTGGGAGCGAGAGCAAACAATGCGCGAGGAGTACCCCGAGTTGTTCCCCTCAGGTACTCGTTATGTTTATTCTTTTTGTGTAGTCTCTGTTCTTAATTTCGGGACGAAATTCTCTTAAGGGGGAGGGAGTTGTAAGACCCCAACCTCGGAGATGATCGCGGGGCGATCAAACGACACTTTTGGAGGTCTGAACAGGGGCACACGGCCAGGCACACGGCCGTGTGCCTACCCGTGTTCAGTGATTTATTGTGTTTTGTGCTGTCTCGAGTCAGAGCAGTACACGGCCTGAGACACACGGCCGTGTCTCAAGCCGTGTGTGGGGCACACGGCCTCGAACACGGCCGTGTTCGAAGCCGTGTTCATGAAGCCCGACGATCGTCCTGAAGCTCCAGGTAACACGGCACGTGGCACACGGCCGTGTCAGGACCCGTGTGGATCGGCGTAACTGATATTTTGGGTTAAATCCGAGCCGTCTGGATATTTTATTTTGGATCTAACGGCTGGGGGTTAACCTAGGGGGTATTAGGGTTGAGTTTGGGGCTGAATTCCCTCATTCCAACCCAACCCTTTCTCTTTCTAAACTCTTAGAGAGAGGTGAGAGCCAAGTGGAGGAGGAGCAAAGTTCCGGCCGCCGGCGGAGCACCGGAGCACCGGAGCACCGATTCGCGATCCGAGTCCGGATCCTCGAAGGCAAGGGCGAGGCGAAGCTTTCCATCCGACTACATCTTCATGGCGCCGCGGAAATCTTCGAGGGTAACGATCCTCTTCATAGGGCATGTGTAGTAGCCCTTCTTTCTATGCATGGGGAAATCCCCCTCTCGCGAGTGAGCGTTGAGGCAGGGAATCCCTTCGGGTAGATATGTAAAGTCCCCGTTGTTAGAGCCCGGAATCGGAGTACGGGCGTAGGCATTGTGTGTGAAGCCTATTCGGGTTTAACCCGGATCGGTGATGTTTGCATTGCATGGCTGGAGAAGACTCCGCGCCGATGATTTTAGTTTTCCGAAATTTCTACGCGGTAGATTGCATACAGGGATCCTTGGGGGTTAACCTCGAGGCGCACCCGGAAAGCTTGGGCGGAATCGCATTGCCGCCACGATGTTGCCTTGGAGGGCAAATCGGTACATAACGGGGTTATGTGCGTGTTTTGATCGATTGTGGGAATGAGGAGAAACTTGGCCCGCACCGATGGCTAAATGGCCGTAGTGAAGTGAGCAACGGGAGGGTGGAACTCTACCCATTCCAAGTGGTCTCGGTAGAAGCGACCTAAAGTACATGGGACTTCCCGGGGGGCTGGAAACGGGCCTAGGCTTCGGCTGAAAGTGCTAAATGCTCACGAGTGTTGCCATCCGAGGGATGGTGGTGGAATCGCGGTGTCGGGCTGGGTCCGGACCGGGTTCACCGATTAGTGCCCTGAGAGCACGGAGTGTGCGGCCGTGCGTGCCGACACTTGTGGCGAATAGAATACTTTATAGAATTGCTATGGTAGTTTTATATGCAGGGAAGGAGCACCGCCGTCCCGAGAAACGGGACGGGGTCGTTATAATTTGGTCAGCTTTGCTGACCGTTGCCCTTTTGTATTGCCACCTCTTGGGTGGATTGCTTTCTACAGGTGCTGCTGCGGAGCCAAGCGGCAAATAGCGGGCTAAAGCCCAAGTTGCAGCGCCAGCCCTCGAAGGCTTAGTTATTAGCTTTTTCATATTCATGTATGGCCGGCCTGCGCGCCGATGTATGTAAGACGCTATCTTGTTAAGCGAACACTTTTGTAAGGCCTTAAGGCCGTGAACTCTTTTGTGTATTTTCATGTTCGTCATTCCTTTGTGGTAAATTTATTACTAGTGGACATTCATGCCTTTTGGGGGTTCTTTGTTTAACTTTAAAATGCTTCCATTAGAATGCATTGTGTAGGACGTTGTTGTTGAATTGGTTGGAATGGTTGTCCATATTCGTAACCTTCCGGTCTGTCGGTAGTATATGGCGTCGGGCCCCGGCCGGACCTACTGCTATATGCTATGCGACGGATAGGGGTGTTACAAAGGGCAAAGGTCAGCCAGATACGCAGGGGTACGTATATATAGCTACCTGTGGGGCCTACCAGAAGATTCCTTTTTGCCCCTGTCGCACTCGCAGGATCCTATGGGGTTGGATGTTTCTTTCCGAGCTTGTCCCAACCTCGCAAAGAGCGGGGATCATGTACAACCCCGTATCCCGCGAGTGGTCGACAGGAGTTGAACCGGCCGACTCAGACCAATGTGAACCCAGCATGCCGAGCCCGATCTCGGCGATAGTCGAGCCGAGCTCGACAATGGCCGAACGAAGCCCGGCATGCCGAGACCGAGCTCGGGTGCAGGAACATGGCTCGACGGTAGTCGAGCCGAGCTCGACGATCCCCGTGCCGAGCTCAGTTTCTGTTGGTGCTCTGCGATCGTCGTGCCGAGTCCGAGCTCGGCGGTAGTCAAGCCGAGCTCAGTGATAGTCGAGCACAGTCCGCCGAGTACGTGCCCTCCTAGGCCTAAGGCGAGGCGAGTCAGGCCCCCTGCCGAGCGAGTGCCCCCTCAGGTCCAGCTCGCATCTTGGCCATGGCATACTTTTACTATGTTGCCCCTTTTGGTCTGCCTGTAGTCCTCGAAAACAGTGAAGGTTGTATACTAGCAGGCCATCTTTTCCTATAAATAGGACCCAAGGGGTACCTCAGAAGGCATGCTGACTAATTCTCCGGCCTACTAGCGCTTTCTGAGGTACCTTAGCCCGACACTTGGCTAAGGAGGGGAAGCGCTCTAAGATCTTTCGGGTGTGTGGTGGGACCTCCACGCCGGGCCCTTGGTCTAGTCCTTGTTTCTTCTCTTTTCTTTGTCATTTTCTTGCAGGAGTGAAGTAGGTGCGCGACCACCCCTTCCCCAAGGGTCGAACTCCACAAGAGACCGGTTTTCCGGTTTAAACATTTTGGTGCGAGCTGGACCAAAATGTTTAAACCGGAAAACCGGTCTCTTGTGGAGTTCGACCCTTGGGGAAGGGGTGGTCGCGCACCTACTTCACTCCTGCAAGAAAATGACAAAGAAAAGAGAAGAAACAAGGACTAGACCAAGGGCCCGGTGTGGAGGTCCCACCACACACCCGGAAGATCTTAGAGCGCTTCCCCTCCTTAGCCAAGTGTCGGGCTAAGGTACCTCAGAAACCGCTAGAAGGCCGGAGAATTAGTCAGCATGCCTTCTGAGGTACCCTTTGGGTCCTATTTATAGGAAAAGATGGCCTGCCAGTATACAACCTTCACTGTTTTCGAGGACTACAGGCAGACCAAAAGGGGCAACATAGTAAAAGTATGCCATGGCCAAGATGCGAGCTGGACCTGAGGGGGCACTCGCTCGGCAGGGGGCCTGACTCACCTCACCCTGGGCCTAGGCGGGCACGTACTCGGCGGACTGTGCTCGACTATCGCTGAGCTCGGCTTGACTACCGCCGAGCTCGGACTCGGCACGACGATCGCCGAGCTCCAACAGAAACTGAGCTCGGCACGGGGATCATCGAGCTCGGCTCGACTACCGTCGAGCCCTGTTCCTGCACCCGAGCTCGGTCTCTGGCATGCCGGGCTTCGTTCGGCCATCGTCGAGCTCGGCTAGACTATCGCCGAGCTCGGGCTCGGCATGCTGGGTTCACATTGGTCTGAGCCGGCCGGTTCAACTCCTATCGACCACTCGCGGGATACGGGGTTGTACACTGTAGTTAATAATCTAGGAGAGATATCGACTCCTTAGAGACTTGATGGTGAGGAGGAGATTTCTTAGGGAAAAGCCATGCCTAGGTCGTTTTCTAGGCTTAGTCCCCTCCATCCTCTTCATTCTTCAAAGTGAAGATGAGAGAGTGATTCGTGGAGAAATATGGCTTCGTGAGGGTGAATAAGGGTGGATGATTTTCTAGAGGAGTTTTTGGGAGATTGGTTCAAGGAGGAAGATGAACGGATGCCGTTCATCTCGCCTTAAGATGCGTGCAGAAATCTGTTTTCTGCACGAAGCGACCTTCGTGGCCAATTTCGGGTGTTTTTGGTCATATCTGGGTTTTCAACAAAACACTAAAGTCGTAGCCCTCGAAATTATCTTTCCAACGAGTGGTTGCACCTTTTTAGGCGATACCTGTAGCCATGGGAAATTTAGTTTGAATCTGCTGTAATTGGGGAAAAATCCTGTACACAACAGGCTTCTAGTGATTTTCTGGTGTGATGCGATCACATCTGGGCTTTTTACTAAACACAAAAGTTGTAGCCCTTGAAATTATCTTTCCAACGAGTTATTACACGGACTCGTCGAATTTCTGTAGCCTCAGGAATCCTTGGTCGAAGTTGCTGCCCGGATTAAGGCTGCACCTAAATTCTGGGCTGTGTAACGTGGAATGCGATTTGGTGGAATTTAATGTTGCGATCCAACTCGAGGCTTGGGTGAACTCTTTTGACATAATCAATATAGTGACGTGATAAGTTGAGGTTATAAATCTAAATTCGTATAACGAGTTGTGGACAAGTTTAATTGAAGGAAAGAACCTGATATAATTGGGTAGATATAATTGAATAAATGTATAAATGATTTAACTATGGCCATGATGTATGTTGAATGGATAAAAGGGAATTAGAAATCTAATGCTTAGAGTGTCATTTCCCTATGAGTAGCATTGTGGAAGTAACGAGTGCGGTGTTGACCGTCAATAGTTGGAATGAGACTGAGATGAGTAAAGTTGGACGGTTTGGCCTGGTCCTCGGTGTTCACGTCCCGAGGCTCCTCCCGTATTTGATGGATGGTTGGGCTTGGTCCTCGGTGTTCACATCCCGAGGCTTCTTCCATGCCACGATATTGTGGAATTGCATGTGGGATTAGTCGACACGTGGTGTCATAATCCCGGTTTAAGGATAGTGTGGCAGATCTACGGGCTCGCCAATCGTCACACCGATGGGAGTTGACAGTAAGACCTTGGACGGTTGGGCTTGGTACTCGGTGTTCACATCCCGAGGCTCCTTCCATGCCAAGTGAACGGTTGTGCTTGGTCCTCGTTTTTATTTCCGAGGCTCCTTCCGTTTCACGCATAGGCCAGTTCGGGGCTAGGATCTTGGTTCTCATTTACCCAAGAGAACCCTCTTAGCCGTAGAATGCTTGTGAGCTCTGCTATTGTGTTCTTAGCGTTGAGGCATACGGAGGCCTAGGCCAGGTAGTGTGGAGACCATCCTAGTAGTGGAGATGCCCGCTCTACTGTCATCATTTGGCCACGACGGTTGACTCCTAAGAGGTTAGCTACCTGCTCGAATAGTGGGAACTATAAATCTGTGTCGACATAGCGATTGCATGTGCTTGACTATGGGTGTGTCATTGCATTGTATACATAGCATTGCACTTCATCGCATACACAAGAACCTTATCGTATAAGTTTGTATGGGCACTCCTATACAATGAGTTACTTATTGTTGAACGACCCTCAACTTATATGCTTGTATGGGCATCCATATAAGTTGAGTTACTTACAACGACCCTCAACTTATATGCTTATATGGGCATCCATATAAGTTGAGTTACTTACTGTTATAACATTATACTCTCTTGCTTCTGTAGATGGTAGAATTGTAGAATAAAAGCTTGTTCATTTGTACACCATTTTTATTGCTACCTATGAATTGTATACTTACTTCACCTGCTTGTACTACTGTTTTATATATATTGTACCTGTTCCTTTCTCCGCCCGGTGCCGAGGAGTCGTCGGGGGAGCGGATGTGAAGACACTTAGTCTTTATTACTAACGGTTGCTACGTCTTCTTTTTTAGGAGGAAACCCCGTAGGTGGAGCAGCAGGCTATGTAGCTGGACAGCCAGGCCAGGATGACAGGGCCTGAGGGGACGATACTGTTGCAACCGTCAGTTATAGATGTGAGTGAGAGAGATTTTGTTGTAGCCCTTCGGGGCAATTTTATTTTCATACTCTTATTATGTAGAAGCTTGTTTAGCTTCTCTTTTGCTATATTTATGGACTTATGCTTGGTGTGGATTGACTCTCTTTTACTGTATGGTTGGGTTGGCATTTATATGTTGATATTGGTTGAAGCCGGTAGGATAGGCGTCTTGTGGTACTGGCTGACCCGAGTGTTAGTGTTACCGCAAGGCGGCTGTTCTGGGCATAAAACCCCTCTCGTGCCGTGTCTTGTGTTCCGGGAGGGGGGTCTTACAAGTTGAACCACTAAGCTCAGGGATACGGCTAACTGCTTAACTTAAACTGGATTTCCTCTAATTAACCTAAAGATCTTTATTTTTGCATTAAGTTGGAGTTTATCCTGAGCGCCCATAGTTATCCCATGCTAGCATGGCATCATGACGCGCATTTATTCTTACTCTGATATACCCATATTATGGTTAAAATGCGGGTTGTGACAGACACGCTCTGGGACACTCCAGTGTAGGGGTGGCGTATAAGGCATGTCACATCAAAATCATTGGTCGGAAATCCGTCAATCATCGGAAAAGGTTGTACATGCCCGATGACACACCCGTGTAGGGGGACGTGTTAGTAATATTGACGTGCAGTAACAGAAAATCTTTAACGGCGGCCTGCAGGCTTCAGGATCGGGGTGACACGCCTAGCAACACTCCCAGGGAGGGCGTATTAAGGGGCATATCAGGTGTTTTTCTCGGGATTTTGGTTCTTGCAGCAAACATCCTCGGGATCGGGTTACACTCCCAAAGTAAACTGATAATACATTTTGTAGTTTAAACTACAAGGGTAATTATAGGTTTTTATTATGTAAATCATGTTTTTAAAGCTTTATTTTAACCTCCTTTTGTGTATATGTTAATGCCACTACTGTTTTCTCTTTTCTTTGCGAGTTTGAAGGTTTTCAGCCTTATCGACGAGCTTAGCCTTTCCATCGAACTCAGCCTTTTCTTCGAGCTCCGCCCGTTTGACAAACTCCTCTAATTTCGTCGAACTCATCCTTTTCATCGTGGTCCGCCTTTTCGTCGAACTCAGCCAATTTTGTCGACCTCTGCCTTCATTCCGCATTCGAAAAACTCCTCCAATTTCATCGAGCTCCGCCTTCATTCTGCGTTCGATGAACTCCTCCATTTTCGTCGAGCTCCGCCTTCATTCTGCGTTCGACGAACTCCTCCAATTTCATCAATCTTCGCCTTAATTAAGCATTCATCGAACTCCTCATGTTCCTTCTCTCTGCAGTTCATCGAGCCCTCCTTACTTAAAGCCTATTGATAGAGAATAAGTCTCGCTCTTCCAAAAAGCTTGCGACCGCCATTAATGCAAGTCGCAATCATCATTTCCCGCCAGATTTCATACTAAGGTCAACCTCCGTGCATGACAACAGGCGTGGGCATGTCTCTTTAAAACTTCTATAAATTGAGCCCCACCCCTTTTTTTTGAGAGAGAATTTTGTTGAGGGGAAGTGTTGCCATTTTCAGTTCTTCCTTATTGTTCTTCCTTTCTCCTTTTCTCATTTTTGTTTTTTTAATTTTAGTTTCAGTATTACTACTTCTGTAATAGTTCTTGAAATTTCTTTAGTAGTTTTCTTTTAGTGCTCGCTTAGTTTCTCATTTTTCCTGCAAGTGGAATAGTTTTTATATTTAAAGTTGTAAGCTCTCTGTCTGAATTAATATAAAGTCAGTTTACTTTTACTTGTCTCTATTTTGTTTCCATGCACTCCTACTCATCTTTCTTTCTACACTTCACCATGAGTAACTAATCCTCCCTGTACTCGATCTTGATGATCTGAGGTTCGAGTTGATTAAGTTATGATGCTCTAGTTTACTTTTCCTTTGTAAGGTTTATACCTTGATTTACTTTTGATTAATCGTGTTTAGAGATATATCATCGATATATTTTTTCAATCTTTACTTCCACTCTTAGCTAGCCGAGAGGATCGTTGTTTGGAGTGAACACTCAAGATTAAATAGAGTTGTATGCACCCCTCGAGAGAGGCAGACATTAAATCTCTCAGATTGGAGTGAAATCCAATAGTGGGGTTCATAACGTAAAATGAGTTTTAGGTCTCCGATTTGGATGAGAGTTCAATAAGACATTCCTAAAGTCAGGTGGGCACGTCTTCGAGGTAAGCGTGTTCATGCTTTAGGACCCTCTACGGCCAAGGTTCTATGGCTTATTAAGTTATATTTTATTATCTCATTTTTGATAAACTTAGGCCGAGGTGATTCTCGATCGAGTGCTTTTCTTTATAATTGTTTAACCCTCATTTTAATCGCTAGTTGTGGCCTCTCTGATTAAATGCAAGTGCTCTTATTTATGCAAGTAGTCTCTTATTTTAATTTATTTAACAACCCTAAAAGTTTCTTCGATAAGATAATTGTCTTCGTGTGAGTAAGATTACTCAACGGTTCCCGAATTTTAATACCACACTTGTGTGCCCTAGCTACAATTCGATAGGTATACTTGCCTAGTTGGATTGCTAGTTCGGTTTTATTCTCATCACAATTAGTAGACACCAAGTTTTTGTCGCCGTTGCTGGGGACCAACATTTGTTGATAATTCGAAATCACGAACCTATTACTTTTATCAATCCTCTTTCTCACCATCTATCTCAAATATTAAAAATTCAAAAAAATATATTAGTGCTCTTATTAAAAACCCACATCACAATTTTCTACACCACCTAACTCTTTCGAAAAGGGCAATGTGGCTTAAATGCCACTATCTTATCTAGTACCTTGCGAACCCATCAACGGGTAGCCCTAGGAAAGTTTATGAGTTAAATCATTAAAAAAAATCTATTCCAAGAAAAAATAAGTTACTCTGTTTCTTGTTTATTTTTCTCTTTCTTCATCTTCTATCCTGCTAGTGCATGACCTGCGGAAATCTGTCGGATTTTTTGGACTGGGACCACAAAATTGAGCGTACTCTTCAGAGAAGATCGCAATTTCAAGGTCCTAGTATCCAACTGTTGATGGAGGATTCCGAGTCTATTTCTACTACAAGATTGGAAGACCCTGTCGTATAGGAAGCCCTGCATAGGCCTATGTCCTATTATATATAGCCGAATCTAGATGGTACAGAATCAAGTATAGTTCGCCCTACTATAACTAATAATAATTATGAACTTAAGCTAACATAATACAAATGGTGCAGCAGTATGTGCAATATTACGGACTTCAAGATGAAGATCCAAACGCATATATAGCTAGCTTTCTTAAGATTTGTGACAGCTTTAAAATCAATGGTGTTACAAATGATGCTATTAGGCTAAGACTCTTCCCTTTCTCCCTATGAACCAAGGCTAAGCAATGGCTAAACACTCTACCAAAAAATAGCTTTACCATCTGGGATCAATTAACTGAAAAATTTCTGGCGAAGTATTTTCCGGCAGCTAAAACCGGAAAACTAAGGAACGATATTTTTGCCTTTGGACAAATAGATTTAGAAACTTTGTATGAAACCTGGGAAAGGTTTAAAGAAATCTTAAGATGATTCCCCAATAAAGCGCTGTCTGTATTGTTGCAGGTGCAGACGTTTTATTTCTGGCTAAATTAAAACACAATGCAAATGATAGATGCAGCTTCCGTTGGTACCTTAAACCATAAAAACCCGGAACCATCTCTTGAACTTTTCGAGGACATGGCCATGAACACATATTAGTGGAATGTGCCTAGGTCCCGCCCGAACAAACCTGCAGGTATCTTTGAAGTAGAAAATGTCTCATAGCTAGCTCTGTAAGTTGAAGTATTAAGTAAAAAGATAATGAAGACGACTGCTGCGTTCGACCCTTAGGTATGGGAATCTGCAACTCCTGCTCCCGGACAATTGGATAGCTAACTTTAAAAATGATCCAACTCCACCATACCCTTCCGAAATTAACAAGCAATGTAGGGATGATCAATACTCCCGCTTTCTAGAAATATTTAAGAAAATCAACGTAAATCTACCCTTCCACAAAGCAATCTACCAAATGTCGAAGTACGCTAAGTATCTTAAGGACCTCCTAACAAATAAAAAGAAGTTAGAAAAATTATCGCATGTCACAATAAATGTCAAGTGCTCTGCGGTCATGATAAACGGTTTACTAAAGAAGATCAGTGATCCGGGTAGTATTTCTATACCGTGTGTCTTTGGTGAACTTTTTGTCAAGCATGCATTGGCCTACTTAGGTGCGAGTATCAACCTGATGCCCCTTTCATTATTTAAGAATTTAGGGATTGGTAGCCTTAACCCCACACGCTTGAGTATCCTGCTCTCTGATAGATCAGTTAAATACCCGATAGGAATCGTGGTGGATGTCTTAGCTAAAGTCGACAAAATCATCTTCCCGTTGGTTTTCATTATATTAAACATCAAAGAAGACGTCGAAGTTCCCTTGATCCATGGCCAACCATTCCTTGCCTCCTCCCGAGCTATCCTTGACATAAGCAATGGTAAGCTCTTCCTACGAGTAGGCGATGACGAAGTGAACTTCTCTATAACCCCCCTCAATGAAGAATACCCTAGAGAATGACGACTCCTGTTTTTTCTTAGATGTCTTAGGTGAAGAATCTTACTACTACCTTTCTGAAAGAGAAAGTGAGATTTCTGATTTTTGTTTTTCTCTAACTCTTCCAAATGAATTTCTGCAGGAAACGACCAAGGTCTCGGACTCCACCCCTTCCAATTTTTCGTATAAAGTTAAAGTATACGAAGATATTATTTTTGAAATAAAAAGCTTCCAAATCATCGTATAAAGAACCCCCTACCCTAGAACTAAAGGAACTATCGGAACATCTTCGGTATGCCTTCTTAGAAAAGGACTCCGAGCTACTAGTGATAGTTTGGGCCTACCTAACTGAATTACAAAATGACAAAGTCCTTCTAGTTTTACGAAAACATCGCCGAGCTATTTCCTGGTAGATTTCGGATATCAAGGGAATAAGCCCATCGTTCTGAACCCAAAAAATCCTAATGGAAGTTAATTCACATAATTTAATGCAACCTCAGCCCTATATAAATCCAAATATGGAAGAAGTCGTAAAGGCGAGGTTATGAAACTGTTAGATGTAGGAATTATCTATCATATATCTGATAGTAAGTGGGTTAGCACTGTCTAGGTAGTGCCAAAAAAAGGAGGTATAACTGTAGTTAGTAGTGAGAATAATGATATAATCCCGACACGGAAGGTGACGGGGTGGCGAATGTGTCTTGAATATCGTAAGTTAAACGACACCACCCATTAGGAACACTTCCCCTTGCCGTTCATCGATTTAATTTTAGAGCGATTATATGTCCATAGATTTTACTATTTTCTCGATGGTCTCTCGGGGTACTTTTAAATCCCCATCTCTCCCGAGCACAAGGAGTAAACTACGCTTAATTGCCCCTTCGGCACCTTCGCTTATCGAAGAATGCCATTTGGATTATGCAATGCGTCAGCTACATTCCAGTGATGTATGCTCGCTATCTTTGAAAAGTATGCAGAAAGAATTGTGGAGGTATTTATAAATGATACCTCCGTTTTCGGTGATGCCTTTGATAGTTGCTTAGAAAACCTCGAAAAAGTATTAGAAAAACGCGAAGAAATTAACCTCGCCCCAAATTGGGAATAATGCCATTTTATGGTAAGGAAATGGTTAGTTTTGGATCATAAGATTTTTGCGAGAGGAATTGAAATAGACATAGCTAAGATAGAGGTTATCGAGAAGTTGCCGCCGCCTACGAACGTCAAAGCTATAAGAGGTTTCCTAGGACACGCTGGCTTTTACCGCTGCATCATAAAAGACTTCTCCAAAATTACCAAACCCCTTACTCAACTCTTAGAAAAAGACGCCCCATTTATTTTTGATGACATTTGTCTATCTATCTTTGAATTAATAAAAGAAAAGTTAATAAATGCCCCTATTATGATAGCTCCAGTGTGGGACCTTCCCTTTGAAATTATGTGCAATACAAGTAATTTTACAGTGGGAGCCGTACTATGACATTGAATATCTACAAATTTCCACCCCATCTATTATCTAATTAAAACACTTACATCGGCACAAGAGAATTATACCACAACCGAGAAGGAGCTCCTAGCTATTGTTTTCTCTTTTGATAAATTTCCTTCTTATATTACGCTTTCCAAAATTATCATTTTTACCGACCACTCGGCCCTCAAGTATCTTCTGGCTAAGGTGGATGCCAAGCCACACCTAATTCGCTGGGTCTTAATCTAAGAGTTTTACTTAGAAATCCATGATAAGCGAGGACCCGAGAATTTGTCCGCCGACCATCTCTCACGATTAGATTATCCGTATATAGAAAAATTAGATGAAAAATATTTTAATGATTTCTTCCCCAATGAGAAGCTGCTTTTAATTAACACATCCCCTTCTCCTTGGTTTCCACGCATAGCCAACTCTTTAGTGGCTCGTGTACTCCCGAAAGAGTTGTCCTCTCAACAAAAGAAGAAATTCCTTTCTGAGTTGAAGAACTATTTTTGGGAGGACCCACGTCTTTTTTGAGTCTATGTAGACCAAGTGATAAGGAGATGTGTCTCATTTGACCATGGATTAGATATTTTAAAATATTTGTATAAAGGACCGACTGGTGGTAACTATCAAGCTATTCGCATCGCCCACAAAGTGCTTTGCGTGTGTTTATACTAGCCTAGCATGTTTAAAGACGTGCAAGCCTTTGTGAGTAGGTGTGATAGTTACAACTGGTCGGGAAATATTTCCAATAAAAATGTAATGCCGCAAAATTATTTCATTGAGTACGAAGTTTTCGACCTCTTGGGAATTGATTTTGTTGGCCCTCTTCCTTCTAGCTTCGGGAACAAGTTTATTTTAATTGCTGTAGATTATGTTTCACAATGGACTGAAGCGCAAGCTCTTCCTACTAACAACGCCTGAATCATAATTATGTCTTTGAAAAAATATTTTCTCAATTTTGTACGCCACGATCTATCGTTAGCGATAGGGGTTCACATTTTTGTAATGCCTAGTTTTCAAAAATTCTAATTTAATACTGTTGGGTACTGTATCCACAATTACCTGGATTTAAGGAAGCCACCTGTCAAGCTAAGATGAATCCACAATGTATTTGATGAATTATTTTCTAGTTGTACTTGCAGATATTCCATGCTAAGTACACACCAATGTCAGGGTGCAGTGGGTCAATATATATGGGTCTGTGCAACGTAATCCCTCGTTGAGCAGATCAGTGTGTTGGCCTACGTGTACTCTCTCTATTGGGGTGTACATAATTTCAAGTACAGGGCTATGATAAAGCAAGAGCAGACAAGGAGCAAGGATGGGCCAAAGACCAGCTCAAGGAAAGAAAGAGGAGAAATAGCCCAAGTAAAAATCGACGAGAATCACTAAGTGATTCTCGCCGATTCGGCGAGAATCACTAATGATTCTCGCCGAGTCGTCGAGAATCACTAGCTGATTCTCGCCAGTTGAAGCCGGCAGCTTCGACACTGACAGGGAAATTTTCTAAGGCAGAATCGTCGAGAATCACTTATGATTCTCGCCGATTCGTCGAGAATGACCTTGCATTCTCGACGATCCGGTGAGAATCAAAAGTGATTCCCGCCGATTCTCCCCGGCTTCTGTATCAGTTCAGCCAGATTTCGGCTAAGTAGAAGTCGGCGAGAATCGTAAGTGATTCTCGCCGATTCGGCGAGAATCACCTACGATTCTCGCCGAATTTGACTTAGGCAGTTTCCTGTTGTTCTCTGGACCGGTTCAAACTATCTAAACTGTTTCGAACCGGGCTCATGTCTTCTTATTGGTGGGACCCACAACGGTCATATACTTGACCTAATGTATATATACTCCGTATGTATGAACAGTAAAGTGAGAGACATACGGGATTTCAAAAAGCACGAGCAGCCGACAAGCCCTAACGCTCCGCCGATCGTCTCCGCCGCTCGTGCGCTTGTCGCCGCTGCTGATCTCAGGTTCTTCCAGATCTCCGGTGACCGAAGCTTAGGATAGCATAGCGTCTCACACGTCTAACCAGAGATCCCTTGTCTCTTGATTCGTTGATCGGGAAAATCCTTCCCCTTTCGAATCGATCGAGACGATCGATCCTAGTGTGACCGTTGGAAGACCTTGCTTCCTTCGCTACGAAGTTTGAATCAAGTTGGCACTGCTGCTGCTCTCCGTCGCCGACGCTGATTCCGAGAACCTTGCCGCCGCTTTAAGCCGCCGCCGGTTTCGGGAAGATTCTTTCCAAGAGAGATCTAGGGTTGTGGACTCTTCGTTGACTTCAAGAACAAGTCGTCGAACGAAGAGGGACACCTTACTCTCCAAACGTCGTTTTATTTCTTACAAGCATTTTCAATTTCTTTGTAACGGACCGATTGGTCTTTAGTTGTAAGGGTTGGGTGCAACCCGGGTTGTGGGAGTGTTAACTCCTACGTGTGGAAGGGTTCCTTTCGTTAGTGCAAGGATTGGATTTCAATCCTGTGGGTGAAGTGACCGAGTCGTCCCGTGTTGGGAGATAGGTCGAAGGGGGAAAGTGGACGTACCCAAATCGGGGAACCACTATAATTTGCCTGTGTATTTTCTGTGCTTGGTTGTTTTGTTTTCTTGTGCAGGTAAAATCTTAATTCCGCAAATACGGTACAGAGACACCTATTCCCCCCCCCCCATAGGTGAAGATAGTTGACACTAGGTGGACTTTCAAGTGGTATCAGAGCCAGGTTACTCATCAAAGGGGTTAACACCTCGAGTAAGTTCCTGCATCTAGTGTCAATAAGAAGATCAGACTCAAGCATGGAGTTGGATTATGATGTCCCTCCTCTAAGACTCCCCTCATGTACAAAGGAGAACTATCCTATATGGAAGATGAGAGTACTATTTCATCTGGAGGCCATCAACCCTCGAGCATCACTCATTCTGGAAGAGGGTCCCTTCATTCCCATGAAGGCTTCCATCTCGGGGAAAGATCTCCAAATCCCCAAGTGTCCCAATGAGATGTCGGAGACAGAGCTCTCACTGTTCAACCTGGATCAGGTGATTCGTCAGATCATCACTGATGTCTGGTCTGGACCATCTCGCTCTAGAGTGGACAAGTGTAGGACAGCCAAGTCCATGTGGCAAACCATCTCAGACCTCATGGAGGGATCAGAGAAAACAGTGACCAGTCGTCAACAAGAGGATGAAGCCTATGTAGGGGTCCTCATTTCTGAAGATGAAGGGCATGATCAATCTGTCAGTATCAGGGCTCCTGTGTCCTTGTTAGAGACTGAAGAAGAAGTTGAGGAAAGCAGTTCTGATGAAGCTGACTCAACAGTCTCGGTCGATGTTAACGGTAACCCTGAACAACAAAGCCAGGAGCAGGTAACTTCTTCCTCATGCCGCTCTCCTCTTGAAGTTCCTGAAGACAGGAACAATTCAGAGGGTAGTCCTTCCAGAGATGCACGGGATATGGATAGCATCAATCAAAAGATTGAAAATCCTGATTCCCTTGTGAGTGCCCTTCAGAAGAGCAACTTACTTGTGAAGGAGCAAGCTAAGGAGATTGCTCAGCTGAAAATCTTATTGGTTCTCCAGTTGGCATCCAATAAGGTTAAGGACTCTAAAATCTCAGATCTAGAGAGTAGTCTAGAGAATGAGAAGAGGATAGTATCCAACTTTTCCATTATTGATGCTATTAAAAGAAAGGAAGAAAATGGGTGGATCTCCCAAATCGTCAAATTATGGAGAAATGGGGAAACTGTGTTCAGACCCCCCACCCCGAGTAGGAAGGGCACTCATCGTGCCTTCAAGTATGACCACAGGAATAATCGTGGTCACCGCAAGGTTAATGTGCCCTCATGTGGAGGCACCCAAAATGCAAGGGCTGTCATGGCCACCCAGAAGAAAATACCCCAGGCTTCCACCAAGCCCTTTGTATTCTCGGCAACAGCACCAACTCCTCATGAATCTACCAGCATCAGCTCACACTGCGCCTCACACCTCCCTAGGACTCTGGAAAGGGGGGATAGAAATAATGTTATTAGGACTCATGGGGTCCTCGGGAGGGGGCTGACTGAAAAGAAGGCACCTCCTCCCAAGCTTCATGACGTCTGCCATATGCATTCTTTCCGCCCTTCCAATAGTCACGATGGAAGAGACCATTCTGTAAGCATGTCTGGCTCTATTCCATTTGGACCTAGAACTATGACTACCTCTGTCATCTGTTCAGGTCACAAACGGCGATACAACATTCATGAGTGTTGGTGTTGTGGCAAAGTGGGTCATTTTGCCATAGACTGCTGGCACAACCAATCTGTATCAATGGCAAGGGGACTTCCACATCCTCGAGGCAATGTTAGTCTTCCCACCAGGATTCCTGAGGGGAGGCATTCAAATTATTATGCTGACAGGAACCTAGGACCCAATACATATTGGGCTCCTAAGGTAAGGTAACATTCTTTGGTGCAGGGCAGTCTAGACTTCCGTGTCATGATGGGAGCTAGACAGAAGAGGTTCCGAGAATGGTCTGGAACAAGTATCTGGAATACGAGAAGTACTATCTTCAATAGGATACTCAAATTGAACATCTGGGTTGCTCTCTTCGAAAGGGGCTAAATGATGAATCTTACAATCCCAGGTATCACTGATCAGCCAACATAATTGAGTCATTTTATGTCGACATCTACATATATATATATATACATATATATATATTTACACTTATATGTGTGTTCTACTAAGGACAGATCAAAGCTGTAAAAATAACCCTTAGATATATTACTAACGATGTGTCAGTAAATCTCTGAAAGATTCGAGAAGGCACATCAATAAGCATATATTACAAGTTAAAAATTAAAGTCGACACGTCATTAGGAGTCACTAAGAATTACAACTAACTTCATGACTATCGCATTTATCGATCTCGACATAATTTATGAAGTCTGCTAGCCTATGTTAGTAAGTTAGGAATCTCAGAATTGCTGTGCCTCCTAAGCTGTGTGGTATGTTAAACCACACTCGGATGAAGAAATGATCTTTTCGACTCTTTACAATCTTTGACAAAAATGTTATGGTGAATGGTGTTGACAAAAACGTTATAGGTAATACTCATCATATCAAATCCCATACTCACCTATTTACAAGTCTCGCCGACCTGTCCAATCTCACTGAGATATTTCAACCAGGGAAGCTGGTATTCGGCGGGAATAGGTTAGTCGACCAATATCCGGATATTTAAACCCGAAATCATCTCAAACCTATTCTTCCCTACGATACCCTCTGACTCTTCATATTCCACAGTTCGCCGTTTCGCCGAGACCCTGCTCTGGAATCCCCATCTCTCTCACTTCTCGCGACGATCTGTGTAGCTCCGTGGTGCACCTAAGACCTGCACCTTCTGCCGCGCCCTCTCGCCGCAGGCTCGCATCTTCGGCGTCCTCCGGTGCTCCGTCGTGAAGAATCTCGAACTTCCACTGCATCTCCCCACTAGGTAATACCTGTAATGCCCTTTTCCGTAACTTACGCTTGGCTAGATTTTGCTTTCTCTCTCGTGGTATCGGAGATCCTATTGGTATTCTCCTTTTTCCTAGGTTTACTATGGCCCCTAGGACTACTGCTGGACTAGTCACTGGATGTGAGCTCGTGACAACCGGGTTCTCCCAAGCCTCTGATGAATTCCGAAATATAATCATCATGCTTGAAGAAGCGGGACTGAAGTTCGTACTGGAACACCCATGCAAAATCTTGGACAAGGAAGTTTTGGAGTTCTTTGCAACTGCGAAGCTCTATCATGATGACACCTCCATCAAAAGCAAAGTGTCCGGGAAGAAAATCAAGGTATCCGCCAGGAAACTGACTCAGTGCCTGCGGTTATCTAGCGTTGAAGAAGAAGAGTACCTGGAGGAAGAGGATAGAGCAAGGACTCTATCCTTCTGTGGATTGGTCAGGTGGACTAGGTCAATCAAAAGAAAAGATATGAACGAGGAAGGAAAGCTGCTATCTGACATTGTTGGGAAAGCTCTCATCTGCAAACCTGGATCCCATGACCACATTTCTGGGGAAATGTTCAAAACTCTGGTGGCAATCGTATGCCGAAAGCGGTTCAACTAGGGAGCCATGCTGTTTAACAGAATCAAAGACACACTCCGAACCCCGAGCTTTGGCAGAATCCTTAGCCTGTATCTAAATCAACTAGACGGAAACACATTCGCCATGAGCAAGGGAGTGCCTCTGCACTACTTGAAACGGATGGATGCTAGCATATTCGACCGATGGGAACGTCGAATAGGGCAGGCCAACAGGGAAATAGACCATGAGTCAGCATCCCCAGTCGTGGATATCAGTGCTCCTGCTCAGTCTGAGGCAGTACCCAGTGAAGTTCCTGACGCCCTGATTGCAGGAACTGAGGGGGAGCCTGTAACCGATTCTGCAAACATTTTGTCTGATATTTCTCTGATAGCTCAAGATGCTGTGAAGATGGTGGCAGAAGAAGTGGCAGATGATGAGGAGGCTGAAAATTATGAGGAGGAAGAGGAAGAAGTAGAAGAAGTAGCAGATGATGAGGAGGCTGAGACCGATGAGGTAACTCATATTGATGCTGATCTGGGAGATGAGGTGGGTGATGAGGAGGGAGAGGAAGAAGTAGAAAAAGATGTGCACATCTCTGATGATAAGGGTGATCATTTGGAGACAGAGATAGAGGAAGAAGTACCAGAGAATGAGAAAGCAGCAGATTCTCAGGAGGATGCTGAGGTTCCATCTGCGGAACAAGCTCCTAAGCGATCAGATGCAAGGATGGAGGGGGAGCAATCCTTTGTTCCCCCTGTGGAGTCCATACTACTATCCAGCTCTCCCAGTGCTTCTGAGGGGGAGCCTAACCAGGGTCTGCCTGCAGCTCCTCCACTTCAAGAAAACTTAGCAAATCACACTGTAAATATTGTCCAAGGGATCCTAGATGAGATCAAGAGATCGTTTAAGAAGTCCCACAAATCGGTGCTAAAGAGACTACAAGAATCTGAGGACCTCATGCTCAAGAACATTGTGCAGATCAACCATAAATTAGATGTGATGGAGAAGAAATTTGATGACAAGTATACAGAGGCAGGCACAGCTATAACTCTTCTCATGAAAGGGCTGAAAAAGAATACTGATGACCTGGGCGTGGTAAATCATAATGCACATGTTGTGGCGACTAGCATACAGAAATTTGATGCCAACATGGTGCTCCTTAATAAAAATCAACAAGACCTGCTGACTGAGTTTTCTAAAACTCTAAAGCATATAGATGAGTCCCTGCACTCATATGCAAACTCCATTGCCCTCGAAGCCAAAAAGGGGGAGAAAGAATATACTGATAAAATGGCAGGGCTTCAGCACATCATCATTGAAAACTTCGATCAGTCTAATGTTTATGTATATGATAGTTGCCAGTGGTTGCTCAATCAAGCATTAGGCAATAATCCTGAGGTTAATCCTGTATATGAAACCACTGAGCACAATACTGTGGATGACGAAGGGGCAAGTGCAGAGGCTGTTCTGTTAAGTGAAGCTGAGATGAAGAAAGCTGCTGAAAGGGCTGAACGACGAACTTGGTTTGATCAAGATGCCTTAGCTAAAGCCAAAGGAAAAAGGCAAATCCAAGAAGGAACTTCAAGGGAAACACCAGCTGAAAAGAGGACCCGATTGACGGAGGAGGATGTGAGAAATGAAAAATGGAGTCCTGTATCAAAAAGTATCATCTTGGACACATTCTTGTTACAGCAGAAGGGGCACTTAAATCGAAGTGAGATATACAGTCAATACGAATGGGAGAGGCACAAAGAATTTGAAGCCAAACGCAACATATTTTTCAGAAATAATACAGTGACTGATAAAGTTCCTCCTCCCAGATATCATCCTAAGCCAAAGGAATATTTCGAAAGACAGAGCAAGAAATTCCTGGCTCAGAAGCTCAAGGATGATCTTGCTAAGGAAAAATAGGCTTAAGACCCTTTTGTCCTTCACTGCACATCTATGTTTTCATATTATCTTACAAACAAGTATTGTAGGTTTATATATACATATATATGTGATGACATGTTTTGACTCAAGTATTATTTTGTCTGTTCTTATTTTCTTAAAGTTTTAATTATTCTTTGGGTGGTGGTATTCATCTTAGCTAGTAGGATTTTGGCTTCGTCAAATAGGGGGAGATTGTTGGGTACTGTATCCACAATTACCTGGATTTGAGGAAGCCACCTGTCAAGCTAAGATGAATCCACAATGTATTTGATGAATTATTTTCTAGTTGTACTTGCAGATATTCCATGCTAAGTACACACCAATGTCAGGGTGCAGTGGGTCAATATACACGGGTCTGTGCAACGTAATCCCTCGTTGAGCAGATCAGTGTGTTGGCCTACGTGTACTCTCTCTATTGGGGTGTACTTAATTTCAAGTACAGGGCTATGATAAAGCAAGAGCAGACAAGGAGCAAGGATGGGCCAAAGACCAGCTCAAGGAAAGAAAGAGGAGAAATAGCCCAAGTAAAAATCGACGAGAATCACTAAGTGATTCTCGCCGATTCGGCGAGAATCACTAATGATTCTCGCCGAGTCGTCGAGAATCACTAGCTGATTCTTACCGGTTGAAGCCGGCAGCTTCGACACTGACAGGGAAATTTTCTAAGGCAGAATCGTCGAGAATCACTTATGATTCTCGCCGATTCGTCGAGAATGACCTTGCATTCTCGACGATCCGGTGAGAATCAAAAGTGATTCCCGCCGATTCTCCCCGGCTTCTGTATCAGTTCAGCTAGATTTCGGCTAAGTAGAAGTCGGCGAGAATCGTAAGTGATTCTCGCCGATTCGGCGAGAATCACCTACGATTCTCGCTGAATTTGACTTAGGCAGTTTCCTGTTGTTCTCTGGACCGGTTCAAACTATCTGAACTGTTTCGAACCGGGCTCATGTCTTCTTATTGGTGGGACCCACAACGGTCATATACTTGACCTAATGTATATATACTCCGTATGTATGAACAGTAAAGTGAGAGACATACGGGATTTCAAAAAGCACGAGCCGCCGACAAGCCCTAACGCTCCGCCGATCGTCTCTGCCGCTCGTGCGCTTGTCGCCGCTGCTGATCTCAGGTTCTTCCAGATCTCCGGCGACCGAAGCTTAGGATAGCATAGCGTCTCACGCGTCTAACCAGAGATCCCTTGTCTCTTGATTCGTTGATCGGGAAAATCCTTCCCCTTCCGAATCGATCGAGACGATCGATCCTAGTGTGACCGTTGGAAGACCTTGCTTCCTTCGCTATGAAGTTTGAATCAAGTTGGCACTGCTGCTGCTCTCCGTCGCCGACGCTGATTCCGAGAACCTTGCCACCGCTTTAAGCCGCCGCCGGTTTCGGGAAGATTCTTTCCAAGAGATATCTAGGGTTGTGGACTCTTCATTGACTTCAAGAACAAGTCGTCGAACGAAGAGGGACACCTTACTCTCCAAACGTCGTTTGTATTTCTTACAAGCATTTTCAATTTCTTTGTAACGGACCGATTGGTCTTTAGTTGTAAGGGTTGGGTGCAACTCGGGTTGTGGGAGTGTTGACTCCTACGTGTGGAAGGGTTCCTTCCGTTAGTGCAAGGATTGGATTTCAATCCTATGGGTGAAGTGACCGAGTCGTCCCGTGTTGGGAGATAGGTCGAAGGGGGAAAGTGGACGTACCCAAATCGGGGAACCACTATAATTTGCCTGTGTATTTTCTATGCTTGGTTGTTTTGTTTTCTTGTGCAGGTAAAATCTTAATTCCGCAAATACGCTACAAAGACACCTATTCCCCCCCCCCCCATAGGTGAAGATAGTTGACACTAGGTGGACTTTCAAATACAGCGTTACACATAAGCTTTCAACTGCTTACCACCCCCAAACAAACAGACAAGTCGAAGTAGTGAACAGAGAGATAAAAAGAATTTTAGAAAAGACTGTTTCCACCTCTAGAAAAGATTGGTCAACCAAATTAAACGATGCTCTATGGTCCCACCAAATAGCATACAAAAGCGCCATCGGATGTATGCCGTATCGATTAGTTTATGGAAAATTGTGCTATTTACCCGTAGAATTAGAACACCATGCTTTTTGAGCCTTAAGGTTTTTGAATTTTGATCGCCACTCTATCAGTAACCTTAGAGAATTTCAACTTAACAAACTCGACGAGTGGCGCTCTTAAGCATAAGAAAATAACAAATTTTATAAAGAACGGATGAAGCATTTTCACGACAAACACCTAAGTCACCCAAAAACCTTCAAGTCGGGCGACCAAGTTCTTGTATATAATTCATGATTACGTTTATTTCCGGGAAAGTTAAAGTTACGATGGTCTGGGATGTTTACTGTTAAAGAAGTTTTTCCGTATGGGACAATTTTAACTTCACACCTTGATAAGGGTGAGTTCAAAGTGACTGGTCAGTTTCTTAAACTTTATTACTATGTTGATGTAAGTACAAACTGTATTAATTTTATTCTTCATGATCTGAATTATGGATAACTTAAGAGTTTTTTTAAAATGTTAAATATTATTTTTGATTTTATTATTATTATTGGCAAACTATTTTTGAACAATATTATTTTATTGCGTAGAGCTCAAATGAAGTTTTAAACAAAGGGCGCTCTTGGGAGGCAACCCAAGTTATTTTCTATTTTCTTTATTTTGCACTTTTTTCCCCTGACGGCTACGATTAGCTGAAGCCTCTGCGATCGCCTGCTCTAACACTGTTGAATCCATCACGAAGTATAAAGAAAACATTTTATGAAGATCCAATAAAAAAGCACGAGGAAGCTGCATCATGCAGCCTTCCGCGACTCGCAAATCTAGTGAAGTAACTGTTTTCAATTCTATTCATTAATTTCTGTTTTAATTTCTCTCTCTCTCTTTCCCCTCTTTTCTCCATTGAGGACAATGTCCATTTTAAGCTTGGGGGAGGATTTACTCCTCTTTTCTTTATTTTGTTTCTCTGAAAAAAAAACAATCAAAAAAAAATTTAGTGCTTTCTCCTTTTTCTTCTTAAAGAAAAATCTCTAAAAAAAGATAATATCTTAAAAATCCAAAAAACAGAATATATAAATAAAATCAAAAAAAAATATTGAAGAGAATATTTCAAAATCAAAAATATATGTTATTTGTTTAGTTTAAAGTAATTTTGGTATTTCAATAGTACCCCTTGCTTTTGTTTTGTCTTTCTCAAAATTCCATATAATGAATTGGCAAATTCAAATTTTTCTAATCGATATCTCTAATAATATTTCACAAGTAAAATGTTGGCCATGTTGTATTTCTATTATGGTTTCTTTGCTCTTTATTTTCTTTACTTCCTAAAAATCTTTCGTCCACTTTTATACTTTTTGTTTTTGAATAATTTTTGTAATGTCAACTTTGAGTAGTTTAGTAGATGTGAAAGTTTCTAGACTCGTATTATTCTTATTTTTAAAATAAGTTTATTTGTCTCTATTTAATATCTATGACCTACTTTTTGAAATTTTTCAAAACAAATGCTTTAGGCAAATTTTAGGAGCATGAAAATGATGTAGGCCATCTTTGTTTTTTTTGAGCCATCTTGCCAACCCAAAAAATTTCCCCCTAATTAGCCGCTTTTGAGTCTTTTTCCTATTCTATTTGATAACTCCACTTATTATTTCATTTTTCACCAAAGCCAAATTTTCCAACCTATCATATCACACTAACTTTTTGAGTTTCATAAAATTTCATGTTGTGATAGGGTTGTTTTGTGTTTTTTTGAGAAATTTAAGAAAAAGTTTGGTAAAATGAAATGTTTAATTTTGTGGCTAATTTTAAAATGAAAAGACAAATTTTTTATGTCCTTTATTTTGAAAATCAAAAAAGAAAAAAGAAAAAAATATGTTATTTTTGAAAATTTTGAAACTTTTTATTTTGGTTTAGTGTTATTTTAATCCTTCATATTTATCTTTGAATTGCATTTCTAATTATATGTCTAAACCATACATTTCGATCCTAATAAGTCCTATTGATTCATGCTCTTAGGTTTTCTTTTAGCTAAGTGAAGAAGAAAAGTAGATTAGATAAGTCTTGTATTTGAATTTAGATTTTTGTTCTTTGAATGATTTGAGTATAAAATGCCTCTTAGAATCTAGTAACAACTCAATGATCTATTTCATTTGTTGCCTTGCTTTAACTTTTTTAAAGAATTCTGATAAAATCATGGATGAATTGTCTTTTTTAGTAAAGTTTATAAAGGTTGAAACCATGTTTAAAGAAATGTTTTCGGTTTATGTTTCACCTTCCCCCTACTTATAATTTTGCATAGTACTTGTGTTAGCATAATTTGAAATTTTCCTGATTAGTCACTTTTTTAGCTAGTTTTTATAATTTTGCTTGAGTACAAGCAAAGCTTAAGCTTGGGGGAGTTTGATAATACATTTTGTAGTTTAAACTACTAGGGTAATTATAGGTTTTTATTATGCAAATCATGTTTTTAAAGCTTTTTTTTTTACCTCCATTTGTATATATGTTAATGCCACTAATGTTTTCTATTTTTTTGCAGGTTTGCAGGTTTTCATCCTTTTGATGAGCTTAGCCTTTTCGTTGAGCTCTGCCCGTTCGACGAACTCCTCCAATTTCGTCGAACTCAGCCTTTCCGTCGAACTCAGCCTTTTCATCGACCTCCGCCTTTTTGTCGAACTCAGCCAATTTCGTCGAGCTCCTCCTTTATTCTGCGTTTGATGAAATCCTCCAATTTCATGGAGCTCCACCTTCATTCTGTGTTAGACAAACTCCTCCAATTTCATCGAGCTCTGCCTTCATTCTGCGTTCGACAAACTCATCCAATTTCTTCGAGATTCGCATTCATTCTGCGTTCGTCGAACACCTCTAGCTCCATCTCTTCGCCATTCGTCGAGCCCTTCCTGCTTATAGCCTGCTGCTAGAGAAGAAGTCCCGCTCTTCCAAAATGCATGCTGCCACCATTAATGCACATTAAAATCATCAGTTCCCTTCAGATTTCGTACCAAGGTCATCCTCCATGCATGATAGGAGGCGTGGGCGTGTCTCTTTGAAACTTCTATAAATTGAGCCCCACCCCTTGTGTTTGAGAGCGAATTTGGAAGAAGGGAAATGCTACCTTTTTCAGTTCTTCCTTATTATTCTTCCTCTCTCCTTTTCTCATTTCAGTTTTTCTTAGTTTAGTTTCAGTATTACTGCTTCTGTAATAGTTATTGAAAATTCTTTAGTAATTTACTTTTAGTGCTAGCTTAGTTTCTGATTTTCCTAAAAGTGTAATAGTTTTTATAATTCAAGTTGTAAGCTCTCTGTATGAATTAATATAAAGTTTATTTACTTTTACTTATCTCTATTTTGTTTCCATATACTCCTACTCATCTCTCTTTCTCCACTTCCCCATGAGTATCTAATCCTCCTTGTACTCGATCTTGATGATCCGAGGTTCGAGTTTATTAAGTTATGATGCTCTACTTTAATTTTCTTTTGTAAGGTTTAGAACTTGATTTACTCTTGATTAATCGTGTTTGGAGATATATCATCGATATATATTTTCCATCTTTGTTTCCACTCTTAGCTAGCCAAGAGGCTCGTAGTTTGGAATGAACACTCAAGAGTAAAGAGAGTTGCACACACCCCTCGAGAGAGGAAGACGTTAAATGTCCCTGATTTGAGTGAAATCCAATAGTGTGTTTCAAAGCATAAAGCGAGCTTTAGGTCTACATTTTGGACGAGAGTTTGGTCGGACCTTCCTAAACTCAGGTGGGCACGTCATCGAGAGAATTGTGTTCATGCTTTAGGAACATCAACAGTCAAGGTGCTTTGCCTTATTAAGTTTGATTTTATTATCGTATTTTTGATCAACTTAGGCCGAGGTAATTATTAATCGAGTGCTTTTCTTTATCATTGTTTAACCCCTCGTTTTAATAGCTAGTTGTGGCCTCTCTGATTAAGTCCAAGTGCTTTTCTTTATACAAGTAGTCTCTTCTTTTAATTTTGTTCACAACCCTCAAAGTTTCTTCGATAAGATAATAGTCTTCGTGTGAGTAAGATTACTCAACGGTTCCCGGATTTTAATACGACACTTGTGTCCCCTAGCTATAATTCGATAGGTATACTTGCCTAGTTGGATTGCTAGTTCGGTTTTATTCTCTTCACAATTAGTAGACATCATACACGCCCGAGAAGGGTGATGAGTCCATATTTTATACTTAATTCCGGACTCATCTGGGCTCATTTGCATGTCTTTGCGCTACCATTTAGCACCATTTGCACTGCTTTTGGTTCGCTGCGACATTCCAGGTCTTGTGCACTTTATTAGCCAATCGCTGTGCGTGTGTGTATTTCCCTCTTGCTATGCATTTTATTAATATCTGTGATTGCCATGATCGACAACTTGTCAAGTTTCCTTGCAGGTTCGGGGATCGTGTGGGCGTCTGGGATAGGGCTTTCACCATTTTTCGGCAAAGGAGTCAATGGTCGTGCATTTTTTCCCACGCACGACCATCGACCTCTTTGGCGCACGATCATCGGTCATGCGCAGTCTGGCTTCTCTTGTAAAAGTTCTGTCCCGCCATATCGCACGGTAACCAGCAATACCGCGCACGATCACTGCTCGTGCGCTGCCGATCGTGCGCATTCACGACCTATTTTATGCCATCCCTGTCTCCTCTATCGCACGAGCACTAACAATGCCTCGCACGATCACCGATCGTGCGCTTTTGCTTGTGCGCTTATTTCTTTGACTTCTTCGGCAAGCTGCAGGTTTCCAGGTGTGCTACGCACGATCACTGACCGAACATCGCACACGACCAGTAGTCGTGCGCCACTGATCGTGTGCGCTCAATTCTTTTTCGCGCCTATAAATACCACTCGTGATTTAAGGTCAGAGAGCGATTTTTGGGAGCGCCGTATTCTACAATTTTCAGCAGGGCTCGCCTCCTTCTCAACCGCCCACTATAGGGAGGGTCTCTGAGCAAGCTTACAACGCCAAATCAATGTCGGAGCATCCTCTTTGCCTGCTCCTTCATCCACAAGCTTCAAGAAGATCTCGACCTAGCTTTCACCAAGCTTGGAGCATTTTGTGCCATTCTCCACCAGGTTGTGACACGAAGAAGACGGGCAATTGGAAGGTGGTGACAACCCTTCTCTACCCCGGAAGCAGTTGAGGACCGAGTGTGGATGCGGATTGATAACCCGGTGATTCCTTCCGTGAATCCTCAATAAGACTTCGGAGCCGGTTGATTTCGCACACTCACCTCCTCTTGTATTGATAACATAGTAGATTTCTTTATATTGATGAAGTGTATTTTTACTGTTACCATGTTTAGTTAATCATGTCTTTGTGATTTAGTATTCCTGCTTATTTATTTGAGGTTGTCTTGTGTGGTGTGGATGTGTTTTGTGCCGCACTAGCAATTGGTAGTGGCGTGCTTCGTGAAGCAGTGCATAGCGGCCTGCATAGTAGGATTTCCGCCGTTCTCTGCACCTCAAGCGCTAGCCTACTCGCCCATCCGCCTAGCGATTCGTTGCATAGCGGCCCGACTAGTCTTCCATCCCGCCTAGCGAAGCTTCGCATAGCGGCATTGCATAGGAGTAGTTGATAGTGTTTTATTTTTTTTTATTGCAACAACCAAACCCCCCCCCCATTTCATTACCTCTGACCTAAGGACTTCAATCTCAAGTCCTCCTCGAAATTAACTCCACCTTACTGTGTTCCTTATGAGATTGATACTTGGGAAAACTCGCCCATTTTATATTACTTGTGCGACCGGTTCACTTCTGTGATCTTTTGCATCAAGTTTTTGGCGCCGTTGCTGGGGAACACAGTCGTGTGAGTTTTTTGAGAGGGAGATAGTAGATCGAAGCCCTTTTTTCCATTTGTTCATTCCATGTTTTCTTTTTCTTTGTTTTAGTTTTTTTAAAAATTTACTATTTATTTTTCTTTGTTCCTCTTCTAGTTTTAATTTTTTAGTAGCAGGCATTCATTTCCTTTTATTAGCTAGTGTGTAGTTAATTCTTTGCTTAGAAAATTTTTGTGGTGAATTCTTTCTTGCTGCATCATGTATTCTTATTTGAATATCCATTGCCGATGGTGCGGGGATTATAGACATGGTAGTGATGAGTGCCCCACTGTAGATTGGGAGCATAATTCTCGTGGTTCTGTGTATAGAGCACCGTCTTCCTATGGTACTTCATACACCCAACCCAGGTCTTATTGTAACTCCTCTTCTATGCATTCACCTTTTTCTTATTCCTCTCTGGTTCCACCTGGACCGAGGAGTACTGGAAAACGATGTTTGTGTTGTCACAGTACCGATCATGTGTTGAAGGATTGCGCAGAATTTCAACGCCAATTGGAGGAGGATGATGAGCTGGATATCCAAATCATTCCATCCACCTCTCAATCTGTTTCTCCTGCTGATTCGGACAATGATTTTGCAGTACCACAATGTTATTTTGGCGATGCTGCAGATCGGTGTGATGATATTGTGGTATCGTATCCCCCTATGTCTTATTCCCCACTTTTTGAGTCACCACCGGAGGAACCCGAACATGTTTTCTCTGATGATGTTGTTCCTCCACCTTCTTTTCAATAATTATCTACTCCATTTTCTTGTGAGTTGGCTGATGATGTTGTGCTCGATGGTGATGTTGAGTCTGAGGTTGCGTCATGGTGTGACGAGGGCATTATTCTTATTAATGGAGAGTATTACGTCTTGGAACATAATGCCGCACCTAGGTGTGTTGATGAGGAGATCCTTTCTTATGAGAAAGTTTCCACTTCCTTGTTGGATTAGGGGATCCAAACCACCACCGAGGACCTCCTATTCTCAGATCCCCATCGTCATGACTCATATGACACCGATGATGATCATTGTTCGGAGCCTGCTGGGAGTGAGACCGGGACTACTCCCCCGATAAGTTCCTTATGATCTTCGTCTCCTTTATTTCTTGATCCCCTTTCTATATCTAAGCCCATGCGAGTTGAGTCTTCACAGGTGCCTTAGGAGGACTTGGAGCTTTTTGCTCGAGTCGTGGATGATAGCATCCTCTTTCACGAGGAGGGTGATTCCTCCTCTATTGAGGAAGCTATATTCACTACTTTCTCCTCCTTCCGTCTCTCTGTAGTGGATGATACCTTGCAGGGCAAGGATTTTTTGTGTTTGTTGAGTGAGGACCAGACCTCCTCCACATCTTATATTTTGTTTCCTCTACTTGCAGTTTGCAAGTATTATTATTCAGGTAGAGGGGTTTCTGTTCTATCACTGTATCGGTACCCGTTACTGATACGGATATTAGGACAGTTGCATGTTCATTTTTCTTTTCATAGGCCCATTAGCTAGAACTGTATAGAATTTAATAAGTCATGCTGGGATGGCAGTAACCCCAGTAGTTATCTTATATTTTCTGCATTTTATTTTTCATGTCTCATTTTAGTTTTAGTATTTCTTTTTGTAAATTTTTCTTTTGTTTTTGCGGAGCTCACCCCTGCAGCTATTCATGGAAACTACGTATTGGCGGGGTTGTGATTCTTCGTTTGGCGTGCCTGCTTCTACTTTTCATGCGTCTTCTGGTATGCTCACTAACTGAGCCTTAGGTAACCTCTTCCCTTAGCTCTTTTTGATTTAAATTTCTATATCGTATGTTATGCTGCTTAGTTTAAGTCTGGGGGAGAGCTATTGTTTATTACCTTTTGCACGTGCACATTTCTTGTGCATACTAGAAGTTTTTTTTTAGTTTTATTTTGATTAGTTCACTGCATTGCACACCACTGCACCCACATGAGCGTGTGCTTAGCTGTTACCGTGCCGCGAGTTAAACTTGTGTTTTTGTTTGATTTGGGAAAATTATGGTGTTGGCTTAGGATTGTGAGACGGAGTAAAATGTTGACCTTGTTGTGTTTCTAGTCAACTGCTCTCGTCTTGTGTAGAAATTCGTGTAGAATAAAGTTTTATTTATGCTTATAGCTTTATTTTTTTTTTATTTGCATGAAGATCTTTTTATTCTACTCAAAAGTTGTGAATCCGGTGTGAATCAATCGATAGTGTAGGGATGTGTGTAGCCGTAACTAGACTCATTTTGCTCGAGTTGAAAGGAAGGATTATCTTTTTCGGTGGCTAATAACTTGCCCCAAGCCACTCTCGAAGCATTGGTACATGGTTTTTCTAGCGTGAGCATGATGTAGGCCATCATTTTGTCCCGGTTGAGCTTTGTACCATTCCTAACGTCATATCCTCGCTAAGCCTCGTTGTGCCTACCCTTCTTTTGATTCAGCTCCACCATTATTTCACCTAAGCCTAATAGCTGATCCTAGTCGCACACCCAAGTCGAGCTTAGTGTTTTATATTTTCATGTTGGGTTGTGATGTGGTGTTATTATTTGTGAAAATGTGGAAGTGCTTCCAAGTTATATCTGCTGAAATTATAAAAATAAAAAGATGAAAAAGAAAAGAAAATGATTTTAAAAAAAAAGTGAAAATGAAAAGTTAAAAGAAAAAGTTTGATTGAAAATCTTTTTGGAGATGATTTTGATTTGGAGTAGGCGGTGCACACACCCATGTTGCAAAAATCAAGTCTTGGGGTGTGGTGCACATGGTTATATTATGGTTCGCTGAGGGATTCTTTTAGGCTAGCTCATTTGGGTTAGGTGCATAGCCTTTCTTTTATTCATTGTTTACCTCACCGTAACCCAAGCCATGTGATTATCCTAAAGTCCTACAGATTTGCACTTAAGTCTAACTAGTGTTGTGGAGAGAGTGTGAACAGGTAAGGGTATGGTCCCTGACATTGGTGGATTCCTTTGGAGGTGATCCTGAGCCCCGATCTTTGGCAAAGCTCACCTTAGTGGCCAGTATTCTTTCTTCCTATGCGTGACAGGTTGATTCACCGTGATTTTATTTTTGTGTAGTAATAAAATGTTGTTACGTATTGTGAAAAATATAAACTATTTTGCATACTTAGGAATTTCTTCTATTGTATTTTTATGCACCAGAGCATGGGACTTCGCATGGTACTCCGTATTTCAATTTCTATGTCAGCTCGATTATTTTCCCTACCTTCTTAGATTGTGTTTGCTCGGGACGCGCAAACAGTTAAGTCTGGGGGTGTGATGAGTCCATATTTTATACTTAATTCCGTACTCATATGGGCTCATTTGCATGTCTTTGCGCTACCATTTAGCGCCATTTGCACTCCTTTTGGTTCGCTGCGACATTCCACGTCTTGTGCACTTTATTAGCCTATTTCTGTGCGTGTGTGTATTTACCTCTTGCTATGCATTTTATTAATATCTTTGACTGCCATGATCGATAACTCGTCCAGTTTTCCTGCAGGTTCGGGGATCGTGTGGGCGTCCGCGATAGGACTTTCACCATTTTTTGGCAAAGGAGTCAATGGTCATGTGTTTTTTCACACGCACGACCATCGACCTCTTTGGCGCACGATCATCGGTCATGCGCAGTCTTGCTTCTCTTGTAAAAGTTCTGTCCTACCATATCGCACGGTCACCAGCTATACCGCGCACGATCACTGCTCGTGCGCTGCCGATCGTGCGCATTCATGACCGATTTTATGCCATCCCTGTCTCTGCTATCGCACGAGCACTGACCATGCCTCACACGATCACCGATCCTGCGCCTTTCATCGTGTGCTTATTTCTCTGACTTCTTCGGCAAGCTGTAGGTTTCCAGGTGTGCTGCGCACAGTCATCGCCGAACAGTGCGCACGACCAGTGGTCGTGCGCCACTGATCGTGCGCGCTCAATTCTGTTCGCGCCTATAAATACTGCTCGTGATTTTAGGTTAGAGAGCGATTTTTGGGAGCGCCGTATTCTTCAATTTTCAGCAGGGCTCGCCTCCTTCTACACCGCCCACTATAGGGAGGGTCTCTGGGAAAGCTTACAACGCCAAATCAACATCGGAGCATCCTCTTGGCCTCCTCCTTCATCCACAAGCTTACAGAAGATCTCGACCTAGCTTTCACCAAGCTTGGAGCAGTTTGTGCCATTCTCCACCAGGTTGTGACAAGAAGAAGACGGGCCATTGGAAGGTGGTGACAGCCTTTCTCTACCCCGGAAGCAGTTGAGGACCGAGCGTGGACGCGGATTGATAACCCGGTGATTCCTTCCGTGAATCCTCAATAAGACTTCGGAGCCGATTGATTTCGCACACTCATCTCCTCTTGTATTTATAGCATAGTAGATTTCTTTGTATTGATGAAGTTTATTTTGACTGATAGCATGTTTAGTTAATCATGTCTATGTGATTTAGTATTCCTGCTCATCTATTTGAGGTGTGCTTGTGTGGTGTGGATGTGTTTTGTGCCGCACTAGCAATTGCTAGTGGCGTGCTTCGTGAAGCAGTGCATAGCGGCCTGCATAGTAGGATTTCCGCCGTTCTCTCCACCTCATTCGCTAGCCTACTCGCCCATCCGCCTAGCATTCAGTGCATAGCGGCCCGACTAGTCTTCCATCCCGCCTGGCGAAGCTTCGCATAACGGAGTTGCATAGGAGTAGTTGATAGTGTTTTATTTTCTTTTATCACAACCACCAAAACCCCCCATTTCATTACCTCCGACCTAGGGACTTCTGTCTCAAGTCCTCCTCGAAATTAACTCCACCTTACTGTGTTCCTTGTGAGATCGATACTTGGGAAAACTCGCCCATTTTATATTACTTGTGCGACCGTTTCCAGGTGTGCTGTGCATGATAATCGACCGAACAGTGCGCACGACCAGTGGTCGTGCTCCACTGATCGTGCACGCTCAATTTTGTTTCGCTCTTATAAATACCGCTCGCGATTTTAGGTCAGAGAGAGATTTTTGGGAGCACCGTATTCTGCAATTTTCAGCAGGGCTTGCCTCCTTCTCCACCGCCCACTATAGGGAGGGTCTCCGGGCAAGCTTACAATGCCAAATCAACGTCGGAGCATCCTCTTGGCCTCCTCCTTCATCCACAAGCTTCAAGAAGATCTTGACCTAGCTTTCACCAAGCTTGGAGAAGTTTGTGCCATTCTCCACCATGTTGTGACACGAAGAAGACGAGACATTGGAAGGTGGTGACATCCCTTCTCTACCCCGGATGCAGTTGAGGATCGAGTGTGGACGCGGATTGATAACCCGGTGATTCCTTCTGTGAATCCTCAATAAGACTTCGGAGCCGGTATATTTCGCACACTCACCTCCTCTTGTATTGATAGCATAGTAGATTTCTTTATATTGATGAAGTGTATTTTGACTGTTAGCATGTTTAGTTAATCATGTCTATGTGATTTAGTATTCCTGCTTATCTATTTGAGGTGTGCTTGTGTGGTGTGGATGTGTTTTGTGCTGCACTAGCAATTGCTATTGGCATGCTTCGTGAAGAAGTGCATAGCGGCCTGCATAGTAGGATTTCCGTCGTTCTCTCCACCTCATCTGCTAGCCTACTCGCCCATCCGCCTAGCGATTCGATGCATAGTGGCCCGACTAGTCTTCCATCCCGCCTGGCGAAGCTTCGCATAGCGGCATTGCATAGGAGTAGTTGATAGTTTTTTATTTTCTTTTATCGCAACCACCAAACCCCCCCCCCCCATTTCATTACCTCCGACCTTAGGACTTCAATCTCAAGTTCTCCTCGAAATAAACTCCACCTTACTGTGTTCCTTGTGAGAACGATACTTGGGAAAACTCGCCCATTTTATATTACTTGTGCGACCGGTTCACTGCTGTGATCTTTTGCATCATAGGGCGTGACCCGGGGGCTTATAACAGCAAATTTGGCCGAAAGCTTTTAAAATATGCAAAAAGAAGAGAAAACATTAGTGATAATAATAAATACAAAAGGATGTCAACATATAATCTTACAAGACAATATTTGTGTATTAAAAACCTGAAAATACTCTAATAGTTTAGACTACAAAATGTACTATCAAATTCCCCCAAGCTTAAACTTTGCTTGTCCCTAAGCAAAGATATAAAAACTCGCTAACATAAAAAATGACTAATCAAAAAGTTCTAATTATTCTTACACAAGTACTATGCAAAATTCTATGTATGGAGAAGGTGAAACGTAAAGTTAAAATAGTTACTTAGGCATGGTTTAAAAAATTATAAACTTTACAAACAAAAATAAATCATCCAAAATTTTAACAAAATTCTTTAAATAAATTTAAGCAAAGCAACAAAATGAAAAATCACATTGAGTTGTTACTAGATCCAAGAGACACATTATAACTATATTAATCAAATAACAAATATCTAAATTAAAACTAAAACTTTACTAATCTACTTTTATTCTTTACTTAGCTATTAAATTAAATTCAAAAACATGAATAAAAAGAGCTTATTAGGACCGAAACGTTTGGTTTAGGATTATGATTAGGAGTGGAATTCAAAGATAAAAAAGGAGGCTTTATAATCACATTAAACTGAAATAAAGAGTTTAAAATTTTTCATAATAAATAAAATATTTTTCTTTCTTTTTCTTTCAATTTTATTTTATTCCCTATTTTTTAAAAACAAAGGCCATAAATAATTTTTTTCTTTTCATTTTGAAATTGGCCAAACAAAAGTAAACACTTCTTTTGAGCATACTTTTTCAAGAAGTTCTCTAAATATATCACAAAACTACCCTATCATAATCATGAAAATTTTAATGAACTAAAAAGGTTAGTGTAATTAGATAGGCTGTAAAATTTTTGCTTTGGTGAAAATAAAATGATAAGTGGAGCTATCAATTGAAATCAGAAAAGACTCAAAAGCGGCTAACTAGGGATAAATATTTTTAGGTTGGTAAGTATGCTAAAACGACATCCTAAATCATTTTCATGCTTCTATATTTATCTAAAGCATTAACTTTGAAAAATTACAAAAAGCAAATCTTATATAATAAATTAAGACTAATGATATTATCTTGAAAATAGAAATAATAAGTGACTTGGATCGTTCACATCTACTACACTAATCAAAAGTTCACATTACAAAAATTATCTAAAAATAAAAAGAAAAATAGTGGATGAAAGATTTTAAAGAAAGTAAAGAAAATAATGAACGAAAACCATAATAAAAATGCCAGTTTTTAGAAAAATGTTTCACATCAACATGCTACCGTGAATTAGAAACACAGCATGCCTAACATTTTACTTGTGAAACATAATTAAAATGAATAATTAGAAAGATCATAATTAGCAAAGTTGTTATAGGGAATATTGAGAAGAAATAAAACAAAAAGCAAGGGGTACTATTGAAATACCAAAATTCGTTTAAACTATTAAAGTAAAAACAAATAGTAAATATTTATATATATATATATATATATATTGAAATATTCTCTATTTTTTTGGGAATTTTTAAGATATTTTCTTTTATAGGATTTTTAAGATATATTTAAAAAAAAATTGATTTTTTTATTATTATTTTAAAGGAAACAAAATAAAGACAAGAGAAGGAAGAAATCCTCCCCAAAGCTTAAAATTGAAATTGTCCTTAATGGAGAAAGGAGGGGAAGGTGAGAGAGAAATTAAAATAGAAATGAAAGTACAAAATTGAAAAATAGGTTCTTCCCCGGATTTATGAATCGTGAATGTTGAGTGATTCCGCTCCCCCATGCTTGCGCTTTGGAACTTCTTGAAATATCTTCATTGAACTTTGTGATGGATTCAGCAACATTGGAGTAGGCGATCGTAGAAGCTTCATCTTATCGGAGCCATCTGGGGCAAAACGTGTAAAATAAAGAAAACAAAAAAATAATTTGGGTTGCCTCCCAAGAGCACCCTTTGTTTAAAACGTCATTTGACCTCGACGAAAAAAAATAATATTATCTAAACAATTATTGTATTAAATAATATTTAAAGTTTTTAACAAAAATAAATACACTTAAGTTAGTTAAAGTTCGTGCAAAAGAAACTTAACATTATTCGGACTGACATCATCATCACCAGAAAAATAAAATTGAAGATGCTGCCCATTCACCTTGAAATCAAACTTATCAGGTTGTGAAATTAACATAGTACCATACGCGAAAAATTATTTGACAGAAAACGGCAAAGACCATCATGACTTTAGTTGCCTGGAAATAAACGTAAACGTGAATTATATAAAAGAACTTGGTCGCTCGGTTTGAAGGGTTTTGGGTGCCTTATGTGTTTGTCGTTAAAATGTTTCGTCTGATCTTTATAAAATTTGTTATTTTCGTATGTGTAAGTGCGCCACTCATCAAGTTCGTTATGTTAAAATTTTTTAAAATCACCAACAGATTGGGGTTCGAAATTTAAAAACCTTAAGGCCCAAACAGCACGGTGTTCTAATTCTAAGGGTAAATGGCATGATTTTCCATAAACCAACCGATACGGCGTACAACTGATGGAGGTTTTGTATGCTGTTCGATAGGCCCATAGACCATCGTCTAATTTGGTTTACCAGAATTTTCTAGAAGTGGAAATAGTCTTTTCTAAAATATGTTTTATCTCTTTGTTCACTACTTTGACTTGCATGCTAGTTTGGCAATGGTAGACAGTTGAAAGCTTATGCGTAACGCCATATTTTATAAGTGTTTTAGAAAATTGCGCATTACAGAAATGTGAACCCCTATCACTAACGATGGTTCGTGGAGTACCGAATCGAGAAAATAATTTTTTTAAGAAAGAAATTATGACTCGGGAGTCGTTGGTTGGAAGAGCTTGTTCCTCAGCCCATCGTGAAACAAATTATATTACAACTAAGATGTATTTGTTCCCAAATCAAGAAGGAAGGGGGCCAACATAATATTTCCTGACCGTTGGCAACTATCACACCTACTCACAAAATTTTGCAACTCTTTAAAGAGGCTAGGCAAGAAATAACCTACGCAAAGCACTTTGTGAGTGGTGCGAGCAGCTTGATAGTGACCACCAGTCAGTCCTTCATGTAATTGTTTTAGAATATCTTGTCCTTCTTGAAAAGAAACACCTCTCCTTATCACCTGGTCCGTACAAACTCAGAAAAGATACGGGTCCACCCATAAATAGTTCTTCAACTCAGAAAAGAATTTCTTCTTTTGTTGAGAGGAGAACTCCTTCAGGAGGACACGAGCCACTAAATAGTTAGCAATGTTTGCAAACCAGGGGGAAGCAGAAGTGTTAATAGAAAATAGCTTTTCATCTAGGAAGAAATCATTAAATAATTTTTCATCTAAATTTTCTATATATCGATTATCGTGGTGAAAGAGATGATCGGCAGCCAAATTCTCGAACCCCTATAATCATGGATTTCTAAGTGAAACTCTTGGAGGAGTAAGACCCAGCGTATCAGTCATGGCTTGGCATCCGTCTTAGCAAGTAAGTACTTTAGGGCCGAGTGGTCTGTGAAAACTATAACTTTTGAAAGCGTAATATATGGCCGAAATTTATCAAAGGCAAAGACAACAGCTAGGTGCTCCTTATCCTTCGTGGTGTAGGTTTCTTGTGTAGATGTGAGTGTTTTACTCATGTAATAAATGAGGTGGAAGTTTTTAGATATTCGTTTACCTAATACGGCTCCCACCGTGAAACTACTCGCATCGCACATTATCTCAAAGGGAAGGTCCCACACTGGAGCTATCATAATTGGTGCATTAATTAATTTATCTTTAATTGTTTCAAAAGCAGATAGACAAAAGTCATAAAAAATAAATGGGACGTTTTTTTCTAAGAGTTGAGTAAGGGGATTGGTGATTTTGGAGAAGTCTTTCATGAAACGGCTGTAAAAGCAAGCATGACCTAGGAAACTTCTTATAGCTTTAACATTCATGGGTGGAGGCAGCTTTTCAATTACTTTTATCTTAGCGATATCTACTTCAATCCCTTGGGCAAAAATCTTATATCGTAAGACTAACCCCTTCCTCACCATAAAATGGTATTTTTCTAATTTAGGGCGAGGTTAGTTTCTTCGCATCTTTCCAAGACACATTCTAAGTTTTCTAAGAAACTATCGAAGGCATCGCCGAACGCGGAGAAATAATCAATAAATACCTCCAAAATACTTCCTACGTACTTTTCAAAGATAGCTAGCATATATCTTTGGATTGTAGCTGGCACATTGCACAATCCAAAAGGCATTTTTCAGTAAGCGAAGGTGCCTAAAGGGCAAGTAAATGTAGTTTTCTCCTAGTCCTCAGGTGAGATAGGGATTTGAAAATACCCCGAGAGGCCATCGAGAAAACAGTAAAAGCTATGGCCGGGAAAGCGCTCTAAGATTTGATCGTTGAACGACAAGGGAAAGTGGTCCATGGGGGTAGCGTCATTTAACTTACTATAGTCAATACCCATTAGCCACCCCATCACCGTCCGTATCGGGATTAAATCATTATTTTCATTCATAACTACAGTTATTCCTCCATTTTAGGCACTACCTGAACAGGGCTAACCCACTTACAATCTGATATAAGATAGATAATTCTTGCGTCTAAGTGTTTCATAACCTCACATTTTACGACTTCTTTTTTGTTCGGATTTGTACGGCGCTGAGGTTGGATGGATTTATGTGAATTATCTTCCATTAAGATTTTGTGTGTGCAGAAAGATGGGCCTATGCCCTTGATATCAGATATCTGCCAGGCGATGGCTCGACGATGTTTTCGTAAAACTAGAAGGAGTTTGTCATTTTCTAATTTAGTTAGGTAGGCCGAAACTATCACTGGCAGTTTGGAATCTTTTTCTAGGAAGGCTTACATGAGATGTTCAGGTAGTTCTTTTAATTCTAGGGTAGGGTGTTCTTCATAAAATATTTTGGAAGCTCTTTCTCTTTCACATATAATATATTTGTAGTCTTTTAACTTATACGGAATATTTGAAGTGGGTGAACCAATGGCCATTGCAGTTTCTTGAAGAATTTTAGTAGAAAGAGTTGAGGAAGAATAAAATTCAATAAATTCATCTTCAGAAATGCTGTACAAGGATTCATCACTTAAGGTATCTAAGAAGAAACAAGAGTTGTCATTCTTCAAGGTATTTTTGATCGAAGGGGTGATAGAGAAGGTAACTTCATTGTCGCCTACTCGTAGGAAGAGCATGCCATTACTTATGTTAATGATATCTCGAAATATGGAAAGGAAGGGTCGGCCAAGGATTAGGGGAACCTCGATGTCTTCTTCGATGTCCAATATGACGAAATTCACCGGGAAGATGAATTTGTCGACTTTGACTAGAACATCCTCCATTATTCCTAACGGGTACTTAACGGATGTACAGGCGAGCTGGATAATCATAAGTGTATGGTTGAGGCTACTAATTCCTAGCTTCTTAAATAATGAGATGGGAATTAGGTTGATACTAGCACCTAAATAGATCGATGCATGCTTGACAAAGAGATCACCAAAGACACACTGTATAGAAAAACTTCCCGGATCACTAACCTTCTTTGGTAAACCGATTATCAAGACAGCAGAGCACTCGGCATTTAACATGTCGTGCGATAAGTTCTCTAACTTATTCTTATTAGACAGGAGGTCCTTTAGGTACTTAGCGTACTTTGGCATATGGGAAATTACTTCACGGAAGGGTAGATTTATGTGGATTTGCTTTAACATTTCTAAGAACCGGGTATACTGATCATCAAGACATTGTTTGTTAAGTTGGGAAGGGTATGGTGGGGTTGGATCATTTTTATAAATGGGTGGTGGAGAGAGATCTCTTTCTAAAGAAGAGAGCAGAGTGATAACTTATTTTTCAACAGGTGGTGGAATATTCAAAATGGTGGCAGAGCTTTCCTCGGGCTATTTGCTAACCATACCAGAAACTTGCATCCCACTCCGAAGAGTTATAGCTTTCACTTGCATTCTCGGGTTGGGCTCAGTATTGGCAGGAAGAGACCCGGCGGGTAGCTCAGATATAATTTTAGCTAGTTGTCCTACTTGATTCTCTAGACTTTTAATGTATCTGGCTAGGCTTCTTATAGTCGCGTCATTAGAATTCAAATATTTTGAAAGAATTTCCTTCAAGCTTGGAGGTTTTGATAATTTTGAAGAGGTGGAGGTGGTACAGAAAAATCATTTTGTGGTGGCAAGAGCATCGCGTTCGAAGGGTTACTCCACGATAAATTTGGGTGGTTTTGTAAAGCAAGATTATAACTATTCGAAAAAATAAAGCCCGACGCAGTAAAATTTGTAACAAAAAAATCATTAAAAGCATTTCTAAGCATATTGTTAACATAATCTATTTGTTCAGGGGCAGTAGTTACAGATTCTCATTCCTGAGAGGCGGAGGCAACAGACATCTCTGTTATCTTTTTGCTCAGTATTTCCACTTGTAGGGCAAGCTGGGAGATGTTGTTTACTTCAAATATACCTGCAGGTTTGTTCGGGCGAGGTCTAGGCACATTCCACTGATATTTGTTCATGGCCATGTCCTTAAAAAGCTCAAGAGCTTCTTCTGGGGTTTCGTGGTTTAAAGTACGACCAGTAGTTATGTCTATAATTTTCTTTGTATTTTTATTTAGCCCATTATAAAATGTTTACACTTGTAACCATACAAGTAGTGCATGATGGGGAATCATCTTAATAGTTATTCAAATCTTTCCCTGGTTTCATATAGAGGTTCAGAATCTATTTGACAAAAGGAAGAAATATCTTTCCTAAGTTTTGTAGTTTTAGCTGGCGGAAAAGACTTCGTAAGAAATTTTATTGTTCGTTGATCCCATGTTGTGATGCTCCATCTTGGCAGAGTCATCAACCACTATTTATCTTTGGTTCTAAGGGAGAGGGGAAGAGTCTTAGCCTAATAATATCATTTGTAACACCATTGATTTTAAATGTGTCATAAATCTCAAGAAAGCTAGTGATGTGCGCATTCAGATCTTCATCTTGAAGTCCGTCATATTACACATATTGCTACACCATTTTGATTATGCTAGGCTTTAGTTCGATGTTATTATTAGCTACAGTAGGGCAAACTATGCTTGATTCTATACCCTCTAGATTCGTCCTTGCATAATAGGGCATAAGCTTATGCAGGGCTTCCTCTACGTTGGGTTCTTCTATTCTTAAGGTTGAAATTTACTTGGAATCCTCAACCAGTATTTGGAGATTTGGGCCTTGAAATCGTGATCTTCTCAGAAGAGTACGCTCAATTTCGTGGTCCAAGTCCAAAATAACCGACGGATTTCTATGGGTCATGCACTTGAAGAAGAGAAGATAAAGGTAGAGAGAAAAACTAGAAAAAGGAGTTAAAAAGAATTTTTGAAATAGATTTCTTTAATGTTTTAACTCCTGAACTTCATAAGGACTACCCAATAAAGGGTTCGCAAGGTACTAGACAAGATAGTGGTATTTAAGACATAGTGCCCTTTTCGAGAGAGTTAGGTGTTGTAGAAAAATTATGATGTGGGTTTCTATTAAAAGTGTTAATATTTTTTTTTTGAATTTTTAATTTTTTTAAAAAAGAGGGTGAGAAAGAGAAATGATAAAAGTAATAGGTTCGTGATTTCGAATTATCAACAAAAGTTGCTCCCCGATAATGGCGCAAAAACTTTGTGTCTACTAATCGTGAAGAAAATACGACCGAACTAGCAATCTATCTAGGCAAGTATACCTATCGAATTGTAGCTAGGGGACACCAGTGTCATTTTAAGATCAGGGAACTGTTGAGTAATTTTACTCATATAAAGACTATTATCTTATCGAATGATTGTTTTAGGGTTTGTTAAAAGAAAACTAATGGCAATTAAGAAAAGAAATATTTGCGCTAAAAAGAGAACTACTTGTAGTTAAATAAAGAGCTACTAAAAGTGATTACAATAAGGCGTTGAAATGATGAAATAGAAAAGCACTCGATCGAGAATCACCTCGGCAAAAGTTGATTAAAATGCGATAATAAACCCTAACTTAAAAAGATAAAGGTCCTTGACCGTGGAGGTTTCTAAAGCCTGAACATCCTCCTCTCGAAGTCGTGCCCAACTGAGTTTAGGAAGGTCTGACCGAAGTCTCGTCCAAATAAGAGACCTAAATTTTGCTTTACGTTTTGAACCCCGCTATTGGATTTCACTCCAGTTCGGTAGATTTAACGTCTGCCTCTCTCGAGTGGTGCGTGCAACTCTCTTTACTTTTGAGTGTTTGCTTCAAACTACGAGCCTCTTAGCTAGCTAAGAGTGAAAATAAAGATGGAAATTATACATCGATGATATAACACCAAACATGATTTTTCACGAGTAAATTGAAGGCCTAAACCCTAAAAAGAAAAATTAAAATTAAAGCAACATAACTTAATCAACTCGAACCTCGGATCATCAAGATCAATTACAAGGAGGATTAGTGATAATGCATAATTTGACCTAAGTTATTAATATAAAAATCTAAATAATCTAATATAAATATATTTATATTATTAATTTTATCCGCTAAATCATAATTTTTTTATAAGTCTATCCTAACCATGCACATTTTACTATTTTTCTGAAGGCAGCGAACTTCGGGGCCACTTTTGGGCATGTTGTGGCCAGATTCAGATCTTGGGTTGAACACGGAAGTTGTAGCCCTCAGAAAGACCTTTCTAACGGATGGTTACACACCTTTATCGGATTATTGTAACCTCGGGAATCCTCCGTCGAAGTTGTTGTCCTGCAGGTTTCCTGCATGTATGAAACTCGTGTTTGAGCAAGAACCGAGGATCCCGAGACAAATTGCATTATCAATTCAAAGAGAACATGTCTTCAGTTATGGTGTGCCAAAACAAATGTCGAGTGCACTCATGTCATGGTGTTGTTGAACTATATTCAAGAATGGAATGAAGCCACAATGGTCCGATGTGATTTTTTCTCATAAGTATGAAAGAGGCTAGTCACCTTTGACTATATATTCAACATGTGTCATTAAAGGAAGCTTCTTGGAAAAAGATAAAGCTAGCCAACTTTTATCATGCTTTTCATGATAAGTGTGAAAGAGGCTAGCCACCTTTGAGTTCTAAAGCAACATGTGCTTTTTGACTAAAAGATGCTTCATGGAAACTTCATCCTCATACCAAATTCCAACTCTACCCCCCTTGGTTTTGGCCCTATAAATAGGCATGAAGAAAGGGGGGAAAGCATCATCCTTCCTACTTCATTTTTAGCATTATAGAGAGCCTTTAGAGTTTGTTTGTAGAGTATTTTAGTTTAATATTTTCATGCTTTAATGTTCTTGCAATTTCTTTTATCATACGTCTAATCTTCTTGCAAACTCTCTTTATAATGTATTTTTTTTAAAATCTTTTGTAACTTCTTTTCAATAAGAAATAAATTAGTTTCTTATTCCCTTTCCATCTTTCTCTTTCTTTTTATGCATATTCTTAACATGATTTTCATTTCCTATATTATGTGTAACTAAACTTTGTTTAGTACTTGATCAAAATGATCCGAGGAATGAAATGATCTCTTTTTCTTAACCCATATCTTCTCTTTCTCTTTGAACAAATGTTTAGGATTTACCCTTGATTAATTTATAGACTGGTCATATCATCGATATATGATTTTCTCTTCTGTTTCCATACTCTAGTAGCCGAAAGGATCATGTGTATGGATTGATCACTCACGAGTAAAGGGAGTTGAGCAATCCTTGAAAGAGGACGACGTAAATTTCCCGAATTAGAGTCAAATCCAATAGAGGGGTTCACAACATAAAGCGGGCTTTAGGGGTTTCAATTATAGAACGAAAGTTTGGTTAATCAACCTAAAATCAGTTGGGCCTTGCCTTGAAAGGGGTGTGTTCATATTCTGGGAACCTCCACGGTCCAAGCACCTTCGTTAAAGAGAATTAGGGATTTATCTATTTTTGTTCATTTTCATTCCAAGGTGATTCTAGATCAAGTACTAACCTTTTAAATTATTGCTTAATCATCCTCTTTTATTGTATAACCATTCTCTTATTTGCAAACCAAATCAAAGTATCTAATTGATAAAATAACAGAAATCTCTTTGAAGTAGAAGTAATCGATGCGCCTTGGTTCTAATACGACCTTGATATTATATCCTTTTCTATAAGCGATAAGGTACACTTGCCTTTATCGAATATAGATTCGGAGAACATCATCTTCATCTTCATCTTCTCTCTTTCATAAAACACCTCCTGGATTTTCTCCATCAATTAGTTAATCATGGAGAAGTGGAGGAAGAGAGATGGGTAGAAGAAAATTCTGAAAACAAAGTAAAAGGGCACTTTATATTAATGTTAAAAGAGAGCTACATATTTGAAAAAAAAGATTACAAGTGCATGAGAATAAAACCTAGGCTAGCATTAACATTAAGCTACTAAATAAATTACAAGTGCTATTACAAAAGGGGTACACTAAGCTAGAATAAAGAAAAGCTTAAAATGAGAAAGAGAGAGAGGAAGAACACTAAAGGGAAAAAACATGAAAAACTCCAAGAAATAAAAGGGAAGCACCTCCCCTCTCACACCATAACTACTCTGGACATAAGGGAGAGCCCTAGAATTTATAGAATTTTCTAGGTTGGTCATGCCCCCTGTAATACTGTGGGAGGGCGTGTTAGAGGGGCTTGTTTGGTACGGGGTTGACTTTGGGAGCTTGAAATTGGAGGGAGTAATGATTGCTTCTGTATAACTATGGATATACCCTAGGAAATGCCCATATAGGGGGCGTGTATGGCATGACACATCAAATTATTAGTCAGAAATCCATCAATCATCCAAAAAGGTGGTACACGCCCGGTGACACACCCGTGTAGGGGAGCGTGTCAATACTGTTGACGTGCACCAATGAAAAATCTTTAATGGCAGCATGTAGGCTTTGGGATCAGGGTGACATGGCCAGGGGCATGCCCAAGGAGGGCATGTCATAGGGGTATGTCAAGTGTTTTCTTGGTATTTGGTTTCTGGACGCAAACTTCCTCGAGATCGGGTTACACGCGCTCGTGATCGGGGGCGTGTAACAGCAAAATTGTTCGAAAGCTGTAAAAACCCGCAAAAGCAAGATGAAACATTAGCGACAATAATATATACAAAAGGAGGTCAACATATAAGCTTATAAGACATGATTTGTGTATTAAAAACTTGAAAATACCCTAATAGTTTAGACTACAAAACGTACTATCATAGTTTGGCAAGACCTAACATATAAAAGATACCATAATAATTTATGCATTTGGGGTAGGGGTTTCATGCAAGTTATGTATGACAAGAAATTTTATGCATGCTAAATGATGAATTCCACATAACTGAAACACATCCACCAGAATTTTTGTGCACAGACCTTTACTTCCCCATTTGGAGTTAGCAAAATAATCAGGTACCACTCATATTGGCAAATGGAGGCAGTGGGTTGGGCATCCCCACTCCTAGGTCAAAATTCACACTACCAAGGTTAGACCTCGCGTACTACTCAGTACACCCACAATCGGGTGCTACGGAGTCTTATGTACTAATGCTGGCAAGACAACTAGTCTTTTTGAGCTACGTGAATACATATACTTGCCGAGTCAATGCATCGACGTCGGTGTGAACGGTCATCTAATAACGAGGACCCACCACTTCATACACTATACTTATGCTAACAAAAACTATCTAGCTATCGGCTCTCCAAACTTAACACCATTTTTTCTATTAAATACTGAGAGCACCGCTCGTGAATCTATACCATCTATCCTCCTGAAATGATGGAGTGGGTCTTTGTGATGGTGGTTATTTAAATGTTACTCTTTTAATCAGCTTATTTTTACAGTTTAGTGTTAACCTTGGACTTTCCAGGGAATGTCGGGTGAAGGGCTCTTGAGGGCACTAGAAACTACGATGAGCTGAATCCCAAAGCTCCCTTTCTCAAGACACATAATTTTATGAGTATTTATTTTTTACCAAACCTTTTACCCATGCTTCCCTTTTTAACTAATACAAAGTGGATTTATATTTCCCGAGAGAAGACGATACTCCATCGACCCTTAGCACAACCCCATCTCCAAGCTACTTAGACTATTTAGGATTGGGCCCTAAGTGTGACCTCATCAAGTATCCACCCATCTAGGTGCACCCACTATATCTCCACACATGTATGGCCCACAATCTATCCTGAATACTTGAATTAATTATATGCGAACCATATGATCCATCCTAAGCGTATGAAAGTAGATACTCCTGAATACTTTGCCTACAACTCTATAGTTATTACTGGGGGTCTACCATGACTTGCTGAGCCCAAAACCAGATCTTTATATTTTCACTAATTAAATAATCCTTTAATTAATTTTCCCTGAATCATGAATCCCTATGATTTTGAACATGTATTATAAAATTTTGAAATGCAATGATCCCACTAAAATTTCCAGAGCTTCTTTTTGACTAAATAACAGTGATGTATACATTTCATAATTTTCTTAAATAACATTCTATCATAATTCTAAATACAAACCTTTGATGAAAATGATAAATTACAAAGTGAGTACAAGATTTCGTCATCCAAAAATTACAACAAAATTACTAGAGGTCTAAAATGATAAGAAAACATGTCTACTAAGATTTCAGGATTTTCTAATTCCATTTAATCATTTGTTTGAATTTACAATATAATTTTCCTGTAGGGCAAGTTGTGAAGGGTCTACTATATATATTCTTCCAAAAACTGTAATAAAATTAACAAGGTATTTCAGAGATAAAAAAAGTTTACATGCTAAGTTTCAAAATTTCCAGTACTCAATTTGTTCTATTAAATTTTTTTTCTCCACTCAACAAATTCTAGCATTATAAAGAAGGTACTAAAGATCATTAACAAAAAATTATAATAAAATTTGCAGAGATTTATAACATTAGTAAAAATCTATTTCCCAAGTTTCATGATCGACCCTCGAATACCTTTAGACATGTAATTTTGTATTTTATAGGAACGACGTCGACATCACTCAACGGGTCGTTGAGTGGAATCAAGATTACTCAACACTTTGTTAAGTCCAAAATTTCCTAAGTCGAGCAGCATGTTCTTCGAGTACCACTCGAGACCTCGTCGAATGTCATCGAGATTACTCGATGCCTCGTCGAGCCTAGTCGGCCAATCAATGCCTGGCCAAATTGGATTGAGATTACTCGACGTCTCATCGAGTCTTGCTGACCACTCGATGCCTGGTTGAATGGCGCCAAGTTCACTCGATGCCTCGTCGAGTCTAGTCTTCCACTCGACACCTATTACTAATGTACTTTGAAAACTAGACATATAACCTATGGCTAACTTTATTCGCCAAATAATCCTACCAAATCAACACCAAATGGGTTGATACTTTTCTCCTGGCCTTATACTATCCCCTCTGGTCATCCACCAGAGTTTGAGAAAATTTTGATGTCCATTTACCCTATTTTAATTACATATATGAATTATTACAAAAACTATAGAAAACTCATCTCCAAAAATTCTGATTTTTTAATATTTTGTGGATCATAGCCAAACCAGCCTATGTTAAAAATTTTAGCACATTTGACTAAGTAGTTCACTGGGGTTACCTATTTAAATTTCTTATTAACCCTTGGACACCTTGTACCAAAAAGTGAACCGAGGGAAAACCATTGGTCCAAAAGGGTTGATTTAAATTTTTTAATAAACTAAACTTTAAGGGCTAGGTTTTGTATGATGGACATATTTACAAAAATGAATCTATGTATTTTAAAAGATTAAGGCAATGTGAATGAAATAATGTGACATAATTGATTTTTAATATATATATACAATATTTAATTTGGCCCGCGCTTATCGATCAAGCTGATCCAACAGCTGATGTTCATCATTCTCGATAAGCTAATGGCCTGGATTGCTCCTTTTTGGAGCTTTTTAAGGCCCAATTCCTTGCCACCCAGCCACCACCCTGGCTAGCCACCGCCATCACCACCTTCATTGAGGTAGTGGCTATCGCCTTGAGGCATCAAGTCTACCAAAGGGGCCGTTTTTGGTGAACCTGAGAGGTTAGTTTTTCACAGAAAACATGCATTTTTCCCCTTACTAATCAGACTCAATTGAGCCCATTTCTCCACCTATTGATCTACCGATCTAGAATAGAGAAGAAGGAAGAGGATTAGGCCTACAGACGGGCATGGCGTCGCGTGTGGTGGTGATGTGCCCTGGCCGGCGATCTTAAGCTTCCTCCTTGCTGAATTCTTTATTCTCCTCCTAAACCAGCAATGTTACCATCCATTTTGATTCTTGGAAGCTTTTTAAGCTTATAGAGGGGTCATTTTGGGGAGTGGGAGTGGCTACACTTGATTAGCCATTAATGGCCATGAAGAGGAGTGTTCGACCATTATGAATTGGTGTCCCTTCATTTGCTGTGCTTGGTGGAATTGGTTGCCACTCTTCCCAAAGGTTAGGGGAGATGAATGGTGGCTTAGGTAAGGGGATGGGAAGAGCCTCTTTGTATTTTGCCATTAATTCCCCACTTTCTCTCTCCTCCCAAAAATTAAAATCCACCTTCTCTCTCCTAGTCATCACCTCTTGAAATTGAGTGGCTCTTAAGTTAATTTCCATATACTATAGATAGTTGGTCATCACATTTGGGCCTAGCCCAAATGGTTTGGAGTTGTGCCTATTTTCCCTCCCCATTTGAGATTGGTTTGACCAAAGTTGACTTGGAGGGTTCGACTTAATCAAACTAGTTGGTTGACTGGTCAATTAGATGTCTTGAGTACCTTATCATCACCCAAGTCTATTTGTGGCTTGGAGTAACCAATTTAGGTATTATTAGGGAATTTTGACCTAACTAGGGTTAAGGTTGACCCTAGTTAGCTTGACCACTTAGGTTGACCCCAAATTGGTTGTATGGGTTTTAGAGGGTCCCTATGGGGTTGAGAATGACATGGTGGGCTCAAGTGGTCATGTTGGGAGTCATTGGCCAAACCCTAGCTTAGGTGTCCCGGAATTACTATTTGCAGACCAAGGTGCTTTCACCTATTTTTCTTACGCACACATGGTCCTTCTTCTCTTCTTAAAGCTTTGTCATGACCTAATCATGAAAAAGTCCTCCTAGGGGTCTGGTTTTTTGTGGGATGTTATAAATCCCAATACATAAAAATAAATAATTTTTCCCAAAAATTAAGATTAGTCCTACGTGGTTTGCACTAAAAATCGAAGAATATGAAATTCTTGGGTTGTTAAGGAAATACCAGTCGTGAAGAGTTCTGGATACTTCTACTTTATTAGGTCCAGAGGCTCTCAGGGGTGCTCCTATCTGTGATTCGACCAGAGGACCTTGACCTGCGGGACCTTATTGCATCACAAGACTCGTACCTCCGTATCATCTATCCCTACAGGCTACAAGCAGACTGATAGGTCAGATGCTACTGGGCCAGGAATAGTGGAAATCTTCTACTCATGTCGTAGGAGAGCCATCCTAAGATAAGAGATGTGGAAGACGTCATGTAAGCCGGCCAACTCGGGCGGTAGCTCCAGTCTATAGGCCAAGGGGCTGATCCTTTCCAAAATCCTATAGGGCCCCATATTTCATGGACTGATCTTCTTTCATCTGCAAACCCACGAGACTCCATGCATCGGTCGTATATTAGAGAATACCAAATCACCAACCTGATACTCCATCTGATGATGCCGCACATCGTAGTATTTGGCCTGTTTACTTTGTGCCTCCATTATACTATCAAGAATCAACCAAACCTGAGCATCTGTGTCTTCCACAAACTCTTAGACAAGCGCCTTCGAATCCACATCCTGGATTCAAGATAGTAGAGTTATGCACCTCCGTCCGTATAATGCCTTATTGGGATCCATGCTAATGTTGGACTGATGGCTGTAGTTATAAGAATACTCGAAAAGTAGGAACAGTCTCTCCCACGGCTCACCGTGATCCAAGATACATAGGCGTAAGAGATCCTCCAACATCCTATTTGTACACTCCGTTTTCCCATCCGTCTTGGGGGTGGAACGGAGTATTGTAAGTCAATCGAGGGCCCAAGTAAGCTTGAAATGTTCTCCATTCCCTAGACATGAACTGACCATCTCGATCTGATATGATCATTCGGGGTACTTCATGGTAGCGGACAAACTCCTCCACAAATCTCCATACTAGAACTCTTACCAGAGCATCCTTCCTAATTGGAATAAATCGGCTAACCTTCGTCAGTCTATCAATGATCATCCACATCAAATCATTTCCAGCATGGGAATGAGGGAGTCTATTGGATATTGCATCCACAATAGACCTGATTTGAAGAAGAGCCTAAACAAGCTAAGTTAAATTGACTATGTATTTGACAATTCTATCAAGTTGTGCTTGCAGCTATTCCATGCTAAGTACACACCAATGTCAGAGTGCAGTGGGTCTATATACATGGGTCTGCGCAACATAATCCCTTGTTGTGTAGATCAGTGTGTTGATCTATGTGTGCTCTCTCTATTGGAGTGTACTTATTTTCAAGTACAGGATCAAGGTTGATAAAGAGCAGAAGAAGGAGCAAGGATGGGTCAAAGACCAAGCTATCAAAAGAAGGAAGGAGTAAAATCCTTACAAGTAAAAATCTACGGGAATCGCTAGTGATTCCCGCTGACTTCGACGGGAGTCGTTTGTGATTCACTCTGACTTCGACGGGAATCGCTAAGTGTCTCCCGCCGACTACTTCCGGCAGGCAAAATAAATCAAAAATTCTGCCAAGAAAGAATCGACGGGAGTCGGGAGTGATTCCCGCCGACATCGACAGGAATCACCAACGACTCCTGCCAATTTTGCCTTAGGCAGATTTTGCCGCTCGCTGGACCGGTCCAGGTTGCCGTGCTCTGTTCGGCTAGATCTCGGGACTTCTGAGGTGGGCCCCACAACGGTCTACTATTGTTTGCCTTTGGGTATAAATATAGACTTATTTCCGTTGTCTACAGTACACACCAACACCAGAATACGAAATCACGCTGCCATGACCTAGCGCATCGCGAGCTCCGCACACACACACGTCGTCGATTGGAAGTTGTCGCCGCCGCTGATCTTAGCTTGTCTCCGATCGCTCGACGATAGTACCGAGGCAAGCACCCAGTCTCACGTGTCTCTCTCGAGATCTCTTGTCTTCCGATTCGTTGAACGAGACTTGTTCTCCCTTCCGAATCGGTTGAGACGTTTGATCCGACTGGGATCGTTCGAAGACCTTGCTTGCTTCGTCAAAAAGTTTGGATTTGCAAAGCATCGCCGCCACACTTGCTTGCCGCCGCCGATCCTGACAAGATCCATTCCAAGTGAGAAAACCGGTTGTGGACTCTTCGTACCTTTCGTGCAAGCTTCAACGAACGAAGAAGGACATCGGAATCTCCATAAAGCATTGTTTGTATTTTTATTTACTCTCAATTTGGTTGTAAAGGAATTTTCGTTCCTATTTGTAAGGGTTGGGTGCAACCCGTTATTGTGGAGTTGTGACTCCATTGTAGGAAGGGTTCCTTCCATGGTTAGGGGAGCGTTACTCCTAGTGTGAGGATTGGATTTCAATCCGTTTGAAGAAGTGACCGAGTCGTCCCTTAGTTGGAGATAGGTCGAAGGGGGAAAGTGGACGTACCCAAATCGGGGAACCACTATAATTCTTTGTGTGTTTTCTGTTTTTTGTTTGCTTACTTGTGTAGGTTAATTTAATTCCGCAAAAGACTACACGACACCTCTCCCCCCCTTATAGGTGGATTTGCTTGACACTGGATACTTTCAAGTGGTATCAGAGGCAGGTTACTCATCAATAAGTTTAACACCATTAGTAAGATCCTGTGTCTAGTGTCAAGAAGAAAGAAGATCTCAGGAATGGACGGACTCATGTATACAGGAAAGATTCCAGTATGCACCAAGCTGAATTTTCCCATCTGGAAGGAAAGGATCAGGTTCTAAATGGAAGCAGTCAATCCCCGACTCTTCATGATAGTGGAAGAGGGCCCTCACATCCCTACTAAGGCCTCCACCATTGATCCGACCAAGATAGTGCCCAAGAGGCTCTCCGAAATGGATAAGGATGAGATGGTGCTTGTCAGACTAGACAAGAAAGCTCAAAACATTTTAGTGAGCGTCGTCGATGATTTAATGATGCAGAATTTCAGCAACTGCAGGACTACCAAGGACATCTGGCACTGCCTGATCATTCTGATGGAGGGTATAGATGAAATAAGGGATGATTGAAGATCTCTTCTAAACCAGAAATATGAGGACTTCAGGAAAGGTCACAAGGAAGAAATCAGAATGACATTCGAGAACTTTTTGAAGATCATTAATGCCCTGAAGGGTTATGGCTGAGTATTCACTAATGGTGAACTAATTGACAAATTCCTTAGATCCCTGACTAAGGAATGGTACACTAAGATCTGCACCATCAGAGAGTTTGGCAAGTTGGCAGAAACCGATCCCCAGATTCTGTTTGGGAAGCTAATGTCCTACATGCTTCAGCTAAACACCAGAAAAGTTGAAGAGGAGGCCGATATGGCTGCAGCCAATGAAAAGACTGTGGCCCTGAAAGCTAATAGCTCAAGGAAAGGAAAGGGTGCAACCTCATCTCGCTCTAGGAGAAAGGCTGAGGAAGAAGACTCTGAGCCATGCTCATCCGGCTCAGAGCTATCTAAAGAAGAATTCTCTCTCATCACACGAGAGTTCAAGAAGTTCCTCAAGATGAGGAATCAAAGAAAAGGAGATGGCTCCTCCTCCAGACATCAGAAGAAGAATTACTCTTCTAACATGTATGATTCTAAACAGAACAAAAATCGTTCTACTGACATTATCTGCTTTGGGTGCAATAAGACAGGCCACATCATTGATGACTGCCACCAAAGCAAGAGAGATAAGGGGAAAGTAGAGGAGCACAAGTTCTCTCGAGACAAGAAGAAGGAGAGAATCTACATTGCCAAGAAGCAAAAGACACTGAGAGAATCTGACTCATCAGACTCCAGTGATTATGAAGAAGCCTACTTCAGGATAATGGGTCGCTCCGACTCAGATGGTGATTGTACCCCATTTACTGGGAAGGTAAAAGATTGCACCCCCCTCTCTGACTCTGACTCTTACTCTGAGTCTCCTGAAGATGATCACGAGGACAGCCCATCTGCCCGTGAAGCTGAACTCCTTGAAAGGTCTGAGCTCCTGCTCAATACATTTGAAGAATATCGAAAGAGGTTGAGTGCTCAGAAAAAGGAAGTCAAATTCCTTAAGGCTGAGGGAGTGTCCCTAAGAGAAGAGATCACTTGCTTGATATCTCTCCGACAGGAACACCTGGACCTGACTTCTGAGCACTATGATTCTCTAAGGCTCCGTGAACAAAAGCAGGAAGAAATTAACAAGCTGGAAGAACAGCTTGCGGCTGAGAGGAAGATTTTCAGAAGCTTCTCTATGCCCAAGACCGTTCTTCCTCTGGTTGATGAATTCTCTGCTCAAGCTAAGGGGGCTGGCTTATGGCATGTGGCGGTGCCTAGTAGATCATCCAGGAGAAACAGAAATCAGAGAAAAAATAAGGATACTAAGAAGGCCTCTACTACAGAAAAGGGAAAGTCCCCACTCGGTCATATTTCATTCCGAAAGCCTAGCTTTCCCTAGAATAAGCATGACTTTGAGTCAACCTATGGCCACCTCTTTCGGCCCTCGGTTGAAAAGACCAAGAGCCGGTATGATGGATGGACCTTCCCCCGCAACTACGGTGAGAGCGTCTTCAAGACACCTTATGAGGAAATCTAAGTGGAGAATTATGGCCCCTTCTCTAGCGGCCATAATAGGAAGCAGGCACCAAAGTCCAAGCCTGTTATACAGAAGGAACAAGAAGTGAAGAAATCGTGTGACTACTGTCATTATGATGCCTCCACCTCCAGATCCAAGGCCCCAGATGGACCCACCATTCCAAGGGTGAAGCAGGAGCCTAGGAAACGGTAAAACAGGTTTGACTGTTGGTGTTGTGGCAGAATTGGTCACTTTGTCGTGGATTGCTGGTTTAATCCAAGGAACAATGAGACTCCTAATATTAGCAATGCGAGGCCGACCACTCGTAGGGTTAACCACCCGAGGGGGAGTGTGCTAACAAGGAATCTAGGACCCAAGTCCGATTGGGTTCCTAAGGGAAACTAATTCTGTTTTTCAGGTATGTCCAAAGGCCCCCAAAATGCCAGTCTGGTACTTGGACAGTGGATGTTCCCGGCATATGACCGGGACAAGAAGCCTGTTGCGTGATTACTCCCCAGTCGAAAATGGACCAAAAGTCATCTTTGGAGGATCAGATCGAGGAGTCACCAGGGGTTATGGTATGATATCCAACGGTGTATTCTCTATCACAAACGCGGTCTATGCAGAAGGGTTAAACCATAACCTGATCAGTGTAAGCCAATTGTGTGATAAAGGATATAACATTAAGTTCTGTAAGGAAAAGTGCTTCATAATATCGTGTGCCTCTTCGGAGATGGTATTAACTAGCATTAGGAGCAGAAATATCTTTTGCTTAGATTTTCTTAGTATGGACTCTTCTATCCCCGTTTGCCTAATAGCAAAAGACAGTGCATCTCTCTGTGAACAATGACACCAGAGATTAGCACTTATTAACTTCAAAACTATTAATATGATGTTTTCTAAGAACTTAGTAAGGGATTACCCTACTATTAAGTGCATCAAAGATAGCCCTTGTCCTGCATGCCAGAAGGGCAAACAGACTCGGGCTACCTTTAAGGGCATTGCAGACAAAGACTCTTCGAGATGTCTTTACCTTCTGCAAATGGATATGTTCGGTCCAGTAGCTTAGGAGGCAAATCATATACGCTAGTGATTGTTGATGATCACTCTCGATTTACGTTGGTGTTCTTCTTGAAACGAAAGTTAGATACGTTTGACATCTTCACTAATTTTGTCAAGCAGATTCTGAACGAAATTGACTGCTCCGTAGTCAAAATCAGAAGTGACCATGGAACAGAATTCGAGTCTGGGGCTATGACAGAATTCTGTGAAGAACATGGTATCTTTCATGAGTATTCCTCCTCGCGTACTCCTAAGCAAAACGGAGTTGCGGAGAGGAGGAATAGAACGCTCATTGAAGCATATACGACAATGTTGAATGACACTTCTCTTCCAGAGTACTTCTGGGCAGAGGTTGTCAATACAGCTTGTCACGTGAAAAACAGAGCCTTAATCAACAAGAACCATCGTAAGACGCCTTATGAGCTATTGAAAGCCAGGAAATCGACCACGTCCTATATAAGGATTTTTCGCTGCAGATGCTATGTACTCAATAGTGGGAAGTACCCACATACTTAATTCAGAGAAAAATTCTTCGAAGGCATCTTCTTGGGCTATAGTAGCAATAGTCGGGCATATAGGGTTTTCAATAAGAAAACCCTAGTGGTAGAAGAGTCAATTAATGTTGTATTTGATGAAGGAAGCTTGCTTCACATCAATTCATCTAGAGACATTCTTTAAGATGAAGGTGCAAGGCTTGAACAGCTATGTCTAGATGAGACTGCTAATAATGAAGATCCCAAATACATCAAGTCATCCACCTCAACTCCAATTAGAGAAGATGACGGTCAGGATGGGGAGATTCTCCTAGAAGAGGGAGGAGCCCGAGAAACTGTTGGAGCTCCAATTTCCAGACTCTTAGAACTCAGACACGTGAGGGATCACCCCAGAGATCAGATCATAGGAGATCCTCGGGATGGTGTCATAACTCGCAGAGGTACAATTAATGAGATTTTGCACCTTAGTTTTCTATCACAGGTTGAGCTAAAGAAGTTCGATGAAGCGAACAAAGATGCGTCGTTGATATTGGCTATGCAAGATGAACTTCATCAATTCGAACGATGCAACGTCTGGACGCTAGTTCCTAGACCAAAGAAACAGAATGTGATCGACACTAAGTGGATCTTCAGAAACAAACTGGACGAACACGGTGTCATCATCAAGAACAAAGCCAGATTGGTGGCTTAAGGATACAAATAGGAGGAGGGGATTGAGTTCGAACAAACCTTTGCACCAGTTGCAAGGATCGAGGTGATCAGGTTGTTCCTGGCATGTGCCTCTCACAAAGGATTCATTGTCTATCAGATGGACGTGAAGTCTGCTTTCCTGAATGGAAATTTAGAAGAGGAAGTATACGTCGCGCAACCCCCAGGTTATGTTAATCCTACACTACCTGATCATGATTACTTTCGTAATAAAGCATTATATGGCTTAAAACAAGCTCCTCATGCTTGGTATGAGACTCTGTCTAGTTTTCTTCTTGAGAACAAGTTTTCGAGAGGAAAAATAGATAAGACATTATTTCTTAGGGAAGTCAAAGGCAAGATTTTGCAAGTGCAAATCTATGTCGATGACATAATATTCGGCTCAACGCACAACAACTTGTGCAAGAAGTTTTCCAAACTTATGCAAGGGAAGTTTTAAATGAGCAGCATGGGAGAGCTGAAGTATTTCTTAAGACTTCAAGTGAAACAGTCTGAGGATGGAATTTTCATTTCTCAGACAAAGTTCACAAATGAACTCCTCAAGAAATTTGCAATGGAGAGTGCAACCTCTATGAGGACTCCAATGGGATCCACTGTGTCTTTAGACAAGGATGAGAAAGGGAAACCTTTTGAAGAAACCAAGTACAGAAGCATAATTGGATCCCTGCTCTACCTTACTGCTAGTAGACCGGATATTATGTTTTCCACATGTGTTTGTGCCAGATATCAGGTGAACACTAAGGAATCTCATTATGTCGCTGCAAAGCGGATTTTTAGATACCTTAAAGGTACACCAAATCTTGGCTTGTGGTACCCAAGAAACGATGATGTCGAGCTGATAGGCTTTTCATATGCTGACTTTGCGGGAAGAAGGGATGATAGGAAAAGCACTTCCGGGACGTGCAAATTTCTCGGAAGAAGGCTTATATCGTGGAGCAGTAAAAAGCAGAACTGTGTTGCAACCTCTAAGGCTGAATCTGAGTACATCTCAGCAGGCACCTGTTGCGCACAACTTCTATGGATCAGAAATAAACTTGAATATTATGACTTGTAGTTAAAAGAAGTTCCCATATATTGCGACTCCTCGAGTGCAATTCCAATTGCGAACAATCCCATGTCGCACAGCAGAACAAAACATTTTGAAGTGCATTACCACTTCATTCGGGAGCATGTGGAGAACAAAGATATATCTCTCTACTATGTCCCCACGGATATGCAGATTGCAGATATCTTCACGAAGCCACTAGACGAGGCCAAGTTTTATTTATTCAAAACTGAACTCGGCATGCTGAACCTTGAAGATTGAAGACTGAAAGGCTCAAGGCTCTTGGATCAAGAGGAAGTGTCTGCTAGGAACTCACGATCGGGCATGGATACATGACCTTAGGGGGAGCGTTTTGCTCCGAATGAAGTCCCAGGTTTGCAAAAGCCAAAAAGGGGGAGATTAGCCTCTCGGCCAAGGCTAAGGTGGTGCTAAGTAGGCCACAAAGGCTATGTTGCTCTCAGATAGGGTGAGATTAACTCGGCTAAGGCTATGTTGCTCTCAGGAAAGTGGTAATGAATTCCACACTAAACTGAACTTTCATTTTATGATTTCCATTTCCATTTGTTTTATTCACCTTAACTTGTACAGTTTAGGCTTCTTCAAATAGGGGGAGATTGTTGGGTATTGCATCTACAATAGACCTTATTTGAAGAATATCCTGAACAAGCTAAGTTGAATTGAATATGTATTTGATAATTCTATCAAGTTGTGCTTGCAGCTATTCCATGCTAAGTACACACCAATGTCAGAGTGTAGTGGGTCAATATACACGGGTCTGCGCAATATAATTCCTCGTTGTGTAGATCAGTGTGTCGATCCACGTGTGCTCTCTCTATTGGAGTGTACTTATTTTCAAGTACAGGATCAAGGTAGATCAAGAGCAGAAGAAGGAGCAAGGATGGGTCAAAGACCAAGCAATCAAAAGAAGGAAGGAGGAAAATCCTTACAAGTAAAAATCGACGGGAATCACTAGTGATTCCCGCCGACTTCGACGGGAGTCATTAATGATTCCCCCCGACTTCGACGGGAACTGCTAAGTCTCTCCTGCCGACTACTTCTGGCTGGCAAAATAAATCAGAAATTCTACCAAGGCAGAATCGACGGGAGTCGGGAGTGATTCCTGCCGACATCGACGGGAATCACCAACGACTCCCTCCGATTTTTCCGTAGGCATATTTCGCCGCTCACTGGACCGGTCTAGGTCGCCGTGCTCTGTTCGGCCAGATCTCGGGATTTCTTAGGTGGGCCCCACAACGGTCTTCTAGGGTTTTCCTTTGGGTATAAATACAGACTTATTTCCGTTGTCTACAGTACACACCAACACCGGAATACGAAATGGCGCCACCGTGACCTAGCGCATCGCGAGCTCCGCCTGCACGCACATCGCCAATCGGAAGTTATCGCCGCCGCTGATCTCAACTTGTCTCTAATCGCTCGACGATAGTACCGAGGCAAGCACCCGGTCTCACATGTCTTTCTCGAGATCTCTTGTCTTCCGATTTGTTGAACGAGACTTGTTCTCCCTTCCGAATCGGTTGAGACATTTGATCCAACTGATATCATTCAAAGACCTAGCTTGCTTCGTCAAGAAGTTTTGATTTGCAAGGCATCGCCGCCGCACTTGCTTGTCGCCGCTGATCTTGACAAGATCCATTCCAAGTGAGAAATCCAGTTGTGGACTCTTCGTACCTTTCGTGCAAGATTCAACGAACGAAGGACATCGGAATCTCCATAAAGCATTGTTTGTATTTTTATTTACTCTCAATTTGGTTGTAAAGGAATTTTCATTCCTATTTGTAATGGTTTGGTGCAACCCATTGTGGTGGAGTTGTGACTCCGTTGTAGGAAGGGTTCCTTCCGTGGTTAGGGGAGCATTGCCCCTAGTGTGAGGATAGGATTTCAATCCGTTTGAAGAAGTGACCGAGTCATCCCTTGGTAGGAGATAGGTCGAAGGGGGAAAGTGGACGTACCCAAATCGGAGAACCACTATAATTCTTTCTGTGTTTTCTGTGTTTTGTTTGCTTACTTGTGCAGGTTAATTTAATTCCGCAAAAGACTGCACGACACCTATTCCCCCCCCCCTTATAGGTGGATTAGGTTGACACTAGATACTTTCAGATTCAGTGTATAAAGTCCTTCGATATGTCCTTGAACTTACACTCTGGAACATGTAGGGGCTGCAATAATCTCGCCCAGCTTTTATATTCATCCTTCACGATTTGACAAGTCTCACAGTGCATCACAAAGTAGGTGATCTCCTTCTTCATGCCTGTCCAGTATATGGTCCTCTTCAGATCGGTCGTCATCTTTGTGATTTTAGGAAGCACTGAGTACCTACTAGTGTGTGCTTTTGTCAAAATATCCTCTCGTATTTTGTAAGACCCCCCTCCCGGAACACAAAACATGGAACGAGAGGGGTCTTATGCCAAGAACAGCTGCCTTGCGGTAGCACTAACACTCGAGCTAGCCTGTACCACAAGATGCCTATTCTGCCGGCTACAACCAATATCACACATTGTCAACCCAACAAAAATATAACACAGAAGTCAAATCAACACAAAGCATATAGTCCATAATATAAAAAATAAGGAAGCTACAAAAAGCTTTTAATATCAGAGTACGTAAATAGTAGTTTGCCCAAAAGGGTTACAAAAAAATCCTCTTACACTCACATTTGTAACTGACGGTAGCGACGGTACCATCCCTTCAGGCCCTGTCGTCCTTGCCTGGTTGTACGGCTGCATAACCTGTTGCTCCTCCTGCGGGGCTTCCTCCTAAAAAGGAAGACGTAGCAACCGTTTGTCATAAAGACTAAGTGGCTTCACATCCAATCCCCCGGAGACTCCTCGGCACCGGGCGGAGAAAGGAATAGGGTACAATATATATGAAACATAAGTTCAAGCATGTGGTATATCACTATGTATATAAAGCTGTGTAATAAATGAGCAACATCTTATTCTAGCAATTCTACCATTTATAGCAGCATTAGAGTATAGAGCGATAACAGAAAGTGACACAACTTATATGAATGCCCATACAAACATATAAGTTGAGGATCGTTCAGCAGTAAGTAACTCATCGTATAGGAGTGCCCATACAAACTTATATGATGAGGATCTTGTGTATGCAATGAAGTGTAATGACATGTATGCAATACAATGACACACCCATGATCACGCACATGCAATCGCTATGTCGACACAGACTTGCAGTTCCCACTTTTCGAGCAGGTAGCTAACCTCTCAAGCGTCAACTGTCGTGGCCGGACGGTGATAGTAGAGCGGCCATCTCCACTACTAGGCTGGTCTCAACACTACCGGGCCTAGGGCTTTGTACGCATCAATACTAAGAACAAAACAACGGAGCTCACATGCGTACTACGGCTCTGCGGATGTCTCGTGTAGATGTGTACCGAGATCCTAGCCGCGAACTTGCCTAAGGTGTGATACAGAAGGAGCCACGGAAATGAGCACGAGGACCAATCCCAACCGTTCACTTGGTATGGAAGGAGCTTTGGAACGTGAACACCGAGGAACAAGCCCAACCGCCAAAGGTCTAGCTGTCAACTCCCATTCTTGTGGGGATTGGCGAGCCCGTAGACTTGCCACACTCTCCTTAACCCAAGATTACGACACCGCATGTCGACTCACACCGTATGCAATACAACCACATCGTGGTATGAAAGGAGCCTCAGAAACTAGCATGAGGACAAAGCCCAACTGACCAGTTGGCACGGAAGGAGCCTCGGGACATGAATACCGAGGATCAAGCCCAACAGTCCATTTATGATTTTTCCCAATGTTACCAACCAGTACGATCAGATATCCGCACTCACTCCCTTCACAATCCGGTGCCCAAGGCACCTCAAGGGTTTACCACAAATACAGGTTATGAACCACCTCATACAATGGACAATTTTAGACTCCCTTATATGACAAGCCTCAAGACCATGATTATGTCTAATGCGATGGTCACATAACTTTAACATCACCACATACAACTCCTTCACCAAAAAAATCATTTGTGTACACATGATTTAACCACCTATTTAACACCTCACATGTTCAAACAGCCAACACCGAATCAATTACCCAAGATATAGTGAATCTTGTTATTAAATGACTAATTACCCTTCGTTCATTAACCCCCACCAAGTCGTTTTTTTCAACCACACACCATTTCACCATTTGTTTACGTGGGGTCTATTTAGTAATTTCAACATGTATTGAATCATCATAATTAGTCATATTATGAATAGCCTACAACTTAATGTCATATTGTTACAAAACTTCTTTCGAGTCCAAACCCAACTTTACACTTACCCAGGAATTTCAGGTGCAGAACACCTGCTGGATAGAAATTTCAACCGGGGATTCCTGTGGCTACAGGAATCTGGTCAGTGCATGTAATCCCTCGATGGAAAAGTCTTTCCAAGGTCTACAACTTTCTTGTTCAGTTTGCAACCCAGATCAGACTGTATCATACATGAAATTGGCTCCAAAGCCTGCTGCGTAATAAATACAATTTCTGCACGCTTAGTCTCACAGACCTCTTCTTCGATCAGACATTCCTGTGGCTACAGACTTCACCCGAAGGCGTTTAACCACTCTTCAGAAAGGTAATTGCAAGGGCTAATACTCTCCTGTTTTGTTGAAAGACCAAATCTGGCCATATCTTGCCTAAAGATAGCCAAGAAGGACGCTGCATGCAGAACTCAGATTTCTGCACGAATCTTGAGGAGGAATGAACAGCATCTGTTCATCTTCCTCCTCAATCCGATCCTCCCAAATCACAACTAGAAGTTCCTCCACCCTTATTCACCCCCTTAAGTCCATTCCTCTTCACGAAATCACCCCCACCATCACTTTGAAGGAAGGGAAGGTTGAAGATGACTAACCTTTAGAACACAAGTTCTAGCATGGCCCTCCTAATAACCTTCATCTCAGACATCAAGACTCATTTGAGTCGATGTCTCGCCTTAGAATAACTATAGATCTATCGTCAAGGGAGAGGGGAGGAAGCTAGCCTCATTTCCAGCGGTTCTGCCATTTCCGGCCATGGATCTTGTCATTCATCTCGCCGGCATCCATTTTCCTTGGCGGCAGTGGCGATTCCTCACAGAGTATGGTTGGCTCAAGCAGTTTCTTCCCTCCTCAAGAAGTTTTCTCCAGCAAATGTGGCTTGGGAGAGAATGAAAACGGCTAGGGTTTCATTTTGCCCTTTTTATTGAGAGGTGATACGGGTAGGGACATGCCCGTTTCCTTACCTGTGTCCTGCTTTAGCGAAACCTCATCAACGGTTTGACTGCCGCTTCATGCACGTACACGGGTACATACACAGGCGTGTCAGTACCCGTGTCCAGGTGACACGGTCATGGTTTTGACCATGTCGATACCCGTGTCCTGCTCGGGACACATTTCATCTACCTTGCCTCGACGGACACAAGTAGGGACACGCCCTTGTCTCTACCCGTGTCCTTCTCTGGACAATCCTTCTTATCACTCAATGTCATGCCACTCAAAGCCACGACACATGGTTAGGGACATGCCCGTGTCTCTTCCCATGTCATTCTCAGGACAGCCCACTCAACGCCATTTCCTTATCACTCAGCACCGTACCACTAAACACAACGGCACACGAGTAGGGACATGCCTGTGTCTCTACCCGTGTCTTTCTCGGGATATTTCACTCAATTTCATGCCACTCAAAGCCACGACAAATGGATTGGGACATGCCTGTGTCTCTACTCGTGTCCTCCTCGGGACAAACCACCTAACGCCATTTTCTTATCTCTCAACACCATGTAACTCAAAGCCACGACACACGGGTAGGGACACGCCCGTGTCTCTACTCGTGTCCTACACAGGGCCAACTTCATTTTTCCCCACGAGTGCACGCCTGATTGCCTGCACTCTCTGAGCCTAAATCATCTCTCCTGACTCAAAAGCACGCACAAGGGGCCTAGCGCGAATCGAGACGTTACAAATCCTATAAACAAAATAAAAGATTTCGTCCCTGAAATCAGGTTAAGGCTATGGGGGGGGGAAGTATAAAATAGACAAAAAATAAAATATGCTTTTAAAGGTTACCTTGATGGAATAGCTCCGGGTAGCGCTTTTGCATCTCGTCCACCAGCTCCCACGTATACTCCGCTTTCCCATGATTGGACCACAACACTTTTACTAGAGGAACACTTTTGCGGCGCAAAGTCCTCGTTTCACTGTCTACTATCCGCACATGCTCTAGTCGCACCGACCTATCAGTCGCAACTACTCCGTTAGTGGTTGGGAGATATTGTTCGGACCGCAACAATGCCTTCCGGAGTGACGACACATGGAATACGTCATGAAGATTCTCTAGCTCCGGCGGTAAATCCAACCGATATGCTAACGGGCAAATCCTTTCCAATATGACGTAGGGCCCAACGTACCTTGAGTTGAGCTTCTTCATACTACGTACCCGAGATACTCCATGCATCGTCCAGATCTTTAAAACTACCTTATCGCCCACTTGAAATTCAACCATCCGGTGCTTTTCATTATAATATTTTGCTTGATGACTTTGAGCCTCGAGCATGCAGTCCCGTATTATCCTCACAAACGCATCAATATCATCTATATATTCAACTCCAAAAGCCTTCAGATCTTCATCCTGCACCCATGACAAGGGTGTTATACACCTTCTTCTGTAACGGGCTTCATGGGGCGCCATCCCGATGCTAGCTTCATGGTTGTTGTTGTATGAGAATTCTACCAAGGGTAGAAGCCTTTCACATAACTCTCCTCTATCAAACACACACAGCCTCAATAAGTCTTCCAATGTCCTAATAGTCCTTTCAGATTGCCCGTCGGTTTGAGGGTGAAACGTTCTGCTGAAGTTAAGGCACGAACCCAAATATGCCTGCACAACCTTCCATTCCCTAGAGGTAAACCGACCATCTCAGTCAGAAACAATTGTCTTTGGCATTCCATGATGCCATATGAATTGTTCAACAAAAAGGTGTACTAAAACATCCACGTGTGCTTCATTCTTCATAGGTATGAACCTAGCTACCTTCATCAAGCGATAAATGATTACCCATATCGAATCATTCCCTAAGCGGGAGCGAGGCAAACCGTGGATGATGTCCATGGAGACATCCTCAAACAACCACTCGGGGATGGGCAATGACTGCAATAATCCATCAGGGCTACATTCTTCCTTCACCCTTTGACAGGCCTCGCAATGCGTAATAAAATATCTGACATCTTTCTTCATTCCCGGCCAACACATGGTCTTCCGCAAGTCGGCATACATCTTAGCAATCCCAGGGTGCAAAGAATACTTAAAGCAATTTACCACTCTCAAGTTATCCTCCCAAATTTTACCGCCCTTAAGAATGTAAAGCCGGCCACGGAAATGAATAAGGCCGTCCTTTAGAGAGTACTCACTAGTTGTCCCATCTTCAATTGACTTTATTGCCGGGGCCAGAGCCTCATCCCTTCCTTTCTCCGCCCGAATCCAGTCTCGAACATCGCAAACTATGCTCATCGTGACAAAGTACTCTGTATACCCGTCCGGTTGATTATACACCAAGGTGATCTCCATCTCCTCAAGCATCCGAGATAACTCCATACGCATCAACCGGGACTCGGGGCTTTTTTTCGGTACCTTCCTTCTCAAAGCATCGGCTAGGGAATTTACTTTTTCGGGGTGGTAGTTCAGGGTGTATTCATAATCGCACAAAATCTCCAACTACCGCCGCTGTCTTAGATTCAATTCCTTCTGGGTAAGGATGTACTTTAAGTTCTTATGATCTGAGAAGATTTCGCAGTGTACATCATATAGATAGTGCCTCCAAATCTTCAAGGAGAACACCACTGCTCCCAACTCCAAATCATGTATTGGATAGTTGATTATATGCTTCTTGAGTTGTCTCGAAGCATAAGCGATCACATGCCCGTGCTGCATCAATACCGCTCTCATTCCTTAATATGATGCATCCGTGTAAACTTGAAATCCTTCCTTCCCGAATGGAAGGGATAGGATGGGTGCGGATGTAATTCTGTCCTTTAGTTCTTAGAACGCAGCTTCACATTGGGGTGTCCACTCATACGGCACACCTTTCTTCGTTCGGGAAGAAAGATTAAGAGCAATATTTGAGAATCCCTTTACAAACTTGTAGTAGTACCCGACAAGTCCAAGGAAACTCCGCACATCGGCTGCCGAATTCAAAGGCAACCACTCCTTCATGGCACGCACTTTGGCCGGATCCACAGCTAGCCCAGCCCCGCTGATCACATGACCCAAGAAGGCAACCTCCTTAAGCCAGAATTCACACTTGCTGAACTTGGAGAACAGGGCGTGCACTTTTAACTTCTTCACTACTAAGTCTAGATGCCCGACATGTTCTTTCTCCGTCTTGGAGTAGACCAAGATGTCGTTATTGAAAACAATGATGAAGACATCTAGGTAGGGCTGTTGGGGTTTGTCTCCACAATACCTCAGATTTGTAGGAGGTCAGATCTTGAACTAAGATGAATTAAGTTGTATTTGATGTGGTATTTAAGTTGTATGTGTGCAGGTCCTTAATGCCAAGTGTAGACCAATGTCAGTCTATAATGGGTCACCAAACACAGGACCATACAATGTATTCCCTCATTGTGTGATCCAAAGTGTTGGCCCATGTATAGCCTCTCTATTGGGATACACTTCCTTCATGCACTTGGTTTGATGGACAGAAGCAGTGGAGCAAATTTCCTCAGAGAAAATTTTCCTAAGTCCTTTATACTCGAGTAAGTATGTTCATACTCGAGTAAGTGTTTTCTGATACTCGAGTATAACTTCTGATACTCGAGTAAGTTTGCTCTATACTCGAGTATATCTTCTGATACTCGAGTAAGTATGTTCATACTCGAGTAAGTGTTTTCTGATACTCGAGTATAACTTCTGATACTCGAGTAAGTGTTTTCTGATACTCGAGTATAACTTCTGATACTCGAGTAAGTGTTTTCTGATACTCGAGTATATCTTCTGATACTCGAGTAAGTATGTTCATACTCGAGTAAGTGTTTTCTGATACTCGAGTATATCTTCTGATACTCGAGTAAGTATGTTCATACTCGAGTAAGTGTTTTCTGATACTCGAGTATAACTTCTGATACTCGAGTAAGTGTTTTCTGATACTCGAGTATATCTTCTGATACTCGAGTAAGTATGTTCATACTCGAGTAATTGATTTTTGATACTCGAGTAAATTCTTCCATACTCGAGTATATCCTCTGATACTCGTGTATGTTAACGTTTCTCAGGTATATTTTCTGATACTCGAGTTTAGCCTTTTAATACTCGAGTATATCGTCTTGATACTCGAGTATACTTTCTATTACTCGAGTATACCATTCTGATACTCGAGTATACCATTTTTGATACTCGAGTAATTCTTTCTTCTCTCCTGTATTTCTCTCTTTCTATACTCGAGTATACTGCTTCTTGCTACTCGAGTAATCCATCTCTCCATACTCGTGTATATCCTCCATTACTCGAGTATCGCAGTCAAGTTCTCCAGAATTTTTCTAAGTCCATTTTCATCATAAGTATTTTGATTCTGTCAATTCTGATTGGTCCACGTGTCATCATTAATCAATATTATGACCGTTGGAACCCACCTATAAATAGGTCCTTTCAGAAATGACTTTTAAGCGTTATTACAGAAATATTCTTTTTAAGAAAGAGAAATTCTGTGAACCCTAATTTCACGCCGCCGCCATTGCCGTTCACGGAAGAAGAAGAAAAGTTTGGATCGCGACCTTCGTTTTCATCGATCTTTTCTCCAGCGATCCAGAAGAAAGAGAATCACTCGATCTTGCCGAGCCTTGAAGATTCCAGATCTCTCTTCTCGATCGAGGTGGTTCTAGATCTCAGATTCGTGGATCTCTCTCAGGTCATCTTCAACCTTTTTCTGATCAAGCCGAAGTTCCTGAAGAAGAAGACCGTCAAAGATCCAGATCTGAGATTGTTGTTTTGATTTTTATTTTCAAACCAAATTTCATTGTAGGAGATTCTTCTCCGAGACTTGTAGGAAGTTTTGTCTTCCGAGTTTTTGTAGATCCGTTTTGGGATCGAGATTTGTAGGAACGTGGTTCCGAGGTGTAGGATTGTTTTCAATCCGAGATAGTGGAGTAGCCGAGTCTAGTAATTTGCTAGATCGGTGAGGAAAGTGGACGTACCCAAGATTGGGGAACCACTATAAATCTCTTGTCTTCTGTGATTGCTTGATATTTGCTGTGTTAGTTTTTAATTCCGCATTTGACACGCATTTCACCTATTCACCCCCCTCTAGGTGATTTAGGCTAACAACTTAGACCTCTCAATTGGTATCAGAGGGAGGTTGATCGTTAAAAGGTTAACACCTTGATCTTATCCTTCTAAGTTGTTTCTTGAAAAGTATCAAGCATGAGTAAGACCAAGGATTTTGCTAAACTCCCTATCTGCACCAAGAACAACTTTCCTATGTGGAAGGAAAGAGTAAAGTTCTTCATGGAAGCAGTAGATCCCCGGATCTTCATGATTGTTGAAGAAGGTCCCCACATTCCTATGACTACTTCCACCATAGATCCCAACAAGCAAGTTCCCAAGAAGTTGATGGATCTAGACAAGGATGAGATTGCACTTGTCTCTCTGGACAAGAAGGCTAAAAATATTATAGCAAGTGCAGTCGACGACTCAATGCTGCAGAATCTAATTCATTGCCAGTCTGCCAAGGAGATGTGGCAATCCCTGGTGACTCTGATGGAAGGCACTGAAGAAGTGAGGGATGATCGGAGATCCCTTCTGAATCAAAAGTATGAAGCCTTCCGGCAAGGTCACAAGGAGGCCATAGCTGACACCTTTGAGAACTTCTTCAAGATAGTAAATGGCCTAAGAGTGTATGGCCGTGTCTTCACCAACGGGGAACTCAATGACAAATTCTTAAGATCCCTAACCAAGGAATGGGATAATAAGGTATGTGCCATTCGGGAGTTTGGAAGGTTAGCTGAGATGGACCCGCAGAATCTGTTCGGAAAGCTTATGTCTTACGAGCTGCAAATCAACTCAAGAAAAGCTGAAGAAGAGACAAGCAGGTCTGCATCCAAGGAGAAATCTGTCGCTCTAAAGGCAGATAGCTCAAGGAAGATAAAAGCTAGCTCTCCTGCCCCAGTTCCTGAGGCTGATGAAGAAGAATCATCTGAGCCTAGCTCATCTGGCTCAGAACTATCTGATGGAGAGTTCTCCCTACTCTCAAGGCAGTTCAAGAAATTTTTGAACAAGAAGAAGCAATGGAGAGGCAAGGATGCCTCATATAGAAGATCACGACATGACAGTGATCATCGGAAGAAAGGCTCAAGTAGCCATGACAGGTATAATCCTAAACCGAACAAACAGATTTCTACTGACATCATTTGTTATTGTTGCAATAAGCCAGGTCACGTCATCGCCGATTGCCCTCACAAAAAGAAAGAGGGTGGAAGAAGAGAGGAAAAGAAATCCTCACACCCCAAGAAGAGGACAGAGAGAAGCCTAGTAGCCAAGAAGAGCAAAACTCTCAGCGACTCTGACTCATCTGCGTCGAGTGAAGAAGAGGAAGCTTACTTTGGGCTCATGGCTCATTCGGATGATGAACAAGTCCCCCAGTTTACTGGGGAGGTAAAATCTCACACTCCTCTCTCTGATTCTGAAAATGACAATGAGCAAGAGGGATATTCCTCTGAAGATGAATCTGAACTCATGGGACAGTATAAGGAATTACTCACCGCTTACGAGAAATGTCGTAGAATGGTGAGAAGTCAAGCCAAAGAGATCAATTCTCTACAGGCTAGTGAGAGCAACTTGAGAGAAGAAGTCAATAGGACTAACTCTCTTCAAGAGAACTTCAATGCTGCTATGGAGGAATACAATAACGCTCTCAAGCACCTTGACCTTAAAGAGACAATCATCAAGGAATTGGAACAACAACTCGAGGCTGAAAAGAAGCTTGTTGAGAGCTTCTCTAAGCCTAAGACAGTTCTTCCAATCGTTGCTGAATTCTCTGCTAAGGCCAAGGGTGCTGGTTTAGGCCACATTGGGTCTTCTAGTAAATCCTCTAGAAGAAACAAGGCCAGGAGAAAGAATAAGGCTGCCCGAAAGACTCTAGCTGAAGAAAAAGGGAAAGCTCCCTTGGAACCTGTTGTGTTCAAGAAAGTTATCTTTCCCACGAACGAACTCGATTATGAGTCCACCTACGGACACTTTTCTAGGCCAATCCCTGAGAAGCCTAAGTCAAGATACCAAGGTTGGACTCGTCCTCGTAACTTTGGCGAGAGTGTCTTCAAGGCACCTCATGAGGAGATTCAGCTTCAAAGCTATGGACCTTATGCTCATGGTCATAACTTTAAGAAGACACCAAAAGTAAAACCCGTTGTAGAAAAGCCTATGAAGGAGAAGACTTCATGTAACTGCAATCATCATGAAGCCTCTTCCTCCAAAAGTAAGGCTCCTGCTAGACCTTCATTCCAGAAAGTCAGGCAGGACTACCCAAGGCAAAGATACAACAGGTTCAACTGCTGGTGTTGTGGCAAAGTTGGTCATTTTGCCAGTGATTGTTGGTTCAATCCTAATAATGTTGTTACCCCTAAAGTTAGCAACGTGAGAATGACCACTCATGAGGCTAATACTCGTAGGGGGAGTATTCTAACTCGAGACCAAGGACCCAAACTTGTTTGGGTTCCTAAGGCTAAATGATTGTAATTGCAGGTATGTCCAAAGGCCACCAAAATGCCAATCTGGTACTTGGACAGTGGATGTTCTCGGCATATGACCGGGACAAGGAGCCTACTACTGAACTACACCTCAGTCTGCGACGGACCAAAGGTCATCTTTGGAGGTTCAGATCGAGGAATCACTAAAGGCTATGGTATGATTTCTAACGGTAGCGTATCCTTCTCGAATGTAGCCTATGTTGAAGGATTGGAACACAATCTCATCAGCATAAGCCAACTATGCGACAAAGGATACGTAGTTGAATTTCATGCAGACAAGTGTTTGATAAAATCGGTTAACAATATGGAAACTATTTTATCAGGCACTCGAAGCAGAAATATTTTCTGTTTGAATTTTATTTGTATAGACTCTTCGACACCAGTGTGTCTTTTGGCAAAAAGTAGTGCATCTCTTGCTGACCAATGGCACAAGAGACTAGCACATATTAATTTCAAAACTATTAATAAATTATTCTCTCAAAACTTAGTGCGTGATGCACCCAAGGTCAAGTGCGTTACGGACAGTCCCTGTCACGCTTGTATCAAAGGCAAGAAAACAAGGAGTTCGTTTAAAAGCATAATAGGCAAGGATTCCAATAGAAGTTTACAGCTTCTTCATATGGACTTGTTTGGTCCACTGCAGGTTAGAAGTTTGGGAGGTAAGGAATATACGTTGGTTATTGTGGATGATTACTCGCGCTTTGCGTGGGTGTTCTTTCTGAAACACAAGACAGATACCTTCGGTATTTTCACTAATTTTGTCAGGCAAATCCAGAATGAATACAACTGTTCCGTAGTCAAAATCAGAAGTGACAATGGAACGGAATTCAAGTCTGGAGCCATGACAGAATTTTGTGAAAGTCAAGGTATCTTTCATGAGTTTTCCTCTCCCCGCACACCACAGCAAAATGGAGTGGCTGAGAGAAGGAACAGAACACTCATAGAGGCTTGTCGGACAATGTTGAGTGATGCCTCACTTCCGGAGTATTTCTGGGCTGAAGCCGTCAACACCGCTTGTCACGTGCAAAATCGAGCACTCATCAACAAAGACCATGATAAGACTCCTTACGAACTTCTAAAAGGCAGGCAACCAACCATTTCATACTTTAGAATCTTTGGTTGTAAGTGCTTCGTACTTAACAATGGCAAGTATCACACTACAAAGTTTAGCGAGAAAAGCTTTGAAGGTATTTTTGTAGGTTATAGTAGCCATAGTAAGGCCTATAGAGTTTTCAATAGAAAAACTCTGGTTGTGGAAGAGTCGATACATCTTGTATTTGATGAGACGAGTCTGTTGCAAAGCAACTCGTCTAGTGTGTCTATTGTAGATACAGGTACAAAGTTGAAAGAACTCAGCTTGGATGAACCTATTGAAGATAAAGATGAGACGTTCATCAAGATCCCCTCTACAACCACCTTTGGAGAGGGAAATGATCAAGATGAAGAAGACATCCCAGCTGAAGATATAACTCCAGTGGCTGAAGAGATCCCAGATGCAAGGACTTTGGAGTTCAGACACTTGAAGGATCATCCTGTTGACCAAATCATAGGAGATCCTCGGGATGGTGTCAGAACTCGTCGAGGTACAACTAACGAGAATTTACACTTAAGCTTTCTCTCACAGGTTGAACCAAAGAAATTTGAGGAAGCCAACTCCGACGCATCCTGGATTCTAGCCATGGAAGAAGAATTAAATCAGTTCAAAAGATGCAAAGTCTGGACACTTGTTCCTAGACCCAAGCATAAGAACGTCATCGGGACAAAATGGGTCTACCGGAACAAGATGGATGAAGACGGAACAATTATAAAGAATAAAGCCAGACTTGTCGCCAAGGGATATCGTCAAGAGGAAGGGATCGACTTCGACCAAACTTATGCTCCAGTAGCAAGACTGGAGGCAATCAGGTTATTTCTTGCCTACGCTGCACTTAAGGGCTTTACCGTCTATCAGATGGACGTAAAGTCCGCCTTCCTGAATGGTGACATAAAGGAAGAAGTGTATGTAGAGCAACCGCCAGGTTTTGTTGACTCAACCTTTCCTAACTATGTTTACTTATTGCAAAAAGCACTATATGGTCTTAAGCAAGCTCCTCGAGCTTGGTTTGAGACGCTATCTACCTTTCTTCTTGAGAACAAGTTCACGAGAGGAAAGATAGATAAGACATTATTTCTTAGGGAAATAAAAGGCAAGATTTTGCTAGTGCAAATCTATGCCGACGACATCATTTTTGGCTCTACAGATAACAACCTCTGCAAAAAGTTCTCTAAACTTATGCAAGGGAAGTTTGAAATGAGCAGTATGGGAGAGCTGAAGTATTTCTTAGGGCTACAAGTGAAACAATCTGAGGATGGAATTTTCATCTCTCAGACCAAGTTCACCAAAGAGCTGCTCAAGAAATTCGGAATGGAGAATGCAACCTCTATGAGGACTCCAATGGCCTCAGCTATGTCTCTGGACAAGGACGAGAAAGGGAAACCTTTTGATGAAACCAAGTACAGAAGCATAATTGGGTCCTTGCTCTACCTTACCGCGAGCAGACCAGATATAATGTTCTCGACATGTGTATGTGCTAGATTTCAGGTGAACTCTAAGGAATCTCACTACATCGCTGCAAAGCGAATCTTGAGATACCTCAAAGGAACACCAAATCTTGGCTTATGGTACCCAAGAAGTAATGATAGTGAACTAATTGGATTTTCAGATGCAGATTTTGCAGGAAGCAAAGACGACAGGAAAAGCACCTCCGGGACTTGCCAATTCCTCGGAAGGAGACTCATTTCCTGGAGCAGTAAGAAACAGAACTGTGTAGCCATCTCAACGGCTGAATCAGAGTACATCTCTGCAGGCAACTATTGTGCACAGCTTTTGTGGATCAAGAATCAGTTTGAAGATTACAACATGAAGTTCCAGAACATTCCACTGTTCTGTGATTCTTCCAGCGCAATTGCAATAGCCAACAACCCAGTCTCCCACAGCAGGACCAAGCACATAGAGCTTCGCTACCATTTCATCCGGGAGCATGTGGAAAATGGAGACATAGATCTTCAATATGTCTCCACAGACAGGCAAGTTGCAGATATCTTCACCAAGCCGCTGGATGAGTCCAAGTTTTCATTCTTCAAAACTGAGCTTGGACTGCTTAACAAAGAAGACCAATGATGGACTCAGAAATTTAGAAGAGGTCAGAAATGTTGGATACTCTGAGGTACATTTTTTTTAGTGAAAATTCCTTCAAGAAATTTGAGACTCGAGAATAGTTACATTTACACGAGTGAAATAGTGAATACTCGAGTAACAAGTCAAATATACTCGAGTAATCAAATCAATACTCGTGCATGCACTCTTTATACTCGAGTATGAAAAGTCTTCAGATCTAATACTCGTGTATTGAACTTCATATACTCGAGTAATCAAATTGATACTCGAGTATGAATTTCTTATACTCGAGTATAGAAAAATCCGTCAAGACTTAATACTCGTGTATACTCAGTACATACTCGAGTATATGTTAAGGATTACTCGTGTATAGTATGACCTAATCGAGTATACTAAATCCAATACTCGTGTATTCCGTAAACTTCTCTCGTGTAATCGGATTTCTCTGGAATTTTTCAAACTCTCTATTCGCACAACTAATTTGCCGCCTCTTCAGGTATGTCTTTATACTTAATTCGTTTTAAACCTAATTAGGATTATTTATATATATATATTCAAAACGACAAAGTCCTTTCCACTTCTCATTCACTCGAGTAGCCGCCGGCTGTTCGTATTCCCGAAACCCTGTTCTTCGTCTTCCGTCGCCGCAGATTTCCGTCTTCCTCATTGCAGAATCGCTGATGGCTCCTCCCTCCTCCAAAATTGGAATCGGCTCGGAATTAGTGACTGATGGCATTGAAGATATCTCCGATGATTTCAAGAACCTTCTGATTCTCCTGGACACGGCCGGATTGACCTTCGTTCTTCAAGAACCTTGCCGCCTTTTGCTTCCTGATGTTGAAGAGTTCTACAAAAACTTGAAGATTAGACACAATGGTACAGTTCTGAAATCAAAGGTAAGGGGAGTTGATGTTCGGTTAGATAAAACCTCTGTCGCCACTCTGCTTCGGATGCCCGTGGTCGACGAAGAAGATGATTTAGACAAGGCAGATGCCGACCGCACCTCCTTATTCTGTGGTCGAGATCCAGAAGGTGGAGGTGAAACCCTGAACCGCTCTCTGTTCAATTCAGAAGGGAAGTTTCTAGTTGACATCATTGCCAAAATCCTCTGGTGCAAGACTTACTCCATTCGAGATGTATCACAAACTCTTTTTGATGTTATGCAAGCTATTGTCTGCAGGAAGAAGTTTCAGTTTGGAATGATGATACTGGATAAGATCAAAGACAGCGTCAAACATCCCAGCTTTGCCAGGATTATCTCCCTCCTCCTCCATGAGATAAATCCTACAGTGTTTGACTTCTCTAAAGGTATTCCTCTCCACCATATGAAGAAAGTCTCAATATCATCCATTCAGAGGTATGACCTCAAGATCATGAACCCTGCCCAAACCTCCAGACAGCAAGCTGTCATCAGGACCCCATCTCCTCCTCAACATCAAATTGCTGACACTCTGGGTGCAGCAATTGAGGGGGAGCCTGCCTCTTCTCTTCCTCAGAATCAGGTTTCTTCAGAATCAGTAATTCCAGAAACAGAAGAAGTAAGAATTCCTACTCCTCCAATCTCTCCTACTCCAGCAGATATTCAATCAGCAAATCCAGACTCAGAGATTCCAGACTCAGCAGCCCTTCTGTCTACAGCTGAGGATATCAACAAATTCATTGATGAGCTCAGCTCAGATGCCCCTCTCTTCCAGAATGACTCAGCTGCTAAGTCTCCAGTTCAGTCTGAAGTCCATACTCCAGTTCAGTCTCCTGCTAGAACCCCAGCTCAGTCTCCTGCTAGAACCCCAGCTCCTTCTCCTGCAAGAACTCCAGTCCAATCTCCTGAGAGTGAGCCTAGCCAATCAGCTCATATTCTCCTCTCTGATGATGAGATGTCTCCAGATCCTGTGGAGGCACCTCTGAAGAATTTGGATTTCTCCATGCCCTCTCTCCTACCCTCAGAAGAAGATGTTGAAACAGTTCCATTCAAGAGAGCAGTCAGCTCAGTGGTGATCTCAGAAATCCCTCCTTGGACTGCTTCTGCTTCTACTTCTGCTCTTGCCCCTGCTGCTTCAGCTCCTGAACCAACCTCAGCTCCCTCCTCTTCATCCTCAGATATTATCAGCAAGATAGAGCTTATGCTAAAAGAACAGAGAGATTACTTTGATGCCTCTCTGCAATCAGTAACATCCAAGGTCTCTGCTCTTGAAACAGAGATGAGCAGAGGCTTTGCTGAGATTCAAGCAAATACTGATGAACTAAAAAGGTTGTTCCAACTTGGAGGCAAAGCCATAGACCACACCATTACAAGCATAGGTGAGCTAAGAAACCAGGCTGAGACAGTAGCTCACAATCAGATCAAGCTGGATGAGAGAGCTGAAATGAATGTTGTGAAAGTATGTAATGAGGTGGGCACCTTCAAAGATGAAGCCATTACAAAGCTAAACATAGATATCAGCAAGGGGGAGAAAGTTGTAAAAGAACAAGTGGAAAAACTACATGAGCAAGCTCAAATAGTTTTAAAAGAACAAGTTGAAACTCTCTCTAAACAGGCTCAAACTACAGTGGATGGAATTGTAAAGGAAATGAAAGCAGACATTCTCTCTCAACTTCAATCTGTAAAGTTTTATACCTATGACACTGCTGTGTGGCTGCATAACATGAACTTCCCCAATGCTCAGCTCAACCCAGCCATCATTCCTCAGCACCTAAATCCTCTTGAAGAGCAACCCTCTGCAGATGCCCCTGTCCAAGCTACCATTCCAGAAAGTGGTGTGCCAGTCTTCTCTCCTAGACCTGAGGGAGATGTAACTGAGCCCCCTCTTAACTACTCTGACATGTGGCAAGATGATTTTGTTTCCAGTTCTCAAGGTCCATCTAAGAGGAAAAGAAAGTATGGTGAAGGTGCTTCTGCAAGTCGTTCTGAACCCAGAAGAGATCCAGCAATTGTTCACTCAGAGATTTGGAGTCCAACCTCCAAATCCCTTATTCTTGATACCCTGAAATTAGTGACAGATCATGGGGAAAACAGAGACAATCATTACAGCTACTCAGAGTGGAAAGCATATGAAGCTTCACAGATCAAAATCAGACTCTATGACAGAAACTGGGGACACAACAACCCTGCTGCTCCTCCCAGGCCCAGGACCTATTTCCCAAAGCCTTACAGCTACCTGGAGAGGCAACAGCTCAAAAGGGAAAGAATGCACAAGGATGCTCCATCATGAGTGGATCTGAGAAAGTGGAATTGGACTATTTTGTTTATGTGCTTTAAAAACATTTCCTCATATATATATATTTAATTCTGATTATGGCCATATTTTGTCTATCCTGTTTTAATTAGGTTTATTCTCCTTGGTATGCTTTTTGTTCTTTTACTCCTAAGTAATTCACCTTAGTATAGAGAGTGCTGACATCTACAAATAGGGGGAGATTGTTGGGGTTTGTCTCCACAATACCTCAGATTTGTAGGAGGTCAGATCTTGAACTAAGATGAATTAAGTTGTATTTGATGTGGTATTTAAGTTGTATGTGTGCAGGTCCTTAATGCCAAGTGTAGACCAATGTCAGTCTATAATGGGTCACCAAACACAGGACCATACAATGTAATCCCTCATTGTGTGATCCAAAGTGTTGGCCCATGTATAGCCTCTCTATTGGGATACACTTCCTTCATGCACTTGGTTTGATGGACAGAAGAATTGGAGCAAATTTCCTCAGAGAAAATTTTCCTAAGTCCTTTATACTCGAGTAAGTATGTTCATACTCGAGTAAGTGTTTTCTGATACTCGAGTATAACTTCTGATACTCGAGTAAGTTTGCTCTATACTCGAGTATATCTTCTGATACTCGAGTAAGTATGTTCATACTCGAGTAAGTGTTTTCTGATACTCGAGTATAACTTCTGATACTCGAGTAAGTGTTTTCTGATACTCGAGTATAACTTCTGATACTCGAGTAAGTGTTTTCTGATACTCGAGTATATCTTCTGATACTCGAGTAAGTATGTTCATACTCGAGTAAGTGTTTTCTGATACTCGAGTATATCTTCTGATACTCGAGTAAGTATGTTCATACTCGAGTAAGTGTTTTCTGATACTCGAGTATAACTTCTGATACTCGAGTAAGTGTTTTCTGATACTCGAGTATATCTTCTGATACTCGAGTAAGTATGTTCATACTCGAGTAATTGATTTTTGATACTCGAGTAAATTCTTCCATACTCGAGTATATCCTCTGATACTCGTGTATGTTAACGTTTCTCAGGTATATTTTCTGATACTCGAGTTTAGCCTTTTAATACTCGAGTATATCGTCTTGATACTCGAGTATACTTTCTATTACTCGAGTATACCATTCTGATACTCGAGTATACCATTTTTGATACTCGAGTAATTCTTTCTTCTCTCCTGTATTTCTCTCTTTCTATACTCGAGTATACTGCTTCTTGCTACTCGAGTAATCCATCTCTCCATACTCGTGTATATCCTCCATTACTCGAGTATCGCAGTCAAGTTCTCCAGAATTTTTCTAAGTCCATTTTCATCATAAGTATTTTGATTCTGTCAATTCTGATTGGTCCACGTGTCATCATTAATCAATATTATGACCGTTGGAACCCACCTATAAATAGGTCCTTTCAGAAATGACTTTTAAGCGTTATTACAGAAATATTCTTTTTAAGAAAGAGAAATTCCGTGAACCCTAATTTCACGCCGCCGCCATTGCCGTTCACGGAAGAAGAAGAAAAGTTTGGATCGCGACCTTCGTTTTCATCGATCTTTTCTCCAGCGATCCAGAAGAAAGAGAATCACTCGATCTTGCCGAGCCTTGAAGATTCCAGATCTCTCTTCTCGATCGAGGTGGTTCTAGATCTCAGATTCGTGGATCTCTCTCAGGTCATCTTCAACCTTTTTCTGATCAAGCCGAAGTTCCTGAAGAAGAAGACCGTCAAAGATCCAGATCTGAGATTGTTGTTTTGATTTTTATTTTCAAACCAAATTTCATTGTAGGAGATTCTTCTCCGAGACTTGTAGGAAGTTTTGTCTTCCGAGTTTTTGTAGATCCGTTTTGGGATCGAGATTTGTAGGAACGTGGTTCCGAGGTGTAGGATTGTTTTCAATCCGAGATAGTGGAGTAGCCGAGTCTAGTAATTTGCTAGATCGGTGAGGAAAGTGGACGTACCCAAGATTGGGGAACCACTATAAATCTCTTGTCTTCTGTGATTGCTTGATATTTGCTGTGTTAGTTTTTAATTCCGCATTTGACACGCATTTCACCTATTCACCCCCCTCTAGGTGATTTAGGCTAACAACTTAGACCTCTCAAGGGCACGAACACTTTATTCATCAAGCTCATGAAAGCTGTTGGGGCATTTGTGAGCCCAAACGACATCACTGTGAACACATACAAGCCGTAACTTGAGCTGAAAACCGTTTTCTAAATATCATCCTCTTGTTTTCTCAATTGATAATACCCCGAGCGCAAATCTAGCTTGGAAAACCAATGCGCTCCCACCAGTTAATCGAACAACTCATCGATCCGAGGTAACGGATAGGTGTTCCGTACCGTCAATCGGTTGAGCTCCCGATAGTCTATACATAATCACAGGGTTCCATCTTTCTTCTTAATGAATAGAAAAGGGTATCCCAAAGGTGATGAGCTGGGGCGAACAAACCCTGATTCTACAAACTCTTGCAGCTGAACTCTAAACACGACGAGTTCCTTTGGGGCCATTCGGTAAGGAGTCCTGGAGATAGGCTTGGCACCAAGTACTAACTTGATTTGAAAATCTACTTCTCTGTGTGGGGGTAACCCCGATAGAAAAGTACCTAATGAAATGATTGCTAATCACAGATATCGCGAAGGATGGCACCTCCAAATATATGCGACAATGACATGAGTTGCTATGAATAAAGACTGATGGTGAGAGTTACCTGTTTAAGTTTATGCTTTAGTGCCTCTTTTTCATTTATGTGCACTATTATTTTTAATATTATAATCTCATGGTTACTCACATATGTTAGCATGAAATACTTGTACATCACTGATAATGATTACTCGCATATGTATGGCTTGTTATAAAGGCAAACAGGCGATTAAATTCTGAGGGGATTAAGAAATAAATGAAACCTAAGTATAGAAATGAAATGTACGACAAACATAAATAAGAATGCATTGATGCAAGGTACTGATAAGGGTATAACTGAACACGAATGCGCATATCAAATACTGATGATTTGCCAAACCAGTCGAGCCTGAGGGCATAAACGCGTGTTGTACGTACTGGTTTTGGTATAATGATGACCCGGAAAGGACGGGCCCAAAGAATGAAATACTGAAATATGGAAATACGGATACTGATGTTGATACTATGAAAGTTACCCTTAACATTACCTTAAATAAAAGATACCATAAGAATGTATAGTTATACCGTTACATCGATATATTGCTACTAAACATGCGAATGACGATAGTTTCACAGTTACAGTTACTGAACATGCATATTGAGCTAGTTTTACAGTTTCATAGCTGTCATGATTACATTGCTTACCTTGTTTACACTGCTTACATGTTACACTGATACTTGTTTAGAGCTACTGATTAATATTGACCTATAACCGCTTATATGGTTTGATGAATACTAACATGACAGAGATAACATTGATACACAGTTTCGGGACAAGTATGTAAAATGGTTAGTAAAGATATATTTTATGATATTGTTATAGCTTTCACAGGTTTTTATGTGTACAACAGCTAAAGAGGTCTTCACCTCACTTAGTCATATTTTTATGACTAAGCCCGTCGCCTTTTTGTATAGGTACGTAAAGAACAGTAAAGATGAACGTGGAAAGATAGAAAAGACTCGTGGAAAGCTTAAAGTTATGAAGTACGTCTTATTTTGTTTATTATTTTATACTCACTAGCCCTACTTCATCCTGGGACAACTGTCTTGAATGTAGCTTAGATACAGAAATGTGTGGGGTCCAAAATGGGGTCCTCACAAATTGGTATCAGAGCCAGGTTTTCAAGAAGTTCGGCCGTAGTGAGTACAGAATATTTAAACATGATTTGATGTTAAGAGTACACATAGAAGTCTAATTTGTGGAATCGGTCCAAATTAAATTAAGCGGAAAATTGTGAAAATGAATTCATAAGGATTACTGTTATATGTTTACCGAGTATAATAATATGTAACCATTTTTGACGACCATAAAGAGAGCTAGATGTAAGGGAGTCCAAGTAGAACATGATATTGTTTTGGTTTTCTACACGGGGCATACATTAATTAACAAATGGATATATGTGAAAGCAATTGGGTATATGTAAACTGGTAGAACACATAATGAAGGGTACGCAAACGACGCATTCTACATTATTTAAGCTCAATCGAATGACTGTAACATATTTGTACGAAATGAAGACATGATTTGAAGCCTGTGAGAAAATGTTATCATAGTACGTCGCTTCGATATCAAGTTATTATTTACACCGGAACTAGAAATGATGGAAAGAAAATACGATAATCAGGTATTCGTATTTGGTGAGACAAAGATAAATCTTGTACGTGATAGCAAGAGCAATAAAATGTCATGATAAATATTGCATATGGAAAATGAATTGTAATGAAATATGGCTTCGGCATTGAACGCATGATATTTGTATAACAAAATTTCAACTATGAGCAATAAAATTGGGTGTTAAAACCCAATTTGATGCTCAGTGCAATAGGGAGATGTAGGATGACATATGAGTCGGCAAGAGAAAAAGGTGATGGCTCATATTGTCCATTCGTCAATTGATATTGCGTAACTTAAGTGTCCTTTTAATGTGAACATGTTTCATGAAAGTGTTGTAATCGATAATGTACTGAATTGTGCGAAAAAACTTTATGCGATAATGATACTTTTATTATACATAGTGGCTATAAGTTAGTAGTACGAAATGAAAGAAAACGAGTACGGACGAGATTTAAGGAAAAGTAAGTAAATAAAAAGTGAATAAATAGAAAGTACGTGAATGAAAATATACAAGAAGAATTGGAATATACGTTCGTACAATATGGAATGTTGACGGAGATGTTACAGATGATAACTTGTCATAGACGTTAACGCAAGTTACGAAGTGTCATTCCATGTTTATCCTATTGTTGGGTATAGAGTTTACGTAATTGTATCATGATTTACATCGTAACAAATTAATTCATCGATGGAACAAGATAAGTAGAGGTACAACTTGTTAGAAGAAGTAACACGTTTAGTGATTGTTATAAGTTTGATTAATGACCCGAAATATTGAACATGTGTAAACGAGAAAATGGCTCTAATGAATAACCATGTAAGGGTAAACTAAACCTATCATGACATATTTTCGAGGACAAAATTCATTATAAGAGGGGGAGATTTTGTAACGGCCTACAACGCAAAATAACCCAAACAATAATAAAAATTCAAATTTCATTATTATATATCCCCTATGATAATACTCACTAAATCAGTGTCGTTTTGTTGTCGCCTTGAGTTCGCATTGTTTTGAAGTTTTGATATGCCCGATCCTTCTTGGTTGAATATGTATGTCAATAATTTGTATTGGTGGATTATAAGCACATATATATATAAATATAGAAGAGTATTTGTTGGCATAGCTTATATGTCAGACGTGGTTGTTTTGGACAAGTGGGCAAGCTTCAATATTGTTAACTGTTTTGTTTTAGTTTTGGCTTCGTTAGTTTAAGGCCTTGAATCATTAGGCTTTGTAGGCAATAAATTGAGGCAGTGGTATTATTAAGCGGCGGTACCACTTTATGTCCTTATCCCCAATTCTTTCTTTGGACGGATAGAAGTTCACGCCGCCTGGAATGGAGAGACGATTGGCATTAGGGTTTCACGATCCCCGCTTCTTTCCTATTTTTCTGTTCATTTTCTATCGCTTGGGGCTTTGACGGGAGGACTCAACACTAGGGCTCATGGGGTTTTCATCTTCTTCCTTCGCTCCCTCTCAAATCTGTATGAAATCAGATGGGATTTCATAGTTGTTGCTGAGATAAGGGTTTTACAAGTTAGCTGACCTTGTCTGGGCTGGTTCTTAGGTCTGAAATCAGTGCTCAGATGTCTTCTCGCTGCACGAGCTGCACTACTGGGATTTGTTGCCATCTACGGCTAGTTTGTGGGGCCACTGCGGCTTTGTGTGCCGCCGCCACCATTTATCGGAACTGCTACTGCCCTATGAACACTATGAGCCTCTTTCCCTTTTCTTGTCTTATACTTGTAGAACTGTGATATTATATACGGAAAGTTGGATGAGAAAGAATTAGTGCTTTCAAAATTGTGAGGTTTTGTTAAGTAGAGTGATTAAGAGTTTCTTGGTTTTGCCATCTACAGTTAATTTTCCTCCAGTCGTACGAACATCAATATCAATAATGATCGCTTAATGTATCCTCGAAAGGTGAACACACTATGAACTAGGTATTACTGTTTAGGTTGAGTTGTGATAAGTCTTGAATTTAAGGAAAAGCAAAACGATAAACTTTCCATCACACCATGATCTCGGAAGATTGGTTAGCTACTATAAATATTTTGAATGATCATTGGTCATAAGGAACTACAACCTAATGTGAGATTGCGAGATATTTTGATTGTTAAATGACGAAGAACTTGGAAATGAGTCCTCACAATTTGAAAGAAGAATAGTCCGAAATATAATGAAAGTACATTTGGAAGAGGATTGTTACCTGTAATAGATTGCTCATAATAATAGCCATAAGGCTTATCACAGGAAGAAGTGTTAGACACCTCTTTCTTGGGTTCAGGATGTGGACCCCTGTGACACTTAGACTAGAGTTCATAGATGATATGGAGGCTCAGATTTGACTGATCAGGGACCGGATGCTGGAGGCTCGGGGTAGATAGACCAAGTATTACGATGCGCAGCAACGGAAGATGGAGTTCCAGGTAGGGGACAAGGTATTTTTGTAGATACGTCAGGTGCATGGTGTTTCTCGGGTGCGGAGACATGTGAATCTCAGTCCACGATATATGGGACCAGACTTGATCCTGGAGCGGATCGGTCCCTTGGCTTACCGACTGTAGCTGCTACCGGAGTTGAGGACCCTACATGATGTTTTCCATGTCTCTTCCATGCGAAGAGCTCTCCTTCGACCTGAGCAGCATATCACCACTACAGCTGGACCGGTAGAGCCTGACCGTTCAGTTAGATTGGAGCCGATCTGGATCGACGATTCAGCCGTCCGAGTGTTGCGGAAAAAGAAGGTCCCGCTCGTGAAGGTGTTGTGGTCCAACCACGGACGGGAGGAGCACACCTGTGAGCCGAGAGATCTGATGCTGGAGCGACACCCGGAGCTGTTTTCATCAGGTACTTTTAATGCTTTCTTTTAAATGTTCCTTAAATTCCTACAAATAGAACCCGTAGACCCGAACTTAATTTTTGGGGACGAAATTATTTGTTTTGTTTATAGGATTTGTAACATCCCATTTTACCTCCAGGCCCCTTAACTTAGATTGGGTTAGGCATGTGGTGAGTCAAGGGGAGATTATCTAAGTTTGACCCTAGGTGGTGAGTTGTAATCAGGTGGGGCCCACTATAGGGCCAAGTCAAACTAGGTAAAACTAGACTAACTTAAGACCCTAGCCACACCATGACCCTCACCACACTGCCCTAACCCTATTTGCAATCTAAGTAGACCCAAGGTCATGCCCTAGGTCAACACTTTGACCATAGTTGACCCAGGTCAACCTTAGATCTAAAGTGGTCAAACCCCACACTCATGAGCCCAATTGGATCAAGTAGGGCATCACCATGACCCAAGCCATGTTGGGTGATGATTTATACCTCATGAACACTAAGTGGGGTCAACCCACTCACCCGTTTGACCAAGTCAACCCTAAGGTCAAACTTGGTCAACCTTAAGCCTAATTAAGGGTAATTGAAGACCAAGCCCATTCCTAGTGGGCTAAGACCATCACCATGGCCCAACCCATGTTAGGTGATGACATGGAGTCCATGGCCAACATATGGGGTCAACCTACCCATCATGTTGACCAAGTCAACCCCAAAAAAGTCAACAAGTCAACATTAGGCCTAAAAGAAGAAAAAAATGGACCCAAGTCATTTCCCATGGGCCAAGCCCACCAAATTTGGCCCATGACCAGCCAAATGGCCAATGACCAGCCCTACCCCCTGGTGGTGGAGAGAGAAGACATGCACAAAGGTAAAAATGGAAATTTGGGTGAATGGAGGAGAGAGAAGTGGGGGAGAAGATGATATGAGCCATTTGGCCCTCTTCTCTCAGCCACAATGCTTGCTGGCTGACTCCAGGAACTCAATTCCAAAGGAATTACAGCAAGGTATGGCCAGGTGGAGGCAATGGCGGAGATATCAAAGTGAGGCCGAACTCACCTAGGGAGTATCTCCAGGTATAAGCATTCATAGGCCAAACCGACCCAGCCATTAGCTTCAGAAGGCTCTAGAGAGTTGAATTCGAGTGCTGGATCAAAGGAATTAGTGAAGAATTGATAATTTGGGAAGGAGATCGCCGGAGCACCACTTCCATGGCAAACCGCCGCCACAGCCGCCGTCAAGCCTCCATACAGGTCCGTTTCGCCACCCCTCTCCACGTACTAGCATCCTAGATCAATTAGGAGAGAAATCGGGCTCAATTGAGCCCGATGCCATGTGAGAAATTCTCAGATTTTTCGAGAATTTTACATCTCTCGGAATCATCAGCGCCGCCATCTCCCGCCGCCTTATCACCGGCAAAATGTAGCCGCCACCACCGTGAAGGTGGTGGCACCGTTGGCCGGCCACGGCGCCGCCTCAGTCAGCCGGAAAACGCCCTGCAAGGGGCCCAGGAAACAACAATCCAGGCCGTCCATCCATCGGGGACGATGATGGGATGCCGCCCATTTTGCTTTAGGATTAGTGCTAAATCATATATATAAATACTGATTTAAATAAATGAATAGTGTAAACATTGTCACACTTATACAGCCATTTTCAAACTAAATATTAAGGTACCTAGGTTCCTTTCTAGGTCATGGCCCCTGAAGATAATTTGTAGCCCTAGGTCTTAGCTTTCAAATGCGACAAAAATCATAAGTTTTGACCAAGTGGACTGTCCTGTAGGTCATTTCTCCTAGGACTGGTCCTAGTCTAGGGCAGAAATCAAAAATGAAGCCCATGCCAAACCAGATGTCCACATGACCTGAAATTTTGGTCATGTGCATTTATAGGGCATATCTAGCCCATACCAAAAATTGGGAATTTTTGGGATAATTTGTCTTGTAGTTTTTACAATAATATCAAAATGTAAATTAATGAAATATTTGGAGTTATAGGCACCCAAATAGCCCCAAATTTTGGTGGCAAGTCCTTAAGGACATAATTGGTGCATGATAAAAATCTCAGATCATTTGGGTCACTGCATGTTGAGTTAACCCACTTGCAAGTGTAGGCTAGTATTAGCCTTGGTGTGCAAATAGCAATTTTGCTAAAATGTGTATTTATTCATCTCAGGACTTCTGAAGACCTTGAAATTAATTCTAGAGGACATTTAGGTCAAATGTAGTCCCTCAAAATTATTATGGGATTTTTGGGGAACAAAAATCCCATTATTTGGATTTTTGAAAACTATAGCCTTATTGGAAAATAAAAATGAAAAATAAAATTATTCAGGCAAAAATCTTCAAATTTGGCCCTGTTAAATATTTGATCATAATTGAATTGGGGTTTTTTAGTTTCTCTGTTTGAGGTATTTTGAGGTAGATTATCATGAAATGACCATTTTACCCCTATTGCTTTTATTCATGATTTAATGAAAATATAGGTCAGAAAAATTTGGGAATATTTATAGAGGTGTATATAAATATTATTTAACTGACATACTTATTTCAGAATTTTTGGATGTGCATACAAATTTTAATTCATCATAATGGCATTTTGGTAAATACACAAGAAATTTAATTGCAAGTCTATAACATTGTTAAAGTTGATGAAACTTTGTCAGTAGCCTTATTTTGAAGATTTAGATCCCCTGTAATTTTCTTAGAATTTTTGTGATTAAATTTCTCATACTTACTTTGAAAAGTGGTAATTATGATGGTTTTGTAATAATTAACAAATAAATACAAATGTTTGGTGAGAAATTATAAACCTTGGGAAATAGTGATATTTCATCATGTTAATGGTTAGGATATTCATTTTGTATCATTAGGTCTATGCAAAGACATACTTCATGAGTTAAATGACCTTGGGGAATATTTGGAGAAAATAAATTAATTATAAAAATAATTGAGAAAATTATGAAAAAATTACCATACTCATTCTAGTAGATCATACCACCCTAGGATAAATATTTGGGGGTTGGAGGCCCAAGGATTTGAAAGCTCGATTTCAGGGTGGTACAAGGCCATGGGGTGCGCATAGTAAAGGTAGGCTACACTATAGGCCACCAGGGAACGAATCAACAACTGAGTTAGAGTCTAAGATCGGAAGTATAACCCTGGGTGGAAGATGTATTCTAGAGATGAGAGTAATAGTGCAACCTTAGACTTATTTAGGAGGAGCCGACGGAAGACCATCTTTCCCCAACCCATAGCTTAAGTCACTAGGTATAACAACCGGTAGGCAGGAGTAGTATAATAGGTTAAGTGTAATGGACATGTGCTCACTCGTGCTGGGTTGGAGGGACGTGGAGTCTATTTACTACTCGCTCACCCGTGTAGAGTTGGAGGAAAGAGATTGACATATATATACTCACCCGGGCAGGGTTGGAGGTTTTGTAGTACATACTCACCCGTGACGGGTTGGAGAGATTTGGGGACAGGATAGTCCTTCAAGCTGGATACTCAATATATTATACTTGCATGTGCATATACTAGTGGCGGGCCATGCGGTACTGGCCAGTCGTCACACCGACGGCAGTACGGTGGACCAGGCGGGTGCGAGGGTTAGAGGGACCAGTAGGTTGTTTATACTGAGGTCTGGAGGACTTTTCCCGATAACGCGCACCCGACCCAACAAGACTGACAGGTAGTCAGCAAAGTGGTACGCAGAGACTCTAGAGTACACTTGTTTCATGTACAGAGGCGCACAAGAGAGGTCTAGGCCTGGTAGTGTGTATACCCGCCTAGAAAGCGGAGAAGCCCGATCCGCTGCTGTCGGAGCCACGACGGCGGTACCTGAGAGTGATGCTAGCTCTCGAAAAGTGCGAACTAAAGGTCTTTGATCACGGAGTCGTGTGTGTGTGTTGCACTGCATGTTTATATCATACCCACCATATAGATGCGTATCATAAATATACATAACAACCTATGATACCCAATGTATAAGTGGTATGGGACGCTTATACATTAGGACCTGCTAAATGATCCCTTAGCCTATAAGCTTGAGTGGGCAAGTTTATAGGTTGAGGTTACTTTCCTTTTTATATGTATATTGCTTGTGACACCTGACACCCCATTGTATAAAATGGTATGCGACATTTTATACAATGGGAGCCCTGCAGAATACCCCTTGCTTATGCATACCCGCATAAGTGAAGGTTACTTTTCATTACTTACTTGGTTACATATTCTGCTTAGTTTCCTGTCACTTGCTCCGCCTTTGTCACCCCTTGTTGTCCTCCGCTTCGTCCTCCCGCACAGTGCCTAAGAGTTGCGGGGCGAGGTGTGGAGGAAACGACTTGGTCTTTTTGACTAATGGTCGGTGACCATACTATTTTTAGGAGCTCGAGGAGATGGACCAGCACGACGAGGAGGCAGGACTTGAGGAGCAGATACAGGCACCTTCTACTACTACTACTGGAGCACGTCTACAAGTGTGATGAGTGAGATTTTAGATTTCCACTACTGTTAGTTGAGAGAGAGATTTGATTCTGATGTACAGGGCATAAGCCCGTTTTACTCTCATTATATTGTACTCATTGTGGACTGTACCTTGTACTTTTCATTTGTTATATATATATATGTTTAGTACTGTGATACACAAATTCGCAACGGCGGAGAGAGAGGGTTAGAGAGAAGAGAAGAGAAAGTGGATGTGGTGGTTAAGAATATTCTCCGATTCTATATCCGATAAAGGCAAGCGTACCTTATCGGTTATAGTATAGGATACTAAAGATTAGTATCAAGGTCGTATTTCCCTGGGGCGTAATGACTACTTCTACTCAAAGGAGATTGCTATTATTTTATCAATTGGAATTTCTATTAATTACTAAACTAAAAACTGAAATTAAATTACTAAGCTAAAAGAAAAGAGAACTAATTACTTGCAGGATAAAAAGATTTATAGCTAATAATAAAGAGGCGCACTCGAATCTAGAATCACCTCGGCTAAAGACGATTAAGAAAATGCGATAAAAATCTAAACTTAATAGGATAAAGGTCCTTGACCGTGGAGGTTCCTAATGCTTGAACACGCTTCTCTCGAAGTCGTGCCCAACTGAGTTTAAGAAGGTCCGACCGACTCTCGTCTAAATCGGAGGCCTAAAGCTCGCTTTACGCGGTGAACCCCTCTATTGGATTTTACTCCAATCCAGGAGATTTGGACGTCTGCCTCTCTCGAGGGGTGCGTACAACTCCCTTTACTCTTGAATGCTCACTTCATTCTATCGGCCTCTCGGCTAGCCCAGAACGAAAGCAAAGGCGGAGAATATATATCGAAAATATACCTCCAACCCGTGATTAATCAAGAATAATTCAAGGCCCTAACCTAAAAAGAAAAGATTAATTAAAGCGTCATAACTTAATCGCTCTAACCTCGGATCATCAAGATCGAGTACAAGGAGGATTAGTTAATCATAATAGAGTGGAGGAGGGGGGGTGAGTAGTAGAGCATAAAAAGAACACTAGTAATAGGAAGAGCACTTATATTAATTAAAAGGAGCAAGTTACACTAATGAAATTGAAATTACAAGTGCATGAATTAAAGCCCTATTCTAGCCCTATATTAAGCAAGTAAAGGAAATGCAAGAGCTAAAAGCAAAACACTAAGCTAGGTTAAGAAAATAATTACAAAATAAGAGAGAGAGGGAGAGAGAGAGAAAAAGCATAAAAAAGGGATGAAGAACTAAAGGGGCAGCACCTCCCCCTCTCCCCAAAAGCTTGCTGAAATGGGGAGGAGGGGGGCTCAATTTATAGAAAATTTCTCGGGTTGGTCACGCCCTCCGACACGCCCTAGGGGGGGCGTGTCAGGGGGCGTGACAAGTACGGATTTGACCTCGGGAGCTGAATTCTGGCGGGAATGATGATTATTTCGGTACGATGGTGGTCACGCCCTATGTCACGCCCGTGACAGGGGGCGTGACAGGCGTGTCAAGTCAAATTCAGCAGTCGCAGGTCCATCAGACGTCCGAATGGGGGCAGTCACGCCCCAGGTCACGCCCGTGACATGGGGCGTGACAGTACTGTTGCGTGCAGCTGTGTACAAAGCATTGAAGGAGGCGCAGACTTCGGGCAGTGAGCGACACGCCCCGTGTCACGCCCGGTGTCACGCCCGGGGAGGGCGTGTCGGTGGGGCGTGACAGGGGATTCTTTGGCGGGAAATTCACCTGGCGGCTTTCAACATCGGGAGCAGGTGACACGCCCTGAGTCACGCCCGGGGAGGGCGTGACAGGGGGGCGTGTCAGGGGATTTTTTCCTTGAAATTGTCTGAAACCTGCAAAAACAGAAAATAAATATTATTTATAATATTTACATAAAAAGAAGCAAAAAATAACATAAAGAAAGAGATTTAAAACGAAAATAACATATTTTTACCCTAATAAATTAAGCTAAAATATGCATCATCAAATTCCCCCATACTTATTATTTTGCTTGTCCTCAAGCAAAGACTACGAGTTAGAGAAAATAAAAAGGGTTAATTGAAAAGTTAAAAAATGCTATAAACGAGTAAGACGGGAATTTAGAGGTAGAGAAATTTTTGAAAAAGAACCGAAAAGTCCTACTTTAACTTAGCACAAAATTTTATAAATTTTACTAAATATAAAAACAAATCATCCCAAATTTTTACAGAATTAAAACTTAATAAAGTAACGAGTAAAAAGCGCATTGAGTCACTACTAAAGTCTAAGAGACAAATTAAAACCACAGTCAATCAATACAAAATTCAATATTTCTATCAAAAATACTTACTCAATCTAGTTTCTCGCTACTATACTAAAAAGTAAACGTAGAAAGCATGAATCATTAGGGCTTTAATTAGGCGTATAGTTAGGCTTAGGTTTTTAAGGGTGCGATATTCAAAAAGATAAACACGAGGGATATTTGCACACTTAAAACAAAAAGAAAATGAGCTTTGTCAAAATAAAACTAGCCAAAATAAATACTTTTCTTTTCTTTTCTTTTACCTTTTCTTTTTTTCACTTATTTTCATCATATTTTTTTCATTTTTTTTTTATACTTATAACTTTTCACTTTTGTAGCAAAAGATAACACAAAGATTTTCCAGTAATTTTTCAAAAAGATGCACATTAGCAATTAAAGCTCAAAAATAATTTTAATGTGTGCATGTAGGTAGGCTATTTGGCCGTGGTGAAATAAAAAGTGGGGCTACAAAAAGGAAAGGAAAAGGCACAAAAATGGCTAGCAATGGTTATTGTTAGGCGAGGTGCAAAGGCTCAAACGTTACAAAAGAAATGCCTAAATCATTTTCATGCTTCCTAAATCTACTCCAAGTAAAGCTTTGAAATTTCAAAAGAGGATAAGCACAAAAAAAATAAAAATAGAGAATTTGCTTTCATGAAAATAATAATAAGCGTCTAGACCGTTTTGTGTCTACTACACTTAATACTAATTAACGTTTAAAAAGATTTTAATAATGAAAAATAAGGGATGATGGGTTTTATAAAAGTAAAAGAAATAAAAGAAAGGCTATGGAAACGTAAAGTAAATTTCAAAAAAATTTCAAAAATAGCATACTACCCTAAATAGGAACACTGCATGAGTCAACATACTACTCGCTAAACATATTTAAACAGAAAATTAATCAAATTTATTCTAACTAAGCAAGTAGACACGAGCTTGAAAAAACAATAAAAAGCAAAGTAGCGGGGTACTAATTGATTTGGCAAAAATTAACTCAATTTAATTTGGGATTTTTTTTTTTTTTTTAAAAATATTTATATATTTTTTATTTTTTATTTTTTTTTTTGGATTTTTTTTTTTTTTTTTTTTTTTTTTAAATATTATATATACAATTTTTTTCTAAAGTAAAATATTAAGGGAACACTCCCCCATACTTAAAGTTAAACATTGTCCCGAATGTTTAATGTTAAGTATAAAGAGAGAGAAAAGAGAGAGAAAAGAGAGAAAAAAAAATGCAAAGAGAGGGAGAAGATGCTTCCCTAGCGATTGATGCCCAGACGTTGGAAAATGCGTCCCCCAAACTTGAGCTAAAGATCGGCTTCAGTCCAAGTTGCGAGGCGAAAAGCGGCACAAACACGCGGGAGCTTATTCCTGCACAAAACAAAAGATAAAAAAAAAGGAAAAACAAAAACAAAACAAAAAAAAGAAAAAGATAAGCAAGGGGTGCCTCCCAAGAGCGCTCTTTGTTTAAAACGTCGTTGAGCTCGACGTATTATGGTTAGCTAAATGGAAAATAAAAACAGAAATGTAATGGCAGCTCGCGCAATATGCGTTTCGGCGCGAGTGCCAAAACATTTTTTAAGAAAATAAAAATATTTTTTTGTAATTTTTTATTTTTTAAATAAAAACAAAAAACAAGAAGATTTAGAAAAAGAAAAAAAACTAGAAAAAGAAACTATACTATTAGAAGAGGACGAAGAAGAAGAAGAAACTAAACTAGAAGGAAAAATAAAACAAGAAAAGAAAACAGAATTTTCGCAAGAAGGGGAAGAGAAGAAAAAGAAGAAGGCGATGGCGGTTGATCACAAGAAAATGGTTGGATAGAAAAATCCGGTTGCTCCACCTGAATAGCAATCATTTCGGTAGATTGGGAGCAAACCGGGATATCCGAAAAATCAATCTCTTCAGAAGATCGAACACAAGAAAGTTCGTCTTCCTCGGAAACTTGAAAAAAAATCGGAATATCGGGGGAAATTTCCTCCTCGAGAGGTTGAAGGCGCAATGGAATTTCTGAATAATCGTCTTCCGCAAGTGATTGAAGGCACTGCGGAATATCCGAAGATTCATCATTCGAAAGATAAATAGGAGGAGGAGGGGAAGAAAAAGATGCGGCCTCAGCAGCCAAAGCGTCAAAAATCACTTTGAAGTGAGCATTGATGCGTGCATCAAATGCTACGCCATCAAAAATGACTTCATTTTCGCTAGAATCAAAAATCGGAGGCGCGCAAACTTGCGGAGAAAAAGTGGAAAAATCTTGAGATGGAATGGATTGATGATCACCTTGGCCCCAAGAATGATCAGGGTGTTGCCACCCTGAGTAGTTCAAAGTAGGGCTAGGATCAAAATGTCCATTCAAGAAATTTCCATAAGAATTAAAATCAGAAAAATTCGGAGGAGTGGGGTAGGAAGGCGTTTGAAAACCATCGTAACCCCATGAAAAAAAATTCGCGGACGGATCAATTTGGCCAAATTGATTCGATCCGGAAGGGATAGAATCATGGGAGGATGAACGATACCTTACCCAACACTCCTCGCGAGAGTGACCGAACTCTCCACAATTAAAACAAAGATTACACATTTTAAAATAAAATTAATCAACCGCGAGAGTGGGGTGAAAGAGACGAGAGAAAAAAGAGAAGAAAAAAAATAAAATAAAACAAAAACGATAAAATTAATAGCTATCCTTTTTTCAAAATATCAAAACAGTCCCCGGCAACGGCGCCAAAAACTTGATACACAAATTCGCAACGGCGGAGAGAGAGGGTTAGAGAGAAGAGAAGAGAAAGTGGATGTGGTGGTTAAGAATATTCTCCGATTCTATATCCGATAAAGGCAAGCGTACCTTATCGGTTATAGTATAGGATACTAAAGATTAGTATCAAGGTCGTATTTCCCTGGGGCGTAATGACTACTTCTACTCAAAGGAGATTGCTATTATTTTATCAATTGGAATTTCTATTAATTACTAAACTAAAAACTGAAATTAAATTACTAAGCTAAAAGAAAAGAGAACTAATTACTTGCAGGATAAAAAGATTTATAGCTAATAATAAAGAGGCGCACTCGAATCTAGAATCACCTCGGCTAAAGACGATTAAGAAAATGCGATAAAAATCTAAACTTAATAGGATAAAGGTCCTTGACCGTGGAGGTTCCTAATGCTTGAACACGCTTCTCTCGAAGTCGTGCCCAACTGAGTTTAAGAAGGTCCGACCGACTCTCGTCTAAATCGGAGGCCTAAAGCTCGCTTTACGCGGTGAACCCCTCTATTGGATTTTACTCCAATCCGGGAGATTTGGACGTCTGCCTCTCTCGAGGGGTGCGTACAACTCCCTTTACTCTTGAATGCTCACTTCATTCTATCGGCCTCTCGGCTAGCCCAGAACGAAAGCAAAGGCGGAGAATATATATCGAAAATATACCTCCAACCCGTGATTAATCAAGAATAATTCAAGGCCCTAACCTAAAAAGAAAAGATTAATTAAAGCGTCATAACTTAATCGCTCTAACCTCGGATCATCAAGATCGAGTACAAGGAGGATTAGTTAATCATAATAGAGTGGAGGAGGGGGGTGAGTAGTAGAGCATAAAAAGAACACTAGTAATAGGAAGAGCACTTATATTAATTAAAAGGAGCAAGTTACACTAATGAAATTGAAATTACAAGTGCATGAATTAAAGCCCTATTCTAGCCCTATATTAAGCAAGTAAAGGAAATGCAAGAGCTAAAAGCAAAACACTAAGCTAGGTTAAGAAAATAATTACAAAATAAGAGAGAGAGGAGAGAGAGAGAGAAAAAGCATAAAAAAGGGATGAAGAACTAAAGGGGCAGCACCTCCCCCTCTCCCCAAAAGCTTGCTGAAATGGGGAGGAGGGGGGCTCAATTTATAGAAAATTTCTCGGGTTGGTCACGCCCTCCGACACGCCCTAGGGGGGGCGTGTCAGGGGGCGTGACAAGTACGGATTTGACCTCGGGAGCTGAATTCTGGCGGGAATGATGATTATTTCGGTACGATGGTGGTCACGCCCTATGTCACGCCCGTGACAGGGGGGCGTGACAGGCGTGTCAAGTCAAATTCAGCAGTCGCAGGTCCATCAGACGTCCGAATGGGGGCAGTCACGCCCCAGGTCACGCCCGTGACATGGGGCGTGACAGTACTGTTGCGTGCAGCTGTGTACAAAGCATTGAAGGAGGCGCAGACTTCGGGCAGTGAGCGACACGCCCCGTGTCACGCCCGGTGTCACGCCCGGGGAGGGCGTGTCGGTGGGGCGTGACAGGGGATTCTTTGGCGGGAAATTCACCTGGCGGCTTTCAACATCGGGAGCAGGTGACACGCCCTGAGTCACGCCCGGGGAGGGCGTGACAGGGGGGCGTGTCAGGGGATTTTTTCCTTGAAATTGTCTGAAACCTGCAAAAACAGAAAATAAATATTATTTATAATATTTACATAAAAAGAAGCAAAAAATAACATAAAGAAAGAGATTTAAAACGAAAATAACATATTTTTACCCTAATAAATTAAGCTAAAATATGCATCATCATACTGTGGTTGTGGACTTCTACATTTTTGCTCTGCTTTGTACTCTTTTATTCTCATATTGGCCGACAGGTTATGATCGTATTAGCCGGCAGAATAGGCGTCTTGCGGTGTCGACTAACCCGTGCGTTAGTGTCACCGTAAGGCGGCGGTTCTAGGCATAAGATCCGAGATAGCCTCGGAATGGGGAGACAGGATCTTACAAACTGGTATCAGAGCTAGGTTTCAATCCTGGGACCTATGGGTTATGGGCCCACCACGCTTCCGCTGCGCAGTTTGTCCGCAAACTAATGCTTGAGCGGGGTGTTCCAGTGTTGTGGACTTACCTTTAGCACTGCCTTCCATCTGCAGACCGACGGTCAGACGGAGCGGACGATACGGACTATGGAGGACCTGCTTAGACTATGTGTGAAAAGCAATTGGAAGTCATTTGTACGAACATCAATATCAATAATGATCGCTTAATGTATCCTCGAAAGGTGAACACACTATGAACTAGGTATTACTGTTTAGGTTGAGTTGTGATATGTCTTGAATTTAAGGAAAAGCAAAATGATAATTTTTCCATCACACCATGATCTCGGAAGATTGGTTAGCTACTATAAATATTTTGAATGATCGTTGGTCATAAGGAACTACAACCTAATGTGAGATTGGGAGATATTTTGATTTTTAAATGACGGAGAACTTGGAAATGAGTCCTTACAGTTTGAAAGAAGAATAGTCCGAAATATAATGAAAGTACATTTGGAAGAGGATTGTTACCTTTAATAGTTTGCTCATAATAATAGCCATAAGGCTTATAACAGGAAGAAGTGTCGGACACCTCTTTCTTGGGTTCAAGATGTGGACACTCGATCCCTCGGATCAGATTTTGTGGAAGATAGGGAGGCCCAGATTTGCTTGATCAGGGATCGGCTTTTGGAGGCACAAAGCAGACAGGCAAAATATTATGATGCTCGGCACCGGAAGGTGGAGTTCCAGGTTGGGGACAGGGTTTTCCTGAAGATACGTCCGGTACATGGTGTCTCTCGAGTGCGGAGGCACAAGAAGCTCAGTCCATGATACATGGGACCCTACTTGATTTTGGAGCGTGTTGGCCCGTTGGCCTACCGACTGCAGCTACCTCCGGAGTTGAGCACCTTACATGATGTTTTCCTTGTCTCTTCCTTGCGAAGAGCTCTCCTTCGACCTGAGCAGCATATTACCACCATAGCTGTAACGGTAGAACCTGACCGTTCAGTTAGATTGGAGCCGATCCGGATCGACGATACAGCCGTCCGAGTGTTGCGAAAAAAGAAGGTCCCGCTCGTGAAGGTGTTGTGGTCCAACCATGGAAGGGAGGAGCACACTTGGGAACTGAGGGATCTGATGCTGGAGCGACACACAGAGCTGTTTTCATCAGGTATTTTTAATGCTTTCTTTTAAAATTTCCTTAAAATTCCTGCAAATAGAACCCGTAGACCCGAACTTAAATTTCGGGGACGAAATTATTTATTTTGTTTATAGGATTTGTAACATCCCATGTTACTTCTATGCCCCTTAACTTAGATTGGGTTAGGCATGTGGTGAGTCAAGGGGAAATTAGCTAGGTTTGACCCTAGGTGGTGAGTTATCACCAGGTGGGGCCCACTATAGGACCAAGTTAAACTAGGTCAAACTAGACTAACTGAAGACCCTAGCCACACTATGACCCTCACCACACTGCCCTAACCCTAATTACAATCTAAGTAGACCCAAGGTCATACCCTAGGTCAACACTTTGACCATAATTGACCCAGGTCAACCTTGGATCTAAAGTGGTCAAACCCCACACTCATGAGCCCAATTGGATCAAGTAGGGCTTCACCATGACTCAAGCCATGTTGGGTGATGATTTAGGCCCCATGACCACTAAGTAGGGGTCAGCCCACTCACCCATTTGACCAAGTCAACCCTAAGGTCAAACTTGATCAACCTTAAGCCTAATTAAGGGTAATTGAAGACCAAATCCATTCCTAGTGGGCTAAGACCATCACCATGGCCCAACCCATGTTAGGTGATAACATGGTGTCCATGGCCATCATATGGGGTCAGCCTACCCATCATGTGGACCAAGTCAACCCCAAAAGTCAACAAGTCAACACTTTATCCTAAAGAGGAAAAATGGACCCAAGCCAATTTCCCATGGGCCAAGTCCACCAAATTTGGCCCATGACCAGCCAAGTGGCCAATGACCAGCCCTACCCCCTGATGGTAGAGAGAGAAGACATGCACAAGGGTAAAAAATGGAAATTTGGGTGAATGAGGAGAGAGGAAGAAAGAAGTGATGGTGGAGGCCATGTGGTCTTCATCTCCTCAGCCCAAAGAGGTGCTGGACGACTACCCCACCACTTTTCAGAAGAGAATGGGCATGACAGCCACTTGTCACCCATGGTGAAGTATCCAAAGTGCTAAACCGAGCTCACATTGGAGCTATCTCCATATACAGACATTCCAGGCCAAATCCGAGCCCACCATCAGTTTCAGAGAGAGGAGAGGAGTGGAGTTTGAGTCCTGGATCAGAGAAATCGGTGGAGAAACGAGGATTTGGGCAGGAGATTGCCGGCGCACCACCACAATGCAAACCGCCGCCGCCAAGCCGCCATACAGGCCCGTTTCGCCACCCCTCTCCACGTACTAGCATCCTAGATCAATTAGGAGAGAAATCGGGCTCAATTGAGCCCGATGGCATGTGAGAAATTCTCAGATTTTCCGAGAATTTTATATCTCTCGGGATCACCGGCGCCGCCGACTCCCGCCACCTCACCGCCTGAAAATTGAAGCCGCCACCACCGTGAAGGTGGTGGCACTGTTGGCCGGCCATGGCGCCGCCTCAGTCGGCCGGAAATCACCCTGCAAGGAGGCCCAGGAATCTGCAATCAGGGCTGTTGATTCATTGGAGAAGATGATAGGATCCCGTCCATTCGTGCTTTAAGATTCGTGCTCAACTATAGTATTGTTATAATATAAATCATATAAATGTATTTTTGTCACACTTATACAGTCACCTTGAATGTGATTTATAGGGTACTTTTGAACTCAAATTAACCTGATTGCTGGATGAAAATTGTAGCACTTGGTGCTACCTTGCCAATGCCACCCTAAACATGGGTTTTGGCCCAGTGGTCTGGCCTGTAGGGCTTTTCTCCTAGGACAGGTCCTAGGCTAGGGCAGATCTTAATTTGAGTGCCCATGCTAAAACAGTGATCCACATGGCCTGAAATTTTGGGCATGTGCATGTTTAGGGCATACCTAGCCCATGCCAAAAATTAAGAATTTTTGGAATACTTTTTCCTATAGTTTTGTTCAAAATGTCAAAAATTAAATAATTGGAATAAATGGAGTGTTAAGCCTCCAAATGGCCCCAAATTTTGGTGGCAAGTCCTTAAGGACATTATTGGTTCATGATAAATATCTCAGCTCATTTGGGTCACTGCATGTTGGGTTAACCCACTTGCAAGTGTAGGCTAGAATTAGCCTTGGTGTGCAAATAGCAATTTTGCTAAAATGTGTATTTATTCATCTCAGGACTTCTGAAGACCTTGAAATTAATTTTAAAAGATATTTAGGTCAAATTCAGCCCCTCAAAATTATTATGGGATTTTTGGGAACAAAAATCCCATTATTTGGAATTATTGAAAACTATGGTCTTATTGGAAAATAAAAATAAAAATTAGATTCAATCAAGCAAAAATCCTAAAATTTGGTCCTATTAAATATTTGGATATAATTGAGTTGGGGTAATTTTATTTTCTCTGTTTGAGATCTTTTGAAGTAGAATGTTATGTAAATGACCATTTTACCCCTATTGCTTTTATTCATGATTTAATGAAAATATAGGTCATAAAAATTTGGGAATATTTATAGAGGTGTATATGGGTATTAGCTAACTGACATATTTATTTCAGAATTTTTGGATGTGCATACAAATTTTAATTCATCATAATGGCATTTTGGTAAATACCCAAGAAATTGAATTGCAAGTCTATAACATTGTTAAAGTTGATGAAACTTTGTTAGTAGCCTTATTTTGATGATTTAGATCCCCTGTAATTTTCTTAGAATTTTTGTGATTAAAGTTCTCATACTTACTTTGAAAAGTGGTAATTATGATGGTTTTGTGATAATTAACTTCAAGGTCTCCAGAAGTCCTGAGATGAATAAATACACATTTTAGCAAAATTGCTATTTGCACACCAAGGCTAATACTAGCCTACACTTGCAAGTGGGTTAACTCAACATGCAGTGACCCAAATGAGTTGAGATTTTTATCATGCACCAATTATGTCCTTAAGGACTTGCCACCAAAATTTGGGGCTATTTGGGTGCCTATAACTCCAAATATTTCATTAATTTACATTTTGATATTATTGTAAAACTATAGGAAAAATTATCCCAAAAATTCCCAATTTTTGGTATGGGCTAGATATGCCCTATACAAGCACATGACCAAAATTTCAGGTCATGTGGACATCTGGTTTGGCATGGGCTTCATTTTTGATTTCTGCCCTAGCCTAGGACCAGTCCTAGGAGAAATGACCTACAGGACAGTCCACTGGGTCAAAACTTATGCTTTTTGTGGCATTTAAAAGTTAGGACCTAGGGCTACAAATTATCTTCAGGGGCCATGACCTAGAAAGGAATCTAGGTACCTTAATTTTTAGTTTGAAAATGGCTGTATAAGTGTGACAATGTTTACACTATTCATTTATTTAAATCAGTATTTATATATATGATTTAGCACTAATCCTAAAGCAAAATGGGCAGCATCCCATCATCGTCCTCGATGGATGGACGGCCTGGATTGCTGTTTCCTGGGCCCCCTTGCGGGGCGTTTTCCGGCCGACTGAGGCGGCGCCGTGGCCGGCCAACGGTGCCACCACCTTCACGGTGGTGGCGGCTACATTTTGCCGGCGATAAGGCGGCGGAAGACAGCGGCGCCGGCGATTCCGAGAGATGTAAAATTCTCGAAAAATCTGAGAATTTCTCACATTGCATCGGGCTCAATTGAGCCCGATTTCTCTCCTAATTGATCTAGGATGCTAGTACGTGGAGAGGGGTGGCGAAATGGACCTGTATGGAGGCTTGACGGCGGCTGTGGCGGCGGTTTGCCATGGAAGTGGTGCTCCGGCAATCTCCTTCCCAAATTCTCGATTCTTCACTAATTCCTTTGATCCAGCACTCAAATTAAACTCTCTAGAGCCTTCTAAAGCTAATGGCTGGGTCGGTTTGGCCTGGGAATGCTTATACCTGGAGATACTCCCTATGTGAGTTCGGCCTCACTTTGATATCTCCGCCATTGCCTCCACCTGGCCATACCTTGCTATAATTCCTTTGGAATTGAGTTCCTGGAGTCAGCCAGCAAGCATTGTGGCTGAGAGAAGAGGGCCAAATGGCTCATATCATCTTCTCCCCCACTTCTCTCTCCTCCATTCACCCAAATTTCCATTTTTACCCTTATGCATGTCTTCTCTCTCCACCACCAGGGGGTAGGGCTTGTCATTGGCCATTTGGCTGGTCATGGGCCAAATTTGGTGGGCTTGGCCCATGGGAAATGACTTGGGTCCATTTTTTTCTTCTTTTAGGCCTAATGTTGACTTGTTGACTTTTTGGGGTTGACTTGGTCAACATGATGGGTAGGCTGACCCCATATGATGGACATGGACTCCATGTCATCACCTAACATGGTTTGGGCCATGGTGATGGTCTTAGCCCACTAGGAATGGGCTTGGTCTTCAATTACCCTTAATTAGGCTTAAGGTTGACCAAGTTTGACCTTAGGGTTGACTTGGTCAAATGGGTGAGTGGGTTGACCCCACCTAGTGATCATGAGGTCTAAATCATCAACCAACATGGCTTGGGTCATGGTTATGCCCCACTTAATCCAATTGGGCTCATGAGTGTGGGGTTTGACCACTTTAGATCCAAGGTTGACCTGGGTCAACTATGGTCAAAGTGTTGACCTAGGGCATGACCTTGGGTCCACTTAGATTGTAATTAGGGTTAGGGCAGTGTGGTGGGGGTCATGGTGTGGTTAGGGTCCTCATTTAGTCTAGTTTGACCTAGTTTGACTTGGCCCTATAGTGGACCCCACATGGTTACAACTCACCACCTAGGGTCAAACCTAGCTAATTTCCCCTAACCCCCACCCCATGCCTAACCCAATCTAAGTTAAGGGGCCTAGAAGTAACATAGGATGTTACAAGTCCTAAAAATAAAACAAATAATTTCATCCCCGAAATTCAAGTTCGGGTCTACGGGGTTCTAGTTGCAAGAATTTGAAATCTTAAATCATAAATTAAATATGTACCTATTGTAAACAACTCTGGGTGTTGCTCCATCATCAGGTCCCTTAGCTCCCAGGTGTGCTCCTCCCATCCGTGGTTGTACCACAACACCTTCACGAGCAGGACCTTCTTTTTCCGCAACACTCGGACAGCCGTATCGTCGATCCAGATCGGCTCCAATCTAACTGAATGGTCAGGCTCTACCGGTCCAGCTGTAGTGGTGATATGTTGTTCAGGTCGAAGGAGAGCTCTTTGCAAGGAAGAGACATGGAAAACAACATGTAGGGTGCTCAACTCAGAAGGTAGCTACAGTCGATAGGCCAAGGGGCCCACACACTCCAAAATCAAGTAGGGCCCCATGTATCGTGGACTGAGCTTCTTGTGTTTCCGTATCCGAGAGACACCGTGTACCGGTCGAATCTTCAGGAGAACTCTGTCTCCAACCTGGAACTCTACTTTCCGGTGCCGAGCATCATAATATTTTGCCTGTCTGCTCTGTGCCTCCAAAAGCCGATCCCTGATCAAGCGAATCTGGGCCTCCGTATCTTCCACAAAATCTGATCCGAGGGCTCGAGTATCCACATACTGGACCCAAGATAGCAGTGTCCGGCACTTCCTCCCATAAAGTGCCTCATAAGGAGCCATCCCGATGCTGGCCTGGTGACTGTTGTTGTATGAAAACTCGATCAGTGGCAGTAGCCTCTCCCAAGGCTTCCCAGTATCCAATACACATAGCCTGAGCAGGTCCTCCAAAGTCCGTATCGTCCGCTCCGTCTGACCGTCGGTCTGCGGATGGAAGGCAGTGCTAAAGGTAAGTCTGGAACCCAAATAAGCATGCACTGCCCTCCATTCTCTGGAGGTGAAGCGGCCGTCTCTGTCCGAAATAATAGACCTGGGAACGCCGTGGTACCGGATGAACTGCTCTACAAACAATCTCACCAATACAGCAACTGGGGCATCCTTTCTGACCGGAATGAACCGTGTTACCTTGGTCAATCTGTCCACAATAACCCAGACGGAATCGTGCCCAGAATGGGAGCGAGGGAGTCCGTGTACAAAATCCATGGAAATATCCTCGAACTTCCATTCTGGGATTGGCAGTGGCTGTAATACACCGCCTGGGCTCTTGCACTCGGCCTTCACTCGCTGGCAAGTCTCACAGTGAGTCACAATATTTATAGAGGTGTATATAGGTATTAGTTAACTGACATATTTATTTCAGAATTTTTGGATGTGCATACAAATTTTAATTCATCATAATGGCATTTTGGTAAATACCCAAGAAATCAAATTGCAAGTCTATAACATTGTTAAAGTTGATGAAACTTTGTCAGTAGCCTTATTTTGATGATTTAGATCCCCTGTAATTTTCTTAGAATTTTTGTGATTAAATTTCTCATACTTACTTTGAAAAGTGGTAATTATGATGGTTTTGTAATAATTAACAAATAAATACAAATGTTTGGTGAGAAATTATAAACCTTGGGAAATAGTGATATTTCATCATGTTAATGGTTAGGATAGTCATTTTGTATCATTAGGGCTATGCAAAGACATAGTTCATGTGTTAAATGACCTTGGGGAATATTTGGAGAAAATAAATTAATTATAAAAATAATTGAGAAAATTATGAAAAATTACCATACTCATTCTAGTAGATCATACCACCCTAGGATAAATATTTGGGGGTTGGAGGCCCAAGGATTTGAAAGTTCGATTTCAGGGTGGTACAAGGCCATGGGGTGCGCATAGTAAAGGTAGGCTACAGTATAGGACACCAGGGAACGAATCAACAACTGAGTTAGAGTCTAAGATCCGAAGTATAACCCTGGGTGGTAGATGTATTCTAGAGATGAGAGTAATAGTGCAACCTTAGACTTATTTAGGAGGAGCCGACGGAAGACCGTCTTTCCCCAACCCATAGCTTAAGTCACTAGGTATAACAACCGGTAGGCAAGAGTAGTATAATAGGTTAAGTGTAATGGACATGTGCTCACTCGTGCCGGGTTGGAGGGACTTGGAGTCTATTGACTACTCGCTCACCCGTGCAGAGTTAGAGGAAAGAGATTGACATATATATACTCACCCGGGCAGGGTTGGAGGTTTTGTAGTACATACTCACCCGTGACGGGTTGGAGAGATTTGGGGACAGGATAGTCCTTCGAGCTGGAGACTCAATATATTATACTTGCATGTGCATATACTAGTGGCGGGCCATACGATACTGGCCAGTCGTGTAACATCCCAAATTTCAAATAACTTAGATTTGGGTTAGACATGTGGTGGATGCTAGGGTTTAGCTAGGTTTGACCCTAGGAGGAGGATTTGGACCATGTGGGGCCCACTATGGGGCCCAAGTCAACCTAGGTCAAACTAGGCTAAATACAAACCCTAGCCACACCATGACCCCACCACATTGCCCTAACCCTAAATACAACCTAAGTGGGCCCCAAGGTAGGCCATGGGGTCAACTAGTTGACCCATGTTGGGTCAAGTCAACATTTTGACCTAAATAGTGAATATGGTGCCCTAGCCCATTTCACTAGGTTGGGTCTACCCAAATCAACCCAAACTCATTAGGTGGGTCTAAAGTGACCCTATACCCCCTATGGAAGAGAAAAATAGGGGCATGCAATGGTAATTTTGGGAATTACCTAGGAAAGAGAAAAATGTGATAAATAGGAGAGAGAAAATGTGGAGGAGTTATTTTGGGCCACTTGGGCTCATCCCACCAACCCACCATGGGTTGGCTGACCAGGTAAGGGTATTAGGAGGTGTGAGGACCCACCATGCAGCCTTGGGTCAAGCCCAAGCCCAAACCCGACCCAACCTAACCTATTTCATTAGGTGAACCAACTCCCCCTCCTCACCACCCACCCACCTTGGCCCCAACCATGAAACCCGACCCTTAGGACCTGATTAAACCAGCTGGAGTAGTGGGGCCCACCCCCAAGCCACCTAGCCGGCCACACACCCAACCCGAGCCCTCAACATTGTTGAAATCGCCCCTCCTTGGTGAATCCGCCCCAACATTGGTGAAGTCGCCCCCCCTCACTTAACTCATCCTAAACCGACCTCACACACTCACTCCCACTTCATTCCTACCCTGAGACAGAGAGAGAGAGAGCCGGAGCCACCTGCAGCCATGGCAAGCCAAGGAACTCGCCGGAATGTTCATGCTAGGGGAAGCCGCCGCCACCCTCAACCACAACCACCACCGGTCCGTATCCCCTCCCCTCTTACTGTACTAGTATCCTAGATCATCTAGGTTAGAGGTCGAGCTCAAACGAGCTCGACATAGGAATCAAAAAGCTTAAAAATAGGTTTAAAAATGGCGGTTTTAGGTTTTTCGTTTGGTTGCGCCGCCGCCGTCCGCCGCTCTCCGCCGCCCAGTCGCCGGCCAGCCCTAGCCCCGACCACCGTGAGGCCGGGGAAGGTCTTGGCCGGAGGCCCCGCCGCCGGCGATGGCCGGAAACCACCCCGCAAGGGTGGTCTGCACGGGATGGCCATGCATGCATGCATTAGGAAGAAGACGATCCAGATGTCGTCCGATGGGCTTCAAGATTCGTGCAGAGATTTTTATTATAAACCTGTATTATTATTTTATGAATAATGTGGAATATTGTCACAATGTAACAATAATTGTGCATGTCAATTTAGGGTACTTAGAGACCTGTACTTAGGATGGACCCTGAATGAAAAAGCTAGCTAGATGAGGTAAATTCAAAATGCCACAGAAATCATAGGTTTTGGACCAGTAGGCTGCCCTGTAGGGCTGTTTTGCTAGGACTGCCCCCTAACTAGGGCAGAAACTAAAACTGATGCCCTGCTCAAACCCTAAGTCCAAATGGACTGAGATTTTGGGCATGTGGCTTATTTAGTCAGATATAGGCCCTCCCCAAAAATCAGAATTTTTGGGGAACACTTTGCTATAGTTTTTACAAAAATACCCAAAAGTAAATAAATGTGATTTTTGGAGTTTCCTAACTCCAAATGGCCCCAAATTTTGGTGGCACCCTCTCATGGGTATATTAGACCCATGGTTAAAATTTGGGCTAAATTGATGCACTGCATGTTGAGGAATCTCACTTGCATGTTTGAGAAATAATATTTGACTTGGGCTGCAAATAGCAATTTTGCAGAATTTCAAATGGCTGCCCAAGCCAAACCAGAAGCCCCCTTGACCTGAGATTTTGGTCAGAGGTATAATTAGGGCATATTCAGGCCCTGCCAAAAAAATGGGCTTGATTGGAAAACAAAATGTGGGAAAATTACCAAAATACCCCTAGGGCTTAACTAGGTGATTCTTGGAGTTAGCTAACTCCAAATGGCCCCAAATTTTGGTGGATGGCCATTAGGGACCATATAGACCAGTGGTAGAAATTTCTCTGATATTGGAACAAGTCATGTTGGGAAAGACCCACATGCAAGAATTGAACTACTCAAGCTCGGGCTGCAAATAGCAAATGAAAAACTGTTTTGATAAGTGCCTAAAGGGGTGCAGTTAGAATGCACACCCCCCTGATTTAGTAGACCAGTAGAGTATAATTTCAAACCCTAAATTAGTTGGGATTTTGGGGAGCAAAAATCCCGCACTTAGTGAATTTGACGATTTTGAGAATTTGGTGAACACTTAAGCATTTTCTAAAATGAATCAAACTAGGGTTTAGAAGATTTACAAAACCCTAATGATATTATTTAAACTCATGGGAGACATATACGAGCCCTTGAGATTCGACTTGATAAATTGAAGAGTTAACTTATAAGTATACGAGAAAATGACAATTTTACCCTCAACAATAATTGACTGATTCTGGAGGAGATAAAATAATGAATAAATCGATGTAGCATATCTATAATAATCTCATGTGATTAAACACAATACATGCATTTGGAAGTTCATTCAAGAGATCATTAGTTAGGTCATCTTACCCTAGTCGCTCAGTCTCGATAGAAGCGTCGTACGTAAATACCTATCTAGATAATACCACCCTAGATTAATGAACAGAACGATGGGGATGGTAGTGTAATTTGAAATGGCAGGGTGGTATTAGGTCTGGGGCCACATTTAGAAAAAATAGGTTTACTCTTCTAGGACCACCGGGAGATAGAATGTAAAATGGGATAGTCATGGAAATTGGGAATAAACCCGGGTGGTGTTGATAGCATCATGAGTATAGCAACGAGTGATAGAGTGCAAATCACTTTACAATAGGCATAACGGAGTCCGACGGAAGACCGTCGTCTTTCCGATAATAATACCATAAGTCATTAGACTATTAAGGAGTAACACTAAAGGAGAATCGTGGATAACGGGTAAACATCAACTAAAACTAATTATCCTTGCGAAAGGGAACTTCGGGTTTCATGCCCGTCTTGGTTCCTAGTGCCCTCGAGACCCCCTCACGGGGCATGCCTTGGGCAGTCCTGGGATTCACTCTAAATCACTATGTATAATAAACCTTAGACAAGAGTAGTCTAATAGGCTTGGAGTTCTACGCGATAGGTTCGCCGGTTGAATAAGGTTGGAAACATCATATGGGTTACTTGCTCACCTGTTTCACAAGGTTGGAGGGATACAAGTAATGAGCTCATCCTAACCGGGTTGGAGTGGCTTGCTCACCTGTTTCTTAAGGTTGGAGGGATACAAGCACTTGCCCACCCAAATTGGATTGGAGGGAATGTGTTAACAATATCGTTACGAGCAGGAAGCTCCGATTAATACCTTGCATGTGCATAAAATTAGTGGCGAGTCACGCGGGACTGGCCAGTCGAGGCACCGATGGCAGTACGATGTCTCGGGCGAGGAGTACGGGTGGAGGGGCCAGTATGCTAAATATATAATACTGCGGAATCCCCGAAGACGTACACTCGACCTACAAGACTGACGGGTAGTCAGCAAAATACGTACGCAAAACTCTAGAGTGCACCTAGGACGTGTACAGAGGCGTATGAGAGGGGTCTAGGTCTGGTAGTGCTTATACCTACCTAGAAGTGGAGAGCCCGCTCCACTGTTGCCGTAGCCACAACGGCAGTACCCGAGAGTGATGCAAGCTCTCAAAAAGAGGGAACTAAAGGTCTGTGATCACGGAGTCGTGTGTGTGTGTTGCACTTGCATGTTTAACATACTCATCATAACATACATTCATTCATTAGGACATACGCTTCATAGATCCTTATCATATAAATTGTATGGGCGGTTTATATGATAAGTTACTTTTGGAAACCCTAACTTATAAGTTCGTATGGGCGTTCATATAAGTTAGGGTACTTCTGTGATATTGATAGGAGTAGGAGTAGCAGTAGCGTACTTTCCTTTCTGTACTGCATTTACTTTCAGTTCTATCTTTTTACTGCAGTCCTTTTCTTTCTGCACTGTCTTTACTTACTTGCACTTTATATAGAACTGCTAGATTTTACTTACTCCTACTAGATAGAAATGTCACCTGCTTCCACTTTGCTACCCCTTGTTGTCCTCCGCATCCTCCTTCCATCCGGTGCCTAAGAGCGACAGGAGGAGGTGTTGAGGATACGACTTAGTCTTTTTGACTAACATACGTTGACTCCCCCTTTTTAGGAGTTCGAGGAGGTGGACCCGCACGTCCAGCATACGACGAGGAGGCAGGGCATGAGGAGCAGCTACCACCACCACCAGACATTACTACCACACGTCCTCAGGTGGGAGGAGATGTAGTGGATAGCTTAGTTTACAGCTTCCTATTTTGTGAGAGAGAGTGTGATTTCTATTGATGTATATGGGCATAAGCCCTACTTTCTCTTTAGTACTCATTATGGACTATAGTAGCACTTTCATTTTCATATATATGATATGCTCTGTGATTTCTGTGGACATGTGTATTAGCTTGTTTATACACTTTACTTCCGCATCTCTAGTGAAAAATGATCGTAGTAGTAGCCGGCAGAATCGGCGTCTTACGGTGTCGACTAACTCAGGAGTTAGTGTCACCGTAAGGCGGCGGTTCTGGGCATAAGATCCGGGTTAGCCTCGGGATGAGGAAACAGGATCTTACAAACTGGTATCGGTTGAAAAACACGATCATTAGAGAAAGAAGTCCACAACACTGGAACACCCCGCTCGAGAGTAGTTTGCGGACAAACTATTCAGCGGAAGCAATGGTGTGCCCATGTGTAAAAAGTCACACTAAATAGTCCATTAAACAATGAGTTAGGCCAAATTTTGAAGAATTTTGACTTAAGAATCACCTTTTTGCAACCTCTACAGGTCGCCGTGCCACAGAACGTGGTCCCTCCCCCTCCGGATGCCACTCCGTTCATGCAGACTGAGATGGGACAGACCCTTACTGCGATCCTAGATGCATTTAGAGCCCAGCAGGCCCCGGCACAGCTGCCAAATCCAGGGTCAAACTGGTTGAATGCGTTCAGGAGCCTGTCCCCGCCCATGTACCACGGGACGGAGAATGCTGTGAAGACAGAGGAATGGCTGGAGGCCATACAGGAGATGCTTGCAGGCATCAGTTGCCCGGTGCAACAGGCAGTACCCTTGGCGACTTCTGCTCTAGATTCACATGCCTGGAGATGGTGGAAATCCATGATGGATTCCACATATGCTGATAGGGACCCATCAGAGATCTCATGGGAGGAGTTCAGTGAGTCCGTCCTTGGACATTTTGTGTCAGATACAGACAGAGATGAGTTGGAGGAGAGGTTCTTGAACCTCAAGCAGGGGACTCGTTCAGTGATTGAGTACCAGAGGGAATTCTCCCATTTGGCCAGATTTGCAGGCTTCCATGATCTAGAGGACCGGAGGTATGCAAAGAAGTTCTACCGAGGACTTAGGGATTCAGTACGGCAGGCACTGCTATTTATTTCTCATGGATCATCAACAGAGATCATCGAGATGGCAAAGAAGCACGAGGCGGACCAGCTTATGACACAGAGTAGAGGGAAGAGGCCACTTGATGGGCCATGGCACGGAGAGAGTAGTAGAGGCCCCCAGAAGGGCAAGGTCATTGGGTTCAAACGAGGCGGGGGACGTCGCCGTCCCAACTACCGGCAGGAGAACTACAGGCAAGAGAATTACAGACAGAGAACTACAGGCAGGAGCAGAGGCCTCCTCCAGTATATGCTCCTCCACCTCTTCAGATTCATGGACCGATCGGGCAGGAAGATCAAGGTCAAAGACAAGTGGTCTGTTTTGGGTGCCACCAGCCGGGGCACTATAGAGCTGATTGTCCGCAGCAGTTCCGTCAGCTTCCTCCTCCTCCTCCACCCCCTCCAGTGGCCCCTCCAGCATACCAGGGTCGAGGTCGAGGATGAGGCCGAGGCCGAGGACGAGGACATCACGGCCGAGGCAGGGGTCGTGATCAGATGTACGCCTTGGATCTTGCCGTTCCAAGAAACCCAGAGGAGGTCATTACAGGTAATTTAAAACCTTAAAAGTTTCATTTCCTTCAAATTACTTGATCTTATAAGCACATTAAGCCTCGTAGAATAACACTCGTTAAAATAATCAAAACCTCAGGCATAGTCATCATCAATGGCAAACCTGCCCATACCTTATACGACACGGGTGCTACACACTCGTTCATATCAGAAGCCTTCATCAAAGGGCTAGATGGTGTGGAAAGATTCACAGGCGCGGAGAGAAGGGTGCGTCTGCCTGACGGCTCGGAGATAGTGACTACGGAGCATTGCAACTTGGAGGGAGAGATCGCTGGCAAGATATTCCAGATACCGGGGACGATCCTGATGCTGCAGGACTTCGACATTATTCTGGGCATGGTGTGGTTACACTGGAACTACGCCCAAATAGACTGCCTATCCAAGAGGATCACCCTCAGGCATGGCGACTCCTACGTCACCATCGAAGGTATCTGACCTATCCCACCTCTTTCATTATCTTCCATACAGGCTGTCAAAGCCTACGAGCAGGGCGAGGAGGTGTATCTTGTATGCTTCGAGATGATAGTGGCGGAGACGGCCATTTCCGATATACCCGTGGTCCGGGATTTCTCCGACGTATTCCCGGAGAAATTGCCCGGACTACCACCGGCCAGAGACACCGACTTCCGCATCCAGTTGATACCGGATGCCAAGCCCGTATCCCGGGCACCGTACCGGATGGCTCCAAGGGAGCTGGCAGAGTTCAGGACGCAGTTACAGGAGCTAGTGGAGTCCGGATTTGTCCGGCCTAGTTCTTCACCCTGGGGAGCACCAGTTTTATTCGTGAAGAAGAAAGACGGTTCGCTCCGGTTGTGCATTGATTACCGGGAATTGAACCGGCTTACGGTCCGGAACACTTACCCACTGCCACGGATTGATGAGCTGTTCGATCAGCTTCAGGGAGCATTCTGGTTTTCGAAGCTGGACTTGAGATCTGGATACTATCAGTTGCGGATCCAAGAGGAGGACATACCAAAGACGGCGTTCAGTTCTCGGTATGGCTTGTTTGAGTTCACGGTGATGCCCTTCGGGCTCACGAATGCGCCCTCAACATTCATGAGTCTGATGAACCGTGTATTCGAGCCTTACTTGGATCGGTTCGTCATAGTCTTCATCGACGACATTTTGGTCTATTCCAAGACCAAGGAGGAACATGCGCAGCATCTATCGTTGGTTTTGGGGAAGCTGAGGGAGCATAGCATGTATGCTAAGTTCTCTAAGTGCCAGTTCTGGCTTGAGGAGGTAACGTTCTTGGGACACACCATCAGTGGGGCTGGACTAGCCGTGGATCCAGCTAAGATCGAGGCAGTTAGAGATTGGCCGCAGCCGAAATCGGCCACGGAGATACGCAGCTTCTTGGGGCTAGCAGGCTACTACCGCAAGTTTGTGGAGGGGTTTTCCAGGATAGCTCTCCCCCTCACATCGTTGACGAAGAAAGAGGCAGGATTTCATTGGTCTGAGAAGTGCGAGGCAGCGTTCCAGGAATTGAAGAGCAGGCTCACCTCATCCCCTATCCTTGCACTTCCAGCTGGGAAGGAAGGATTCCAGATTTACACCGACGCATCATACCAGGGGATGGGTGCTGTCCTAATGCAGCACGGTCATGTGATAGCATACGCTTCGAGACAGTTGAAGAAGCACGAGCACAACTACCCAGTACATGACCTAGAACTCGGGGGCAGTGGTATTCGCATTAAAGATATGGAGGCACTATCTGTACGGGATCCATTGTGATATTTTCTCCGATCACAAGAATCTCAGGTACATCGACACTCAGAAGGATCTGAATCTACGCCAGAGGAGATGGCTAGAATTCCTATGTGACTACCAGTACAAGATCTATTACCACCCGGGGAAGGCAAACACTGTGGCGGATGCCTTGAGCAGGAGAGCCGGCACTACTGGTCCGGAACCTCGGGTGGGAGCTATGTCGTTGGCTCAAATGGTGGAGGGCCTGCACATTACTGTGGTGTCAGAGACTGAGCCAGAGCTGTACCGGGAGTATCTGAACTCCATGATTAGTGATTGTGACATTCGGGAGCGCATCTGGGCGCATCAGAGGCAGGATGCAGATTTAGAGCCGATATTCGGAGCCCTAGCTGAGGGCAAGGCAGAGGATTACACGCTACGCGACGACCTCATTCATTTCCGTGGCCGTATATATATACCCGCAGGAGGTGGTATCCAGGAGGACATACTCAGGGAGTCGCACCAATCACGGTACTCAGTGCACCCCGGTATCACCAAGATGACGGCTGATTTATGGAAGAGCATGTACTGGCCCGGGATGAAGAGGGAGATCATACATTATGTTACACACTGCGAGACATGTCAGCTAGTGAAAGCTGAATGCAAGAGCCCAGGAGGGTTATTACAGCCATTACCCGGTGCCAGAGTGGAAGTTTGAGGATATTGCTATGGATTTTGTGCATGGGTTGCCTCGCTCCCACTCTGGGCACGATTCCATTTGGGTCATCGTCGATAGATTGACCAAGGTAGCCAGATTCATACCGATCCGGAAGGACGCCCCAGTTGCCGTATTGGTGAGATTGTTTGTGGAGCAGTTCGTTAGATACCACGGCGTCCCCAAGACGATTGTCTCGGATCGTGACGGTCGATTCACTTCTAGGGAGTGGAGGGCAGTGCATGCTTACTTAGGTTCGCAGCTCTCTTTCAGCACTGCCTTCCATCCACAGACCGACGGTCAGACAGGCGGACCAACCGGACTATGGAGGATCTGCTGCGTCTTTGTATTTTGGATACGGGGAAGCCCTGGGAGCGACTGTTACCCTTGATTGAGTTTTCTTATAACAACAGTCACCAGGCGAGCATTGGGATGGCTCCTTACGAGGCACTATATGGGAGGAGGTGTCGGACACCTCTATCATGGGTACAAGATGAGGATACACGAGCTCACGGTTCAGAGTATGTCGAGGATACGGAGGCTCAGATACGTCTGGTCAGAGATCGGATGTTGGAGGCCCAGAGCAGACAGGCGAAGTATTACGATGCGCGGCATCGTAAGGTGGAGTTCCAGGTGGGAGACAGGGTTTTCTTGAAGATACGTCCAGTGCACGGTGTTTCCCGGGTGCGGAGGCACAAGAAGCTCAGTCCGAGATATATGGGGCCTTACTTGATCCTGGAGCGGATCGGCCCCTTGGCTTACCGACTGCAGCTACCGATAGAGTTGGGAACTCTGCACGACGTCTTTCACGTCTCCTCCCTACGACGAGCACTCCTTCGCCCTGAGCAGCATATTTCTACTACCGACGGGCCAGTAGCATCAGATCGATCAGTTCGTTTAGAGCCGGTCCGGATCGACGATACCGCCGTCCGAGTGTTGCGGAAAAAGAAGGTCCCTCTCGTGAAGGTGTTGTGGTCCAACCACGGATGGGAGGAGCACACCTGGGAGCCGAGGGATCTCATGATGGAGCGACACCCGGAGCTATTCTCCTCAGGTACAACTTAGTTTTATATTTTCCATCTAGTTACGTTTCGAATCTCTTATAAGCTTGTCGTAGAAACCCCGTAGCCCGAACTTAAATTTCGGGGACGAAATTATTTTTTTTGTTTATAGGGTTTGTAACATCCCAAATTTCAAATAACTTAGATTTGGGTTAGACATGTGGTGGATGCTAGGGTTTAGCTAGGTTTGACCCTAGGAGGAGGATTTGGACCATGTGGGGCCCACTATGGGGCCCAAGTCAACCTAGGTCAAACTAGGCTAAATACAAACCCTAGCCACACCATGACCCCACCACATTACCCTAACCCTAAATACAACCTAAGTGGGCCCCAAGGTAGGCCATGGGGTCAACTAGTTGACCCATGTTGGGTCAAGTCAACATTTTGACCTAAATAGTGAATATGGTGCCCTAGCCCATTTCACTAGGTTGGGTCTACCCAAATCAACCCAAACTCATTAGGTGGGTCTAAAGTGACCCTATACCCCCTATGGAAGAGAAAAATAGGGGCATGCAATGGTAATTTTGGGAATTACCTAGGAAAGAGAAAAATATGATAAATAGGAGAGAGAAAATGTGGAGGAGTTATTTTTGGGCCACTTGGGCTCATCCCACCAACCCACCATGGGTTGGCTGACCAGGTAAGGGTATTAGGAGGTGTGAGGACCCACCATGCAGCCTTGGGTCAAGCCCAAGCCCAAACCCGACCCAACCTAACCTATTTCATTAGGTGAACCAACTCCCCCTCCTCACCACCCACCCACCTTGGCCCCAACCATGAAACCCGACCCTTAGGACCTGATTAAACCAGCTGGAGTAGTGGGGCCCACCCCCAAGCCACCTAGCCGGCCACACACCCAACCCGAGCCCTCAACATTGTTGGAATCGCCCCTCCTTGGTGAATCCGCCCCAACATTGGTGAAGTCGCCCCCCCTCACTTAACTCAGCCTAAACCGACCTCACACACTCACTCCCACTTCATTCCTACCCCTGAGACAGAGAGAGAGAGAGAGCTGGAGCCACCTGCAGCCATGGCAAGCCAAGGAAACTCGCCGGAATGTTCATGCTAGGGGAAGCCGCCGCCACCCTCAACCACAACCACCACCGGTCCGTATCCCCTCCCCTCTTACTGTACTAGTATCCTAGATCATCTAGGTTAGAGGTCGATCTCAAACGAGCTCGACATAGGAATCAAAAAGCTTAAAAATAGGTTTAAAAATGGCGGTTTTAGGTTTTTCGGTTTGGTTGCGCCGCCGCCGTCCGCCGCTCTCCGCCGCCAAGTCGCCGGCCAGCCCTAGCCCCGACCGCCGTGAGGCCGGGGAAGGTCTTGGCCGGAGGCCCCGCCGCCGGCGATGGCCGGAAACCACCCCGCAAGGGTGGTCTGCACGGGATGGCCATGCATGCATGCATGAGGAAGAAGACGATCCAGATGTCGTCCGATGGGCTTCAAGATTCGTGCAGAGATTTTTATTATAAACCTGTATTATTATTTTATGAATAATGTGGAATATTGTCACAATGTAACAATAATTGTGCATGTAAATTTTAGGGTACTTAGAGACCTGTACTTAGGATGGACCCTGAATGAAAAAGCTAGCTAGATGAGGTAACTTCAAAATTCCACAGAAATCATAGGTTTTAGACCAGTAGGCTGCCCTGTAGGGCTGTTTTGCTAGGACTGCCCCCTAACTAGGGCAGAAACTAAAACTGATGCCCTGCTCAAACCCTAAGTCCAAATGGACTGAGATTTTGGGCATGTGTCTTATTTAGTCAGATCTAGGCCCTCCCCAAAAATCAGAATTTTTGGGGAACACTTTGCTATAGTTTTTACAAAAAATACCCAAAAGTAAATAAATGTGATTTTTGGAGTTTCCTAACTCCAAATGGCCCCAAATTTTGGTGGCACCCTCTCATGGGTATATTAGACCCATGGTTAAAATTTGGGCTAAATTGATGCACTGCATGTTGAGGAATCTCACTTGCATGTTTGAGAAATAATATTTGACTTGGGCTGCAAATAGCAATTTTGCAGAATTTCAAATGCCTGCCCAAGCCAAACCAGAAGCCCCCTTGACCTGAGATTTTGGTCAGAGGTATAATTAGGGCATATTCAGGCCCTGCCAAAAAATGGGCTTGATTGGAAAACAAAATGTGGGAAAATTACCAAAATACCCCTAGGGCTTAACTAGGTTGATTCTTGGAGTTAGCTAACTCCAAATGGCCCCAAATTTTGGTGGCTGGCCATTAGGGACCATATAGACCAGTGGTAGAAATTTCTCTGAGATTGGAACAAGTCATGTTGGGAAAGACCCACATGCAAGAATTGAACTACTTAGGCTCGGGCTGCAAATAGCAAATGAAAAACTTGTTTTGATAAGTGCCTAAAGGGGTGCAGTTAGAATGCACACCCACCTGATTTAGTAGACCAGTAGAGTATAATTTCAAACCCTAAATTAGTTGGGATTTGGGGAGCAAAAATCCCGCACTTAGTGAATTTGACGATTTTGAGAATTTGGTGAACACTTAAGCATTTTCTAAAATGAATCAAACTAGGGTTTAGAAGATTTACAAAACCCTAATGATATTATTTAAACTCATGGGAGACATATACGAGCCCTTCAGATTCGACTTGATAAATTGAAGAGTTAACTTATAAGTATACGAGAAAATGACAATTTTACCCTCAACAATAATTGACTGATTCTGGAGGAGATAAAATAATGAATAAATCGATGTAGCATATCTATAATAATCTCATGTGATTAAAAACAATACATGCATTTGGAAGTTCATTCAAGAGATCATTAGTTAGGTCATCTTACCCTAGTCGCTCAGTCTCGATAGAAGCGTCGTACGTAAATACCTATCTAGATAATACCACCCTAGATTAATGAACAGAACGATGGGGATGGTAGTGTAATTTGAAATGGCAGGGTGGTAGTGTAATTTGAAATGGCTGATCCAGTTCATAACTGCCTTCTGATAGCTTTGATAGATGTGACAGCTTTGTAAATTATGACAGCTGTCAAGTCTTCACTCCTGACATCTAATACTTTGACACTTTTATCTCAACATAAAGTGTCGAGACAAAACTTCATATGTGTCTACACAAATGAAATATGTGTCGACACAGTTCTTGATGATGTCGACACAGCTCATAGAATGTCGACACAGCTCTTCTTTATCTTCTCTACACAGCTTCTGTAGAATGTGTCGACACAAGTCTTTTGTGTCAACACAATCTGCTTCCAGTCTCAACATAGTTAGTGTTGACAGAATTTTTGAGTGTGTCAACACAAGTCCTGTGTGTCGACACAATTGGTGTACACTGAATTTCTTTATGTCGACAAAAGTCATGTGTGTCGACACAGTTGCTGTAGACTTAATTTCTGTGTGTCGACACAATTGTTGTAGACTGAATTTCTGTGTATCGACACAAGTCCTGTGTGTCGACACAATCTGGCTCCTGGTGTCAACACATTTCCTTCACAAGTTTCGACACTTGTACTTAGAATATTTTTTCTGCATTTCTTTAACCTGCACATTGAAACTCAACATCCCATCAAATACTCACTGATGTATATCATTGTGTTAAGTGAGGCTTCTCCAAATCAGGTACACAGTTTCTAATGTACCCAACAATCTCCCCCTATTTGGAGAGGTCATAAACCTTAGTCAATGATATACACCACTTATAATAAACAAGGATTATGATGTAAAAAGTCATTACAAAGACATGGTTTACCATAAGCAGAAATAGCATGTAACATCATTATCACAAAATATATTATAATACCTTAATCATCCATCACATAAACATAAGTATTCAATATCAAGTCATGGATGAAACAAGGAATTCATTTTCATATATACTCAGTAATCAAGAATAACAAGAATTTAGGACAAAAAAGATTACATAGTCCTTAACCTAGTCAATCTAACCTTAGGGTTGATCAGGTTCCTTAATGATGATTCCATTGCCAGACTGAATCCTTGCTTGTACTTTAGCTCATGTGTCATCAGCCAGCTTCTTTCCTTTAAGATCCTTCTTCTTGAGCTCTTCAGCCTTGATCTTTTGTCTTTTAAGGTAATGAAAAGGCTTTGAGAAATACTTGCTAGGCTCCACAGAGTTTGCAGGTATCTTCCCAGCTCTGAGGTCTCTTCGGAAGTGGTATATAGCATCTTGTTGTTCCTGATATTTGCTCCATTCCTGTTCAGAATACCACTTTACTCTATCATGCATATTCTCATTGACAGCATTCCAAGAAGTCAGAATAATATTCCTGGAGGTTGGACTCCATTGTTCAAAATTAGGTTTTAATTCTTTCTGTTCTCTGAGCCTCTCCTTAGACATCTGAGTTTCTCTCAGAGCATCCCTTGCTCTTTTGTGCTTCTTTTTCTCTTAGTAATGCTGCTGCAAACATTTTTACTTTTTCAAAAATAACATTTTGTGCCTCCATTGGAGGACTATATATTTGTTGTACTGCATTTTGGATTTCTTCAAAGTCTGGAGGTAGATATATGACTTGGGCTACTTTCTACTGAACCCCTTCTATGTAAGCTGGTTGAATTCCAGATTCAGCAGTGTTGTCATCATCACAAAGGCATGGATAACTAAGAGTTACTCTGATGTTATTTGTAACAACCCGACTCATTAAATAACATATAATAAAAGGTCCGGTCGGGCCCCCAAACTATATGCTACAAATAGACAGTAAGGTCACAGGTTTATATCAAAATACACGCGCACCCTAACCCAGAGCATTCTAGCGGAAGCCTATAAGTTGCACGAACTCAAACTATGAATGTCCACTACTATATAAATACCACATTTATATAAACACCAGGAATGTAAATAAGCACACCGCTCATGACCTTAAGGCCGTACAAGTTTCTCTTTACAAACATATGAATTCATACATCGGCACGCAGACTAGCCACACATGAAATCTAAATCTTCGCACGGCCTTCGAGGGCCTAATAGTTGCTATAGTAAGGGCTTCAACCCTCTAAATCCAGTCAGCCTGCAACACATGCATATTGACGTCCACCCCAAGGGTGATAAATAAAGCAATGGTCAGCATTCAGCTGACCAATTATAACGACCCTATCCCTTACCCGGGGCAGTGGTTCCTTCCCTGCATGCATTTTAATCATAACAGATATACATATCACACACAGTATCACAAACGTCAGCCTAAGTGCCAGGCGCTCTGTAGACTCAGGGAACGATTATGGTCTACCGAAAACCTCTATGTTCCACCACCGATTCGAGGTGTTTAGCTTATTGGCCGGGCATAAGCCTCCAAACACACGTCAAAGACCTCACGCACCCGGCTCATGCAGAGGCAATCACCTCACGGCAACTGTGAGCACTATCAGTCGACTTACCCAAGTAGTGTAACAAGCCTAGGGAAATTGCCCCGCTGCATTATCACCAATCGACCGCTCACCTGATCCTACTACTTAACTTGTTGGACAAGGGCATCATTCTCCAAACACACGTAGGAGACCTCTCGCGCCAAGCCACTCAGAGGTGTTCGCAATACATCTCATAACACCAACACACAGTGTCGCTTCCCAACCCATCAATAAAGCTTATGACGAGCATACAACCAAAGGAGCTATGCAAAGCATCCTTCCTACAATTCGCAAACAGCCTCACCTTCTCCGCAGGTTAACCGATTTATACAAGGAGTCTTCTTCGGTTCATAGCATCACCAATCTTGACATCCATCTAGATGGGCTTCACACACCATGCCTATTCCGTACTACACACTTCTGGATTTAAATACAGACTCGATCACTTGAATTGCTTACGCTTTCCACCTCTTGGTGGAGGATCCCATGCACATGCATAAAAGAGGACTTCACTTGTCAAAGAAGGAGATCGTTACCCTTGACGATCGCTTCAGAGCCATGGGGAAACAAGCTCGATGGAAATCACCGTGACGGCCTTGCCTCCACAATGCTGGCTTCAGATCTCGAGTCGCACAGCTGAAGCTCCGCCGGCGGCCGGAAAACTTCTCCTTCTTCCTCTTCCAAACTCTCCTCTCTCTCTCTTCTCTTTAGATAGAGAAAGGCCCAAGATTGAATGACAACTTCATGCCAATCCTAGAGTTAAACCCAGCTGGAAATACCCTGGGCCATTAGATCTAGGATGAGGGAAATGAACGACCACAAATCGCCTGAAAAGTCAACTTTTTGGGCTGACACGTCCTGTGACACGCCCATATCACTGGTCGTGTACTGCAAGTGGCACACGAACCGACTTACCTAGACCAGAACACGGGCCGATACATGCCCGTGTCAAGCCTCTGACATGCCCGTGTCAGTTGGTACACGCCCGTGTTGAGGGGCGTGTTCCTCACTCGACACAGGACAAACACTCTCGAGAAGCACACGGCTAAGGCACATGCCTCTGTCCTTGGCCATGTGCCGAACAAACCCCTTTGACATGCCCGTATCACAGACCGTGTTCCACACTCAATGCCACTAAACGCCACCCAGTTTCCAACCCGAGCAGGACACGCCCTGGGACACGTCCGTGTCCCAAGCCGTATCGCCTCTTAATGCCCGTGGACTTCAATTTTTCCAGGCTCCCACGACAATGCCGAGTACCTAGAGCTGGACACACTTTGGGACACACCCATATCCCAGGCTGTGTCACCCAGCCTAAACTCCAAATTGAAGTTTGCGGTGTTATAATCCTCCCCACCTTGCAGAAATTTCGTCCCGAAATTTAGCGCAATGTAGATACCAACACAACCACTACATTGCAATAAAAACAAAGATAATCCGGGTTGCGTTCTCAGAGGCCGCAACTTTTCTCGCCCTATGACATCGCACCAATACATATGTTTTAACAAACACACAAACATACCATATGCATAAAGTACAAAATAAAAGCAATAAAGTGCACACCACTTTATTTCCGCTCATCCGCGTCTCTTAGGAGCTTCTTAACAACCTCCTGCAAGTCTAGGTTATACAATCGAGGCTGTTGTACTTCATGATGTGAGCTTTGTGGCTCCTGCACTTCGAGATTATACACTCACGGTTGCGCCTAGGATGCAGATGATTCTGCCACTACCTTACCCTTTTCCTCATAGGACGCGCCTGTCTTTTGCTCACTCTTTGACAGGCCTTTCCAACAGTAATGGGCTATATACCCCTGCTTACCACAAATGAAACAGGTACGTGGCTCAACACGTCCTTGACCAAACGTTGCTCTAGAAGTAACCTCCGAAGACATTTGTTCCGCAGTCCTGAACCTCTTCTTATAACATTTCCTAAACTCTGATTGTTCGGACTGCGGAAGTTTGAACTCTGACTTTTCCACCGCGAAGTTGTTTTTGTCCCGCACCCGTTTCAAGTCCTTCTCCAACGCACAGGTTGTTTAGACTAAGGCTTGGAATCCTTGGTTCACGGAACTCGGAAGCGCGAATCTCAACTCATCTCGGAGTCCCTCATAGAATCTTTTCGTCTTCCACGCTTATTCCACAAACATCGACCACGCATAACGTCCCAGCCTATTTAACTCATGCAGGTAATCATCAACAGTCTTCTCACCCTGCACCAGACGTTTAAATTCATTCTCCATTGCAATTTCCCGCGATACTGGCAAATACTTTGCCCAAACAAATACTTTGCCCAAAACAATCTGGAGAATTCCTCAATCGAAATCTCGCCCAGGCCTCTACCTGCCAACTGGTGTAGCTTGACTTCATACCACCAATGTCTCGCATCTCCTTCTAGTAGGAAAGTTGCTAACGTAACTCTCTGCCCCTCATCAATCCTGAGCGCTGTCAGGATCCTATTCACTCTTGAAAGCCAATCTTCCGCCTGCGTTGGGGAATTCGCCCCGACAAACGTAGGTGGATGAAAATCCACAAACCGCTTCAATTGCTCATTAGCCGCTTGCTCGTCCACTTGAGCTTATACACGCACTTGCCTTGCACCAACCCGAACTGGATCCACTACAGTCCTTGCCTGCCCAATAGGTTGTGCTTGAAACATGGCAAATATCGCCTCCGCAACTAAGCATACGGTTTCCACAGAAGGTGGAGGTGTTGGCACCTCAGCTTGTGCCTCACTCTCATCCGAACGCTGGGGCTTAGACTACCCAGCTCCACTCCTTGTCACCTATACGTGAACAAGATAACAATAATCAACCTGCAATCCAAAATGGCAAACATACCGAATACACACGCGCATATTCCTAGTGGACATTCTTGAGTTCCATTATGTTAAAACGGTTCGCACGTACACGTGCTTGCCACACGACAAAAGAATTCGGCCACAAATTCGAAAGCGGAAAACCTAGGGCCTCTGATACCAAAATGTAACAACTCAACCCATTAAATAACAGATAATAGAAGGTCTAGCCGAGGCCCTACACAATATGCTACAAACAGACGGCGAGGTCATAGGTTAATATCAAAATACTAGAGCACGCTAACCGTGAACATTCTAGCAGAAGCTTAAAAGTTGCATGAACTCAAACTATGAATGCCCACTAATATATAAATATCACATTTATATAAACACCAGGAATATAAACAAGCACACTGTTTGGCATTGCATCCACAATAACCCAGATTTGTATGAAGTCACCCTTGAACTAAGATGAATTAAGTTGTATTTGATATCTTGTTCAAGTTGTGTGTTTGAAGATCATCATTACTAAGTGTAGACCAATGCCAGTCTACAGTGGGTCATGAACACAGGACCATACAATATAATCCCTCACTGTGTGATCCAAGGTATTGACTCATGTGTAGCCTCTCTATTGGGATACACTTCATATTTAAACACTTAGACCATGGAATAAAGATTGGACCCTTAAAGGGAAGAAAAAGTTTCTTTCTAAAAATTTGAAAAATTTTGTAAGTGTACTTCTCGAGAAGTTCTTTCAGTTCTCGAGAAGTAGAGTTATAAGTTCTCGAGAAACAGGAGTTTAGTTCTCGAGAAGTTTAGCTGTTTCAGTTCAAAATTTTTTTTAATTATGACTCTCGAGAAGTATCTCTTAGTTCTCGAGAAGTCCTTTCAATTCTCGAGAAGCTTGGCTCTTAGTTCTCGAGAAGTCCCAGAGCAGTTCTCAAAAAGGTTAGAAAGTTTCAAGAAATTCTTTCTAAGTCCTAGTTCTCGAGAAGTCAGGCTATAGTTCTCGAGAAGTCCAAATTAGTTCTCGAGAAGTTCTTAGTTCTCGAGAAACTCAGCTTCATAGTTCTCGAGAAGTCAGGCTATAGTTCTCGAGAAGGACATATTGTTTTCGATAAGTATTGATCCTGAAGTCTCGAAAACTAAGTTCAATTCCAGACAGTTTAGTTCTCGAGAAATTCAATCAGTTCTCGAGAGCTAATGCTACTTCTCGAGAACTGCAGACTAATATTTTTCTGAAGTTTGTTTAAGTCAAGATCGGCCGGATTTTTTTGAATGACTTGGCGTGATTGGTCCACGTGTCGTCATTAATGTCTTTTCTAACCGTTAGGAGTAATCATATATAAGGTCTTGTCATTAAGACCTAACCTTAACAATAATCTTTTGCAAGAAGCGGCTATCCGTTCACTCAAAATTCCTCTCGTCGGCCATTTCTAATTTAAGATCTCTGAAGCCGCCGCCGCCGCTCACGATCAGATCGACTCTTCGGTTGTCGATCAAGAAGACTTATTGTTCAAGGATTCTCATATTCTCCTTGATCGAGTTGGTCAAAGCTTTCTCGGATCAGATCTACTCATCTTATTCAACATTTCTGAAAAAGCCGCAAAGTTCAAGAAGAAGATTAAGATATTCACTTTTCCAGATCTGAGAAAATTATTCTGTTTGTAATTAAAAATTTCTTTACTATTATTGTAGGAGATTTCCTCCGAGTGTAGGAGTGTTGTTCTCCGAGTTTGTAGCAAGTTTTTATCTTCCAAGTGTAGATCCTTTTGGATCGAGTTTGTAGGAACTTGGTTGCGAGGCGTAGGATTGTTTTCAATCCGAGATAGTGGAGTAGCCGAGTCTAGTGATTGCTAGATCAGTGAGGTAAAGTGGACGTACCCAAGATTAGTGAACCACTATAAATCTTCTTGTCTTTCTGTGATTGCTTGATTTCTTGTGTTAGATCGCTAAAATTTTTATTCCGTAAATAGATGCACGATTCACCTATTCACCCCCCTCTAGGTGATTTAGGTTGACAACTTTACACTTTTAATTTATATCAGAGGGAGGTTGGTCGTAAAAAGGTTAACACCTTGATCAATTTCCTCTCAAAAGTTGTACTTTGGTTATTAAAGCAATGGACAAGGTCAAAGATTTTGCCAAGCTTCCTTTGTGCACAATGAATAACTTTCCCATATAAAAAGAGAGAATTAAATTTTTCATGGAAGCTGTGGATCCCCGGATCTTAATGACTATTGAAGAAGGTCCATACGTTCCTATGACTATCTCCACTATAGATCCAACCAAGAATGTTCCTAAGAAATTGATGGATCTGGATAAGGACAAGATTGCACTTATCTCATTGGACAAGAAAGCTAAAAATATCATAGCAAATACAGTCGATGACTTGATGCTGCAGAATATGATTCACTACCAATCGGCTAAGGAGATGTGGCAGTCTCTAGTTACTTTGATGGAAGGTATTAAAGAAGTGAGGGATGATAGAAGGTCCCTACTAAACCAGAAATATGATGCCTTCAAGAAAGGGTCAAAGGAGACCATTGCAGATACCTTTGAGAATTTCTTCAAGATAGTGAATGGACTAAGAGTGTATGGCAGAGTCTTCACCAATGAGGAGCTGAATGATAAGTTTTTGAGGTCTCTCATAAAGGAATGGGACAACAAAGTCTGTGCCATCCGGGAGTTTGGCAGACTTGCTAAGACAGACCCACAAAATCTAAATTGCAAGCTGATGTCCTATGAACTACAGATCAATTCCAGAAAAGCTGAAGAAGAGAAAAGTCGCTTCTCCTCAAAAGAGAAGTCGGTTGCATTAAAGGCTGATAGTTCAAGGAAGGGCAAAGCTGCCTCACCAGCACCAGCTCAAGAAGTAAGTGAAGAAGAAAGCTCAGAGCCAAGAACCTCAGGATCAGAACTATCTGAAAGAGAGTTCTCTTTGCTCTCTCGGCAGTTCAAGAAATTCTTGAACAAGAATAAGCAGTGGAGAGGCAAGGATGCCTCATACAGAAGATCACAAAATGACGGTGATCAGCGAAAGAAAGGCTCGGGTAGCCGTGACAGTTATAACTATAAACAGAACAAACAGATTTCTACTAACATCGTCTGCTACTATTGCAACAAACAAGGTCACGTTATAGCTTACTGCCCCCACAAGAAGAAGGAGGGTGGAATAAGAGAGGAAAAGAAGTCCTCATACCACAAGAAGATGACAGAGAAGATCCTATTAGCCAAGAAGGGCAAAACTCTCAGCGACTCTAACTCATCTAAGTCGAGTAAGGAAGAGGAAGTCTACTTTGGGGTCATGGCTCAATCAGATGACGAACAAGAGCCCCAGTTTACTGGGGAGGTAAAATCTCATACTTCTCTCTTTGAATCTTAAAGTTCTGAGCATGATCATGAGGACAGCTCTTCTGACGATGAGTCGAAACTTATGGCCCAGTACCAGGAGTTGATCATGACTTATGACAAATGTCACCGAGTCATGAAAACTCGGGCTAAAGAGATTAAGTCTCTAAAGGCTATTGAGAGAAGCTTTAGATAAGAAGTCGCTAAGACTGACTCTCTTCAAGAGAACTTCAATTTTGCTATTGAAGAACACAATCAAGCTCTTAAGTACCTTGACCTTAAAGATGAAATCATCAAAGAGTTGGAAAAACAACTCCAGGCTGAGAAGAAACTTGTTAAAAGTTTCTCTAAGCCTAAGACAGTTCTTCCACTCGTTGCTGAATTCTCAGCTAAGGCCAAAGGAGCTGGACTAGGACATGTTGCCGCTCCTAGTAAATCTTCTAGGAGAAATAAGGCTAACCGGAAGAATAAGGCCGCCAAGAAGGCCTTGGCCAAAGAAAAGGGGAAAGCCCCTCTAGATCAGACTGTATTTAAGAAAGTCATCTTTCCAACAAATAAGTTTGATCTGGACTCGTCCTATGGTCACTTCACCAGGCCTACTTACATAGAGCCAAAGTCTCGGTACCAAGGATGTACTCGCCCTCGGATCTTTGGTGAGATTGTCTTAAAGGTACCTTATGAAGAAGTGATTCTTAAGGTATATGGTCCTTATAATCATGGCCAAAACTTCAAGAAAGCACCTAAAGTAAAGGCCGTTGAGGAAAGGCCTCCGAAGGAGAAGAATTCATGTAATTGCCATCATCATGAAGCCTTTCCCCCAAGAGTGCTACACCTTCTAGACCACCATCTCAAGAGGTCAAGCAGGAGTACATAAGGCAAAGATACAACAGGTTTGACTATTGGTGCTGTGGCAAAATTGGTCATTTTGCCATCGATTGTTGGTTTAATACCAGGAAAGTTACTACTCCTCAAGTTGGCAACATGAGATTGACCACTCAGAATGCTAATTTTTTTAGGGGGAGTGTTCTAACCCAAGACCAAGGACCCAAACATGTTTGGGTTCCTAAGGCAAAGTGATCATGAATGCAGGTATGTCCAAAGGCCACCAAAATACCAATCTGGTACTTGGAAAGTGGATGCTCTCGGCACATGAACGGGACAAGAAGCCTACTCTAGAATTTCACTCTAGTGATTAATGGAACAAAGGTCATCTTTGGAGGTTCAGACCCAGGGATAAATAAAGGCTACGGTATGATCACTAATGGTAATGTATCCTTTTCGGATGTAGATTATGTGGAGGGATTGGAACACAATCTCATAAGCATAAGTCAACTATGCGACAAAGGATACATAGTTGAGTTCCACGCTGACAAGTGCTTGATAAACTCTGTTAACAGTGTGGAAACAATACTATCAGGCACTCGAAGAAGGAACATATTTTGTATAAATTTCATTTGTATAGATTCTTCTACACCAGTGTGTCTTTTGGCAAAAGATAGTGCGTCTCTTGGTGACCAATGGCACAAGAGGCTAGCACATATTAATTATAAAACTATTAATAAATTATTCTCCCAGAACTTAGTACGTGATGACCCAAATGTCAAGCACGTCAAAGAGAGACCTTGTCATACATGCGTAAAAGGCAAGCAAACAAGGGCTACCTTTAAAAGCATTATAGGCAAAAACACTAATAGGTGTTTACACCTACTTCATATGGACTTGTTCGGTCCACTACAAGTTAGAAGTTTAGGAGGTAAGGATTATACGTTGGTAATTATTGAAGATTACTCGCGTTTTGCGTGGGTGTTCATTCTGAAACACAAGTCAGATACCTTTGAAATCTTTACAAATTTTATCAGGCAGGTCCAGAATGAATACTACTGTTCCGTAGTCAAAATCAAAAGTAACAATGGAACGGAGTTCAAATCTGGGGCCATGACAGAATTTTGTGAAAGCCTATGTATCTTTCATGAGTTTTCCTCTCCTCGTACTCCACAGCAAAATGGAGTAGCTGAGAGAAGGAATACAACACTCATAGAGGCCTGCAGGACCATGTTGAGTGATGCTTCACTACCCGAGTACTTCTGGGCTGAAGCCGTCAACACTGCTTGTCATGTGCAAAATTGAGCCCTCATACACAAGAATCATGATAAGACACCTTATGAACTTCTAAAAGGCAGGAAACCAACAGTTTCATATTTTTGAATTTTTGGCTGCAAATATTTCGTACTTAATAATGGTAAGTATCATACTACTAAGTTTAGTGAGAAAAGTTTTGAAGGTATTCTTGTAGGATATAGTAGCCCTAGTAAGGCATACAAGGTTTTCAATAGAAAAACTTTGGTTGTAGAGGAATCCATACATGTTGTATTTGATGAGACGAGCTTGCTGCAAAGCAAATTGTCTAGTGTGCTTGTTGAAGATGCAGATACAAGGATTAAAGAGATCAGCTTGGATGAATCGACCGAAGGTTGAACCAAAGAAGTTTGAGGAAGCAAACTAAGACGCATCGTGGATCTTGGCCATGGAAGAAGAATTGAATCAGTTCAAGTGCTACAAAGTTTGGACGCTTGTTTCAAAACCCAAAGGTAAGAATATCATCGGAACGAAATGGGTCTACAGGAACAAGTTGGACGAGAATGGGATAATAATCAAGAACAAGGCCAGACTCGTCGCCAAATGATATCGTCAAGAAGAAGGGATCGACTTCGACCAGACATATTCTCCAGTGGCAAGACTGGTGGCCATCAGACTGTTCCTGGCTTATGCTGCACTGAAGGGATTCACTGTCTACCAAATGGACGTGAAGTCCGCTTTCCTTAATGGTGACATAAAGGAAGAGGTGTATGTGGATCAACCCCAAGGTTTTGTTTATCCTAACTATCCTGAGCATGTTTATTTATTATCAAAAGCATTGTACGGTTTGAAACAAGCTCCTGGAGATTGGTACGAAACGCTGTCTAGCTTTCTCCTCGAGAACAAGTTCACAAGGGGAAAGATAGACAAGACATTATTTCTTAGGGAAATTAAAGGCAAGATCTTGCTAGTGTAAATCTATGTCGACGACATTATTTTGGGCTCTACAGACGACAACCTCTGCAAAAAGTTCTCTAAACTTATTCAAGGGAAGTTTGAACTGCGCAGTATGGGAGAGCTGAAGTATTTCTTAGGACTTCAGGTGAAACAATCTGAAGATGGAATTTTCATCTCACAGATGAAGTTCACGAGGGAGTTGATTAAGAAATTCGTAATTGAGAGTGCAACCTCTATGAGGACTCCAATGGCCTCAGCTATGTCTCTGGACAAGGATGAGAAAGAGAAACCATTTGATGAAACAAAATAGAGAAGCATAGTTGGATCCTTTCTCTACCTTACTGCTAGTAGACCAGAATAATGTTCTCCACATGTGTCTGTGCTAGATTCCAAGTGAACTATAAGGAATCTCACTATGCTACTGCAAAGCGGATCTTGAGATACCTTAAAGGTATACCGAATCTTGGCTTATGGTACCCAAGAAATAATGACAGCGAACTAATAGGTTTCTCAGATGCAGACTTTGTAGGTAGTAAAGATGACAGGAAAAGCACTTCCTGGACGTGTCAATTTCTTGGAAGAAGGCTTATTTCATGGAGCAGCAAAAAGCAAAACTGTGTCAGAATCTCAACGGCCGAGTCAGAATACATTTCTGCCGGTAGTTGTTGTGCATAGTTGCTTTGGCTAAAGAACTAGCTAGAGGATTACAACATGAAGATCATAGACATTCCATTATTCTGCGACTCCTCCAGCGCAATCACAATCGCAAACAACCCAGTCTCGCACAGCCGGACAAAGCACATCAAGCTCAGATATCACTTCATCCGGGAGCACGTGGAGCAAAGGGATATAGATATGCAGTACATTCCAATAGATCGGCAAGTTGTAGATATTTTCACGAAGCCGCTGGACGAGACCAAGTTAAATTTCTTCAAAACTAAACATGGGATGTTGAACAAAGAAGGATAAGTCACAGGAGATCAGTTCAAATCTCAAGAATCAAGGATACTTCAAACAAGTCAGAAATTTCTCAAGAGGAAGGTAGTTCTCGAGAACTCTGTCTACTTCTCGAAAAGTAACATATTCATTCTCGAAAACTCTAACTCCTCGAGAACTTGACTTATTTCTCGAAAACTCAGACTCCTTCTCGAGAACAAAGACTTATCTCTCGAAAAGTTTTCTTAGTTTTCAAGAACGTTGAATTGTCTCTCAAAAAGTCTCTTCCGTTCTCGAGAACCAGTATATTACTTCTCCAGAAGTCCCCTGGCAGTTCTCGAGAACTATACCCTACTTCTCGAGAAATGCTCATTGCCTTTTCTACTTATAATTAATTTCTTCTATTTTGAAAACCCGGTGATTTAAGCCCTAATCCTAGATTAATTAGACACTTAATTGACATTACTGGGATTATATATATATATAATACTTTAGAAATCCCAAATCAACTGACATTTCAAATTTCCTATTCTCGAAAACTCTTCATCTTCCGCCGACAGACAGCGTCGTTGCAGCCATCGTCCCGCACTCCGCTCGTTGCCGCCGACAGCATCCATGGCGCACAGTTCGAAGATAGGAATCGGCAGTGAACTAGTCGTCAAAGGAATTGCAGACATTTCAGATGATTTTCAGAACATGCTTCTTCTCCTCGACACGACCGAACTGATGTTCGTTCTATCAGAACCCTATAGTATTGTTTTTCCAGATATCGAAGAATTCTTCAGAAATGCAAAGGTAAGGAGGAATGGTAAGATTTTGAAAACTACAGTTAAAGGGATCAAAATCAAGTTAGATAAAAATAAAGTTTCAAAGCTTCTGAAGTTGCCCATTGTGGAAGAAGAAGATGACCTAACTCTGGAAGATTATGACAGGACTAACTCCTTCTGTGGAGTTTCTGAGGAATTCAACTCCTTAAGGAGACATCTTTTCAATGATGTAGGATAACTTCTGGCAAACATAATTGGAAAAATATTATGGTGCAAAACAGGGTCGATTAGTTTCATAACAAATGATCTATTTCGAGTAATGACAGCTATAATCTGTAGAAAGAAATTTCAGTTTGGCATGATGATATTTGAGATGATTAGGGACAGCATTCAGGATCCCAAATTTGCAAGGATAATCTCTTTATTGCTGAGTGAGATTGATCCAGTCACTTTCAAACTTTCTAAAGGCACTTCAGTTCACCACCTGAAAAAGATCTCATTGGCTTCCATCCAAAGATGGGAACTCAAGCTAAAAAATCCAAAGCAATTAGCTAAAGAAATTGCAGCTTCTGCCTCTGAGGTCAGGACCCCATCTCCCTCCTATCATCATGTTGCTGAACCATCTGGTGCAATAACTTAGGGGGAGCCTACAGCCTATGTTTCTGTTGTCAGATCTCCTACTCCCTCTCCAGCAAGATCAGCAAGCAAATCTCCCATCAGAAGTCATGACAGCTCTATAGCAAAGTCCTAAGTGGCACTCTCTCCAGAAGATACCATTCCAGATGCTCAAGTCCAAGAAACCCTCCAAAACACTACAGAAGCCATTGACAGAATGGTGGAAGAACTCACCTTGAATGTTCCTCCCCTCTTCAAGGAACCAGCTGAAAAACATCCAAAAGATCCTTCTCCAGCTCCCACTCCTTCTCCTATCAGTTTAAAAGAATCTCCTCTTGCTCAATCCCCTTCTGCCAAGCAAGATATCCCTGAGACTGTTCTTCTTTCTGATGAAGAAAGAATATCTCCTGAGCCTGCTTATATTCCCTTGAGGAATTTGATTTCTCCATCCCCTCATTAATTGATCAGGCAGATATTACCCCTGTTCAGACTACCAGAGCTGTAAGCTCAGTGATTCTTGAAGAGATACCTCTATGGAAAGCCCCTCCTCCTGCTACTATTTCTGCTTCTACCTCTGCCTCTACCTCTTCAAATACTTTTTCTACTGCTGCTACCCCTTCCAACTCAGAACTTCTTATCCAGATAGGCCAAATGCTCTCTGATTAAAGGAAACACTTTGCGAATTCTCTGAAAGTGATGCAAGACAAGTTACTGCCTTACAAACATAAATGAGTCATGTATTTTCTTAGATCCAACACAACACTGACTCTCTCAGGAGCTTATTTCAGATTTGTGGCAAAGCTATAGATCACACTATTACTAGTGTTGGTCAGGTTATGGAACAATCTCTCACTCTTGCAAATAATAAGATTGAATTAGAAAAGAATGCTCAAAAGCATGTGATGAAGGTTTGTGAGGAAGTTTGGTTTTTCAAGGAAGAAGCCATAGAAAAACTCCTTGTAGAATTCAGAAAGGGGGAGAGCCTGTTGAAAGCGCATGTAATCAAAATTGTGGATAAGTTTTCTACAGATGCAAACACTCTCTGGGCTGAGAAAATTTCTGAAATCAATAAGAATGTTTTAGCTCAAATCCAGTCAGTGAAGTTCTATACTTATGACACCACAGTTTGGATGCTCAATCAGATTTTCCCTAACATTCAGGCTGATCCAAATATTATTCCTCATCATCTGAATCCTCTGGTTGCAGGACAGCCCAGTCAGGTACCAGCTCAAATATAACAACCTCAAATGCCTTGCTTCTCTACTAGACTAGAAGATCAGGATCCTCCTCCAGCCTCTTATGACCAGGTATGGGATGACATTATTCCTCGGGATTTACCAAAGATCAACACTTCTAAAAAGAGGAAATATGGAGAAGGGCCATCTGCCAGTAGAAGCATTCCCAAAGTTTATTCAGATAAAAGGAAAGCAAAGGAATTTGCTGAAGTTTGGAGCCCCCCTTCTAAGAGCTTAATTCTTGATACTCTTAAGTTAGTAATGGACTATAATGAGAATAGAAATCTTCACTACAGCTCAGTTGAGTGGGAATTATATGAAAAGTCCATGAACAAAAGGAGGATATATGATAGGGAATATGGAATGAATAATCCTAAAGAAACTCCAAAGCCCCCAAGGTATTATCCCAAACCATTCAGCTATCCGAGAAGGCAGCAGAAAAAGCAAGACAGACAACCTTAGAGCAAAGAATGTACTTTTGTTGAGTTATTCTTGAGAATTTTGTTGAAATGGTTGTTGATTAAGAATTCTAAAACATTACTTATATACCATTTCCAGTTTTGCCTAATTGTGTTCAATTAATCTCTTCTGCCTTAATTTAAATTTCCATTTCCAGTTCTTTATTAATTTTCATAATACACCTTAGTGTAGAGGGTTCTTACTTCTACAAATAGGGTGAGATTTTTGGGCATTGCATTCATAATAACAAAGATTTGCATTAAGTCACCCTTGAACGAAGATGATTTAATTTGTATTTGATATCTTGTTCAAGTTGTGTATTTGCAGATCATCATTACTAAGTGTATACCAATGTCAGTCTACAGTGGGTCATGAACACAGGACAATACAGTGTAATCCCTCACTATATGATCCAAGGTGTTGACTCATGTGTAGCCTCTCTATTGGGATACACTTCATATTCAAACACTTGGACCATGGAATGAAGATTGGACCCTTGAAGAGAAGAAAAAGTTTCTTTCTAAAAAGTTTAAAAATTTTCTAAGTCCACTTCTCGAGAAGTCCTTTAAGTTCTCGAGAAGTAAGGTTAGAAGTTCTCCAGAAACAGGAGTTTAGTTCTCGAGAAGTTTAGCTGTTTCAGTTCAGAAAAATTTTCTAAGTATGACTCTCGAAAAGTATCTTTTAGTTCTCGAGAAGTCCTTTAAGTTCTCGAGAAGCTCATCTCTTAGTTATCGAGAAGTCCCAGAGTAGTTCTCGGGAAGTTCAGAAAGTTTCAAGAAATTATTTCTAAGTCTTAGTTCTCGTAAAGTCAGGGTATAGTTCTCGAGAAGTCAAGATTTGTTCTCGAGAAGTTCTTAGTTCTCGAGAAACTCAGCTTCACAGTTCTCAAGAAGTCAGGCTATAGTTCTCGAGAAGTCCATATTGTTTTCGAGAAGTATTTATCCTGAAGTCTCGAAAACTAAGTTCAATTCCAGACAGTTTAGTTCTTGAGAAATTCAATCAGTTCTCGAGAGCTAATGCTACATCTCGAGAACTGCAGACTAATATTTTTCTGAAATTTGTTTAAGTCAAGATCGGAAGGATTTTTTGAATGACTTGACGTGATTGGTCCACGTGTCGTCATTAATGTCTTTTCTAACCATTGGGAGTAATCCTATATAAAGTCTTGTCATTAAGACCTAACCCTAACAATAATCTTTTGCAAGAAGAGGCTGTCCATTCACTCAAAATTCCTCTCGTCTGCCATTTCTAATTTAAGATCTCTGAAGCCGCCGCCGCCGCTCACGATCAGATCGACTATTCTATTGTCGATCAAGAAGACTTGCTGTTCAAGGATTCTCATCTTCTCCTTGATCGAGTTGGTCAAAGCTTTCTCGGATCAGATCAACTCATCTTCTTCAACATTTCTTAAAAAGCCGAAAAGTTCAAGAAGAATATTCAGATATTCTCTTTTCCAGATCTGAGAAAATTATTCTGTTTGTAATTCAAAATTTCTTTACTATTATTGTAGGAGATTTCCTCTGAGTGTAGGAGCGTTGTTCTCCGAGTTTATAGGAAGTTTTTATCTTCCAAGTGTAGATCCTTTTGGTTTGAGTTTTTAGGAACTTGGTTCCGAGGCATAGGATTGTTTTCAATCCAAAATAGTGGAGTAGCCTAGTCTAGTGATTTGCTAGATCGGTGAGAAAAAGTGGACCTACCCAAGATTGGGGAACCACTATAAATCTTCTTGTCTTTCTGTGATTGCTTGATTTCTTGTGCTAGATCGCTAAAATTTTTATTCCGCAAATAGACGCACGATTCACCTATTAACCCCCCTTTAGGTGATTTAGGTTGACAACTTTACACTTTCACACACCGCTCACGGCCTTAAGGACTTAAAAGTTTCTCTTTATAAACATATGACTTCATACATCGGCACGGAGGCCGGCCACACATGAAATCCAAATCTTCGCACTGCCTTCAAGGGCCTAATAGCAGCAGTAGCAAGGGCTTCAGCCCGCTCAATCCAATCAGCTCGCAACACCTGTATATGGATGTCCACCCTAAGGGTGATAAACAAAGCAATGGTCAGCATTCAGCTGACCAATTATAACGACCCTACCCCTTACCCGTGGCAGTGGTTCCTTCCCTTCATGCATTTTAATCACAACAGATATACATATCACACATAGCATCACAAATGTCGGCCTCAGCGCCAGGCGCTCCGTGCACTCAGGGCACAAATATGGTGTACTGAAAACCTCTAGGTTCCACCACCAATTCGAGGTGTTTAGCTTATTGGCAAGGCAAAAGCCTCCAAACACACGTCGGAGACCTCAAGCACCCAGCTCACGCAGAGGCAATCACCTTACGACAACTGTGAGCACTATCAGTCGACCTACCCAAGTAGGGTAACAAGCCTAGGGAAATCACCCCGCTGTATTGCCACCAATTGACCGCTCACCCAATCCTACCACTGAACTTGTTAGACATGGGCATCAGCCTCCAATCACATATCAGAGACCTCTCACGCCCACCCACTCAGAGGTGTCCGCAATCCATCTCATAACACCGACACACAGTGCATCTTCCCAACCCAACAATACAGCTTGTGCCAAGCATACAACCAAAGGAGCTATGCAAAGCATCCTTCTCACAATTCGAAATCATTCTCACCTTATCTGCAGGTTAACCGATTTATATATAGATTCTTCTCAAGTTCGCAACATCACCAATCTAGACATCCATCCCGATGGGATTCACACAGCATGCCTATTCCATACTACACACTTCCAGATCTAAATGCAGACTCGATCACTGGAATCACTTACGCTTTCCACCTCTTGGTGGAGGATCCCATGCACATGCATAAAATAGGACTTCACTTATCTAAGAAGGAGTTCGTTACCCTTGACGATCGATTCAGATCCATGGGTAAACTAGCCGGATGGAAATAATCGCAACGGCCTTCCCTCCACAACTCTGGCTTCAGATCTCGAGTCGCACCGGTGAAGCTCCGCTGACGGCCGAAAAGCTTCACCTTCTTCCTCCTCCAAGCTCTCATCTCTCTCTTCTTTTTAGATAGAGAAAGGCCCAAGATTGAATGATAACTTCATGCCAATCCCAGAGTTAAATCCAGCTGGAAATACTATGGGCAATTAGATATAGGATGAGGGAAACGAACGGCCACAAATCGCTTTAAAAGTAAACTTTTTGGGCTGACACGGCCTGTGATACGCCCGTGTCATAGGCCGTGTATTGCAAGTGGCATACGAACCGACTTACCTAGACCAGAATATGGGCTGAGACACATCCTTGTCAAGCCCCTGACACGCCCGTGTCAGTTGGTACACACCCGTATCCCACACTGTATCGCCTCTCAACGCTTGTGGACTTAAATTTTTCCAGGCTCTCACGACACTGTTGAGTACCCAGAGCTTGACCGCCTTGGGATACGCCCATTTCTTAGGCCGTGTCACCCATCCTGAACTCCAATTTGAAGTTTGGGGTGTTACACTATTGGTTATCTATTTAGCATGATCTGAGCTTGCTTTGACTAATACCCTCTCCCCCTTTATGACTTCTAATTCCACGTGGTCTCTCAGATCATTCTTATGAAATCTTACCTAATCATCTAGATAATTTGTACCTTCTTTATAGTAGGTCCTTAACTTCTGCATTTGATTAGATATTGCATTTTGAGATGCTTGGATGGCGATTTTGACAGCAGCTAAATCCTCTTTGATTTGTTTATCAAAATCAGACTTTACTGTAACCAATTGTTCCTTTATAGCAGTTGCTTTACACCCGAGATTTGTTAGAATAGTATTATGGGAGCTTCTAGATTTTGATTCATTCTGATTTGATTTTCCAAAAAATAACCTTGTTTGACTGCAATGTCCTCTATTGCAGTCTTGGCCTCCTGTTGTTGCTTAGCCAAGTAGACTACAACATTACCTCCCATTTGGATGCAATCTATCATTTCCTTCTTGTTCAAGTTTACTTCAAACCTAATGGATTTGATATCCTGGGCCAAGTGGAATTGCAGATCTTTGGTGTTCTTATCCATATATTTTTTAAGAGTAATTCTCTGCGCATCCAACATCAATTGTAGTTGCACTAAAAGTGAACTGAACTCTACTACAAGAGAAGGTGTTTATGGGGCAGTCTTCAAGGCTTTCTTATAGCTTTAGATCCTCTTCTTGAGCTCCATAAGTTTCCTTTTCTCTGCCCTGGAGGCTTCTTCTTCTTCAAAGGAATCAGATCAACTAGCTAAGTCCACTATTTTATTTTGTATAGGGTCAAGGATTTGCATCTCCCCCTCAGTTCTTGGTCCTTGTAATTCTGGAAATAGTTCTTCCAGTGTTACCTCTTGTTGCATCTGAATAAGAGGAATAACTTTCTCATGCTCAACTGGTGGCTCCCCCTGGAATTCAAGGTTTTCTTTCATGGGTATTTATTTCTCAGGAACTTTGTGTTGCTCATGTTGATCAATGACATTCATGAGCACATCCTGTGCTTCATTCTCAGTGCCTTTGGCAGCTTGATTAATTCCCCATACTACCTCTCTTATAGAGAGATTGGCTGAATCACTGTCCAGTTTAGTTATTTGGACATTTGTATTTAGATCATTATCTCCTCCTGAAGTTGATAGCACTTATTGATCTAGAACTTGAATAGTCTCCCCCTATAACTGATCCATAGAGATGTTGCTGTCAGGAACGTCTACCCCCTGTAACTTATCATCAGTTCCAAGTTCTGGAGGAGGAGATTTCCTTGTCCTTTATGGTCTTTCTTCATTTGAGATGAAAACAACTGCTTCCTCTGAATCACTTGAAAATTCAGTTGTCTTGGCTGGAGATTTCTTTTTCTGGACCGACTTCATGTGTTTCTGAGGTGTAGAGACATCCATGGACAACAGGTACTTTGTCCCACCTAGACAGTATTCTTAAGTCCATTCTCCTTATATGTTTTATCTTAGTACCAAACTTCTGGGTCAGTATTTCTGGAATATAAGTAGCCAGATAGATGCTAAGTATTCTACCCAGATTGGGCTTCTTAATCCCTTCCTTAATTTTCTCAAACATCACTACAGCCCAGTAAGTCTTTACTTTGAATATAATTTTGGTCATGAGACTGAATATGTAGGCTGAGATCCTATCATGTCCTCCAGGTTTACATTATATTAACTTTCCCCGAATTTCTAAAAGGAATTTCCCTTGGGAGTTCATTCCCTTCTGTATCATTGTTGCTTCAATCTTTGTGGATGGTGATAAGCCACACCAGTTTAGTGCACCAGCTGTCATTTATGAATCTAGTTCATCTTCTTATTTGATTTTGGGAAGATGTAGGATCTTACTCAGTCATTTGATTGTGACCTTGACCTTCCATCCTTGAACCGTGGATTTGATTTTGGTGCTAGTTGAGTCTAGGAAGGCATTCGAGTAGAACTCAAGAACTTATTTCTTCTATATTTTGGTTGGTTCAGACACCAGATATTCTAATCCATCCATTGTGATTAGATTAATTACCTCCCTGATTTCCTGATTCGCATCATCAAAAGCTTGTCGAACAAGCTTATAACCCTCATTGATGTTCTCTTCCATCTTCGGTGCCATTATTGTTTGTTCTGAATCGTACAGTCGACAGGATTTTGCTCTCTCCTATTTAAAGGATTCTAAGAAAAGGAAGACAAAAAGACGTGCCTAAACTTAGAATCCTATAAGTTGACACTTAGTTTCTAGTGTCGATACAGACTACTTAGGTCACGACGGAGAATCTAAAGTCTCGATAGTGTTGTGTCGACACTGACATTTTATATCGGCACAAAGTTTTATAGCTGTGTTGACATAGAGTTTTTTTTATTGACACAACTAGTTGATAGTGTCAACACACGCCTTGTAGTGTCGACACAGATTTTATAACTTAGCCAAAATTAAAAGATTTTCTAGAAACCTTGAAATTCTATATACCTTATGATTTTCTTTATTTATCAGATTATTCCAGGCTCAACATACCTAATTCAATTTTAAAGCAATTTAATCTAGTTTCATCAAGAGGTTTGGTGAATATATCAGCAATTTGATTATCAGTGTTGACAAATTCTAAACTTATGTCTTCTTTTTCAACATGATCTCTAATGAAATGAAACCTGATTTCTATGTGCTTAGTTCTGCTATGTGAAACAGAATTTCTAGCAATAGATATGACACTAGCTGAGTCACAATATAATGGAGTTCTACTTACCTTGATGTCATAGTCTTCAAGTTGATATTGTATCTATAACAGCTAATCATAGCAACTGCCTGCAGCTACATATTCTGACTAAGCAATTGATATAGACACACTTGTCTATTTTTTGCTATTCCATGACACCAATCTTCCACTTAGGAACTGACATATGCTAGTGGTGTTTTTCCTATCTTCTTTACAGGCTGCAAAGTCTACATCTGAATAATCTGTTAGTAGAAAATATCTATTCTTAGGGTACCAAAGGCCAAGATTTGGTGTGCCCTTAAGATATCTCAAAATTCTCTTGATAGCAGAATAATGAGATTCTTTTGGGCAAGCTTGATACCTAGCAAAGACACATGTAGCATAAATGATGTCTGGTCTACTAGTAGTGAAGTAAAGAAGGGATCCAATTATCCCTCTATACAAAGACTCATCTAAAGGTTTTCTTGCCTCATCTTTTCCTATAGGAATACTTGACCCCATTGGAGTTCTCATGGTGGAGGCTGACTCTATGCCATATTTCTTAATTAACTCCTTGGTAAACTTAGATTGGGATATGGACAAGCCATCCTTAGTCTATCTTACTTGAAGTCCCAAGAAGAATTTCAGCTCACCCATGCTGCTCATCTCAAACTTCCCTTGCAAAAGTTTGGCAAACTTTCTACAAAGGTTGTTTTCAGTTGATCAAAAGATAATGTAATCAACATATATCTGGACTAGGTTGATCTTGCCTTTTGATTCCCTTATGAATAGAGTTTTGTCTATTTTCCCCCTTGAGAATTTGTTATCAATGAGGAAAGTAGACAGATTTTAATACCAAGCCCTAGGGGCTTGTTTCATTCCAAATAGAGCTTTCTTAAGCCTATAAACATAGTTAGAATAAAGAGTATCTACAAAACCTGAAGGTTGTTCAATATAAACTTTCTCTTTGAATTTACCATTCATAAATGCTTAATTTACATCCATCTGGAAAACTTTGAGCCCTTGGTATGCTACATAGGCAAGGAATAACCTTAATGCTTCCATCCTTGCCACTAGGGCAAATGCCTAGTCATAGTCTATTCCTTCTTCAGGCATGTAGCCTTTTGCTACCAGTCTTGCTTTATTCTTGAGTATAATGCCATTTTCATCTAACTTATTCATGTAGATCCACTTAGTCCCTATGACATTGTGATTCTTTAGTTTTGCAACCAACTTCCAGACTTTATATCTTTTGAATTGATTCAGCTATTCCTGCATGGCATCAACCCAATTTTGGTCTTCTATGGCTTCTTCAAATTTCTTTTGTTAAATCTGGGACAGGAAGATTGAACATAGAACTGTGTTCATGTTCTTGCTTCTAGTCAGAAAACCATGACTTGCATCACCAATGATTTAGTGTGCTAGATGATTCCTTATATGTCTATTTACTGGAGGCAGTCTGTCCACATCTTGATTTTCTTTACTCTCCCCGCCAAGTTGTACTTCATCGTCTTCATCTTCAGCTTGCGGGCCTTAGACTCCCCTTGGACATCATCCATCAATTTCCTCATCCTGTCTTGCAGGTTGGTATTCACTGATGGTTAGCATATCAATCTTTTCCTTCAAACTTGTAGGGCTAGAAGAAGTGCTAGACTGCTCACAATTGATTAGCTTAGATTCATTAGAGACTACATGGACAGATTCTTCTACAGCTTGAGTAGTCAAGTTGTAGACCCTGTATGCCTTACTATTACTGTTGTACCCAACAAATATCCCTTCTTGGTACTTGGCAGCAAACTTAGTTAAATAAGACTTGCCATTGTTAAGTACATAACACTTGCTACCAAATATCCTAAATTACGATAAGTTTTGTTTTCTGCCCTTAAGAATCTCATAATGCGTCTTCTTGTGGCTTTTGTTGATTGAAGCTCTATTGAGAATATGACAAGCAGTGTTTACTGCCTCAGCCCAAAAATATTCGGGGAGAGATGTATCACTTAGTAGTGTTCTACCAGCCTCAATAAGTGTTCTATTTGTCCTTTTAGCAATAAAATTTTGCTGGCGAGTTCTTGGTGATGAGAACTCTTAATGAATCCTATGTTCTTCACAGAACTTTTTCATACATTCAGACTGAAACTCAGTCCTATGATCACTTCTAATCTTAACCACAGAACTATTGGGTTCATTCTGTATTTGCTTAATAAATGTTTGGAAGATAGCTGGGGTTTCAGATTTCTTACTCAGAAAGAATACCAGGCAAATCTGGAAAAATCATCAACAACCACCAATCTATAGACTTTCCTACCTAGACTATGAACTGGCAAAAGAACAAATAGATCCATATATAGGAGGTATAAACACCTCACTGAATCTTTGGTATAAAGACTTTGGAAGGAGGTCTTGGTATGTTTGCCCTTTTGACAAGCTGAACATACACCCTCCTTGATGCACTTGACCTGAGGACCATTCCTCACTAACTCTTTACTAAAGAGTTAACCTATATTCTTGTAGTAAATGTGAGCTAACCTCTTGTGCCATTTTATATAATGAGCACCTTTCTCATCTGAAACAAGGCAAACATGAGAATCTTTATTCTCATATAAAAAATTTAGATAATAGACATTTCCTTTTCTATAGCCTATCAAGATAACCTCTTGGTCACTTGACCTTCTATTCTGACACCCATTCTTATTAAAAGAAGTTTTATAACCAAGATCACTTAGTTGACTTAAGCTTATTAGGTTATGTTTTAAACCTTTCATATATTCCACTTGAGTGATAGAGATTGAGCTATTAGAAATTTTACCAAAACTTTTGATTACTCCCTTTTCTTATCCACCAAAGAAACTTTAGGTCCATCCAATATAGGAGTAAAGTCCTGTAGCATACTTCTAGTTCCAGTCATGTTCCTGGAACATCTACTGTCCAAGTACCATATTGGGGTATGATCACTTGGACTCACCTGCATCAAACAAAATTACCAAAACTTAGAGCCCCAATAGTTATTGGGTCCTAGGTTCAGGTTAGATTGAAATATTACACTCTTGCCTACAGCCTTTCTGACAGGAAAGCTAGCATTTTCCTGGACACTAGTATTGTGCCAAAAATCAATGGTATAGTGGCCCACTTTGCCACAACACTAGCACTCATATCTATTGTATCTTATATTAAGTATATATTTAACAGCATTGCTATCAGTAGTCCTCAATTCTATAGGAATAGCAGTCTTTTTATTAAGTGTTAGGGCTGGTTCATCAAATACTGATGATTCCTCAAGAACATGGTGTGTTTGCTCATGGGCTGCCCTATTAGCATTTGCACCCTTTCCATCCTAATTACCATGCTCACAGTGACCATGTGTGATGTCATGGTCATACCTGTTAGTAGGATGCATCACTTTCCAGAAAGGAATAGGGGGTTTTGAAGTTAGTGGCTGAACTGGGGCTTTTCCTTTCCTTTTGGAATTAGCTGCCCTTGTTCTTCCCTTGAAGCATAATCCTTATTTACCCTTTTGAGCAATGAAGTTATCAATTAAGGGTAAGACTGACTTTGGCTTTGAGAATTTAGCCACAAGATCCCTCTCTCATTGAAGTCTGACTTCAAGATTCTTAATGTGATTATTTTTGAAGGTAATTGTTTCCATCTGAATGATTGTGATTTTTTTCAGTTGGCTTACTTCCTTCAATTTCAGATCCAGCACTTTTGCTGACTCTGAAGCAGCTAACTTGAAAGAGGCAATTTCCTTAGCCTGCTTTTTGGCAAGGATTCATCTTTTCTTAAAAGCTAGAAACAGATCACCATACTTATCAATTAGTTGATCCACATCCCCTTCAGAGTCAGAATCATCCTCAAATCTTGATGCTAATGCTTCTGATTCTGGTCCAGTATAATAATCAGAAACTGAAGATAGATTGTATACCTTACTAGGACAAGGCTGATCCTGACACTGATCTTCCTTAGACAGAGCCATCAGCCCTCTATAATGATGATCTTCAATCCCATTAATAGAGTCCAAAATTTGCAAGAATTCAGTCTCTACAGAATCTTCTTCAGTAGTTAACAATCCCATAAAGGCTTCAGCTTCACCCTCTTCTCTAGATTCCTATGAAGAGGAGTCAGTCCAACTCTTCTGCTTCTTGGCAACAAAAGATCTCTCCTTCTTGCCCTTATTTTGATGCTTCTTCTTGTAATTAGATTTCTTTCTTTTATCAGAGCAGTCAGCTATGATATGTCAAGACCTGTTGCAACAATAGCAAACAATCTTAGAAGAAGTTAGTTTGCTTGGTTTACTGTCATACCTATCTTCCTTAGAAGATTTCTTCTTCTGGTAGTAGTCATACTTAGAATGAGAGGAGGATGGCATTGTTCTCCACTGTTTTTTCCTTATGAATCTTTGGAATTTCCTTGTGAAGGCAGCAAAGTCTTCATCAGAATTGGGGTTGTCAGATGTGTGGTTGTAAGAATTATCTGAGTTAACTTCAGCAGCTTTTCTATGAGGAGATGGAGACTTCCTCATGTCCTTCTTTATGGCTTCAACCTTGATTACCATAGATTTTTCTTTGAACTCAGACCTATAGCTTTTCTCCTCCTCCTTTCTGGTCATAAACTGCATCTCATATGATAGCAATTTTCCAAATAGGGTTGGAGGTGATGTATTTGAAAGTTTGGCCACTTCCATGATGACACATATCTTTATATCCCAGTCCTTGATTAGTGATCTGAGAAACTTATCATTTAGCTCATATGTGCTGAAGACTCTTCCATAGGTCATCAACTCATTAACTATTCTGAACAACTTCTTATAGAACTCAGTTATGCTATCTATTTTGGTTGGTCTAAAACTTTCATATTCTTGATTTAGCATAGACTTTCTATCCTCTCTTACTTCTTCTGTCCCCTCCATGTAGACAATCAAAGTGTCCCACATCTCCTTGGAGGTTTTGCAATGAACCAAGTTTTAGAAAGTTGAGTCATCTATAACACTAACTATTATGTTCTATGCTCTCTTGTCCATAGTGGCTAAGATGATCTCATCCTTTGTCATTTCAGAGTAACTTTTTGGAGTCTTGAGGTTAGCATCGAGAACTGAAATGTTCATAGGAATGATTGGCTCTTCTTGAACTGTGATGTAGATTCTTGGGTCAGATGGTTCTATGAATAATCTAACTCTCTCTTTCTATATGCCAAAGATTTCCTTTCTACATATGGGAATCTTCATGGATCCAAGTTCCATGTGATTTTCACCTGAACCCATTTTGGCTAACTAATAACTGCCTTGGAGGTCAACTCAGACTGTTAAGTCTATTCTTGAGAAACCTCCCTATGATACCACTTGAAAGAATTGGTTTCAAGATACCCTAAACACCTAAAGGGGGGTGTGAATATGTTCAATTCTTATTTTAATCTGGCAGGTAAAATATATAACAGTAATACAAACTATGCTACAGCTATCACAGTACAGATCAAAACAAACACAGCCAACACAGCATACAGACAGATTTATAGTGGTTCCCCAAGTGATTGGTAATCCACATTCCCCCTTCGCCTATCTAGCAGTATTTTAGATTTGGCCTAACTACCTTCTTTCTTCTCAGATCCTCGGATATTACAACTTAGAACCCAGATGGTTCCTATAGCTCAGACGTCAGTAAGTCCTACAACTTATATTCTTCCAGAGAATCCTTCCTAGGAGTGAGTCCACACTCTTACACTCAGGCCAGCAAACCCTACCTCAGCCCTTATAACCTGGCCTACAACTCAGATCACAAAGATCCAACCACAGATCTATAAAAGATCTTACAGAATTGATTGAGAGAATGATTATTTCTTCACCCGAAAAGAAACGGATGAAGACTCCTTGATCAGATCTGGAATGAACTTACGACTTGAGATCCAACCTTTCTTAGCTTCTTCAAAGCTTCTTGAATCTAAACAAAGTAAGGTTGATATTCTTGAAAAGTTGGAGTCAATCCACAATCCAGCTCTTCTCTTCTTTCAGACATGATTTTGAATTCCTTTTTGTAGACGTGTTCAGGATCTGCTTTCTCTTTAACAATGACTTGTTGATCTCAGGATGAACCAGCAACCCCCTTTTTTTCTTTTTGGATAGAACATGTCTTTATATTTATACCATCCGAGGTTACCAGCTGATACGGTTCATAACTGCCTTCAGACAGCTCTGATAGTTGTGACAGCTTTGTCTGTTATGACAGCTGTCACGTCTTCACTTCTGACATCTGATACTCTGACACTTTTATCTCAGTAGAAAGTGTTGAGACAAAACTTCATATGTGTCTACACTAATGGAATATGTGTCGACACAATTCTTGATGATGTAGACATAGCTCATAGAATGTCGACACAGCTCTTCTTTATCTTCTTTACACAGCTTCTGTAGAATGTGTTGACACAACTCCTGTGTGTCGACAAAATCTACTTCTAGTCTAAACATAGTTGGTGTTTACGGAATTCTTGAGTGTGTCGACACAAGTCCTTTATGTCGACACAATTGGTGTAGATTAAATTTGTGTGTGTCATCACAATTCCTGTATGTCGACACAGTTGCTGTAGATTGAATTTATGTGTGTCGACACAAGTCCTATGTATCCACACAATTACTGTAGACTGAACTTCTGTGTGTCGACAAAAGTCCTGTGTGCCGACACAATCTGGCTCCTAGTGTCGACGCATTTCCTTCACAAGTATCGACACTTGTACTTGGAATATTTTTTCTGCATTTCTTTAACCTGCACAATGAAACTCAACATCCCATCAAATACACACTGATGTATATCATTAAGTTAAGTGAGGCTTCTCCAAATCTGGTACACAGTTTCTAATGTACCCAACAAACTCAATGAATTCGGAGTATATCACTTACAATATTCGACCAATTTGGCGAGTATCGTTAGATACATTCGACGAATGCGACCAGTGTGCACAATGATACTCGGCGAATTTTACTTAATAGATTTTTCATATCTCCAATGAATTTACCCTAAGTATATATGAAGAATTCGATGGGTATTGGTAAGTATACTCGATGAATTCGGTGTGTATCAATGATGATACTCGACGAATTCGACATATATGCTTGACCATACTTGCCGAATTTTACTTAGGTAAAATTCCTATTTTTCATGATTCTAACCCTTGACCATCCTTGAGCATTATCCTGCACTTGGGATAGAAGTACACCCCAATAGAGAGATTATATGTGAGTCAACACATTAGCCTACATAACGAGGAATTACATTGAATAGTCCTGCGTTTACTGACCCACTATAACCTAACATTGGTGTGTACTTGGCATTGTAGACCTACAAGTACATAACTAAACTATGGCATCAAATACAATCTGAATTCATCTTAACTTAACTGGGCCCTCCTTCAAATCCGGGTTATTGTGGATACAATACCCAACATAATGGTTCATACAAGTTATGTATGACATGAAATGCTATGCATACTAAATGATGAATTCCACACAAATGCAACACACTCACCCGACTCTATGCGAACTGACTTTTAGTTCCACCATTTGGAGTTAGCTAAACTCTCAGGTACCTATCGTAGTGGATAATGGATGCAGTGGGTTGGGCCTCCCCACTCCTAGGTCGGTATTCACACTACCCAACCTAGACCTTGTGTACAACTCATTACACCCACAATCGAGTGCTACGGAGTCTCTTGTACTAATGCTGGCAAAACCACCTATCTTTATGGGCTACGTGAATACTTACACATGTCGAGTCAATGCATAGACGTCATTGTGAACGATCGTCAAATAACGAGGACCCACCACTTAATGCAAATGCACTAATGCTAAAAAAAGAGCTCCCGAGCCGTCGGGTCTCCAAACTTAACACCATCTTTCTATAAAACACTGAGTTCACATCTAGTGAATCTATAATATCTATCCTCTCGAAATGACGGAGTGAGTGTTTGTGTCGGTGGTTATTTAAAGGTTACCCTTTTAATCAACTTTTTCTGATAGTTTAGTGTTAACCTTAGGATGCCCAGGGCATGCCGGGTGAAGGGCTCTCGAGGGCACTCTAAACTATGATGGGCTGAAGTCCAAAGCTCCCTTTCTCAAAGCACTTACTTTTATGTTTATCTATTTATTACCAAATATTTTCCCCACGTTGCCCTTTTTAACTAATCCTATGTGGATTTATATTTCCCGGGAGAAGACGATACTCCATCAACCCCGAGCACAACCCTATCTCCATGCTACCTAGACAACATAGGATTTGGCCCTAAGGGTGACCTCATCAAGTGTCCACCCATCCAGGTGCACCCACTATATATCCACCCATGTATGGCCTCCATTTATTTCCTTAATACTTGAATTTACTATATGTAGACCAAGTGATCAAACCTAAGCGTATGAAAGTAGATACTCCTGATTACTTTGTTTACAACCCTATAATTATTACAAGGGGTCTACCATGACTTGATGAGATTATAACCAGATCTTGGAATTTTCCCCAATTAAATAAGCCATTAAATAATTTTCCCTAAATCATGAATCCCTATGATTTTGAACATGAAGTACAAAATTTTGACATACAATGATCCCACTAAAATTTCTAGAGCTTCTTGTTGACTAAATTACAGCAAGGTATGAATTTCATGATTATCCTAAATAGCATTATGTCATAATTCTAAATATAAACCTTTGATCAAAATGACAATTTACAAAGTGAGTACAAGATTTCGACATCCAAAAATTATACAAAAATTACCAGAGGTCTAAAATGATCAGAAAACATGTGTGCCAAGATTTCATGATTTTCTAATTCCATTTAACCATTTATTTGAATTTAAAAAGTTATTTGGCTCTAGGTCAACTAGTGAAGGGTCTACTATATATATTCATTCAAAAATTATAATAAAATTAACAACGCATTTGAGATATAAAAATTTTACTAGCCAAGTTTCATGATTTCCCAGTTCTTAGTTTGTTCTATAAAATTTTATTTCTCCAGTAAACAAATTCTAGCATTATAATAAAGGTATTAAAAAATCTTTAACCAAAAATTATAATAAAATTTGTAGAGATTGTTAAATTCAGTAAAAACCTATTGTCAAAGTTTCATGACCCTCCAAAACCTTTAGACATGTAATTTTGTATTTGATTGGAATGGCATCGAGATCACTCAACACCTCGCTGAGAGGCATCAAAATCACTCAATGTATCATTGAGTCCAAAATATCCTAAGTTAAGTGGCGTGTTTATCGAGTACCACTTGACGCCTCGTCGAATATCATCGAGATTACCCGACGCCTTGTCGAGTCTAGTCGACCACTCGATGCCGGGCCAAATGGGGTCGAGATTACTCGATGCCTCATCAGGCCTAGCCCACCACTCGATGCCTAGTCAAATGGGTTCAAGATGGCTCGACGCCTCGTCAAGTCTAGTCGACCACTCGACTCCTATTACTAGATAACTTTGATAACTAGACATATAACTTATTGCTAACTTTGTTCACCAAATTATTGGACAAAATCAACACCAAATGGGTTAATATTTTTCTCTTGGCCTTATACTATCCCCTCTGGTCATCCACCACAATTTGATAAAATTTTGAGGTCCATTGACCCTATTTAAATTACATACATGAATTATTGAATTATTACAAAAACTATAGAGAAATAATCTCAAAAAATAATGATTTTTGGATATCTTGTTGACCATGGCCAAACAAGCCTACGTTCAAAATTTCAACCAATTTGACTAAGTGGTTCAAAGGGGGCACCTATTTAAATTTCTTGTTAACCCTTGGACACCTTACACCAAAAAGTGTGTTGAGGGAAAACAAGTGGGCCAAAAGGGTTGATTTCAATTTTTAAATAAACAAGAATCCAAGGGAAGGTTTTGTATGTTGGACATATTTATTGAAAATGCCTATAGGTATTTTAAAAATAAAGTCAAGGTAACTTAAATAATGTGACATAATTGATTTTTAAAATATCTACTGTATTTAATTTGGCCTGCGCTTATCGATCAAGCCGATCCGACTGCTCCTAGACATAATTCTTGATAAGCCAATGGCCGGGATTGCTCCTTCCTGTAGCTTTTCAAGGACTTACTCCTGGACACCCAGCAATCTCCCTGACCAGCCACCGCCACTACCACCTTCGTCGAGGTGGTGGTTATCGTCTGGCGGCGGTACAGCCACAAGAGGGGCCCTTCCTGGAGAACCTGAGAGATTAGATTTTCACAGAAAACACGCATTTTTCTCCTTACTTATTGGGCTGAATTGAGCCCGATTTCTCCACCTATTGATCTATAGATTTAGTATAAAGAAGAAGGAAGAGCATTAGACCTACATGTAGACTTGGCGGCAGGTGCGGTGGTGATGTGCCATGGTCGGTGATCACAAGCTTCCTCCTTATAGAATTCTCTATTCTCCTCCTAAACTAGTGATATAACCGACCATTTTGATTGCTTGGAAGCTTTTAAAGCTGATGGAGGGGTTTTTTTGGGGAGTGGGAGGGGATATACTTCATTAGCCATTAATGGCCATGAAGGGGAGTGTTCGGTGATAGTATGTTTTGTAGTCTAAACTATTAGGGTATATTTTCTTGTTTTTAGTGCTCTAATCATGTCTTGTAAGCTTATATATTGACTTCCTTATATATATATATTATTGCTGCTAATGTTTTCTTGTCTTTTTGCAGGTTTCTAGAATTTTTCCCAAAAAATGACCTGACACGCCCCACTGACACGCCCTCCCTGGGCATGTCACAGGGCGTGTGACCCGATCTCGAGGAAGCCTACTACCAGAGTCAGAATAACAAAAAAATCGTTGAGACGACCCCCTAACACGCCATCCTTGGGTGTGTCACAGGTCATGTCACGGTGCTGCCATTTTTTTTCCTTGTCCTTTTTATGCTTTTCTCCCCCTCTCTCTCTTTCTCATTTTAGTTTTTCTTATCGATAGCTTAGTATAAGGTTTTGTTATAGTTTTTTTACTTCCTTTGGTTGCTAAATGTAATGCTAGTTTAGGTTTTCATTTCATTGCAATTGTAATTTTTCTTTCATGTGTAGCTCTCTTTAATATTAATAAAAAGTGCCCTTTGCTTACTTTGTGTTCTTAATGCTCTCGTACTCTTCCCTCGTCCCCCACTTCTCCATGATTAACAAATCCTCCTTGTACTAGATATTGATGATCCGAGTTTCGAGTTGATTAAGTTATGATGCTTTGATTTACTTTTTCTTTTGGGGGTTTAGGCCTTCGATTTACTCTTGACTATTCATGTTTGGAATTATACCATCGATATATATTTTCCATTTCTATTTTCACTCTTAGCTTGCCTAGAGGCTCGTAGTTTGAAGCGAACACTCAAAAGTTAACAGAGTTGTACGCACCACTCAAGAGAGGCAGACGTCCAAATCTCCTGGATTGGAGTAAAATCCAATAGTGGGGTTCACCATATAAATCGAGCTTTAGGCCTCTGATTTGGATGAGAGTTCGGGAGGACCTTCCTAAACTCAGTTTGGCATGACTTTGAGAGAAGCGTGTTAAAGCTTTAGGAACCTCCATGGTCAAGGACCTTCACCCTATTATGTTTAGGTTTATTATCGTATTTTAAATCGAATTTTGCTGAGGTGATTCTTGATCAAGTTCTTTTCAATTTCATTGTTCCAACCCTTCGTTGTAATCATTTTTATTAGCTCTCTATTTAAATGCAATTAGTTCTCTTTTAAGTGTAATATTTCCTTTCTTAAGTTCATTTAGATTTCTATTTAACCTTAAAGCTTTCCTTTGATAAAATAATAGTTTTCGTGTGAGTAGGTTTACTCAATAGTTCCCAGATTTCAATACGACACTTGTGTCCCCTAGCTACAGTTCGATAGGTATACTTGCCTAGTTGGATTGCTAGTTCGACTCTCTTTTTTTTGACAGTATTCGGCTATTGTGAATTGGTGCCCGTTCATGTGCTGGGAAGGATAGAATAGATGTCAAAACTTCCCAAACGATAGGGGTTATGAATGGTGGCTTAGGGAAGGGGAGGGGAAGAGCCTATTTGCATTTCACCATTTAACTCCCCACTTTCTCTCTCCTCCCTTAAATCAAAAATACACCTTTTCTCTCATAGTCATGACCTCCAGAAATTTAGTAGCTCATAAGGTAATTTCCACTAACTAGAGCTAGTAGGACATCACATTTGGGCCTAGCACAATTGGTTTTGAGTTAGGCCTTGTTTCCCTTCCCATTTGAGCTTGGTTAGACTAATGTTGACTTGGAGGGTTTGACTTGGTTAAACCAAAGGATTGACTGGTCAACTAGGTGTCTTGAGTCCCTTGTGACCACCCAAGTCTATTTGTGGCTTGGTGTAACCAATTTAGGTCAGGTTAGGGCACTTTGACCTAACTATGGTTAAGGTTGACCCTACTTAGCTTGACCACTTACGTTGACTCCAAATGGGTTATATGGGTTTTAGAGGGTCCCTATAGGGTTGAGAATGACATTGTTGGGTCAAGTGGTCATGTTGGGAGTCATTGGCCAAACGCTAGCTTACGTGTCCATGAACTACTATTTGCAGACCGAGGTGCTTTAAAATATTTTAATTAGGCACCCATTGTCCTCCTTGTCTTCTTAAAGCTTTATCATTTCCTAGCCAAAACAAAAGTCCTTATAGGTTTTGGGTTGTTTGTTGAATGTTATATAGAAACACACCCTTTCTTATCTAACATTTTGAAACCGCAAGGGGACTGCGGCTATCACGCCCCTGATTTTTCGATGTTTAGTTAAATATTTTATTTGGCATATTTATGATGTCAAAGCGTTACGTTAACCCATGAATGGCGTGTTCCATTGTTAGAGCGTTGGTTTTAGTTCTTGGGTTTTTTGTGTGTGGCTGGGTTTAGCCTGTTTGAAAGATTTCTTAGCGAGCTGATCTATTTTGGTGACTCAGTGGAGCCTCTTTTGGAATGCTTGTGTTTTTGCTTCGGGAAGTGTTTACCCTAGATTGGTTAGTCGGATTTCAATTTTGAGTTCTCTATTGGATTCGTAGAGTCAGTTTTTAGCTATGGTGCGATTTTCGTAGAATTTCTAGTAAGTTTGGTTTTCGGGTCATTTTGCAATTTTATATAATTAATTATGATATCCTATATTAAAATAATCGGATAACGGAGTATAAATAAAAACCCATCAAGTCAAAAACCTATTCATTATCTCCCTTATGAAACAGTCGGCCTGTTCCGAAAGAACGAGAGCGGCGGACATTCCCAAGCCTTCAGCCACCGATTTCAAGAACTTTGGTGCTCGATTTCATCTTTGGAGAGTGGATCTAGGTAGATCTTGCCTAGATCTGTGTGTCTACGATAAGATTTTCAGGTTTCTTGGATTTTTAGAGGTCTATGTATGCAGTTTTGACACTATTTTTGTCTCAAAAGTTTCATGTTTTGTTGCATAAGCGTTCTTGCGGCCGGATATGTGAGGTGGGGCATTTCTTGATGGAATTTCAAGTGATTTGAGGCAATGGATTATATTCCCATTGCTTGTTCTTCTTTTATCTTTTATTTTCTTGTTATCCTCCCTGTATAGCAGGATCAGATAAGGTTAGGATTCCCTCTATGTCAAAAATTATTTTCTATAGATCTTGAGGCAGGTTGTGTTTAAACCCTTGCCAAGCCTTTTGCCCCTTTGGTTCCCTATTCTGGTAGGACAAATGACTCTTAGCATGGCTATAATATCATCTTTTGTCTAGGTTAGATATAATCAGAAGTTGTTAGTATGGTATTGTTGGGATTATTACCCTCTGGCAGGTTTCTGTCTAAAAGCATTGAGTGGAACTGAGTGTATATAGCCTAAAGCTTTGAGTGTAATATTAGTGTACAAGTTTAGTTTTTAGCCTAAGTATAAAAGCGTTGAGTGTGTTGAATGCACTCAATGCCTTGCTGAGTAGTTTTAGAAGATAAGTTAAAAGCTTTGAGTGAGTGGTACTCACTCAATGAGGCGTTGAGTGAGGTTAGCAAACTCAATGCCATTCTGTAAATTCTAGAAGCTAAGTTTGAAAGCATTAACAGCGTTGAGTGAGCTTAACTCACTCAATGTCATCAATGTAATCAACAAGTTAATTATAAATGCGTTGATAGCGTTGACTGAGCTTAACTAACTCAACGCTGTCTCTTAGTCTACTAAATCTAAGTAGAAAGCATTGACAGCATTGAGTGAGCTGAACTCACTCAACTCCGTCTCTTATTCTGTAAAGCTATATAAGAATGCATTGACAGTGTTGAGTGAGCTGAACTCGCTCAACGTCGCCGCTTAGTAGAAAAGCGTTAACAGCGTTGATTGAGCTAAAGTCACTCAACGCCGTTTCTTTAACTCTGCAATCTCTGTTAAAGCGTTGACAGCATTGGGTGAGCTGAACTCACTCAACACCGTCATCTGATTTTTTGCAGTTAATTGGTGAAGCGTTGAGTATGCTGAACTCACTCAACGCCATCGTCTATTCTTGCTGTTGTGTTTAAGTGTTAAGTGTGCTGATTAATGGCGTCGAGTACGTTGACTGCACTCGATGCAACATCGAGTGTACTGTATGCTTTTGCCTTAGACTTGTGTCCTTTCACCGATTTGATGTGTATCTCTAAAGGCTTAGATTTGCCAAGTTAGAATCGTCAGGTTTCTGCTGAGTTTGTCGAGTTTGGGTTTTTATGGGTATTTGGGATATGGGGTTTGGTTTGGTTGGCTTAGTTTCGTCAATCATTACACCCGGGCATGTTTGGGTCTTGTTTTTGGGCTGTTGGGTTTGGTTGGACAAGAAGGCCACCACCGAAGTCGTATTTTAGAGACGTTTTGGTCTGTTAGTTTGTGTTTGACTGGTTGGTCCTGACTCAGATCAGGTTGTGTTATGGTGTTAATGATTCATGTGTTTAATGAGCCTTTGTCTCATATTTGTTTCCTATAGATTAAACTTATGCTATTTCTGCCTATTCTCACAGATGTTCTCGGAGTATAACTATGTTCGCACTTGATGCAAATTTCATTACCTTTTAACTTATTAAGTTAACTCTTTCATTCTTAATCTCTAGTAAGTTTGCTGTGTTTTTGACAGCTATTCAGGTTTGGATTAGTAATCTTACAACTCCCTTGTTCACTAACAGTTTGTTTTTCAACTTGTATTTTTCTTGCTGAGGTGTTCTTTCTTTGAATGCCTCAGGTTCAGGATAGTAGCTGGTTGAGCGGATAGTTTTGGTGTTTGCTAGTGGACTGTATTATTGTAGAGGTTTCCTCTACCTTGAGAGTTAGTTCTTTATTATTTTCTTATTAGTACAAGCACACATATTGACCAGTGGGTTCGTGTTAGTTTGTCGATGCCCACCGTTGGTTTTCTTTTGAATTTCTAAATACTTTGCTAAGCTGCTAGTTTTATCTTTTATGGTTGTTTTTACTTGCTCTCTAGGAATGTTTTATGCTAGGTTGCATATTAGGTATTTTCACTTATAAAAGCATTACTACTACTACTTCATAGATATCATATTTCAAAAACTAAATACTATTTTCTAGCTAACGTAAAGACTATTTCCATACTTGTAATAAATCTAGAGTCTTGCATGCCATGAGTTGTCCTTTGGGGATGTTTATACTCATATAGGGAATTAATAAACATAACCAAAGTATTTTCCGCAGTGTATAATTATAATTTTACTCGTAGACTACTTGATCCACTATGCCAAAGGATACGTCCATCCAATTTAAACTGGTTTTTACTTAATAACTTATGGATTTAATATAAATTATAGAGTTTGGTGTATTTCCTGACTGCCTGCAGTTATCCCCTGCACAGCATGACATCTCGGCGCGTATTTTCTCTTACTCTGATATAACATAAATTTTGAGAAAATGCGGGTTGTGATAGTTGGTATCAGAGGGATGGGTTGTTTGATAATTGGTCGAGCAACCATCTCAAGTTAGTGTTAGTTTTTTAGTGTCATTTCATACACACACCGATGTGTCATCAGTACGTCTTGGCTAAAGCCTGAACACTACACTCATAAGCATGATATGAAGTATACGGGGAAAATTATGTAGTATTGGATGCATACTGTGTGTTTATATATGGATCCACCACATGTGGAAACAAGTGATGGTTATGTAGTATGAGATGCATAACCATCATCACATGGATGCCCATTAGCACGTTTTACTTTTTTCGTTACATGAGATATCATATAGTATGGGAGCATAATATTTCATATGTATGCTGCTCATAACATGCATTAAGGCCTTTTTAGAATGCATAACAAAACATGTATAACATAATATAGCATTTATACACGTGTCAAGCTAAAGATTTATATGATGACAAATGTACGCACATTATTTGTGTCAAAAGAATTCAAATTCATGCATTCATGGACTATGCACAAGAGTTAATAGGATGATGGTATATCATCCTAGATTTAAGCATTTCATCATTTAAAAAATTCCCCGAGCAAGTTAGCAACAAGAGCAAGTATTTATATATTTTTTGTGTAACACCCCTATCCGTCATATAGCATATAGTAGTAGGTCCGGCCGAGGCCCGACGCCATATACCACGGACAGACCAGTGGGTTACTAGATGAAACCATCCTTCCAATCATAACGTCCTACAAAGAGCACCTAGCGGAATAAATTTATTAAGTTGCAAAAGTAAGAACCCAACCACAAGCATGAATGTCCACTAACAAAACCCAGCAGGAATGAAATACAAAGTACTTAATATACTGGCCTTATGGCCTTATAATAGTTCACTATATTTAAAACTGTGTCTTACAAACTTTGGCTCGCATCCAGCCACACATGAATTAAACAAGTAAACAAATAAGGCCTTCGAGGGCCGGCTCAGCAACTTTAGCTTTAGCCCGCTATTTGCCACTCGGCTCCGCAGTACCTGCAAGCACAATTCACCGTAACGGTGGCAAACAAGAATAACGATCAGCTAAAGCTGACCAAATTATAATAATTCCGGCAACAAACTTGGGGCGGCAAAGCTCCTTCCTTGCACTTGTTAGCGTAACAAGAAATATAGTGAGTAAACACAACATCACCGGTGCAGGCTCACAAGGCCAAACACCTTGTGCTCTCAGGGCACTAACTCGGTGAATCCGGTAGAAACCGCGGTCTCACCACCATCCCATGGATGACAAATATCGTGAGCATTTAGCCTTTCCGACCGAAGCCTAAGGGTCGCACAACTATGCCAGTGGCCAGTCCCTTTTTAAGGTATCTGTCACCAAACCACATAGTCCGAGTCCGGTTCCACAAGCCCATTGTGCACACTGCACTGTCAAACTTAAGACGAGTGTGCGGGCCAATCTTCGCCGGATCCCAAATTCGATCATACAAGAACATAACCCAGTAATGTTCAAGGTTGGCTCCTAGGCAACCAAGATGGCAGAAATTCATTTCCGCCCAGTTTTTTGGGTGCGCCTTGGGGTAGATCCCCAAGGATCCCTGCTACAATATACCACGTAGAAACCCGAAAACAACCAAAGGCATGAAGTCTTCTCCACCTAATCATGCATAGTAAAACATCACCAATCCAGACCAACTTGTCCGGGTAGGCTTCACAAACCATGCCTTTGTCCATTTCTCGATTTTGGACTCTAAATAAAAACAAGGGGGACTTTATATATCTACTAAAAGGAACACCAGAAACTCGTCGCACACTTGCGGGAGCGGGTATTCCCTATGCAAAAGAAGATTAGCTTCACATGCTCAAGTAGAGAATCATTATACTAGCACTTCTCTTCGGCGCCATGGAAATCTACATGGATGAAAAGCACCGTGATGATCTCGCCTCCGTAGATCTGGACTCAGTTTGAGATTTGGCACTATGAATTTCCTCCGGTGACCGGATCTTCCCTCCTTCTTTCTCCTTGCTCTCCCTTATTTATAGAACTTAGAAAGAGAAAGGCCAATGAAAAGTGAGGGTTTAAACCCCCTATCCCGCCATTAAACCGTGGATGGAAAGGCCTGAACTGTTAGATCCCAAAATAAGGAAACGAACGGCTACGATTCTCCCTTAAAATAAACTCTGTGGGCCGAACACGGCTTGCGACACGCCCGTGTCCAAAGCCGTATGCCTCATTCGACACCGAAATCGTTGCGTCCCAAAAAGAACATTGGCACTCGACATGCCCGTGTCAGGATTGACACGCCCGTGTCACCCAGTACATGCCCGTATAGCTGGGCGTGTTCCTCCATCGACACATGCCCAGAACCAACTCGAGTAGAACACGAGTATTCTACACACCCGTCTCAAATTTGACACGCCCGTGTCAAACCCGAACATGCCTGGGCTAAGGCTGTGTCTCTCCACCAACACAACTTGGCTAATAACCCGAGTAGGACACGGCCTGGGACACTCCCATGTCTCAGGCCGTGTTTGCTAGTCGACACTCGTCGACTCAATTTTATCAATCACACGACCATTGATGAACCCGAGCACGACACGTACCTGGGGCACGCCCGTGTCCCAGGCCATGTAACCTCCACCAAATCCCAAACTTGGCTCAAAACACCAGCCGTCCCCGTTTTGAGTTCCAGTGCGTTACAGCTCTCTCCCTCTTAAAAGAATTTCGTCCATGAAATTACCGAAAGGAAAAGATACACAAAACCAAAAGCGGTACCTGAGTGGAATAACTCAGGGTACTCCTCAAGCATGGTCTGCTCTCATTCCCAAGAGAGCTCCTCACGACCGCATTTTTCCCAACGGACCTTTACCATCCTGATCACCTTGTTACGAAGTCGGCAGACTTTAGAGTCCTCAATACGAGCGGGTTTGACCCTTATCGTTAAATCTTCGTCCACCGGTACTTGATCAACCGCTATCACCTGCGAAGGCTCTTGCATTGCCTTCCACAATACTGATATGTGGAATACATCGTGTAGACCACTAAACTCCACCGATATCTTTAGATGAAAAGCCGCTTCGCCGATACGCTCAAAAATCTCAAATGGTCCAAGGTATCTTGGGCTCAAATTCTTCAAGCGTCGTACCTGTAAAACACCCTTGAACAGCTTTATCTTCAGATACACCCAATCGATAACTGTGAACTCCACGTTCCGATGCTTGGCATTGTAGTATTTAGCTTGCCTATCCTGAGCGATCAGTTAACACTCTCGAATGGTTCGCACAAATGAAGTGGCGCTTTTCACCTCTTACTTATTATACAACCTTGTCTCACCCGTTTGTAACCACGATAATGACGTGCGACATTTTCTACCATATAGGGCCTCGAAGGGCGCCATTTGTATGCTCTCTTGGTAGCTATTATTGTACGCAAACTCCACCAAATAAAGATGGTCTTCCCACTACTTTCCGAAGTCTAGGACGCACTTGCAAAGCATGTCCTCCATCATCCTGTTGGCCCTCTCGGTCTGCCCATCTGTCTGCGATTGAAAGGCTGTGCTAAACTTCAACTTAGTTCCTAGGAATTATTGCACTGACCTCCAGTCATTAGACGTAAAATGCACATCTCTGCCGCTCACGATACTGCTGGGCACACCGTGCAGTCTAATAATGTTATCCACATAAAGCTTTGCCAGTTTATCCACCGAATCATCCTTCTTATGCGGAATTAAGTGCGACACTTTTTTCAACCGATCTACGATCACCCAGATGGTGTCATTTCCCTTTTGCGACCTTTGAAAACCATGCACAAAGTCCATCTAAATGTCGTCGAACTTCCACTCCGAAATAGGCAAAGACTTCACGAAATCCCCTGGCTTTTGGCACTCTGCCTTCACTAAGGCACACGTATAACACTTAGCCACATATTGTGCCACATCTTTTTTGAGTCAGGCCACCAAAACAACTTCTTCAGATCTCGGTACATCTTCGTGCTCCCTGGGTGAATTGTGTACTTGGTGTGATGAGCCTCGTCCATCAACTCCACCCGTAAATTACCCACGCTTGGGACGCACAAACAACTGTCCTTCCTTAGCCGTCCATCTTCAACTATACATTTCGAATTTTACCCATCCAAAGATGCATCCATGATTTCCTTCATGCTTCTATCAAAATCCATAGACTCCCGAATCCGATCAGCCAGATCATACTGAACTTCCGTCCAGTTCAATAATGCTTCGACGCTAGTCTGCTTGTCAACACAAGATATATCTAACACCTTCAACTCCCGAATCAACCGCTCATCATGAATCGATAACTAGTTGGCTTGCGCGGGAGCTCTACGACTCAACGCATCCATAAATTCTTTGCCTTTTCCGGGCACGTAATGAATTTTTAATGTATAGTCCCCCAGGAACTACATCCATCTCTATTGTCTCATGTTCAAATCCTTATAGTCCAACAGGTATTTCATGCACTTGTTGTTAGTATAGATATCGACCTTTACGTCATACAAATAATGCCTCCACAGCTTTAGCGCAAAAGTCACGGCCGGTAACTGCAAGTCGTGGACCGGATAATTCCTCTTGTGCACTTTCTACTGATGCGAGCCATACGCAATAACACTTCCATGTTGCAGTAGCACACAGCCCAAACCACTACCCCAAGTATCGCTGTAGATCTCAAAGCCTTCGGTCCCACTCGGCAAACTTAGCACTAGCATCGTGGTCAACCGACTCTTCAACTCTTCAAAAGCATGTGCGCACTCGCGCGCCCAAACAAACTTCTGATCTTTCCCGAATAAGCTTTTCCCGAATAAGCTTCACTAAAATCTCCATCTCCTCAAGTGCTTCTGGACCCAACAACGGTCCCTCGCCAACTTCAGCCCAAAAAAAGGGCATCCTGCAGTGCCTCCCATACAAAGCCTCAAAAAGAGCCATTTGCAAGCTTTCTTGATAGCTATTGTTATACGCAAACTCCATAAGCCACAAAAGCTGGTCCCACGCTCCACCATGGTCCAAAATGTAGCATCGGATCATATCTTCCACAATCTGATTTACTCGCTCCATCTGACCATTGGTCTGCGGGTGATAAGCTGTGGAATATCTCAAATCTGTAACCAACCCCTCTAGAAGGCTCTTCCAAAAATGTGACGTGAACCGGGAGTCTCGATCCGATATGATGCTCACGGGTACACCATGCAGTCTGATGACCACCTCCAAATATAGCTCAACTATCTTCCTCATCGGGTAGTCGATCTTGAACGACACGAAGTGAGCACACTTCGTCAGTATGTCCACAATCACCCATACTGAATAATGCCCCTAAGAGATCTTGGCAAGCCTGTAATGAAATCTATCGAGATGCTTTCCCACTTCCAAGTCGGAATCTCCAAGGGGGTTAGCTTGCCACTTGGTCTTCCATGATCAGCCTTCACTCGCTTGCAAGTGTGGAACTAAGAAATAAATCTTGCTATGTCTCCCTTCATCCCATACCACCAGGCAATCTACTTCAAATCTCCGTACATCTTGGTTTATCCTGGGTGGTAGACAACGCTAGATCCATGGGATTCCCTGTACACCATAACCCTGATGTCACCAACCACGGGAATGAAAAACCTACCACGGTACTTAGAATTACCTGCATTGTCTAAACAAAAATCTGGCAGTTCACCTTTCTCAGCTCGAAGATACAAATACAAAAGGTCAGGATCATCTTTCTGATGCAATCTCGTGAGCGCGATCCATGAAGGTTCTGCCACTGCCAGGCTGCTCTGCACATCGCAGCTACCCATAGAAATGCCCATCAACAGAAACTCCTCTACTAACAACTCAGCTGTGAGACCAAAAATTTTCCCTGATTTCTAACTCAGGGCGTCGGCCACCACATTGGCCTTGCCCGGATGATACTGAATATCAACATCATAGTCGGCCACGTACTCTAGCCACTGCCGCTGATGCAGATTCAACTCCTTCAGCGTGAAGACATACTTCAAGCTCCTATGATCAGTAAAAATCCTGAACTACACACCATACAGCAAATGCCTCCAAAACTTTAGAGCATAGATCACGACAACAAACTCTAGGACGTACGTTGGGTAATTCCTCTCATGAGTATTTAGTTGTCACGACCCGTACGCAATCACCTTCCCCCTTGCATCAGCATGCATCCCAGCCCGATATACGATTCATCCACATATACATCATACTTAGTACCTTAAGAAGGCAAGGACAAAACAGGAGCTGAACATAGCCTTCTCTTTATCTCCTCAAAAGCCTCTTCACATTTGCTATCCCATACGAAGGCTACATTCTTCTGCGTCAACTTGGTCAATGGTGTAGACAGGGTGGAGAATCCCTCCACAAATATTCTATAATAGCCCGCCAAACCCAAGAAGCTTCTAATCTCACGAGGAGTAACAGGTCTCGCCCATTCCATAACTGCAACGATCTTTTCTGGGTCTACTGAGATCCCCTCCTTGTTAACCACATGGCCGAGGAAAGATACCTGAGGCAACCAAAATTCACATTTGCTCAGCTTGGCGTAAAGCTTATGGTCTCTCAAAGCTGCCAAGACTAGACGTAAATGTCGATCATGCTCTTCTGCATTCCGGGAGTACACCAAGACGTCATCAATAAAGACAATCACAAACTTTTCTAAGCAATCCTTGAACACGTGGTTCATCAAATCCATGAAAGCTGAAGGCGCATTAGTCAAACCAAATGACATGACTAAGAACTCGAAAAGCCCATGACGAGAATGGAACGCCGTCCGCAGAACATCTGACTCCCGAATCCTAAACTTGTGATTGCCCGAACGAAGGTCTATCTTTGAAAACACTACACTACCACGTAGCTGGTCAAACAAATCATAAATCTGAGGCAGACGGTACCTGTTCTTAATTGTAACCTTGTTCAGCTCTCTGTAGTCGACGCATAGCCTCATCGACCCGTCTTTCTTCTTTACGAATAGCACAGGCGCACCCCAGGGCGACGAACTCGGCCTGATAAAACCCTTTGCCAACATCTCATCTAGCTGGATCCGCAACTCCTCCAGCTCTCACGGGGCCATGCGGTATGTCGCCTTAGTAATAGGATGCGTACCCGGCTCCAAATCTATGACAACTCGACATCTCTATCGGGAGGAAGACCGGGAAGGTCGTCAGGAAAAACATCAGAGAACACATAAACCACGGGAATCTCCCCCAACCGCGGCACACTAACATCTGCCCCTACCAGAAAGACCAAACAGGCAAAACGGCCAGAATCGAGCAACTTGCGAGCACGTACCGCAGAAAGAACCGGAGACTCCTGGAGTGGATCGGCATAAACGCTCCCGGGCTGACCATTGTCTTTCACAAAATCTAAGCGCTTACCCTTGCACTGGATAACCGCATCATAACTGGACAACCAGTCCATGCCTAGGATAACATCGAAGTCCTCCAGGTCAATCACCTTCATATCCGCCTTTGCTAGAAAGTCCCCCAACAAGATTGGGTAGCCCTGAATACCCAAATCTGAAATCACGGAGTCTCTATAAGGGAATTCAACGCAGAAAGATCAACCAGCACGGTCTAGGCCTAAACAGAATCGCTCTACGAAAGCCCTAACAACAAAAGAGTGGGTAGCGCCAGAATTGAAAAGAACGCGCTCCCAGCGGTTCTTTACCTTAAATTTCCCTATACAGTAACCCACACAACTAAGGGAAAACAAAAGCTAAACTATACAAGAGGTAGAATATTCAAGTTAGGAAGAAATCTTACCTTAAATAACCTGGGTCAAGGTCAACGCTTCCTCCGAAGAGATAACATTCAGCTTCCCCTTGCCTTTATCCACGCACGGGGGTGGCGGCAACGCCTGCAATGGAACTGCTTGGAGAACGTGCTGCTCTTGAGGGAACCTCGTCTTTAGATGGCCCTTTTTCCCACACTGAAAGCAAACTTTATCTTTCAACTAGCAACAGGTCACGTCATGCCCCTTCTTTCCGCACAAGGTACACACAACATCCCCTCTAGGGGCACCCTGAATAGCATGGACTTGCTCTTTTTTCTACGCTGCCAATCTCTGGAAGTACTTCTCCAAAGGATGGCCTTGCCGGCCACAGAAGCTGCAAGTCCCCTTGGTCTTCTTCCTTGAAACTGCATCAGGTTCCTCGGGGCCTTTCCCCCCAAAAGACTTTCGCTTGTCTTGCCTCGCCTGCTGGCCTCTATTCTTAGCATTCTCAATGGCCTCGACCTTCAAAGAAGCTTCAACCATTCCGGCATAACTGACTGCTCCGTAGGCACTTGCTAACAGCTGAACGTCGCTTCTCAGCCCGCCCAGAAACCGCTTAACCCGGTCTGCTTCAACACTCACAAGTCTAGGAGCAAACCGATTCAGTTTGCTAAACTCAACCTCATATTCACTAACCGTGAGTTTCCTTTGCTTCAAATGCAGGAAGTCGTTCATCAATCGGTCCCTCTCAACCGAGGGCAGAAATTTACTCAACAACATTACCTTAAACGACTCCCAGGTGCATCCTGCCACCATACTTTCCTTCTCCATTAACCTCCAACTCTTTGCCAATCCCTTGAGCTGGTAGGCAGCGAGCATTACTTTCTGATTATATGTAATACCAGAATAGGAGAACATCTCCTCTATATAAATCAGCCAGTCATCCAAAATCATGAAATCCGCCTGCCCGTCATAAATAGGGGGCCTAAGCCGCTGAAACGGAGATATGAAGGCCATCTCTGGGGGCACCACAACTGGAGGCACAAGAGGAGCAGGAGGGGGAGGAACAGGTACACCCCCAACGGGGTCCTGAACCCTCTGAGCCTGCCCTGCTACTACTGTAACCAAGGACTGAATCTGGGTCTGCACATCCACCATCTGCCTAAATAAGGCTTCATTACTTAGCCGCAAACTTTTAATCAGGGCCTCGCTCTGGGATCCCGAAGACTCACCCTTAGATTGGGGAGTTGATCGCGTCGCAGGATGCCTCGCCATCCTATAATCGCACCAGTTCTAGTTAAAACCCAGCCCAACAGCTAGAACAAAACTACCCGGTACAAACAAGCATACTTAAATATGAATATCAACTGCAAAACTTGCTCTGGGATTTGTTTTATAATGATGATGTTATGCTTAACCTGAGATTGTTCATTACCATCATACAAACTCATATGCCTAAACCATGAATGCTTCTTTTATATTCGTCTTGACTCAAAACCATGTGTGTATATATGTCATTATGCAAATCTTTAGCCTGGCACATTGTGCTTATGAAATGTTATGTTATGAATATCGTGCTATGCATTCTAAAAAAAGTCTTAATGCATTTCATGTGCGGCGTACACATGAAAATGTTTTGCATCCCATACTACATAACATTCCCATGCAACGAAAAAAATAAAACGTGCTAGCCGCATTCATGTGGTGAGGTTATGCATCCCATACTACATAACCCTCACATGTTGCCTCCTATGGTGGATCCATATACAAACATATATTATGCATCCCATACTACATAATATGCCCCGTATACTTCTTTATGCTCATGAGTGTAGTGTTCGTGCTTTGGCCAAGACGTGATGATGACTTATCGGTGAGTGTATGCTTATGAAGCTAAACTTCTAATGCAATCAAAAGGAAAGGTTGCCGGACTAACCTGTCAAGCAACCTCCCTCTGATACCAACTGTCACAACCCGCATTTTCCCTGAGGTTAAGAAGTATCAGAGTATGGGAAAACATGCGTTTTGATGCCACGTTTAGCAGGGTATAACTGCTAACGCTCATGCAACGCACTAAGATTTAAAATCACTAGTGTAGAAATAGAAGAAAACTTGTTTATTAAAAGGCCGTATTCCTCAGCACAGTGGATCAGCTAGTCCACGATAGGAAAAATATTTTTGTTTGCAGCGGAAAATACTTTGATTTAGTTGATTTGACATCCTAAATGAGTATAGTATTTATATATGAAAGATATTATTTACGCTTAAAGAAGATAGTGCTTTAGTTTTGCAAATATGGTATGCATGAAGTACATATAATAGTTTAGGGTTTTAAAATATCTAACATGCAACCCAGCATAAAACCTTCCCAGAAGCAAGTAAGCAACCCCAAGGAAGCAAAAATTGCAGTTTTAATTCATATCCAGCAAAATAAGTAAACCACCAGTGGGCGTCGACAACCCGACATGAACCCACCGGTGAGTGTGCATGTCTATACAGAAAAGAAGAATAACTACCTCAACAGGTGAAAGATCTGCAACTCAGCTACCCAGGAGGCTACCACCAAAACCCACTAAAAGGAATCAGTCGCTCTATCGGCTATAACCTGCATCAGAGGCATTCAAGAAAGGACGCCTCAGCAAAGAAATATTCAAAAGAAAAGGAGTACTAGATTAATCAATAAAGAGGGGTTTACCAACCCGGCAACAAAGTGCTAATAGCATAAGAAAAGACATGACAGTAAGAAGAAACAAAATAGTAATAATTGTTGTTAAAAAGGATAGTAAAGGTAAATCACACCAAGTGTGAGCACAAAAGCTACCTGCTCTACAGAAAGAACAACCCTGCAGCAGTAAAGCATCAGTATACTAAAAGGAAAAGCCAAAAGCAGGCAAAGGGAGAGCTAACAATCCTAACTTTGCGGGCAAATGACCGGGGTGTAAATAATAAGAGGCATGAGCGTGTGGTAGTACCAACACCAATAACCAGACCCCAAAATAAATACTTAAGGGTGAAACAAAACTGATGGCAGCCTTAGGGTCCACACACCTAAACAATTTGGCCCCATTATCCAAACTTAGTGGTGTTCGCAGCTCAGCACACACATTTCACCCCTCCAGAGTCCAAAAAACAACACCTCCGGTCATAGTCCACTAGTCGGCATACAAAAACTAGCCGAACACCCAAATATCCCCCTTAGGAAGGAAAAAAAACTCCTTTAACAGTCCTAAGGAAGCACACACCCCAAGGCTAAAAACATAGCCAAAAAAATGACCCTGCCGTTGAGTGAGTGCACCACACTCAACGCCATAAGCCTAACAGTCTAGGCGTTGAGTGAGGTACACTCACTCAACGCTTTTGACTTGGCATTTTCCAGAAACAAAGCTAGAACTAAACCTACCCCTGCCCACACAGTTTCCACAACCCGAGAGTTGGAATTTAATTCCAGCTCTCACTCCTATATCTCCTACCCGACCACAGCAACCCCAAAACTTGCTTACACTAAGCTAAGCCTAATCACAATACTACCCAACAACCTTGACACCAGCCAAGACAACAAATTAACCGAGAAAGAAAAAAACTACAGTTAAAGCTATAGATTAAGGACAGCACAGGGATGGTCTGAGGAGAAAAAGTTAACCAGCTGCTCTTACATCTAGGGAAGAAAAGAAATAATGCAGAGCCTAAGCTAATATCTAGAATAATAAATAAAAAAAACACCAGCAAGGGCAAGGGAGCCAATTGCCTCACCGCCAAGCTCCAACAGAAGCCTTCACTTCATAGGCTCGGCACCGGCAGCGATGCTACCTAGGGAAAAACAAAAAAAACTGGAGCTTTTTGAGAAGAGGAAGAGGAGAAGTCCAAAACCCTAACTCCTAATGACGGCCCTAAATTAAGCAAAACTTACCTAGAAAACAAGCCCTCAGCGAGAGCAACTCGGATCCACAGTCGCCAGAGATAAACGAGCCCTAAGCTAGCGGCCACCGCCGGCCAACGCTGCAGCACCTTCGCCCGAGCTCCTTACGCAGGAAGCTAGCAGCTGGCTTGGGAAAAGGGAAATTAAATAAAAAGACAGCTGGTGCCTTTTAATATCATGCCCACCCAAGACTAAGATTTAATAGAAAACTCAACTCACTCCGCTCAAGCTATTAAAATAACCCTAAGCTTGCAAGACTCGGCCACTAGCTACAGAAAATCTGCCACTCAACCCGCCAGCTATACATCACTTACATATTTATGTATATATATACATTTATACTTAACTAACAGGAACCTAGCCACCCAGCTGACCCAACCCGAAGCTGTATGGCACAACTATATAAATATATACATAATTATATACTCTCAGCCTATCAGCTCCCAACCAACCTGTACGGCTAGCTATAATCTATGCTTAAACATATAAAGGTAAAGGATTAGCTCACACTTAGCCCAACCCGAGCTCCACTAGCTAACTCAGGCAAAAGCATAAATAAGACTTAGCATAAATCCTGGTACAAGCTCCAACCACTAAAAATAAAGCTTATAATTTAACACTTAAGCAAATAAATCTTGCTTATAACAAGCCACACCAAACTTACCATAATCATAAAGCAGCAAAACATCACGTTAGAATGACGCGAAAATCAATGATTTCGGATTCCGACAAAACTCGCACCGAAGCTAAACACACAAGCTACGAAAAATAACGGTGGAGTCGAAAACAAGCCCTGACAATCAAAACTCGGGCTATCACTACCCGAAGCCAAGGCATAAGCATTCCCTAAGAGGCTCAGCCGAGTCACCACAACGGGCTCTGGCTAGGTGGGGAATCTTGCAAACAGGCTACTAACAGGTCACTAAAGGAACCTAAAGAGCTAAGACCATGCTCTAACGACGGAAAAAGGTCAGAAATGCATCATCGTAATGCCAAACAATTATCAAACAAAATATAGAAAAAACCGGGGGCGTTATATCGGCAATATCCCCTACTCGCCACAGCAAAAGGGCGAGGACGTATACCGACCCCCACCATCTCAGTCAATGATGTCGAGCTCCACAAGTTCTTCCTCTACAAAGACTTCGAGGTCGTCTTCATCAAAAGGGGCCTCGACGCGCTCCTCCCCGTCCATCTCAGCGAAGGTATACTTCACACTTTCTCCTATTTTCGAGCTCGCCGAATCAATAAAATTTTTCTGACAAGTTTCTTGTATAGGGGAGCGGCTGGTCTCCGAAAATCTGCCCTTTGCAGACTCGGGGCTACTCCCTGACCCCCTCGCCCGTGAGAAAGCGGCTGCAGTGAGACCACTTCTCCTCCTGCGGTTAAGAAGACCTCGGCCCGCGAGCAGGGTCTGCCTAAGAGTCACCCCCTCTACATCCTTGGGGGGGAGGTGAAAAGATTTGGTCGGCGAGCTCGTGTTCAGATAAGACAAGTAAGCCCACTGGATCTCCATCTCCAGCCTGCAACCCTCAAGGACTGACCGCCAGCTTTCCTCCAGCAATGCCTATGCATTCGGCTTCGACCCCTACGGGTGCGAGGATCCCGCATCCTACAAGCGCATGACCCTGCCGGCACTGGAGCTGCACCATATGGTGGCCCGTCACGGCTTCAACCCCAGCCACCCCCTATAGAAGGATGAATAGAAGCGTGACGTTCCCAGGAGATGGTCGTCGACCTGGAGAGGAGGCTCGGCAATGCTGAGTATTTGCTCTCCGAAGGCACTAGCGGCTGGTAAGCACTAATCACCCCTTTCTCTTTTTTACTTGAATTTCTCTTCTTTAGATTTACTTACCCATTTTTACCTCACAGGATGTCGATGCCTTTAGGGAGCTGCGAACTCGCCCCATCGTACTGGAGGAAGAAAACAACCAGCTCCATGCTCACTCCGCCGTGCTGGAAGCTCGTACCACCGAGCTAGAGGCTCGCACAGCCGAGCTAGAGGGGAAAAATGCGAAGCTGAGCGAGGAAAACTTGGGGATCCATGAATCATCAGCCAGGTGGAACCGTTCCTCCCTCTTGGCAGCAACGAGCCCCCCTTCCCATACAAGAGCCTGAGGATCTTCGACAAGGCTGAGTTTATGCAAAGGCTGCAGGTCAAATCGATCGAATCTGCCGAATGCACCCTGCAGATCATGACGGATATGCGGGTGCTAGTAGAGGGCTGCGAGGAGGTAACGGTCTGATAACTCATGCCGAGTCTGTTCTCGCCCACGCCGCCCAGCAAGAAGGAAGACCACTTCGATCTGCTCTTCGAGAAGGATTACAAGGACGATCCCTCTAGCGGAGCGGGCAAAGATCAGCAATCCAGGGGAGGAGGCGAGAGCTGACCCTCCCTTTTTTACTTTCTTCTGTGTAATTCTCTTCCCCCCCCAACTTTTGTAACCTCTCCTAGGCAAGCTCTCCTTTTTGTAAGAAGATAATAAATGAAAAATTGATTTCTCTATCTTATTTTTCTTGAACCGTCTTTTTGTTGTGCATGCGCCCTCGAGCTCTCCTCCTCGAGAAACCTCATTAGGATAAAACCTTCCGTCAGAATGATTGTTAGGACTCGTACCTACAAGTGGATCCTGAGAGCTCGCCACCTCTAGGAAATCCGGGAGCAGAATACTCGCCATGTCGGGCTCGCCGCCACCCAGCTCGCTTGCATGCTACCCTTACTCGTCACCCCTCTATCGAGCTGAGTCTGCGATACCTGACTCGCTTGTGAGGACTTTCATCCCCTATCCTTGGGGAATAGACCAATCCTTTCAAGTAACATCCGGAGAGGGTAGGACTCGCTCGAGTGGCATCCAGCCCTACCAGCTATGTGAGAGCCTGGCAGCAGGATCTGCTCAGGGTCTGGGTAGACTCTCTCGAGTGATATACAGCCCTACAAGCTAAGTGAGAGCCCGACAACGGGATATCCTCGGGGTATGGGAAGACTGTCTCGAGTGATATCCAGCCCTGCCAGCTAGATGAGAGCCTGATAGTAGGATATGGTCGGGGTCTTGGTAGACTCACTCGAGTGACATCCAGCCCTTCCAGCTAGGTGAGAGCCTGGCAGTGGGATGTGCTCGAGGTCCGGGAAGACTCACTCGAGTGACATCCAGCCCTGCTAGCAAGGTAAGAGACTGACAGCGGGATCTGCTCGGGGTCTGGGTAGACTCTCTCGAGTGACATCCAGCACTGCCAACTAGGTGAGATTTTGACAACGGGATCTACTCTGGATCTGGGTAAACTATCTCGAGTGACATCCAGCCCTGATAGTTAGGTGAGAGCCTGACAGTGGTATCTGCTTTGGGTTTGTGCAGACTCTCTAGTGACATCCAGCCCCGCCAGCTTGGTGAGAGCCTGACAACGGGATCTTCTCGGGGTCTGGGTAGACTCTCTTGAGTGACATCCAACCCTGCCAGTTAGGTGAGATCCGTGCAGCGGGATTTGCTTGGGGTACGGGCCGACTCTCTCGAGTGATATCTGTTTGGTATTATATCCACAATAACCTAGATTTGTATGATGTTACCCTTGAACTAAGATGAATTAGGTTGTATTTTATTTCCTGTTCTAGTTATGTGTTTGCAGGACTTATTGCCAAGTGTAGACCAATGTCAGTCTACAGTGGGTCATCAAACACAGGACCATACAATGTAATTCCTCATTATGTGATCCATGTTGTTGACTCATGTGTAGCCTCTGTATTGGGATACACTTCTTTTTCAAGCACTTGGACTAATGAAGGATGAATTGATGCTATTTGGAATGAAAAACTAAAGTTTCATAAAACTTAGAAATATTCTAGGTATTTTAATCGAGTGGATTCATTGTACACGAGTAGAAACCTTATAATCTCTCGAGTAGGTCATGTCTGAAACTCGAGTAAAGGAAGTGGTTCTCGGGTAACCTAAATCTATATCTCGAGTAGCCAAGTCCAGTACTCGAGTAGACCTTATCTAATTCTCGAGAGTTCAGTTTGTAGTCTCAGAAAATTTTTCTAAGCCTAGTACTCGAGTAGTCAAGCTGAGTACTCGAGTATTTGATTAGCTTAATTCGAGTGATAGAAGATAGATCTCGAAAAAAAATTTAAGACCACTAGAGTGGCACATCATTGTACTCGAGTAGTCCAATTTCAGTACTCGAGTGATCGACAATTTTTATCCAGAATTTTCTCTTAGTCAAAACTCTCGAGAAGTTCAAGTCTACCTCACGAGAAGTATATCTAGCACTCGAGTGATCTCTTAACACTCAAGTGATTTCTTTCTCTATCCATAATTTCAGAATTACCTCTTCTCGAGTAGTCGGAGCTATTCACTCGAGAGCCAGTTAATTCACTCGAGTAATGCTGTCTCAATTTCAGAAAATTCTTTAAGTCCCTCACAGATCTAATTTTTGAATTCCATGATATGACTGGTCCACGTGGACATCATTAATGACGATTATTACCATTAGGGAGATCTTATAAAAGGTCCTGTCATTATGACTAACCCTAAGCATGTCATTCTAAGTTTCTAGATCGGGCCGACATTTCCAATTTCTTCTGAAGCTGCCACACGTCTTCAAGATCGCCAAAAGAATTTCTTTCGATCCAGATCGATTTACAGATAAAGAGTTTCATCATTCTCCCTCTACTCCTTGATCATGCGAGTAAAAGCTTCTCAGAACATATCTAGCCGAGTGTCTTCTTCTGCAATTTTTGATAAAGCTGCAAAGTCCAAGAAAGAAGACCTAGGGAAAGATTTTCATATCTAAGAAGATTATTATTTGTATTCTACAATTTCTTCTTTTTTAAATTGTAGGAGATTTTTCTCCGAGTGTAGGAGATTTGTTATCCGAGTTGTAGGAAGTTTTCATCTTCCTAGTGTAGATCCCATTTTAGATCGAGATTGTAGGAACATTGTCCTGAGTGGTAGGATCGTTTTGATCCGAGATAAGTGGAGTAGCTGAGTCTAGTGTGTTGCTAGATCAGTGAGTGGAATGTGGACGTACCCAAGATTGGGGAACCACTATAATTCGTGGTGTCGTCTGTGAATGCTTGTTTATTTCGTGTGCTTAGATCGATAATGTTTTTATTCCGCAAAAAGTAGCACAACTTGCCTATTAACCACCCTCTAGGTGATTTAAGTATACAACTTAGACGTTTTTCAACATCCAGCCCTGCCAGCTAGGTGAGAGCCTGACAGTAGGATCTTCTCGGGGTCTGGGTAGACTCTCTTGAGTGACATCCAACCCAACCAGCTAGGTGAGAGCCTGGAAGAGGGATCTGCTCGGGGTCTGGGTAGACTCTCTCGAGTGACATCCAACCCTGTCATAGAGGTGAGAGCCTGGCAGTGGGATCTTCTCAGGGTCTGGGCAGACTCTCTCGAGTGACATCCAACCCTACCATCTAGGTTAGAGCCTGATAGTAGGATCTGCTCGGGGTCTGGGAAAACAGTCTCGAGTGAAATCCAGCCCTGCCAACTAGGTGAGAGCCTTGCAGTGGGATCTGCTTGGGGTCTGTCAAACGAACACTGTACCCATTCTCATGAGTCACAACAAGAGCACTAGCACATCACATTTTATTAGAAAAATAACGTTACTTACATTGCTTCAAGCGAATAAATGTTTCAAGTCATCACAACTCCATGTTAGACTTAGGGTCTCGCCCTTCATATTCTGGAGGCGATACACTCCTGACTTTAATGTTTATTTTACAATGTACTGACCCTCCCAGTTGGGGTTGATCTTCCCCACAACGGCTGTCTTTCCTGTGGAATCCACCTTCTTCCGGACAAATCCCCTTCTGCAAAATGTTTGACCCGGACATACTTGTCGAAGTACTTAGCCATCCTTCTTTTCACTTCCTCATGGTAGATGGCAGAGATGTCATGTACCTCCTCCACCATGTCAAGGGAGATCCGTAGTACCTCTTTATTTTCAACTTGCTGTCCTTCCCTGCCTGCCTCTGCCTCGACAACCCGAGGCATTCAGACCTTTAATTCAATTGGAAGCATTGCCTTGCATCCATGGGAAAGCTTAAAGGGGGTTTCTCTCGTGGCGATGTTTGGGGTTGTTCTAAGGGCCCAAAGAACTGAGGGGAGCTGCTCCACCTAGCTACCCTTCAAGTTCTCAAATTTTTTCATCAGGACGTTCACTATGATTTTTTTGCCGCCTCAACCTACAAGTTGCTTCTAGGGTGATGGACAGAGGAAAATCTGAGATCAATCCCGAGCTGCCCGGAGAAGCTGATGAACACAGGGCTTGAAAACTAAGGTCCATTGTCCGTAACAATGGCTTGCGGCAACCCGTACCGGCAGATGATCTCCCCCCAAACAAAATTCCTGATAACCTGGAAGGTCACCTTAGCCAGCGCCTTCACCTCCACTTACATAGAAAAATAATCTATCATGACAAGTAAGAACCTCCTCTGCCTGCTGGCCTGAGTGAAAGGCCCGACCAAGTCCATTCCCTAGATGGTGAAGGGCCAGGGGGCTGTAATACTTCTGAGATGCTGGGTCGGCTGCAATTGGAGGGGGCATATAACTTGCACTTATGGAACCTTTTTGTGAATTCTGTCTCGTCGTGGCCTAAGGTAAGCCATAAATACCCTTTCTTGACAATCCTCCCTTCCAGGGTCCAACTCCCGGAGTGAATCCAACACTCCACGTATTCGACCTCCTCCAAGTTCTTATGGACCTCCTTCTCGGCCACGCAACGTGCCAATATCCTTGAGGGATCTTTCGGTACAGCTTCCCATCATGCATGAGATAGCACTCTGACTTGTACTTGAGTTTCTTCTTACCCATCCCCTCCGGATACTCTAATGTGGAAAGGAAAGCCATGAATAAGTCCTTCAATGAGGTGTGTTGATCCACCTCCATCAGCTCTCCGTCTTCGATGGAAGGGCGGAACAAGTCAGAAATAGTGCCCCCACTCGGGGACCATACTTTTCTAGTCGATCCACCTACTTGCTCTCTTCCCGGGGCATATGCTAGATAGAGAAGGTTTGGAACGTGCCCATGACCACTTTTACTTTTGCTAAGTTTAAGTGGAGTGTAGGCTCCCTTGCCTCGACCTGCCCATTGATTTGGTAAGCGACCACCATGGAGTTGGTGAGGAACTCCACATCAAGTACTCCCAGCTCCCTAGACAGGCACATCCCTGCGATCACTGCCTCATACTAGGCCTGGTTGTTGGTGATGGGAAAGTGCACCACTATTATTTGTTTGATTCTCGTTCCCTGAGGGCCAACTAAGATCACACCCACCCCCAGGGAATGTCTCCCCGATATGCCATCTACCATCACCTTACAAGGAACCGATCGGTTGAACTCTTCCTCCGCCACCTCGACCATATAGTTGACCAGAAAGTCCGTCATCACTTGAGCCTTGATCGAGAGACGGAGAAAGAAGGAGATGTAAAACTCACTCAATTTTACCAGCCATTTGGCTAATCGGCCTGAATGCTCCACCCCCCGATTATGTTGCGTAGGGGGTGGTCAGTTACTACTCGGATTGAGCGTGCCTGGAAGTAAAGCCGGAGTTTTCGAGCCGAGATGCCTAGAGCGAAGGCCATCTTCTCCAAAATGGGATACCGGAGCTCTGCCTTCCTCAGGACCTGACTCACATAAAATATGAGAGTTTCTTCTTCCCTCTTCTCGAACCAGGAAAGAACTCAAGACCTCTGCTCTAACCCAAAGATAGAAAGACAGGTCGTCCCCCTCCTACAACCCTTGAAGCAGGTGGGCCTGAGTCAACTGCCACTTCAAGGCTTGAAACGCCTCTGAGGCAAAGGATAACAGTTCTTAGGGCATGATTTATTAAGTTAATAAAAATCGACACACATATGCCACCAGCCGTCTCCTTTTTTAATAATTACTACATTGGAGACCCATTTAGGGTATTGTATTTCTGATAAAAGCTAGCCTTGAGGAGCTTGGCCTCCTCCTCCTGGATGGGCTAGGCCAGCTTGTACGTGATGGACCTCTTCTTTTGCTGGATTGGGCGAGCCTTTGGGTCAAAGTTAAGGCATTAGCAAGCGACGTCCGCATCGATACCTGGCATCTCCGCAGCGCTCAAGGCAAAGATGTCCATGTTCTTTCGGATACACTCCATAATCCTTTCTTGATCTATTGGGGTCAACCCCCCGCTGATACGGACCTTCTCCCCCCTCCCCCCAAGGTTGAGAACCACAATCTCCACCACCTCCTACGTAGACTCCATCCTGATCTACTCCCTCCACTCTCTGACAGACTCTCCTCCCGGAGTAGGAACTTCCTCCTCAGCCTCCTCCATGTCCATGACTTCGGCAGTCTCCTGGACTTCCTCCTCCACCCTCACCTAGGTGTGGTTCTCTACCTCCATCTCCACTATCTCCTACTCAACCTCCTCCATCCTATGCTCAAACACCTCGGACCCCTCCTGCCAAGGGATGGAGTTTATCGTCATGACGTTGCACTCCCTTGCCATCTTGGGGACTCCCTGGATCCGGACCTAGATCCCATCGGTATTGAACTTTTGACATTGGTGAAAGGATGAGGGGACGTAGCGGAAGGCATAGATGAGGGGTCGCCAAAAGATGGCATTGTAGCTACTGGGGTCATCCACGATGACAAACCTGCAGGTGCGAGACTGCCCCCTAGAGTGACATGGAGTCCCACTCCTCCTTTAACCTCCTTCCTCTTCCCCGAGAACCTAAATAGAGGTCCATCCGAGGCCAGTACCCTCTTCCTCTACCTTCATCCCTTCAAACGTCTTTTTGTAGATGACGTTGACCGAGCTCCTGTTATCGATGAGGATCCAGGATACGGGGAAGATCTTGACCGCTGTCTGGATGACCAGCGCGTCGCAGAAGGGGTCCTCTTGGTCTGGTATATCCTTCCTTTAGAATGTGATCTTCTCCTCCGGGGGTGGGGTCTGGATTGTGGAGCCAATTCTCCCACAATACATGGTGTTGAGACTTGCCTTGCGGGAAGCCTCGACAACTACCCCCTAATAGATCACTCCAATCCCCCCGCCCCCGGGCCCTAACATCGGTCTGTTCCTCACACCTGTCCTCCTCCGCCAGAGGCAGGACTTCTTCAATCCGCACTTCCCGGCGGCCTTGTTGCTGCTGTTGCTTTCTGTTTCCTCTTATCTCGAGGAACTCCAAGCACATGGTCGTCGCGTGCCCCATCTTTTGACGTAATTCAAAGTTGGACAAATCCACCCTAACCTCCCTTCTCCTCCACCGCACTGCTCTCCTCCTTTCCCCCATGGCTATAACCATAGCCTGCTTCTAGTCGAGGAGAGATGTTCTCTGTCCCTGCCTCCCACCTGGAGGGTAAAATTTTCCCTAGCCTCCCTAGTGGTTATTTGCCCCATGGTGAAATCTCTGCGGCCCTTGTTCTTGCCACTCTGGCCTCCAACCTAGCTAATGGTTCGGCTCCTGGTTCCCCCACCTGAGCGGCTGCTGCTACTATTCCATTTGCTGGGGTTCAACTCTTCTATCCACCTAACCTCTACCACCTTTTGGCCTCTATTCCTCCGTGTCCCACCTGGTAAGCTTCTAGCCAAACTCCAGGTTCGACGCTTCCCCGTCGAATTACATTACCGCCCTCTCCATACACACCTCGTAGGAGAGGGGCGACATCCTCTTCAACTCCATTCTGAAGAAACCCTACTACAGCCCCAGGGTGAGCGCCATCATAGGGGTGTGCCCTGACATCTCTTGGAACTTGGTCACCACTTCTTGTAACCGGTCCACCTAGCTCCCCATGGTCCCGTTCACCCCCTGCTTGATGTGGAATAGGGACTCTGACTCTTTCCTCCTTTTTAAGGTGGTGAACCTCAGCATGAACCCCCAAAAAAGGTACTCAAAGCAGTTAATAGAATTGGCCAGCATCTGGTTGAACCACTCTCTCACCTTCTCATTGAGTGTGATGGGAAAGAGCCTGCACTTTAACACATCCAACATCTGTTAAATCGAAACCACATCCTCAAACTACTGGACGTGCTGGACCAGGTCTCCTTTCCTGGCATAGTAAGACATCTCTTGCTCCCTGAACCCCTCTAGAACTGGGGCTAAAGAAACCATCTCACTAAAGGGGCTGACTCCCCCTACTCGGTGAACTGGAGTGTCTCGCACCCCCATCTCATAGAACCTGCCGCAGTTCTCCGATCCCGGGAAGAGTACATGCCTGGGGAGCTCGCAGACTCTTCCTTCCTCTACAACCTCCATCCCAGCTCGCCTACCGGGTGCATCTTGGCAAAGGGACGGGTCCGCAAGTACTAGCACCGCTGGAGTCAAGCACTCGGCACGCACGCCAAGTGCGAACCTAATGAGGTCGAGCACCTCCTGCCTGAATTCTTCGAACATCCCCACTATAGCAAGAGGTGGGGAGGGGCGAGTCGGACCTGTCTGAGCCTTGCCCTTCTCCTCCCATCATCGATCCTGCTTAAGATTTTTTGTGCTGACCACGCTCCACGCTCACCGCACCAAAATGTTGAAATTAAAAATTCGGTTTTTTTGGAGTTCAGCCTTGTGGAAGGGGTGATCGCGCACTTACTTCTCTCCTACAAGCAAATTGACAAAGGAAAAAGAACAGGGAATTGACCCAAGGGCTCGGCGTGGAGGACCCACCATACACCCGGAAGATCTTTTTACACTTCCCCTCCTTAGCCAAATGTCAAGATAAGGTACCTCAGAAAGTGCTTGAAGGCTGAAAGATAAGTGAGCATGCCCTCTAAGGTACCCCGTGTGTCCTATTTATAGATTTCTAAAAACAGCCTGCAAATAAACAACCTCTGCTATTCTTAACAGCTATGTGCAACCCAACTGGGTTTGCCAACAACGCAACTCCACTGTTCTAACTGGCTAAGGGTAGGCCAGCGGGAGAAAATCGTAAAAATACCTCACAGCTCACTAGGAGAGTAGCCCTAAACAACCTCTGCTCGGCTTGGGAGGCGAGTACTTAATGGAACTGGCACTCACCACTTCCGCTAGGCCATTGGCAAGTATGGGCCCGACCTGCCCTACTCTCCTGTTACTCGCCTGGGGCAACGAAAACTCGCTGCCTATCTTTGGCCTTGGGCGATTACGGGCATGGCCTGCCCTGCTCGCATGTCACGGGTTTGTCAAATGGTCCGAATTCGATGAGTGGTCCAGAGATCGCTGAAAGTCTAGAGCTTGACGAAAGGCCCAAAGCTCGACGAAAAGCCTAGAGCTCGACGAAAGTCCAAGAGCTCGACGAACATCCCAGTGCTAAACGATAGCCCAGAGCTCGACGAACGGGGCTTGGCAAGTACAAGCTTGACTCCCAAAAGTATCTCACCCCACCTTGGCTAGCTGGAGACTGCCGAGCTCTCCCCCCTTCCGTGCTCGCTCAGGGACTAAGAATGCCTGATTTGGCCGGTTTAGCTCCTGCTGACCCACTCGCCGGATACGGGGTTCTAAAATGTGTTGGCTTGCATATAGACATGTGAACTAGCTGGCGGGAAAATATGCAGACTCTCCATAGTTGGCGCCTTGTTGGCCAAACAATATAATGCTGGTACGGGCTGCGGGGCTAGTCGCTGAATAATGGCGGATAGAACATCGTTATTCGCTGTGAAAAGCTCGATGATTTTTGGGCGAATTTTGTCGGTTTCCCAACACAACTGCATGATGTCTTGATAGAGAGCATCCTCGCTGGGAAGAATATATTGAGCGGTCTGTCCGTCTGACATTGTCTAACCGCCGAAATTCACCTAGTACTTCATATTTGAAGGTCGTGTGTTAAATGTTGATGCAAGAAATGCGACTCCGGGTTCTGCGAAAAGAAAGGAGGATAGAGGAAATTGTCGAGTTGTCTGTTACTAGCGGTCAGAGGAAAAAAGTAGAGCAAGTCGTAGGAAGGGAAGACAAAAAATTTCACCCGACGCGGCTAAAGCCACTCTTACGACAGGCATTCCCTTGATTTATAATAGAGCGGTTACAATCTGAAGGGAAAAGGGGGGAAAAAGAAGAAGTAGGCTAGAGAGCATGTCGTAAGGCACTTAACTCAAGACTGCAACTCTTAACTAGGGAGCTCCCTGATTTTGGTCAGTGTGCATTGGGGAGTGCCACCCCATACTTATCGGCTCGGGGGCCTGCCCAAATGGGTAGGGCTAAAATTACCGACTACCTAGGGTACATGAGAGCTTGGCAGAGGTGAGGGGAAGAAAAAAATAAAAAGAGAACAAGAGGGAAGCCACGCGGCCTGGCGGGGTTCCCCTAGCGAGCTGAATGACTTGGCCTCTAGGACTTGGTTGTCACAACCCGCATTTTCTCCGAAGAAACGGATTATCAGATTAGGAGAAAACACGCGTCATGATGCCACGTCGAGCAGGGGATAACTGCCGACGCTCAGGCAAACCACTATCAACTATACTTTATGAAAATTCACAAGTTATATGATTAGAAAATCAGTTATATTTTTAAAGGCCGTATCCCTCGGCTCGGTGAATCACCTAGTCCACAATTTAAAAGTTATACTTATACGCTGCGGAAAATACTTTATTCAGGTTCTACATCCTAAAAGAGTGCATAAGTGTCCCCAGAGGACAACTTATACTATGCAGGACCCTACTTTTGATTTATACTATATATATAGGTAAATGATATTTTTACGTTATTTGAAAAATAGTGATGAGTTTTATAAAACATGCTGATCATGAGGTATACTTATAATAAGGTTTTTAGGTTTAAAAGTAACAAGCAACCTAGAATAAATTATCCCAAGAGCAAGTAGAGTAACTCCAGAAATGTATCAGAAAAAAGTAACACATCTAGTATCAAAGTAAAACTACCAGTGGGCGCCAACAAACTGACACGAACCCACTGACAAATAGGTATGTCTGTAAAGAAAACAGTAAAACTACCTCACAAGACCAAGGAACTAATCTCCACAGAACGAGAGACCACCAGTAACTGCACAGCACAACTACCCGCCTAATCGGCTACTAACCAGAACCTGAGGCATTCAAAGAAGAAAAGAATTTCTCAGCAAGCTAAACAAGTAAGCTGTACGGAAATGTTAGGATATAAGGTAAGCAAGAAGAGTAAGTAAACCGAAAACAAACACCACTGTCCAAGGCAAGACAAAAGAAAAGCACTAAGTGCGAGGAAACAACAACAACCCGGCCCAAAAAATTAAATCATGCAGAGTTTACCAGGCTACCATGAGCCCAAGCGTTGCAAATTTACAAAGGAAGAAACTTCTAACACCCTGAGCTGTGAGAGATGGTAGTAGTAAAAAAAACACAGATCCAGGTTTGAGGCAAACTCGGCCCCCCCAACCACCATTTCCAAGAAACAAAGCTCAGGGCTCTACATGTGAAAGCACTAGGGACCTCCAACCCTCTTGCCCAGCCCGTACCTGGAGCAAGATAAAAGAAAAAGGGTGGCCTTGACTAAATTATACAAAATCTCCCCTATTAAGAGCTTCAAACCACCACTACTAACAACGACCCACGATTAGGCCTTTTTGGAAAAAAAGAAAATAGCCGACAAGGAACCTCAAATCAAGGAATTCACTCGGGGGAGAAAATCAAGGTAAGGGAAAGCGTTGAGATGACTCAACATGGCATGGCGTTGAGTGAGCTCCACTCACTCAACGCCTAAACAGACGGTGGCGTTTAGTGAGCAGCCTCACTCAATGCCAAAACAACAATGGTGTTGAGTGAGGTTAACTCCCTCAACGCCTTCTGAAACACTGGCTGTGGCACTAAGTGAGCTAACCTCACTTAACGCCAAAACAGCTATGGCGTTGAGTGAGGTACACTCCCTCAACGCCTTCAGCAAAGCAGGCTGTGGCGTTGAGTGAGCTAACCTCACTCAACGCCAAAACAGCTATGGCGTTGAGTGAGGTACACCCCCTCAATGCTTTCAGCAACACAGGCTGTGGCGTTGAGTGAGCTAATGTCACTCAACGCCAAAACAGCTACGGCGTTGAGTGAGGTCCACTCACTCAACGCCTTAGCACTTAACCGTAAAACCCAACTATGGCGTTGAGTGAGTCCACCTCTCTCAACCCCAAAACATCTTTGCCGTTGAGTGAGGTCGACTCACTCAACGCCAAAGTACTTAGCCGCGAAAACAAACTGCGGCGTTGAGTGCGTCCACCATTCTCAACGATAGAACAGCTTTGGCATTGAGTTAGGTCAACTCACTCAATGCCAAAGTACTTACCCGCAGGAAAGGGCTGAGACGTTGAGTAAGCCCGCCTCACTCAGCGCCTAAACCGCAATGGCGTTGAGTGAGTCCCACTCACTCAACGCCATCCTGAAGAGGTCGTCGGGAATGCAGATTGATTCTCGCCGAATTGGCGGGAATGCAGATTGATTCTTGCCGAATCGGTGGGAATCACTAACGATTATCGTCGAAGTCAGCGAGAATCACTTAACGATTCCCGTCGATTTTGACTTAGAAGAATTTTCTCACTCAACGCCACAGTACTTACCCGCAAAAGAACAGACTACGGCGTTGAGTGTGTCCACCACTCTCAACGATAAAATTGCTTTGGCGTTGAGTTAGGTCGAGTCACTAAATGCAAAAGTACTTAGCCGCAGAAATTTCATCTCCATTAAAATTCCAGTAAGACTAAGTACAGGGAAGGCTTCTACTGCAGCCACTACACAGGCAAGCACACATACACCCCAACCCGAGCCTAAGAAAGATCGGTTTGCATAAAAAAATTAAGCTATATCTTTTCTCCTCTACCCGGCTACAACTACTACACAGGAAAGAAATTAACCCAACCCTCAAGCCCTCACTTATCCCGAGAACTAGGCTTCTATATCAACAGTTGGGGTTAGTACCCGATTTCAAGTAAGAATAGAGTTTCTAACCTAGGGCTAAAAATGTAACAAGGAGATAGATAAAAATAATTACTCGGCAAGGGAAAGAATACCACTTGCCTCAAATTTCCGGCGAAGCTTGGTCTGCCTCCTTTACTCTCACGCGGTACCAGCAACAACAACACCTAAAGCAGAAATCTGGGGCTTTAATGGCGGAAACGGACAACCCAAGAAATTCGAGACCCCTAGAAACACCACGAAAACTCAATTTCTTACCATAGGAATGAAGGTCTAGGCGAGAGCAATCCAAATCCGCTTTCGGAATCAAATTCCATCCACAAACGCTCCCGAATTCGGCGTCCGAAGGGGAGTAGTTCCGGCGGTTTCTCTTCTTTTCGCGAACAGGTGTTGCGGGCGGGGGAAGAAGGTGAACAGGAGCAGTTACCTCTTAAGTCTAAACTATCCAATATATAGCACCCTTATTAATCTTAATTAGCTAATTAATTAATAATGAACAATAGACAAGGCACAACCGCCAAGTACCCGCCCCCTTTTAGAAAAATAATATTTAATATAATATTTATTAAATAGTTTTATTTTTCATAAGACCAAAACGATGCGAAAACCGAACGTCCTCGAAATTCGGCGGAATTCACACCGTAGCTAAATATCCACGCTACGAACACAACGACGAAGTCAAAATTAATTTTTGACGAACAGAACTCGAGTTATACCCATCCGAAGTCAAAACACAAGCATCCCCTGAGAGGCCACACCGGGTCACCTAAAAGAACCCAGCTTGCTAGGGAGATCTTGCCAATATACTACAAAATAGGCCACCCAGTTCTAAGGAGTTAAGACCACACTTCACAGATGACACAAGCCAAGAAAACGCGTTGACGTAATGCCAAGAAAGAATTAAATAATCGCAGAAAAATCGGGGGCGTTATAGTCACTCTGTAACGACCCCATCCGTTAAATGACGTATAGTAGAAGGTCCGGCCGGGGCCCCACACTATATGCCACAAACAGACGGTGAGGTCACAGGATAATACCAAACCAAACACGAATCCTACCTCGGAGCTTTCTAGCGGAAGCTTTAAGTAGTAATTTGAACTCTAACCAGGAATGTCCAATATATAAACCACTTTTATATATATCACGGAATGTACACAAATACATAGAGTTTGGCCTTAAGGCCTTACAGTTCCTCTTTTTACAACGTATGGTTTACAAACCTCGGCGTGCAGGCTGGCCATACATGAGTAAAAGCAAATAAGCAAAACATTCGCTTAGCCTTCAAGGGCTAGCCGCCGCAGCAGCAGCAACAGCAGTAGGGCTTCAGCCCTTCACCTACGACTTGGCTCTCCAGTACCTGCACGGGAACAATCCACCCAATCGGTGGCAAACAATGCAACGGTCAGCATTCAGCTGACCCAATTATAACAATCTTACCCCTTTCTCGGGGCATTAGCATTCTTTCCCTGCAAAGCATGGCATCATATAGCAACTATGTGCGCGCAGGCACATTCAAGCCATCACAACTATCGGCCACACGGCCCGACAGTCCGTGCACTCACGGCACATTTTTGGTATACCGGAATACCAGGGTCAACACCACCGTCTACACGGTATTTGAGCATTCTAGTCTTTCCGGCGCGCGGGCCTAAGACTCTCATTAGGCGCTCCAACAAAACCTATAACCAGGCTTCCAAGTCGGACGGACCTAACGCAGGTACGGATCAGCCACCCCCCGTTGCTCAAGTCGCCGTGCCACCTCGAATACGGAAGTATCCATGGCTATTTATAGGCGCGGGTCGGTTTCACCTTTCCTGTTCGGCAATCTGCCTTTTCATCGAGTTGCAGCCCAACGGCTCAACCGCTCATAAAGTGGCAACGCACGGCCACAAGAGTTGCATCCAACCCTCTTCATTTCCTGGACATCATCCAGTACTTCCTGCCGCACCAAGCAACAGGTAGGAACAAGGCAACACAAGCCATAATCACGGAGCCTTCTCCGATATGCAAACAAGCATCACCAATCCAGACCACGTCCAGATGGGCTTCACACAGCATGCCTAGAGCCGTACTCTAATTCCGGCCTCTAACAAGGGGGACTTCACATATCTACCCCAAGGGACACCACAACCCACCGCACACTCGCGGGGAAGGGTTTTCCCTATGCAATGCAGAAAAGAAGGACTTCACATGTCCAAGAAGGGAGATCGTTACCCTTGTCGATCTCTTGGGAGCCATCGAAAACTAGCCGATGAGAAAGAACCGCAGCAGCCTTGCCTTCACAATGCCGGCTTCGGATCACGAATCGTACCACGGGAACTCCGCCGGTGGCTTGATCTCCTCCTCCTTCTTCCTCCTCTCTCTTTCTCTCTTCCTTAAGCAAATGAAGGATAGCTTTCTTCATCAGCCTCCACGGACTAAATCCATCCAGGAAACCACCTGAGCCCTTGGATCAAAAGAGAGAAATCTGAACGGCCACGATTTGCCCAAAAACCCAATTTTTTGGCTGACACGGCCTGTGACACGCCCGTGTCACATGCCGTGTACCCTTAAGCGGTTCATACCGATTGAGATTTACCAGAACACGGTCATCGACACGCCCGTGTCGAACCTGACACGCCCGTGTCATTCCTGAGACACGCCCGTGTCACCCCCGCCTCATCGAGCTGCAAGCAGTACACGGGTCGGAACACGGCATCGGACACGCCCGTGTCCAACCTGACACGCCCGTGTTCAAGGCTTGGTTCAAGGCCGTGTAATCTTTTGACTCGGGCCACAATTTTATTTGCGTGACACGCCCTGGGACACGCCCGTGTCCCAGGCCGTGTACCCCCGACACGCCCTGGGACACGCCCGTGTCCCAGGCCGTGTAACCTGACCTGCACCTCAAAATTATTTTGAGTCTTTTTGGGGTCTTTTTGGGGTGTTACAACCCTCCCCCCCTTAACAAAATTTCGTCCCGAAATTTGCACGGTAAGGAAACAAGAACCAGCAATGCTATAACTATGTTATAACAAAAAGTACACGGTCTATAGTTTATACAAATAACTCGGGAAATTCAGCTCGCATGGTCTGCTCTCGCTCCCATGTTAGCTCTTCACGGCCACAATTGTCCCATCGGACCTTGACCATCCCGATCACTTTGTTCCGCAACTGTTTCTCGGCTCGATCCTTGATCCGAATGGGTCTAACCCTCATCGTTAGCCCATACTCGACCGGTACCCGATCATTCTCCACTACTTGAGCTGGATCCTTCACCGCCTTACGAAGGACTGAGATGTGAAATACATCATGTAATCCACCCAAGTCTGCTGAAAGTGCTAGTCGATATGCAGCTTCCCCAACTCGCTCCACCACCTCAAATGGACCAAGATACCTCGGACTTAGCTTTTTCAAACGCCGAATCCTGGACACGCCTTTGAAGGGTTTGATCTTCAAATATACCCAATCACCCACCGCGAACTCCACGTTCCGGTGTTTGGCATTGTAGTACTTTGCTTGACGATCTTGGGCTATCAATAGCCTCTCCCGAATAGAGCGTATGAGCGAGGTAGCTTCTTCGACTTCCTTTTTCCCACTCAGCTTAGATTCGCCTGCTTCTGCCAAAGCTAACGGTGTACGACATTTCCGACCATATAAAGCTTCAAATGGCGCCATACCAATACTCGCTTGGTAGCTATTATTATAGGCAAATTCGACAAGAAATATATAATCTTCCCATCTCTTACCAAAGTCTAGGGCGTACATGCGGAGCATATCCTCCATCGTCCTGTTGGTTCGTTCATTCTGGCCATCCGTTTGGGGATGAAAGTCCGTACTAAACGCTAACTTTGTACCCAACATTTGATGAACGAGCCGCCAATCATTCAATGTCAACCGCCCATCACGGTCACTAACGATGCTCCGGGGAACACCGTGCATTCGAACAACCTGCTCCACATAAAGCTTGGCCAAGGTTTCCACTGAATCGTCTCTTCTGTTTGGAAGGAAGTGCGCCACTTTTGTCAACCGGTCCACAATCACCCAGATTGAATTATGACCGCGTTGAGATCTCGGCAACCCATGCACGAAATCCATCGAAATATCATCGAACTTCCACTCCGGAATAGGTAACGACTTCAGGAAACTGCCAGGCTTCTGGCATTCTGCTTTCACCAACGCACAGGTATTGCATTCAGCCACATAACGTGCGACATCTTTCTTTAATCCGGGCCACCAGAACAGCTTTTTCATATCTCTGTACATCTTTGTGCTCCCTGGGTGAACTGAGTACTTTGCAAAGTGAGCTTCGTACATCAACTCTTCCCTCAATTTACCCACACTCGGGACGCACACTCGACCATTTCTTCTTAACAACCCGTTATCCTAAGAGAATTGGTCATCCGGCCCATCTTTTGCATAGTGCTGGAGGCTTTCATCAAGCTCCGTTGCTCGCCGAACTCTGTCCGTAAGGTCATATTGCACCTCCGTCCAGTTCAAGCATGCATCGGTTGACGCACCCTTGTCAACACAAGATATCTCCAATGCTTCCAATTCCTGGATTAAACGCTGATCATGCCTCTGCAACCAGCTTGCCCGTACCGGAGTCTTTCGACTCAAAGCATCAGCGACCACATTTCCCTTCCTGGGAGTATAGTGAATCTCGAAGGTGTAGTCCCCAAGGAACTCCATCCATCTTCGTTGTCGCATATTCAGATCCTTCTGATCCAACAAATACTTTAGGCTTTTATAATCTGTATAGATATCCACCTTCACTCCATATAGATAGTGCCGCCACAACATGAGCGCAAAGATTACCGCCGCCAACTCAAAATCATGGACGGGGTAATTCCTCTCATGCACTTTCAACTGGCACAAGCCATAAGCAATCACTTTACCAAACTGTAGAAGAACGCAGCCTAAGCCGCTCCCGGAAGCATCACTATAGATCTCATACCCATCGGTACCACATGGCGATGTCAACACAGGCGCCGTGGTCAATCGACTCTTCAACTCTTCAAAAGCTCGTGCGCACTCCGGCGTCCAAATGAACTTTTGATCTTTTCTCGTCAGCGTGGTCAGAGGTAAAGCAATCCGTGAGAAGTTTTGCACAAACCGTCTATAGTAGCCCGCAAGTCCAAGGAAGCTCCTGACCTCGGCCACTGAAGACATCACTGGCCAATCTCGGATGGCACTTATCTTCAACGGATCCACCGCGATACCTTCTCCACTTACCACATGGCCTAAAAAGGCTATTGAAGAGAGCCAGAACTCACACTTTGAGAACTTGGCAAAAAGCTTATTCCTCCGCAGGGTATGCAAGACCAACCGCAAATGGTTTGCGTGATCCTCTTCCGACTGAGAGTATACTAAGATGTCATCGATAAACACAATAACAAACAAATCCAAGTACTCTCGGAACGTTCGATGCATTAGGTCCATAAATACCGAAGGCGCATTACATAGGCCAAAGGGCATTACCGTGAACTCATAATGACCGTAGCGTATTCCAAACGCTGTCTTAGGAATGTCACCTTCCCTAATCTGCAGCAGATAATATCCCGATTTCAAATCCAATTTGGAATAGACTGTTGATCCTGCCAGCTGATCAAAGAGGTCATCAATCCGCAGGATCGGATATTTGTTTTTCTCCGTCAGCTTATTCAATTCGCGGTAGTCAATACACAACCGTAAGCTACCGTCTTTCTTTTTCACAAATAGAACAGGCGCGCTCCAAGGTGACATACTTGGGCGTATATATCCCTGCTCCAACAACTCTTGCAAATGGACTTTCAACTCAGCCATCTCTTTTGGTGCAATGCGATATGGAGAACGGGCCACAGGTTTCGCACCTAGCACCAACTCAATAGAGAAGTCAATCTCCCGCTGGGGTGGTAACCCAGGAAGATCTTTAGGAAACACATCGGCAAACTCTGACACAACTAGTACTTCACCGACACTGGCCTTTGGCTCAACAGCCTGAATTAGCGTGAAGAATAACTCTGCGCCCTTCCGAACAGCATTGACGACTTGGAGTGCAGACAACAGAGTCCCGCTAACTCCTCGCATACCAGCGAACTTCGTCACAAGTCCGGTATTCTGGCCCACTGTAATCTTCTTGGAGTTGCAATCAATAAAGGCACGCTGCTCCGAGAGCCAGTCCATACCAAAGATCACATCAAACTCCGACAACGGTAGCACAGCTGCACTCAAACCGAAATCCCGACTTCCTATTTGCACAACCACATCGCAAGCCCTATCCGAAAGCATCATACAGCCATTCGGCAATAACAACCTTTTACTATCCACCGTCACATGACTTGGTGCCCCAATGCAAGATACAAAATCCTCAGACAAAAAAGAATGCGAAGCACCCGTATCAAATAGGGCTCTCGCCAAATTATTTCGAATCAGGACAAAGCCTGCAGCACACACACATGCACAAGCTATACATAACCAAAACCATAGCACATAAGCAAGTAAGCTAACTCAACTCGTACCTGTGACGACGTCACTTTGCTTAATCGCTTCCTGTTGGCCAAGCTGATAGATTCGGGGCTGTGCCTGAGACGCAGAGGAATCAACCACCGCTTTGCCCTTCTCAGCATACGACGCACCCGCCTTCTTATCCCCTTTGGGCTGTACAACCCGACAGTCACGAGCTATATGCCCCACCCGGCCACAGTTATAGCATGTACGAGAATCCGGCCTTGATATCGCTCCCGACACAACGGTCGTAGTCACTTGCCCAGACGGCTTGGACCTTTTGCCCACTTTCTTCTGGTAAAACGATTTGCTCGGGCGAGGTGCTTGAACCTCTGGCTTTGACACAACTAAGCCCTTGTTCCCTTGCACCCGCCGCATGTCCTTCTCCAATGCACACGCAGTATCAACCAACGCCTGAAACCCTTGGTTCACTGAACTCGAAAGCAGGAATCGCAACTCATCCCGCAATCCTTCATAGAACCGATTCGTTTTCCTTTGGTCATCCGCGAAGATTGTACCCGCATACCGTCCCAACCTGGTAAACTCATGCAAGTAGATATCCACACTATCTTCCCCTTGCTTTAACCGTTGGAACTCATTTTCCATAGCAATGCGTTGCGCCACTGGGACATGTTTCGCCAGAAATATTCGAGAGAACTCCTCAATCGACACTTGCGTTAATTGCCTGCCCGCCAAATGGTGTACCTCAACCTCGTCCCACCACAACCGCGCCTCTCCTTCAAGCATGATGGTGGCCAAGGTGACCTTTAGAGTTTCCTCCGCCCTGATCGCTGTCATTATCCTCTTGACACGCGATAACCAATCTTCCGCCTGCGTTGGGGATCCCATTCCCGCAAACGTAGGAGGACTGAAGCTCATGAATTGCTTCAACTGTCGGTCAGCTGCTCGTGGATCTACAGCCTCAATCGGCTCGGGTCTTACAACAACACGAACTGGCTCGACTGCCGGCTGCGCTTGCCCGGTCGGCTGAATCATGGCAAATAGAGCCTCAGCAACTAAACGAATAGTTCCGCAGATGGAGGAGGTGTGGGCACCTCAGCTGGTGCCGCACTCTCATCAGAACGCTGGGGCTCAGACTGCCCAGCACCACTACGCGTCACCTATAGGGGGACAAGACACACATTAGCGAACGTATGGAAGCAAAACAACACCAAAAAGGAACGCGCAGATTCCTCAAACAAGATTTTGTACATTCCTTAGTGGACATTCCAGAGTTCATTAGCGTTACAGCAGGGCGCATAAACACGCGCTCGCCACCCCATAAAAGAATTCGTCCACGAATTCGATAGAGGAAGACCGAATGAAGCAGATACCAAAATGTAACGACCCCATCCGTTAAATGACGTATAGTAGAAGGTCCGGCCGGGGCCCCACACTATATGCCACAAACAGACGGTGAGATCACAGGATAATACCAAACCAAACACGAATCCTACCTCAGAGCATTCTAGCGGAAGCTTTAAGTAGTAATTTAAACTCTAACCAGGAATGTCCAATATATAAACCACCTTTATATATATCACGGAATGTACACAAATACATAGAGTTTGGCCTTAAGGCCTTACAGTTCCTCTTTTTACAATGTATGGTTTACAAACCTCGGCGCGCAGGCCGGCCATACATGAGTAAAAGAAAATAAGCAAAACATTCGCTTAGCCTTCAAGGGCTAGCCGCAGCAGCAACAGCAACAGCAGTAGGGCTTCAGCCCTTCACCTACCACTTGGCTCTCCAGCACCTGCACGGGAACAATCTACCTAACCGGTGGCAAACAATGCAACGGTCAGCATTCAGCTGACTCAATTATAACAATCTTACCCCTTTCTCGGGGCATTAGCATTCTTTCCCTACAAAGCATGGCATCATATAGCAACTATGTGCGCGCAGGCACATTCAAGCCATCACAACTATCGGCCACACGGCCCGACAGTCCGTGCACTCAGGGCACATTTTCGGTGTACCGGAATACCAGGGTCATCACCACCGTCTACACGGTATTTGAACATTCTAGTCTTTCCGGCGCGCGAGCCTAAGACTCTCATTAGGCGCTCCAACAAAACCTATAACCAGGCTTCCAAGTCAGACGGACCTAACGCAGGTACGGATCAGCCACCCCCCGTTGCTCAAGTCGCCGTGCCACCTCGAATACGGAAGTATCCATGGCTATTTATAGGCGCGGGTCGGTTTCACATTTCCTGTTCGGCAATCTGCCTTTTCATCGAGTTGCAGCCCAACGGCTCAACCGCTCATAAAGTGGCAACGCACGGCCACAAGAGTTGCATCCAACCCTCTTCATTTCCTGGACATCATCCAGTACTTCCTGCCGCACCAAGAAACAGGTAGGAACAAGGCAACACAAGCCATAATCACGGAGCCTTCTCCGATATGCAAACAAGCATCACCAATCCAGACCACGTCCAGATGGGCTTCACACAGCATGCCTAGAGCCGTACTCCAATTCCAGCCTCTAACAAGGGGGACTTCACATATCTACCCCAAGGGACACAACAACCCACCGCACACTCGCGGGGAAGGGTTTTCCCTATGCAATGCAGAAAAGAAGGACTTCACATGTCCAAGAAGGGAGATCGTTACCCTTGTCGATCTCTTGGGAGCCATCGAAAACTAGCCGTTGAGAAAGAACCGCAACAGCCTTGCCTTCACAACGCCGGCTTCGGATCACGAATCGGACCACGGGAACTCCGCCGGTGGCTTGATCTCCTCCTCCTTCTTCCTCCTCTCTCTTTCTCTCTTCCTTAAGCAAATGAAGAATAGCTTTCTTCATCAGCCTCCACAGACTAAATCCAGCCAGGAAACCACCTGAGCCCTTGGATCAAAAGAGAGAAATCTGAACGGCCACGATTTGCCCAAAAACCCAATTTTTTGGCTAACACGGCCTGTGACACGCCCGTGTCACATGCCGTGTACCCTTAAGCGGTTCATACCGACTGAGATTTACCAGAACACGGTCATCGACACGCCCGTGTCGAACCTGACACGCCCGTCTCATTCCAGAGACACGCCCGTGTCACCCCCGCCTCATCGAGCTGCAAGCAGTACACGGGTCGGAACACGGCATCGGACACGCCCGTGTCCAACCTGACACGCACGTGTTCAAGGCTTGGTTCAAGGCCGTGTAATCTTCTGACTCGGGCCACAATTTTATTTGCGTGACATGCCCTGGGACACGCCCGTGTCCCAGGCCGTGTACCCCCGACACGCCCTGGGACACGCCCGTGTCCCAGGCCGTGTAACCTGACCTGCACCTCAAAATTATTTTGAGTCTTTTTGGGGTCTTTTTGGGGTGTTACACACTCCACCTAAAAAAAAGGTTCGTCTCGAAACTTTACGCACAACCCCTCAACTATAGAAGGAAAGGCAACAAGCCAAACATTACAAGAAGAAGACAAACCAATCTAATCAGGGAAATAGTTGAGGGTGAGCCTCCCTCATAGCCTACTCTAACTCCCAAGTTGCGCTTTCCAAACCCTGATTCTTCCATAGAACTTTGACCATCATGATGTACTTCCTTCGCAGCACCCAATCTTGAGTATCAAAATGCGGACCGACACTTCAATAAAAGAGAGATTAGGCTCCAACTGGGGCACAACATCCAAGACTTGCCCACTACTGCGCACACACTTCCTCAATTAGCTTACGTGAAATAAATTATGAACACCGGGGAAGTTTGCTGGCAAATCCAACCTATACGCTAACTCGCCAATCCGTTCAACGATCTTAAACGAGCCCACATACCTCGGGTCCAATTTCTGGTTCTTACCGAACCTCTTAACACCAACCATCGGGGAAACCTTAAGAAACACAAGGTCCCCTACCGAAAACTCCAAGTCCGACCTACGCCAATTGGCGTTCTTTTCATATCTCTCCTAAGCTATATGAAGCTTTTCTCGAACAAGCTTCACCGCGACTTTCATCTCCTCGAGCGCATCCGGCCCCAACAAGGGTCTCTCATATGTCTCAGCCAAAAAAAGGGGGGGGGGGTTCTGCAGCGCCTCCCATACAAAGCTTCAAACAGAGGCATTTGCAAACTTTCTTGATAACTGTTATTGTATGCAAACTCCATAAGTCGCAATCGCTCATTCCACGCTCCACCATGGTCTAGAATGTAGCATTTGATCATATCCTCAAGTATCTAGTTCACCCGCTCCGTCTGCCCATTGGTCTATGGGTGGTAAGCAGTTGAATACCTTAGATCGGTACCCAAACCCTCCTGCAGAATCTGCCAAAAGCGAGAAGTAAGCCGGGAGTCTCGATCAAAAATTATGCTAACAGGCACACCGTGCAATCTGATGTCCTCATTCAAGTATAATGCTGATATCTTCTTCATCGGATAGTCAATCTTATACGGCACGAAGTGAGCACACTTCATCAGTCTATCCACTATGACCCAAACAGAATCAAATCCCCTTGGAGATTTTGGTAAGCCCGTGATGAAGTCCATAGAAATACTTTCCCACTTACAAGTCGGGATCTCTAGTGGAGTCAACTTGCCACCAGGCCTTCCGTGATTGGCCTTCACATGCTTGAAAGTGTGGCACTCAGCCTCAAATTGGGCTATATCACTCTTCATCCCATACCACCAAGCAATTTGCTTCAAATCATGATACATCTTTGTAGATCCCGGATGGTAGGCAACACTGGATCCATGAGCTTCTCTGCATACCATACCACAAATGTCTCCGATAGAGGGGATGCAAAATCTTCCGCTGTACTTCTAAGTACCCGCATCATCGATAGAAAAATCTGGCAACTCCCCTCTCTCAGTCCTGAGGTATAAGTGTAGAAGGTCCGGATAATCTTTCTGGTGCAACGTAGTAAGGGAAATCCAAGACGGCTCTTCCACTGCCAAACTACTCTACATGCCACAGCATCCTACTGAGATATCTATAAGGAGAAACTCTTCCACTAAACTATCGGCAGAGAGATTAAAAATCTTCCCCGTCTTCCGGCTCAGGGCGTCGACCACCACATTGGCCTTTCCTGGATGGTACTAGATCTCAACATCATAATCAGCCACATACTCTAGCCACCGCAGCTGGCGCAGATTCAACTCCTTTTGCGTGAACACGTACTTCAGGCTCTTGTGATCAGTGAAGATCTTACGCTGAGCCCCATAAAGTAGATGCCTCCACAGCTTCAATGTATAAATCACCGCTACAAACTCAAGGTCATGCATAAGGTAATTTCTCTCATGAGTCTTTAATTGGCTTGACCCATACGCAATCACTTTTCCAACCTGCATCAACACACAACCCAGACCAACATGCGAAGCATCCACATACACATCATACTCCACACCCTCAGTAGGTAGGGTCAGGACAGGAGCAGTGCACAATCTGTTCTTTAGCTCCAGGAAGGCTTTTTCGCACTTCTCGCTCCAAACAAAGGCCGCATTCTTCTGAGTCAACCTTGTCAAAGGTGCAGCTACGGTAGAGAAACCATCCACAAATCTCCTGTAGTAGCTGACCAACCATAGGAAGCTTCTGATCTCCTTGGGCATTCCCGGCCTGCTCCAATCCATCACTGCTGCAATCTTTTCAGGGTCGACCGAGATCCCATCCTTATTTACCACGTGGCCCAAAAACGAGACCTGAGGCAACCAAAATTTGCACTTGCTCAACTTGACGAATAACTTATGATTCCTCAACTCCGATAGAACCAAGCGCAGATGCTGCCCATGCTCCTCAGCATTGCGGGAATAGACCAGCACATCATCGATGAAAACCATAATGAACTTGTCTAAGAAATCCTTAAAGACCCGATTCATCATATCCATGAAAGATGATGGTGTGTTTGTAAGGGCCAAATGACATCACAAAGAACTCAAAATGTCCATGCCTCTATCTAAACGCAGTCCGTGGAATATCTTCCTCACGAATCCTGAGCTGATGATAGCTAGAACGAAGATCGATCTTGGAGAACACCGTGCTACCGCGCAACTGATCAAATAAGTCATTGATCCTCGGTAGAGGGTACCTGTTCTTAATAGTGACTTTGTTCAACTCCCTGTAGTGGATGAAAAGCCGCATCGACCCATCCTTCTTCTTTACAAACAAAACAGGAGCACCCCAAGGCGACGAACTCTGCCTGATAAACCCTTTTGCCAATAACTCGTCTAACTGGACTCGCAACTCCTCTAGCTAATGAGGGGCCATCCGGTACGGCGCCTTAGCAATAGGACGCGTACCCGGTTCCAAATCAATCACAAATTTGACATCCCGATCGGGAGGAAGACCAGGAAGGTAATCAGGAAAAACATTAGCAAAACCACGAACAACGGGAATCTCCTCTAAGTGCGGTACACTAACAGCGGTCCCAACCACCGAGACTAAACAAGCAAAAAAACTAGAAAGAAACAACTTCTGAGCACATACCGCAGAAAAGACAGGAGAATCTTGGCACGGATCAGCATACACGCTTCCCGGCTAACCATTTTCCTTGATGAAGTCCAAGCGCTTCCCTTTGCACTGAATGACCGCATCATACTTAGACAGCTAGTCCATGCCCAGAATAATATCGAAGTCTTCCAGATCAATCATCTTCAAGTCTGCCTTCGCAAGAAAATCCCCTAACAAAACAGGGCAATCTAGAATGCCCAAATCATATAACAAAGATTCACCAGAAGGGAACTTGACGCGGAAGGTATCACGTACTCGACCTAGAGTTAACCGGTGTCGCTCCATAAAGGCTCTAGCCGTAAATGAGTGGGTAGCGCCGGAGTCGAACAGAACGCACACCCAGCGGTTCTTCACCTTAAACTTCCTTATAGGAGTATATACAACTATGGATCTACCAAAACCCAACTGTAACCATTCTAACAAATAAAACTTTCAAGTTAGAAAAAGAAACAATTAACCTGAGATGACCTGAGTCGAAGCTTGAGCATCCTCGGAAAAAATTACCTTTAGCTTTCCTTTACCCTTGTCCACACGCTGAGGCGGAGGTAGTGCCTGAAGTGGAACTACATGAAGAACAGGCTAGACCTGAGGACACCTAGAATTGATGTGACTCTTCTGCCCACACATATAGCAGACTTTATCCTTGGACAAGCACTAGGCATCATCATGCTCGGGTCGCTTGCAAACAAGAAAGGAAAGATCACTCCTACAAGCACCCTGAAAAACATGAACTTGCTCCTTCTTCTGAGCTGCTGCCTTTTTGAAACACCTCTCAATAGGGTGGCCTGACCGACCACAGAAGCTACACACCACCTTGCTCTTTTTTCCCGAAGCAGAATCGGGTAACTGGGGTTTCATCTCCTCAACAGACTTCCGCTTGTCCTTCCCCATTTCCCAGCCTCTGCTCTTTGCAGTCTCGATAGCCTCCACCTTCAGAGCAGCCTCCACTACCCCTGCATAAGTCTCTGATCCATAAGCACTGGTCAACTGTTGCACCTCGTTCCTCAAGCCACCAAGGAATCGCTTGACTCGATAAGCCTCAACACTTACCAACCCAGGAGCAAACTGGCTCAACTTGCTGAACTCAACCTTATACTCACCGACCGTGAGTTATCTTTGCTTCAGGTGGACGAAGTCGTTCATAAGACGGTCATGCTCGACCGAAGGCAATAAATTCCTCAGCAACATTTCCTTGAAAACTTCCTAAGAGCAACCTGCTACCAAGCTCTCCTTTTCTCTAAGCCACAAACTCTTCGCCAAACCCTTGAGCTGATAGGCGGCTATCATCACACTCTGATCATCTAAAATATCGGAGTACGAGAACATCTCCTCCATGGAGATCAGCCAATCGTCTATGACCATGAAATCTGCCTTCTTATCGTAAGTAGGAGGGATAAGTATCTTAAACTACAAGATGAATGCCATCTCTGCTGTCACCACCACTAGAGGTCTCAGGGGTGCAGGAGGAGGGGGAACAGCTAACCCCCCTATAGGGCCTTGCACTCCCTGAGTCTGTCCTGCCATTACTGTTACTGAAGACTGGATCTGGGCTCGCACCTCCACCATCTTCCTGCCTGTCACAGGCTCTCGATCACCGCATCATTATGTGCTCCCGATGACTCACCCTCAGATAGGGGGGGGGGGGGTCAATCAAGCCAAAGGGCGTCTAGCCATCCTAAAGTCATAACAACATTAGTCAGATCCTAGTACAACAGCTGCAACTAACTACAAGTACGGACAATACATACATAAATATGAACTTAAAGCTACTAAACTTGCTCTGGGAGTTTATTTTTACAAGAATTGATATTATGCCTTAACCTAGGATGGTTAACCACCACCATACTAACTCTTGTGCCTAGATCGGGAATGCATGGCTTTATATTATTTTTGACTCGAAAACTTATGTGTGTACACATGTCATCCTGCCAGTCTTTAGCTTGGCACGTTGTGCTTATGCAATGTTAAGCTATGCATGTTTGTGCTATGCATTCTAAAAAGGCCCTAATGCATGTTATGAGCGGCGTACACATGAAAATGTTATGCATCCTATACTGCATAACACCCTCATTCAACAAAAAAGAAAACGAGCTAGTCGCAGCCATATGGTGAGGTTATGCATCCCATACTACATAACCCTTACATGTTGCCCCTATGGTGGATCCATATACGAACACATATTATGCATCCCATACTATATAATATGCCTCGTATAATTCATGTTATGCTATGAGTGTAGTGTTCGTGCTTTTGCCAAGATGTGTTGATGACATATCGGTGTGTGAATGACATGATGCTGAACTATTAATACAATCAAAAGGGAAGGTTGCCCGACTAACTTGTCAAGCAACCTCCCTCTGATACCAACTGTCACAACCTGCATTTTCTTCGAAGAAAATAGATTATCATAGTAGGAGAAAACACGCGTCATGATGCCACGTCGAGCAGGGGATAACAGCCGATGCTCAGGCAAACCACTATCAACTATACTTTATGAAAATTCACAAGATATATGATTAGAAAATCAGTTATATTTTTAAAGGCCGTATCCCTCGGCTTGGTTGATCACCTAGTCAACAATTTAAAAGTTATACTTATACGCTGCAGAAAATACTTTATTCAGGTTCGACATCCTAAAAGAGTGCATATATGTCCCCAGAGGACAACTTATACTATGCAGGACCCTACTTTTGATTTATACTATATATATAGGAAAATGGTCTTTTTTCGTTATTTAGAAAATAGTGATTAGTTTTATAAAACATGTTGATCATGAGGTATACTTATAATAGTGTTTTTAGGTTTAAAAGTAACTATCAACCTAGAATAAATCATCCCAAGAGAAAGTAGACTAAATCCAGAAAGGTAGCAGCAAAAAGTAACACATCTAATATCAAGGTAAAACTACCAGTGGGCGCCAACAAACTGACACGAACCCATTGGAAAATATGTATGTCTGTAAGAAAAATAGTAAAACTACCTCACAAGACAAAGGAACTCATCTCCACAGAATGAGAGACCACCAGCAACAGCACAACACAACTAGCTGCCTAATCGGCTACTAACCAGAACCTGAGGCATTCAAAGAAGAAAAGAATACCTCAGCAAGCTAAACAAGTAAGCTGTACGGAAATGTTAGGTTATAAGGTAGGCAAGAAGAGTAAGTAAACCGAAAACAAACACCACTGTCCAAGGAAAGACAAAAGAAAAGTACTAAGTATGGGGAAACAACAACAACCCTGCCCAAAAAGTAAATCCTGTAGAGTTTACCAGGCTACCATGAGCCCAAACGTTGCAAATTTACAATAGAAGAAACATCTAACACCCTAAGTTGTGAGAGATTGTAGTAGCAAAAACAACGCGGATCCGGGTTGGGGGCAAACACAGCCCCCCAACCACCATTTCCAATAAACAAAGCTCAGAGGTCTACATGTGAAAGAACTAGGGACCTCAAACCCCCTTGCCCAGCCCGTACCTGAAGCAAGATAAAAGAAAAAGGGTGGCCTTGGCTAAATTACACAACACCTCCCCTTTTAAGAGCTTCAAACCACCACTACTAACACGACCCACGATTCGGCCTTTTTGTAAAAAAAGAAAATAGCCGACAAGGAACCTCAAATCAAGGAATTCACTCGGGGGAGAAAATCAAGGTAAGGAAAAATCATTGAGATGACTCAACACGGCATGGCGTTTAGTGAGCCCCACTCTATCAATGCCTAAACAGATGGTGGCGTTGAGTGAGGTTCACTCACTCAACGCCTTCTGCAACACTAATTGTGGCGTTGAGTGAGCTAACCTCACTCAATGCAAAAATATCTATGGCGTTGAGTGAGGTCCACTCCCTCAACGCCTTCAGCAAAGCAGGCTGTGGCATTAAGTGAGCTAACCTCACTCAACGCCAAAACAACTATGGCATTGAGTGAGGTCCACCCCCTCAACTCCTTCAACAACACAGGCTATGGCGTTGAGTGAGCTAACCTCACTCAATGCCAAAACAGCTACAACGTTGAGTGAGGTCCAATCACTCAACGACTTAGCACTTAACCGCAAAAACAAACTGTGGCATTGACTTAGTCCACCTCTCTCAATGCCAAACAGCTTTTGCGTTGAGTGAGGTCGACTCACTCAATGCCAAAGTACTTAGACGCGAAAACAAACAACGACATTGAGTGCGTCCACCATTCTTAATGACAGAACAGCTTTGGCATTGAGTAAGGTCAACTCACTCAATGCCAAAGTACTTACCCGTAGGAAAGGGCTGCGGCGTTGAGTGAGCCCACCTCACTCAGCGCCTAAACCGCCATGGCATTGAGTGAGGCCCACTCGCTCAACGCCATCCTGAAGAGTTCGGCGGGAATGTTGATTGATTCTCGCCGAATCGGCGGGAATGCAGATTGATTCTCGCCGAATTAGCGGGAATAACTAACGATTCTCATCGAAGTCGACGAGAATCACTTAGCGATTTCCGTCGATTTTGACTTAGAATAATTTTCTCACTCAACACCACACTACTTAGCCTCAAAAGAATAGACTGCGGCGTTGAGTGTGTCCACCACTCTCAACGATAAAATAGCTTTGGCGTTGAGTGAGGTCGACTCACTCAACGCCAAAGTACTTAGCCGCAGAAATTTCGTCTCCATTAAAACTCCAGTAAGACTAAGTACAGGGAAGGCTTCTACTGCAACCACTACACAGGCAAGCTCACATAGACACCAACCTGAGCCTAAGAAAAATCGGTTTGCATAAAAAAATTAAGCTATAGCTTTTCTCCTCTACCCGGCTATAACTACTGCACAGGAAAGAAATTAAACCAACCCTCAAGCCCTCACTTATCCCGAGAATTAGGCTTCTCTATCAACAGTTGGGTTTTGTACACGATTTCAAGCAAGAATAGGGTTTCTAACCTAGGGCTAACAAGGTAATAAGGAGATAGATAAAAAGAATTACTTGGCAAGGGCAAGAATACCACTTGCCTCAAATTTTCGGCAAAGCTTGGTCGGCCTCCTTTACTCTCACGCGGTACCAGCAACAGCAACACCTAAAGCAGAAATCTGGGTCTTTAATGGCGGAAACGGACAACCCAAGAAATTCGAGACCCCTAAAAACACCACGAAAACTGAATATCCTACCTTAGAAATGATGGTCTAGGCGAGAGCGATCCAAATCCACTTTCGGAATCGAATTCCATCCACAAATGCTCCCGGATTCGACGTCCAAAGTGGAGCTATTTCGGCAGTTTCTCTGCTTTCCGTGAATAGGTGCTGTGGGCGGGGGAAGAAGGTGAACAAGAGCGGTTACCTCTTAAGTCTAAACTATCCTATATATAACACCCTTATTAATCTTAATTAGCTAATTAATTAATAATGAACAAAAGACAAGGCACAACCGCCAAGTACCCGCACCCTTTAAGAAAAATAATATTTAATTTAATATTTATTAAATAGTTTTATTTTTCATAAAATACCAAAACGATGTGAAAATTGAACGTCCTCGGAATTCAGCGGAATTCGCACCGTAGCTAAATATCCATTCTACGAACACAACGGCGAAGTCGAAATTAATTTTCAATGAACAGAACTCGAGTTATACCCACATGAAGTCAAAACACAAGCATCCCCCGAGAGGCCACACCGGGTCACCCAAAACGACCCGGCTTGCTAGGGAGATCTTGCCAATAGACTACAAAATAGGCCACCCAGTTCTAAGGAGTTAATACCATACTCCACAAATGACACATGCCAAGAAAACGCGTCGACGTAACGCCAAGCAAGAATTAAATAATCGCAGAAAAATCGGGGGCGTTACATTGGTGCTGTTATGGACCTTCCCTTATTGCAGCTTGACAGAGGAAGCCGCGCTGATTGATGGGGGACAAGCCGGCTTGCTGAAAAAGGCAGCTAGAAGAAACAAGCCGCACGTCTTGTAGAGAGATGCAAACTAGTTGCGGATTCTTCTTTAACACGCGAGTTCACTTTAAGTACTCTCATTATATTTTAAAATTACCTTCTTTTGACTTCTCTTTTGGAGAAATTTGAAGGTTTTTCCGAGTTTACTTCAGGTACTCGTTTTATATTTTAAATTTACAAATATTAGACATCTCTTTTGCAGAGACTAGCAGATATTCGCAAATTCACTTTAGGTACTCACATTATATTTGAAATTTACCTGATTTTGACTTCTCTTTTACGGAGATTAGCAGGTGTTCATGAGTTCACTTCAGGTACTCACGTTATTTTTTATATTTACATTCTTTTGACCTCTCTTTTGTAGAGATTAGCAGGTGTTCACGAGTTCACTTCAGTACTCACATTATATTTTAAATTTACAAACTTTTGCCTTCTCTTTTGGAGAGATAAGAAGGTTTTTCTAGAGTTCAATTTAGATACCGCATTATATTTTAAATTTACCTGATTTTGACTTCTACTTTGCGTAGATTAGTAGGAGTACATTAGTTCATTTCAGCTACTCACGTTATATTAAAATTTTACCTTCTTCAGACTTCTCTTTTGAAATGATTAGCAAGTGTTCGCGAGTTCACTTCAGGTACTCGGGTAATATTTTTAATTTACCAACTTTTGACCTCTCTTTTATTGATATTAGCAGGTGTTCATGAGTTCACTTTAGGTACTCGCGTAATATTATAAATTTACCTAATTTTGACTTCTTAATTATAGAGATTAGCAGGTGTTCGCGATTTAACATCATGAACTCAAGTAATATTTTAAATTTACCTGCTTTTGACATCTCTTTTGGAGAGATTAGAAGGTTTTCTTTAGTTCACTTCAGGTACTCACGTTTTATGTTGGAACACCCTATTACTGATTTGGGTAAGGATCACTATGTCCTTAGGAATGTGTCTTGACCTCATTGTATAGATTTAAAGGTCAAACTAGAATAGGTCTAAGGCTTAGAACTTAGGTTTGAAAGCTGCCCCCAAGACCTTCTTGATCATATTACAAGTGTAGAAAGACTCAGACAATTATCGTCGAGCTCAGATCGACGAGGCGTCGAACTCAGTTCTACTATCTCTGAGCCTAGTTAAACGAGTCGTCGAACTCGGTTCGACGATCTTCGAGCTCAGATCAACGTTTTTGTCTCAAGTTAAAATCCAGATCTCTGAGGTCAGGTCGACGATAGTCGAGCTCAGATCGACGATTTTCTTGAGAGATCGACGATTTTCTTGATTTCAAATTCAGTCAGTTATGGAATTCAAATTTCTTCATATCCAACATTTAATGCAAAGGATTTTGTAGCCATTTCAATCAATCTGGAGCAAGTTTCTAGAAGAATAAAAGGGAATGTTTCTTCGTACTTTCCTCCAGAGACAGTTATCAATTAAGGAAGTCATTTATGACTGACCAACAACTATCTAGAAGATTGGATTTCAATATATCATTTCAGACAATAGAGACAGAGAATATAACAACAACAACACGATAATAAGATAAAAACTAAGAACAATATCTGAGATCTGTGAGACACACACAAGAACTACAGGATTATAGTATCTCATCTCTGATTCAAGTGTTCAAGGCTTCATCAATCAAGACTCTAGACAAAACACATTTCAGCCATTGCTGAAATCATCTTTTACTTGAGATCTCAATCTTTCTGAAGGCCTATCACCCTGTGCAAAGCTTCTCTTCCTGAATAACTTCAAATCTCAAGGGGAGCTTTGAGATCAATAATTCACTAGTCTTCTCATTGACTGTTGACAGAGAAGAACAACTACACTTTCTTTTTCTTTTATTCTGCTGTAAAAGGGTTACTCAAAACTCCCTTCAAAAGTTTTGTGTTTGGTTTCTGAGACCTTGTCAAAACTCAGTGGTTGCAAGACACCTGATGTAAAAATCTGTTTTGGTTTTTGAGCACCTTGTCAAAAGCTCATTGGTTCCCAGGACACCCGATCAACTCTTCCTGTAGTGGATTCCTACCTAGGGTGGTAGAAGAGTGGATGTTCCCGGGTTGATTGGGGAACCACTATAGCTCCTTGTGTCTTCTGGTTGCTGTGTTTGATTTGATGTGTTCTGTGTTTTTGTTTCTTGCTTACTTAGTTTTATTTACGCCAAGCACTATACACATATAAATAAATTAAATCTTCCACTGCCAATTAATTTTTAATTTGCAAAAATTATTTTAATATACTCTATTCACCCCCCCCCCCCCCGCCCTCTAGAGTAAAGGTAGATCTCACCCTCACTTTCAATTGGTATCAGAGGGAGGTTGGTTATTCAACAACTAGATCTTTACTAGGTTGGTTGTTTTTTACAGGCTAACACCTGAACTAAAAGATCTCTGATAAGATCAATCTTTAATAGAGGGTTGTTATTTTTATTATATTTATTTTCATATAAATCCATGGCACAGAAGAAAGACTATGCAAGCACCAGACCTCTAGTGTGCAATCTTTCTAATTTTGTACTTTGGAAGGCAAGGATTAGATTATATATGAATTCTATTGATGAGGATATCTTTAATTCTTTTTTGACAGTGTGTCCAAGACCTCTAGCATCTATAAGTAAAAGTGTTGTTCCACCCCTTCAAGAATAGATGCAGACATCAAGAAGTGGAAAGTTACTGATGTAAAGACAATGAATATATTGGCTCAGATAATGTCTGATTATATATTTCAGAAAGTAGCTGAATGCAACTAAGCAAAGGAACTCTGGGACAAGCTATCTGAGCTTGTGTCAAGATCTGCTGATGAGAGAAAGGAAAGAAGATCTCATCTCATAACTCAGTATGAGAACTTCAAGAAGGGAGAAACTGAGTCAGTAGCTGACATGTATAACAGACTCAGTTTTATTGTTAGTGAATTGGAAACTTTGGACAAGGAGATCTCATTGACTGAACTCAATGATAAGATCCTAATGTGCTTCCCCAGCACTTCGGACTCAAGGATCTGGCTAATCAAGGATTCCAGAAGCTTGAATGAGATCACCACTGAAGCTTTATTGGGCAAGCTAAAGTCTTATGAGTTGCTCATCAAAAATAGAGAGGAAGAGCAAAAGACAGCTTCTCCAGCAACAAGGAAGGAGAAGACAATTGCTTTTAAAGCTACAGAAGAATAGCCTGAAGAAAAGGTCACGGGCAATGAAGAGATAATGAGCCTACTAGCCAAAATATTCTACAAGATGGCTAGAAAAGACTTCAGAAAAAGGTCATCCAGAGGCCTTTAAAAGCCAAGGTATGACAAATCTAGTAATAAAGAGATTATTTATTTTGGATGCAGGAAACCAGGCCACATTGTGCCTGACTGTCCAGAGAACCAAAACAAGGACAAGAAAGATAAAAGAGAAAGGAAAAGAGACAAAAGATTCATGAGAAACAACTATGACAAATCCTCCTCAAGCAAGAACAAGCATACCAGGAAAGGA